>CM062297.1:513361894-513961894 GCA_031216915.1 Pictodentalium vernedei
CACACATGGTGGATTCCATACCTACATGAGGACCAATATCTGCATACAAACACCACAGATAACTGGTATGGGATACAGGGAGTTTATATTACCCCGTGTCTTGCCGTGAAAAAATCTTCCCAATCCCACAAGAGCGTTTCTCTACCAAATGCGTGAACCGAGGAGTTTGCTAACCTCGATTACTCAGACCTGTCGAGTTGATAGGAGACGAGGTTCATAAATTTCGTTCGGAATCGTGACAAAATTAATATCAGTTTTATATGATAACCTCGGTGTCATAATCATTTCGCGGTTTTAATCGTACAGTGTTGGGTACAAATCGCTTCTTTATTAACACAACACCAAAGAGCAGGGTCGTATAACAATACAGTAATCTGATCGCAAAAGCGCCGTCTTTCTCGGTGAGATCGTGATCTGGATGCGACACATGTTTAAACCATTTGCTCAAGACTTCATAGATGTAATATTGCATGCTGGGTTAAGAGAACCAAACGAAATTAATATCTGAAATCCAGTGTCCTCATATTTCGTTTTCAACCGAAGAGATTATGTGGTATTAAGGAGGGGAAAGCGGATATAGAATTTCGACCTGATCGCGACTTCGTCGCGATCAGGTCGAACTTCTCTGTCCGCCTTTCTATAACCCCCGTACTGTATCTGTGGCTTATTTGCAATTGCATCAACAATTATAAGATAAATCCAATTGATACCTTCCACGTTTGTCTAGGAACAAATGGACCTAATCAATCGTCGTGGCTGGTCGTGCTATCGCATTCATGAAGATCTTAATTGGGCGTCTGAAGCGCCCGCTTTGGGATATATTAAACGTCTGGCTGACGAAAGTCATTATCACTTTCCTGTCTTCATTGATGGGACATATAATCTAAGACACCATTATCTGAAAATCGATACTGAAAGATATTGAACTATCGTCATGGAATGAAATCTATTTCATTTTTCCACAAAGGAATATATTCGAGAGACAAGGGGATTGTAGGAATCATTAATATCTTTGGCGTGTTGTCTGCAATCTATTTGTATAGACAGTTGGATGTTGACACAGAGATAATCATATCTGCATAATGGAGCATTCCTATAATTTTATCTTGTTTTCCAACAGCTCGAGTTTTAATCGCACAAATACATTTTTTATCAAACGTCATGACATCAATTTCATAAACCATTTGCCGGTTATGACATAACAAATACTAATGCCACTCGTGTATTCTGTTCACGAACGGGACTGAACTGAGTATTATATTTGTCTCTTTCAAAGTGTCGATTTTTATTTGATAAAGTCTTTCCATTATCCCCACCAAAAAAGTCGTCTAGTATATGGAAAACAAATCTAAGGTACTTATCCGTTTCATTTTCCGTACTCCGGTAAAAACAATTCCCCGTTGCTTCCGGGGCGGGGATATCATCACATTGGATCACGTGATGTTTTCATGAAGCTGATTAACCCGTACAAGTCTTGGAAACTCACATCTACTCAAGGCTTATGTCCAAATGAGTTTCTGATCAAGAGTCGTCTGCCTGTATTCATTGTTAGAATTTACGAAAGGTGTGATTGAAGGTCTGTATTCACTGGACGCGCTGTAAACGCTGAGCGCCATCAAATGAAAGTCAACTAGTTTTCTTCTCAATTGGGAAGTCGATGGAGTGCCACACCTTAAATACCCTAATCTCATCTGCTTAACCCTTTGAGCTCTGTTGGAACCATCCATGCCAGTTCAATGGCTGCAATTGGAAGAGTCCATATTCATTATTTGGGGTGGAACAATCAATATTTTCAACATGCAGCCTCGGGGCTGCACGTTGAAAATATTGATGGGTCTACTCCACACATTCACTGAGTAGCCATCCTATTTAATGACGTTATGACGTATCATGTTCCTGGCCGGAAAAGATGATGTTCGGGTTCAAGGGGTAAATTGAACATCTCTCTAATTATCTTAATTCTTAACTTACGGAGTATTTATTATCCCCCAATGTCGAAATCGGGAGGGTATATTTAAATGGTGTCCGCCCGTCAGTAAATTAGTTTGTCCGCGCAAGTAAACGGAAGTTACGAGGAAAGGGATTTTCGATTCCTCTGTTTCTTCCAGAGTTATGGCACTTTTTATTGTTGGAATTCCTTAATGTTTGTCCGTTCAACTCCTCCTACATATCTTGTCGAATTTTTACGAAGTTTGGTGCGAAGTATATGTATATTGTGTAGATGTGTCCGTGGAGAGGAATTTATATTTCTACTATTTCTTCCAGAGTTATGTCCCTTTTGATCTTTGAATATCTGTCACAAATGTTTGTCCGTTTACTTCCTCCTACATGTATTGTGGAATTGTTACAAAATGTATTCTGCGGAATGGGTATGAAGAGTAGATATACATGAGAAAAGGCATGTTTGATTGCACAGTTTTCTCGGGAGTTATGTCCATTTTATCGTTAAGAGGACGTCCAACCTGACTTTGGTCAAATTTCATGCAATTTTCTTCGAAGTCTAAAAAAGACCCAACATGAATAACCCCAATAAAGTATATACCAAAATGCTTGGAATGAAACATAGAACATGTGGAAACTGGAATTTGCCATGTAACTGCTGCCATGTGTAAACAGCACCACCAAAAAGTCTGCTGTGGCATAAGTAAGAGAACAAAGGTTTTACAATAAAATACCTCAAAATAAAATAACACCTGTAGTCTATAAACATTGAAGCACATACTCGAAGAAATCTTTTTCTAATTCATGAAAGTAATAAGATTGAGTCCAAATGTTATAAGTGGAGTGCTCACTATTTGAAGGCAGACATTTTCTTTTGTTTGTGTTTTGATTTGGGGAGTTCAACAAAGGTCAACATGAAGGAGTCCACTAGAAGAAGTATGGAAGGACAAAAGAATATCTCCCAATGTAAAGATGTATGTGCCACTGTGGTGGTTTGGAAGGAAACTATGATATTCTCCTATGTAGAATGCACAGCAAAGTCATATATTGTAGTTGTATAAATATATTTACAAACCCCCTGCATTGTAACCCCTTTTATCCCATGCATCAATTTGTTAGTGATTAAATTGTTAAATTTGTCTGGTTTATCAATAAGTATCATAGCTTTGTTTACTTTTGGACACCAATACACTCATGATATCTGTCGGAGAAGAAATAAGGATAACTATAACCTATCACTTCAATAAACCATCTAATGTACTTAAAAGTACATTGTTATTCAAAACACATCAAATCATCCTTACATAACCATTATTGCATGTACTTTCCCCAAGGAGGCTTAATGGCATATGGAGATCAGAAGGGCACATCCAGATGGTCTCAAATATTTTTTTCCAGAACGCAGTACACAAAGCAATCCCAAAAAGGTGACAAGTGAGCTCCATTTGACAAAAACTATCCCGGGGGGGGGGGGGGGGTGGGGGGGCTCTCTTCCTTGTATGACTCTACCTCCGGCACTCAAGGCATATGCCTTTTTTCTCAAAGTTTAACTCTTTTTTTTTCTTTTTGAAGATCCTGGTCACACATGTTCCAAACACTATCAGACGGGTAACCCTCCAAATAAGTGTATCTGCAAAAATCATGTTACATTGCAAAACATTATTTTTAGACTTTAACTTCTGGACCTTTCATGCCTCTTACTTCCAGCTATAACACTTAATGTTTCGATTAATGGGTGAATAGAAAAGTACTGTCATAAGCAACATTTTGAGTTCCATAAGCCCCCATAACACCTCCGATAAAAGTGTCAAACATCAGATTGGTGGCTTTATACAGAATAGGCATTAGCTTGTTGCTTGATAAATAATAGGAACAAAATCTTCACCAAAAATATTTTGTAGCAATAAATTTGAGGGTGTCGCCAGGCACTTTCCAACAAATTGTAACAAATCAACTAGTTATAAACAACATTTTCTAACTCAAAAGAGTGAAAATATACCATAACTCTGAAAAAACATGTGGAGAGAAACAAATGCTACAGAAACTACACAGGCATCGTTTCCCCATGATGCTCGATCACAACACCAAATATCTTTCAAATTGGAGTAGCAATGGTTGAGATACAGGGGAGAATGTTGGTATGGGTTAGAGGACAGAGGTCTCCACGGCCCTAGATGTGCCTTTGACTTTCCAACGTCCAGGTCCGGGGCATAATAATCACAATACACCCACTTTATCAATTCATAATTTCAGTAAAATAAAAGTAATTATCAATTTTAATTAATTTATAGATGATGGGAAAATATTTGGCTTCTTTCCCCTTCTCGTACTATTAATTACCACAAACAATATCAGTTTGATGCCGACAAACGAAACTAAACGCATGTGGTCTGGTTTAAAAGTAACTCGGCATGGAAAATGAAGAAATTGCGAATATTTCGTGTATTTCATTTGTTTAAATGCCAATTGCGGCTCATTTTGACCATGGGTTCGATAATTCGTTTGGGTTTTGACCACACGGTCTCGCTGACAGCGGTTATGTTTATTATGATATGCAAAGTGGGAGATAGTTTCCATTGAAGGAGATTTGTCACATTTGTCAGTGTAAAACGATGACAAAAGACATCGATCCGCCCTTGTGTTAGTATAGTTTGTTGCAAGAAAAAAATTAATTCACGGCATCGTCCAATCGCACCTTATCTAAAAGCGCGAATGCATCATTTTCAACCCATCTTCAATAGGCCTTTGCAGACATCAAACAGAGCAGCGACAAATTCCATGGTTACTAGGAAGTAAATAACTTCACAACATCGGGGGAAATCAACACGTTCAATATAGTTCCAGGTCAATGGGAATATACTTCGAGAAAAAGTTATTTCTGAAGCATTCTGCTTCCTTCGTTATGAATATTGTCTTATTTTATGTGTATCGTCCCGGTTTTATACACTCAGCTATTTTTTACAAGTGGTTTATGTTATCTTTTTAGCGCGCAAGAATTAAGTTTTTTTGTCAACAAAAAAGTTCAGACGGCCTTTAAACATGAGAGAGAATTTCGAACCATATTTTGCAGTTATGACATTAACAGCTCAAGTATTTGCCGTAACGTGTTTGCAAATCCGCAATACATTGTCTCGAGCAAATAAAGGACGTGATCACGTCCTTTCATTCTGACGATCACCCATAATGAGTATTTCTGCAAGAACCACATTGTAATCGCATGACCGGAATAAACATCAGTGTGACATGGCCACATCCGGAACATCCAAAATTTGTGTTGGTTGTATTGCATTCCGATATCAAAACCCACCAGAGTGTGTGTCAAAAAATGCTTCCTCCGAGTCTGTAGTATGTTATCATTATATTGAAATCAAGGCTTTCGAATTACCGATCATTTTGTGGTTTCACCGGTTCCTTACTTATGCCATTGGCAAATTAATGTTCATCAAAATCATAAAATTCACTTTTTTTCCTGAAAAAAAATTATAAGTACCTTTTTTATGCACTTTACTCATTATTTTGATATATAATTTGCCTTTCCTTACTTCTCTTATCTGTTTCTGAGGCATTGGGAACAATGTCAACAAACTGACCAAAGTTACGTTGGACGACCCTTTAAATGTCCGTCGCAAATGTTTGTTCGTTTAACTCCTCCTACATTTCTTGTCGGATTTTTTACACAATTCGGAATGAAGCATGAATATGAATTATAGATGGTCATGTGGGGTGAGGTTTTGATTCCATACCGTTTTCCACAGTTATGTCCCTCCTATTATTAAATGTCCGTCACAATGTTTGTCCGTTTAACTGCCTATACAATTCTTTTCAGATTTTTACATTTTTGTGTGAAGTATGAGTATGAAGGTAGACGTGTTGCCGTGGAAAGGAAATGTTGATTTCGCATTTGTTCTTATAGCCCTTTATGCTATTAAAAGTCTATTGTAATTGTTTATCTGCCCAATTCCTCCTACACTCGTGAGTGTTATCTTTCCCCTAGGTGTTATAAGTTATGAGTATGAAGTATATGGAGCTTAAATATGGTCCCTAGGGTTATTTATCAGAATTAACACGCTCGGGGGGGGGGGGGGGGGATGGGGGTGTAATGACCAACGTTGTGTTAAGTCCTCAATCAAAGCACTCCTACACTTCTGAGATACTGAGCCAAAATCTGGAACCTATGAATATTGTTTTAATCAGAAATCAGAAGTAATACCAATAGTGCGATTTTTACATGCGATATTGCGTTAACCCTTTACCTAACATGAAAAGCAGACGACACTTGCAAAAAATATTCTTGAATAACTAATTTTTTTCATTTTTTGTCTCAAAAACATAGGTTATGACCCCTCATTGGAACGAGCTCGACGAGCTCGTTCCAACGAGGGGTCATAACCTATGTTTTTGAGACAAAAAATGAACAAAATAAAGAAATTAATTGGCGATTTTTGAGAATAGCGCTGGCCGGTTTTGGCCGTTACGTTGGGTAAAGGGTTAATCCTTCACCCATTAACCGTTCAAGTAGAGCAGCACTGGGATTCGCTCTTACCTTTCAGAGATACTGAGCTACATGTAAAGTGTTCACATGGGACTGAAATTTGACACCTATTCCATCATATGTAGAAATTAAGTTAGCAAATGAAAACATTTCTTTTCTCCTCTGTGGAAAATAGTTTTTACAAAATTCCCTAGTCAGTTCATAAATGTTATGGGCAAAAAGTCGTGGGACGGGATATCGAAGTCGTTAGATTATCGTTTTTGAATACGTTTCACCAACTCTAGTTATGGCTGCTCTGGAGATTTGTTGAAAATGTCCATGAAAACTTAACCCGAAAATTCAGTATCCGAAAAGATAATTTAATTCACAGAGGTCCAAAGTTTCCACATTATACTTATTGTAGTGGTAAACATTTTCTATTCCGGACAGAAATGTCCACACGCAGCATTTGCCGATTATATGAAAACAAACCCACGAAATTTGTGAAGGAAATGGACTGAAGAATTGAGGAGTTTTTATCTAAGGGTGCAAAATCTGATTTGATAAATTAAATTTTACAAGGATTCTGACCTATTTTGCAGAACAAGTGCAATTCACATCAGTTTGCGTTGAACTACACACATTAAACATAGAAATTAACCCTGTCAGTTCTGATTTTGAAGATTTATCTCTCATCTCTTTTCAGCGACATAAATTGAAAAGTCCATATGAATAGTAGACTGTTCAATATTTCCGTCCTGGCTCCTCATTGCTGTGGGTATGAAAACACAAATTAGCTTATATCTTACCTCCTACAAGTATCTGGGAGTTTCATTGGTTCAAAGACGTCACATGCAGACTGCATATAAAACCATATACTGCCTGTCAACATCAATATACCCTGACAGCTATGGGTAATCTCCCCTTTGTTCATTGATTATTCAAAATGGCGGCAGCCGATAAAGGCTTCAAGTTGAAAGATTGAGTGTTGGAAGCCCATATTTGGTCTGAAGTGCAGGTTAGGCAACTTAAAAGGTTTCATATTCTGTGGATGCGTGTCATGCTACCTTCGAAATGAAACTGTTTGGTATGTATGAATTTGCCTTATTACAATTTATGGGAGCGTGCCTGTACTCTCTCATAAATTGTAACAAGGCAAAGACACGTGAACACATTGTGAGAATTTTCTCATTTAATTTTGATCACTGTTTTTATTAGTTCTGTGCTTCGATGCAGCAGTCGGTAAGATATATGCATTACACAGTTTGTTGGTGGCCTAATGTGGTATATATGGTGTCAGTTAATTCCATATTGGACTCGAGCATCGTATAATTTCATTGAGTTTCCATTCAATAACGTATGCGTATTACACACGTTTTTGCACTTTACCTATATACATTGTCGAGTTCATAACTCGGTGAAAAGTTGTATTAGGTAAGCAGTTACCGTCCAATCCGAGTTTAAATGTGAACCCGAGAGGCTGTTTTGCCGGTCTGAGAACACGAAATGTCATAATTTCACAAAGTAGGAGGGCGGCGAAGCGAATATGTGGGGTAGACCAATCAATATTTTCAACGTGCAACCTGTAGGCTGCACGTTGAAAATATTACTTGGTGTACCCCCAAATAATGAATATGGTATCTTTAATTGTGGCCATTGAAATGTATTTTACGTCGTTTCGCAGTTTCGCCGAAAAATATTGTCTCCAGTGTTTTCATACGTCGGCTATGGCGTTTACCCGAAGCCGAACTGTTATAACAATACAGAATGTTGTTTGAGCCAATGAGAGCATTGAAGCAGAAATATCATGCGTTGAAGAGGTGTTTAGTAATCATTTCAGCCTTCGCATCGTAAAGCTAAACTTTTCTACAGCATTATTCATTTCACGATCCATTCGAATTTTTTGTGCTAGTTACAATCATGATTTGATTATTGATTTATCATAGAGAGTTCGCGAATGTCCCCGCTTTTGTGGTTGCGCTTGGCCTCGCTTCGGGCAACAGGTTTCCATAGCCTCCCTTTAAAAGTGGGGTTATCTTTGATTTTTCCTACTCGGCTACATGACTGTTATGATGTTGTCTTTATCTTTTCATTTATTTGTTTTATAGGTCGTCAGATGGGAATAATAATGAATAACAATAAACGCCGGTTAGTCACTCTGCTCGGCTAATTGCCTTAGCGTTTTTGGATGTTGTAAACTGTAGGTTGTTACTTGTCCGGATTAGACACTTTAAATTTACCCTTCGATAATAACTCCATAATTAACTGAATTTAGCGAATGTAATATACATATTATCGATACTTTGTTCACTTAAATTTAGTGAAAGCAATATATTTAGTTGGAAATGTTGATCTTCGCATGCTATTTCCTCAAATAACAGGTGAAGTAAGTTTCTTTTCAGGAGACGTATTCCATCAAGGGAGAACACTCGTCCTAGTTTTATTTTCCTCTGTGAACAAACAAAAACACCCAATGCCAAAATGTGCATTTCAGAAGTAAAATTGGACCCAGTCACCATGCCTGGGTGGAGTACCTCTAAAATGGGCAGCATATGAATAAACGATTCGCTGGATGTGACTTTATATCCAAGTAGCGATCGCGATTAGCCATTGTGCAGAAATACGTGACCTTAACCCTTTACCCAACGCAGACGATATCAAAATTTATTATTTTAAATATCATTTTTTTAAATTTTAAAAAAAAATTCAACAAAACAATATCATGTAACCCCTCGTCGGAACGAGCTCGACGAGCTCGTTCAAGCAAGTGGTCACATGATATGGTTTGTTGAAATATTTTGAAAAATAATATTTTTTCAACTGCTGAATTTGCATATTACGCGGACGGATGCGGCCGATTCGTTGGCTAAAGGGTTAAACACCAATATGCAAATGAAAAAATTAATTTGATTATTTATGTTTATGCATAGCACAGTAATTACAAAACTGAGCAGAGAATTTCGATCGGTTCGCGAATCAGACGTAAACCATCATTGAAACTCACCATCCTTTCCTTCTCACAAATTTATATACTCGTACCAAAAATGCGACAACATTGCGCCTCAGACGTTATTTTAATTCATTTTTCTGGATCCAATCTTCATTCGCAATATTTCATTTAACTGTTTGAGTGCTGGAAGCCGCTATCAGGGATTTCAAAAAAATGAGAGTACCAGAGTAAACGCCAATATTTTCCTTGCTCATGTTTCATATTCAATCAAACGCAAACGATATTTTGTTCAAAAAATTTGTTTTATTTAACTTGATTGGAGAGTTAGTCAGATTTCTTAATAACACCTACCCATGTAGAGGCCATGGACTTTATCACCTGCGCTTATCTCCATCAGTGTTGAAGAGGATTTAACCACCTATATTCTGACGGGCTGAGATCAACGAGCCCCGTCAGTCAGTGTGCGGGGGTTAGAATATTGCTCGGTGCAGACGAGTGGAATTGTGGATCTGTGACCTTGACGTGTGGTGAAGTGTTCCAAAATGAAATCCTTGGTGCTTGTGGTGGACGGGATTTGATTTGATAACACATATTACCAATGGTTATTTTGTCCCATTTACAACGTAAACTGACATATTCGCAGGATAGAAAATGAAATATGTGTGGTATCATATCACACACACTATATATATGTCAATTTGTATACATATAACACCATGTATGTGGTATATATATGATAGAATAAAGAATAGAGAGTGCCTGTAGGCACTTTCCAATAGTTTGTAATAACAAATTTTGAATAACAAATTCAAACTACCAAAACAATTTTGCACGAAACCAATTAAGAAATCCCGACTCGCTGTCGTAAATGTATCTCGACCGGAGCGCTATCTGATAGAGAAAAAGACCACTTTTGTGATCTCAATACTGCCCAGTAATACGAAAATAAACGTATCTGTGCGATGGTCCAGAAATTGTATCTATGGTGACTAGAGAGTTAAAACAAAAGAGAAATAGCCATCACGGAGATCTATGCCAGTAACTAAAATAATAACTGCTGACTGTGAACAAAGAGGTCACATCCTAGAAATGGATACTGTTAATGTTTTATTGTCCCATTTCATCACAATTAATGTCATAAATACAAGTGTTTAATGAGTCATACCCTGACATAACGGTCGATAGGTGGGTATGCTTCATGATGCTGTTTGGTGTATTTAGAGGGTCATTGACCGTAACTTATGTTCTAGAAATTATATCCTGTCAAGTTAATTAATTCCTGCAGAACGTGTTTTTTCCCCTTAGTAGGGCAAAATAATCTTTGACAACATAAAATCAGGTAATAAAGAACAATAAACGTCTGTATTCTCGGTCGTTATGACAAAAAGATAATATAATGTTCCATTAATGAAGTTGTTGTATTCCACGCCGATAGGTAATCGTTACCGTAAGTATGGATGAAGGGTCAACTTTTTACTAATACGACTAGGCGACACTTGCCAACTAATATCTTGAGTAATTAAAAATCTAGGGAGCAGTGTGGATCAGTGGTCACGACGTTAGCTTTTGTAATCACAGTACAATACAAATGAAGTGTCTCAAACTGTCAACGTTTCAAACGCATGAGCGATTAATAAAGAGCATGCGCATAAAGTTTTCGATGAATCAGTTTATTTATTTATTGGTGTTTAAGGTCACATACTTATGCACAACTGGCTAATCATGACCATGACAGTTTTACGGGTCGAGGAAGCCGGAGTACCCGGAGAGAACCATCGATCAACGAAGAGCAGCTGCCAGCTCCCCAACTTCGTAACTCCGCACTTCAGCACAGGCAGGATTAGACTGGTTGAAGACATGCGTACCATCGACGTGCAGTACGCCTTAAAACACGGCATCATCGTACACAGACGGTCACCCATCCGAGGATTAACCGGGGTCGACGTTGCTCAACTTCGGTGATCTAACGAGAACCGGTTATTGCAACGCCACCGCGCCCCCTCGATGAATCAATTATACTATTGAAAAATGCCACATCAAGAATGTGTGCTGACACGTAAATTTGAAGGCTATCTCCGTTCTCACAGAACTGGTAATAATGAGACATATATAGAATATACCCAAAGTGGCTTGGTGTACCAAATGTTCACCACGAGTGGTGAACATTTGGTACACCAAGCTACTTTGGGAATACTTTATTTATACCATGATCGTCAGATAAATAAGAGTTTAAACGTTAAATAAATCAATATTCACACGTGCGAATCCGTTTTTTGTTTACATGAACACCAATGGACGATACTTCCGTTGGCAATATTGTCGCCGAAACGAAATAGATAACGAAACCGCAAACTACGGGGCCTTTTTCATTTTAATAGCATAATAACATATTATTTCGAGTTATGGATGCTTTATTAACATGACTCAACGTGTGTTTGTTAATTTTTGGTACCTCATGAGGTAAACTTATTTAAAAACGTAATAAATAATTGCGGCTTTCGTTTCAATCTTCACGAGGCGACGAGTGATAAATTTTGACAAGTTTGCATTCAAGGCGAGGTCACCAAAGATCAACTTGGATGAGGTCCACTGTACATGTAAATTTTTACTATTGAAATCCCATCGCTGGTGTGTTCACCATGGTTGGTGTGTAAAGCTAAAATTTATGTCCTAAGCTTTTTATATATAGTAGAATAGGTAGTCATGGTATAAAAATCAAGAAGCTATAAGGCTTTTATTGAAGACTCCTCATACATGTTACGTAATAAGGCTGCGAAGGAAATATATCATCATTAAAACATGGTAAAATTGATATTGCACGCGGAAGTTCAGACTGCCTTTGTAAATCACAGGTAAGCAAAATTAACTCTACATTTCATCTTCCCCAATGGAATGCATTGAATCACTGCAAAACGACAACTCAAATAAGACGAAAGTGGAAAAATTACGTAGTCGCATCGTATTCAGCAACGTGAGAATCATAAACACATCTAGAAAACAATAAAAAAAATATTTTACAATGAAAATGTTAACTAACTCGGCCAATAACCCGAAAAACCCGTCAAAGGTACTCTTTTATAGCGTCTTCTGCGTCTATATATGTCAACAATAATACTTTATGGTATCGTTCTTGTGACCACTGTATCCTTATTGTGTTATAAATGACCATTATCCCTATTGACGTACATACGGAAATATACTGTAGCATTATTCACTAGAATATCCAATCACATTTGTAATTTTAGCTGTTTTTGCCATTAAAATATAGCTTATATCCCTTCATTCGAGCTGTTCTTTTGAGGTAAATACAGATGTTTATTTATTTATTTATTTAATTATTTATTTATTTATTTATTTACTTATTTATTTATTGGGGATTAACAACACTTTCAACAACCAGGGTCACCTCGTGTCGGACAGTTTTATGGGTGAAGGAACCGAGTAGCGGCGAGCAATTTTCAGACTCCCGAATACTAACTCCACACAAGCAGAGTTATCATTGCTTGAAGACAAGTGCACCGTCGACGAGCAGTACACATCAGTACACGGCGCCACTGTGCCCCCGTGTGGGCAATCTGGACTAAGTGCTTAGCCGAATCACACAACGCAGTTTTCCCTGGTGGGGATCGAACCGTAGACCTTTCGATTTGAAGTCGTGGATAGAGAACGTCCATGCAACATTGCAAACTCTCATCCATCGAAAAAGAAATGCATTAACCGTCAAAATCTGATAGTATTTTTACTTTCTGGTCCTTCCTCCTGGTTTGAATTCGAAAAAAAATATTCCGGAAATACCTTCCTCTCACACACATCTAAATGCGTTTCAGCATGTGATCGATGTCATGAATCCTACGGTTAAAACTAGAAGTCCTGTCATGAAATGCGCACAAATAGCACGTCGATCTGCGCGTTAATCTACGCTTTATGACCACAGTAAGGCTATTAACTTCTGTACATATGGCCTGTGCACAAGCAATGTTTCAGCCAATGGCCCTCCGGGTAACCTAGAGGTCCATTGGCAGAAACATTACCTGTGTTTGCTATGAGTGATCAGAGGAACAATGCTTTGGATGCCATTCGATATGGCAATTTACGCGCAATTCCTACGCGCAATTAAGCTTAGATAAGCGCACAGTTCGTGACAGGACTTCTAGTTTTTACTTACCATGGCCTAATTGTTATAATGCCTAAGAATGAGTGCCTTGTTTCTGTCGACTATGCATGTAGCTTGGTTACCCACCTTCCCCCGGTCACATTATCAAAATGGGGCAGTATCCACTCAAGAAGAAATATTTTAGTTTTTGTGTCATGATGTCCCATGCGTTTAATATCCTGTATTTATTGACATCTGCGTGTAGAAGAATGTCGGTTCAAGATTAATTTGGTACCAATTAACTTATCTCTTCAAGCACGTGAAAATGGTTGACAACACATTCAATTAAGAATATTACATTATAATTATAAAACAAATTTATTCCGTGATATGTAATTATGGAATATATACAAAAGGTAAATGTTTGTGCGTTTGCTGATATTTTCGATCAAATATTCCATGCACTACAACATTTAGCAATTTACACTCAAATCTGCCAACAAATGTCAAGTCAAGTCTTGCGTAAATGCCCAAGGTATGGCATTTGTTGGAAACACTTTATACATTTCATGGCCTGGTGTTTGATGTAAAACAAATACGGTTTAGGTTTGCCATCACACCGATGTACTAAAAATCCTACTCGATGCAACGTCTACACTTTTCAGTTTCTGTTAGGTGATGAGGTACCCCCACTCCCCTGTCTACATGTGCATGTGTCCAACAGTCTAGTTCCTATGTATGATTCTATAGAGCTGTATTTTCATATCTGTCTGTATCTACGCCTAAGTTTGCACACACACGCAAAAGGTGGTCGCCAACGAATTCACACGGGCTCGTCACTGATTGCTGGAAGCCAATATTTGGGCTTTATTCTGAAGTGCATGTGTCGTAACTTAAAGGCTTCATATTCTGTTTGTGTGCACGCTAGAAACTAAAGTGTTAAAAACTGCACTTGAAGTGCTGTATTTAACACTTACTAAGTGCTGAACTAGCACTTTGTTCAAGTGTAGATATCCCAGAACTTGACAGGTGTTGACAAAATACCACTTGACAAGTGTAATGTCGCGACACTTAAAAGGAAACAACGCAGATGACGCGGATCAGACTCGAACTCTCGAGCCTGATCCGCGTCATCTGGGTTGTGTCCTTTTAATTATGTACCCTCCAAGCGCAAATCAAATTATGGATGATTCTGGAATAACCACCAATGCTAGACACATGGGAAGTGCCATCCATTCAAGTTTCAGATGTCTGACGATTGTAATGTCTCAGTGCTTAAAGCATTGCACTTTGAGTGTTAAAATCAAACCCTAAGAGTTAGAATGGGTTTAACACCTTGAAAGTGTCAGTTTTAACACTTTAGTTTTTAGTGTGTGCTTCGTATCATCTTGAACTTAAATTCCTGGTCTGCATGGATTTTCAGCAGTCTATCAGTTAAGTTCAACATAATATTACCTGAAAATGGTAACAAGATACACCATAATATAACACAGAGATGGCATGAAATATCGTCACTTGAGAGCATCGAGGCCCCATCTGCATTGCTTTGGCAATAAAAGTGTTCCAAATTTATTCTACACATGTTCATCCATGGAATTCCAAGCATTGTTTTGTTTCGAAGAAAACTTATTTTTCAGACTATAATCCCGTTTAGTTTTTTGGACAAGACATGTCAACTGAACTCGGCTCGTTCGTCAGAAGCTGCAAAATCTTTCTGATCATTGCATTCTCAAGTCCAGTCAGCAGTGCTGCAAACATTTCGCCCCAACGATATTACGTTCTTGGTAATCATTTCACCCAGTGTAAAGTACAACACGATCTTTATATGTGTTCAATCGATCTTTTTCTTAATGTGTCCTCAACATTTTTTGCTTACGTTTTTTTTTACATCATCTGTACAGGATGGGGGTATTTTAGCGGGGTTTCGATGCGTGCTTTACAATGTGTGAATTTATTTGCGTCTCTTTGCATAGGAATGATGATGAAAGATGCAACAAATTTATATGTGGACTCATCTTCACTACTACTCACTGAATCTAGAATTGAATCTGAAAAATATACAATGCCAGATTCAATGATAGCAAAGTATCATGATATTGCAGCTGATTGCAACGCACATACCCCCGGGGACAAGTACCAAGTCAAAGGTTTTTTTTTAATTTGGTCCAAATCCACAGAAGCTTTTTAATACCTTCATTACGAATATATTTAATTACAAGAAAAAGGTTGGAAAAAACGAATTACGGACCTATAGGAATTTTAAAGAAACGTTCAACTTGGAAAATAATTTGCTATACACAACATCTGTTGAAGCGAAGAACTTGTTCACGCGGCTGTGCATAAGCAACCACTGCTTGATGATTGAAAAAGGGAGGCACAGCCAACCACCCATGCCTGTAAGAGAAAGACTATGTCCTTTATGTAATGTGGGCGATATTGAAACTGAATATCACTTTGTCGTGGAGTGTAAGGCTATGAAGGGCCCCGAACTGATTCATTTGGCAAAATAGGTAGAGAATACCCGCATTTCGTCAACACGGACAGTTCTGAGAAATTCATCTTTCTTATGAAAAATGAAATCCCACCATTATGTAATATCATCTGTAATATGATCCTTCGCTTCTTCAAGAGCAGAAGAAATGATATGACTATTAATGGAGTGACACATTGTATAAACCCTACACATAACATGTAAATAACCAATTATTAATTAATTATCTTCAAGACTTAACCTTATTGTTCTGTACTGTAAGTTGTGTAACATGCAATCTGCCTTTTTGGTGTTTTTGCAATAAACTATCTATCTTTCTAGGAAAGGTGGCGACCTGAATTGGGTATGGGTGGGTAGTAAATCAAATCAAATGTTTATTCACTCTCTTTGACCACATAAGCGGTGTGAGAGGTATATATGTGTGTTTACATTAAAGTATATTGTATAAATAGAAGTAGGATATGCCAAAAGACTCATCCTCAGTATAAAACCCACTCCAACAGGAATCGATAAAATATCAGAACATCTCCAGAAACTGAAACCTCTTCCAGTCTGAAACCACAGTTGCGGGATGTCGCAGGAGTCGACTCACTGCGTCGGCTCCAGTGGCACGACCACGTCCGCGAGTAGCTATTCAGCATTTCACTTCTAGACATAGCATCGTTTGGTCACGAGTGTGATCGATGTCCAACTGTGACATAGTACACTCTAGCCCCCATACGACGATCTGGTGAGCCACAAGACTGTAGAGACCCCCAGCGTACCTCTACTCGATTTAAAATTCACCCTAAATTGATCATAACTTAGAGATACTTTATCGTTATCTATAATCTAACAACTGTCAGATATAAAAGTTAGTTTGAAATGGAACACCCCTCGCTCAAATACCCTTGGGAGAAGAAGAGAGAGCGATACGTCGTAAGACAGGTATTAATGATAAATTATAAAAGATCAGTGAATCACGCAAGAAGAAAACAAGCTTAACATCTATTTGTTTGTTTATCGAAACACATATCTCGAAGTAATATCTACTCGTAAGTTTTGTTCTTGTTTCACGTCCATCATCTCTGGAAGTGGCGTCGTGTTAGTATTCACATTGAATAAAATACCTTTGTGATTAATCGTGTGGGGGTTTAGAAATGAACTGTTTTTTTTTCTAAGAAGAGACAATAATTTCCCGTTGAAAGGAAGTATGTGTTTCATCTTTTACGATAAATAGTTCAGCTGGCACACAACTCACCTATTTCCGTCAACATAGTGAACTAGACTCTCTATGGAAACATTTTTCCAACAGCAATTGTGGATTGATTATTGCAATTTCGCCGAAAGGATAGGCTTTTATCATTTAATAAAGAGTAATTTGTTGACGTTCTCTGTTTGTGCGCCCTGATAACTGATTACTTCAAATCTCGCACATTTTCTCATTCATCTCTGCCGAGAACGTTGCCTTCATGGACACCGTAACTATGGGTGCCAGCCGAATCCCTCTCCTTTGACGTTTGAAATATATTTGGCGTTCTTATGGACTTTTAAATTTACACTCTCACCCAATCTCGCTCAATAATCTACAAAAATAAAAGTGTTTCTTGAAAACTGAGTCTGCTCAAATTTCATCTTCCTGCACGCCCAGCCGTCATTGATTAATAATCTGAAATCAGATACTGGTATGATCAAAAGGATAGTGCTAACCCTGTCACTATCGGATAACAAGTGTGTTGGCTGTTTTCTGTGTTTCCAACCTCTCCTTCCATTGTGAACATGTGCTTTGGTGCACTGAGTCCGAAAACGGAGGTCGTCAGATAACATTCCTTCCTTATATTGTAAACCTTACAGATCATTAACCAAGCTTGGCCTGGACCATTGTCAACGCATAACTTTTAACCCTTTGAACACGAAAGGTCGCTTTTACGGTCGAGAATCGTGATATGACATAAATTCATAAAGTTGATAGTGGCTCAGTGAATTTATGAGGTAGACAAGTCAGGATTTTCAACGTGCAGCCTGATGGCTGCACGTTGAAAATATTGATTTCTCTTCCCCCAAGTAACGCATATAGAGTATAATGATTATTGGCTCTTAACTGGCATTGAATATACAATCATGGTCCAAAAGGGTTAAGGATTTCTCTACGGCATTTGGTTGCGCTGTGCCGTTGGATCGATCCCGTCCTGACCTTCATAAAATCAATGGCAGACGACAATGTGCTGCGAAAAGTTGGGCGCTCATTCTCTTCTGTCAAGTGACGGGTAAATAATTTCTAGCTGCATTCACGTTTGATATTGTTACTCGAGGACAGCCAAGTACACGTACCCTTGTTATTGTGAGTAAGCGACCAATCCTGGCAAAATTAACAATATGGTTAGGAATTGGAGGGGCCGTGTAGGAGCGGTGTCGAGACGAACACGATCAGACGTAATACAAGATTGAATAATCAATAACATTCTGACGAACATGACTGCGTGACAACTACCTCCATTTCCGATCCTCAGTCAAATACTGTAACTGCCTTTATCTTCACAGATATTGATTAAGGAAGGGATCCTTGAAACATTCTCGGTTAGTTGTGAAATGGTTCAGTTACATGTATTATCTGTTGGGCTCCCAATGCATTTCTCCCTGTTCTCACTTGTGGTTTCTATATTTTCTCTTCTTGCTTATCTACTCTCTTTTTCTGTTGTCCAATCCTATAAACATTTACCAGGATATCCTACCAAGTATTACGGCGGTTTCTTACGCAGTTCTCAATCAGCCCATTTCTTATTTGTTCTTCTATTGTGCTCAAAGAAGTGTGACCACTTCGCCACTCAAGTAGGAGAGGTAGGGGCGCGGTGGCTCAGTAGGTAGAGGTGCAGGCTGCAAGCCGAGAGGTCCTCGGTTCGTATCCCACCTGAGGCAACCGCATTGTGTCTTTGGGCAAGACACTTCACCGCCATTGCCCACGTGGGGGCACGGTGATGTTGTATACGAATGCGTACTGCACGTCGATGGTGTACTTGTCTTCAACCACTGCTAACCCTGCTTGTGTGGAGTTAGTATGTTGGGGAGCTGACAGTTGCTCGCCGTTTCTCGGTGGTTCTCTCCGGGTACTCCGGCTTCCTCCACCCGTAAAACTGTCATGGTCATGATTAGCCATTGTGCAGAGATACTTGACCTAAAAACAACAATAAATAAATAAGTAGGAGAAGTGAGTCGCGTTTTGCCGCTATCTGATATACAATCCTGGCACGGTGTGTTACTTTGACGCGTTGCCCTGTGCTCCAGTTGGATTCGGGTGATACGCCACTGTCTCAAATACAAGATTCAATCTAGTGCATTACATAATGGACCCGGATATAAAAATCATGATTGTTGATAGCGGAAATGTACGAAGCATTTGAAATATAACTTACTGTAGTACGATTACGTCATCCTGTATGTGGAAACGACATACTAATAGTGTTAATCCTATTGATGAATTCGCGTTTATTATATTTTTTGTGTCTTGTCACACAAAATATGAAATAAATATTGTTTAAACTAGACTAAACTAACTATTGAGTCGGGGGGGGGGGGGTGGCGACGTGGCGTTGCGGTAACCGGTTCTTATTAGATCACCGAAGTTAAGCAACGTCGAGTCCGGTTAGTCCTTGGATGGGTGGCCGTCTGAGCGATCGATTTGGACTCCGCGTTGTGTCCTTGGGCAAGGCACTTAACCCCGATTGTCCACATGGGGGCACGATGGCGCCGTGTACTAAGGCGTACTGCACATCGATGGTGCGCATGCTTTCAACCAGTCTAACCCTGCATGTGCTGCAGTGCGGAGTTACGATGTTAGGGAGCTGGCAGCTGCTCGTCGTTGCTCGGTGGTTCTCTCCGGGTACTCCGGCTTCCTCCACCCGTAAAACTGTCATCGACACGATATGACCATGGCTATTAATGTGTCGTTAAACCCTAATAAAAAAAATATTGAGTCGAGGTTTTGGTCTGAAGGAAAGAAGTGAAGTGCAGTACGGCTGCCGTGTACTGCTCAGTTTCCACGGGTGGACAATATTTCCAAGGACGTAATAATATAAGATTCCAAACACTAATTATAGGAATAATCATAAAAAGTTTAATTAATGAAGCACCGGATACAATCAGTCCACAGCGACTGCACTGTACCTCCAAAATACCCTATCAAATATTACCCATTAACCCTTTACCTAACATGAAAAACAGACGACACTTGCAAAAAAAATTCTTGAATAATTAATTTTTTTTCATTTTTTGTCTCAAAAACATAGGTTATGACCCCTCATTGGAACGAGCTCGATGGGCTCGTTCCAATGAGGGGTCATAACCTATGTTTTTGAGACAAAAAATGAAAATTAATTGGCGATTATTGAGAATAGCGCGTTTTTACGTTACTTTGGGTAAAGGGTTAGCAAGAGCAGATGGTTTCTCACAGCACTTGGACATGCAAAGTTCCTGAAAAACGACCAACCAGAAAATAAAATCTGATAGAATCAAACAGATGCTACGATTTCTGATTGCAGAGAATGGAATTCCATTACCTAAAACTATTTTCTGATATTCCAGTTTATTGTGGTCGAAATTAAAATTCTAGTTTCTACTAGCAGAATTTTCGATTCCACCGTTGGTGATGGCATTTCCGTTTCTTTCGGTAGAAACTGAAAATCTGATTTCTGCATCCAGACTCTGGCATACCAATACATTATCAAACCTTAACAGGTCGTAATTAGTTTACAATTTGGAACTGAAGGGATCGTGGCGATGTTTACTAACTTTTTATCTCATTATATAAACAAGCATGCAATGGATTATTGATGTGAAATCTAAATATATGCATAGCAAAGGGAACACTTTCAATATAATTCTGTACTATAATTTATCTTAGTTATCATATGATAGGGGGTGCGGTGGCGTTGTGGTAACCGGTTCTCGTCAGATCACCGAAGTTAAGCAACGTTAATCCTCGGATGGGTGACCGTCTGAGCGATCAATTCGAACTCCCGCGTTGTGTCCTTGGGCAAGGCACTTTACCCCGATTGTCCACATGGGGCACGGTTGTGTCCTTGGGCAAGGCACTTTACCCAGAATGGCCACATGGGGCACGATGATGCCGTGTACTAAGGCGTATTGCACGTCGATGGCACGCATGTCTTCCACCAATCTAACCCTGTCTGTGCTGCATTGCGGAGTTACGATGTTGGGAGGCTGGCAACTGCTCGTCATTGCTCGGTGGTTCTCTCCGGGTACTCCGGCTTCCCCCACCCGTAAAACTGTCACGGTCATGATTAGCCATTGTGCATAAGTATATGACCTTAAACACCAATAAGCAATAGACAATATCATATGATAATTAGGCTTCACGAAGTAGATCTTCTGTTTCTCAAGGCATTTTTGTACAATTGTATGTGCATTCTGCTGATATGGTATGGGAAAAAATAATTTGATTTTTTACTTTCGCTTGAAGTATAATGAAGTAGCGAAAACGTAGACGACGATTATTTTTCATCTTGATTGACACAAGGCATACGATTGCGTATTTTTCACTGTAGGTATAACCGGCGAAACATGGTGAATTTGAATAAAAATAGCATCAATGAACACGAAATGAACTCCAAAAAAATTAAAAATGTGACCTTTGTTTACTATTTCATGGTGAAGCGTTGCTGTCATTATTATTTATGGTGTTAATTAATATCTATTAACGTTTCTGTGTACATGTGTACCTTTCAGTGAAAATTTGACACAACTATTTTGTTTCGAGAACAACTAATGTCTTCGCCTAAGACGGTCCGTTGGCTGTCCGCCCATAGCTTTTAAACTGAAATGTTTGTTGGTTTCAAAACAATTACTCTGTTTCAATGTTACAATAAAGCGTAAAGAATTTTCAGAATAGACAAATATGGTTGCTTGAAGGGTTACCATGGTTATTTGTCTAGCAGATGAAATATAAATTTTCAACGCGCGGTCTCTTGTTGAAAATTTATATTTCACCCGCTGCCTGTACATTGCAAAAAATATAGGTTCTCTTTAGAACCAAAACTGGTTCTAATATTGTCCCTGAGATGGACCAGTTCTGTTTAAACGGTATTTATTTCCAATCAAATAAATTTACTAAGATTAGCATTCAATTTTAACAGAATATTACATGAACTGTAGTAGATTCAGCAGTAAACTTGGCGCTTATTCAACGCAGTCGCCAAACATTTTGAAACAAAGGAGATATGAACAGATGGCATATCGAACCAGTTTTGGTTCTGTATAGAACCAAAACTGGTTCGATATGCCAACTGTTCATATCTCCTTTGCTAAATAATGATTTGAGACAACCTCGTATAAGCTCTAAATTTACGACTGAAACCTCCTCAATTTATGTTTAATTCTGTTAATATTTAATATTAATCTTTATAAATTTATTTGATTTGAAATAAATACTGTTTAAACAGAACTGGTTCCATCTCAGGGACAAGATTAGAACCAGTTTTGGTTCTAAAGAGAACCTATATTTTTTGCAGTGTAGTCACTCATGAAGTAATTATGATATCCACTCGTAAACCATAGGTATCCTCTAACATTGTTTCCAGAGTATGAAGACCGAAACTGGAGTTCAACCCTTTTCAGCAGACACTGGTGTTAAACAACATAAATATCGGACTCTAGCAGCTTACACTAGAACTCCACCTTGTAAACGTATCCCATATTCTATCACGACACATATACTATCATTAGCGATAATATGCACCTTCGGAATCCCCCTCTTCTTTTGTCCCCTATAGCGTGGTGAACAAGGAGTTCGCGCATTCGAAAGGCTAATGGAAACAGTTGATGGCAATGCTTTTCTTGTTATGTTTTTATTTCTAATGCAGTTTTTAAGTTCTAATGCATCTTCATAATAGATGTCGGTTTGTTTTAATACAGCATCTTACTTCTAATACACCTTTATGACGGAGGACTGTTTATTTTATGGAGTTTTATAACTTTTCCAATAACCATGGTCATATCGTGCGGATGAGTGATGGAGATGGGATCCATAATCGACTGCTGTCATGCAATATAACTTTCTCAAGTGCGAATGTCCTCATATCAAAACAAACAAGACTGAAGTGAGTTAAGAATGATATTGGTGATATTAATCAAGATTACTCTGTAACAATGTTTTAAATCGATTTTCTTGGAAACCACCACTGTTGATTTGCGGCCTACAAGGAAAACACTAATTAATTTCATACCAATGGCTGTTTACTGTTAATTTGGGGTCTGCCGCAGTGGCACTGGCATCTTGAGAAGTGTTGTTCATCTGCTGCAGGCGTGTCTGAAGCTGTTCTTCTGCTGGCGTGTCTGAAGATAATTGAGCAACAGAGCAAGACATATGGTAAATTCTCTCTCTCTCTCTCTCTCTCTCTCTCTCTCTCTCTCTCTCTCTCTCTCTCTCTCTCTCTCTCTCTGTCTCTGTCTTCCTCTTTTTCTCTCACTCTTCCCTCTCTACTCTCTCTTTCTCTGTCGCTCTGTCTTCCTCTTTTTCTCTCAGTCTTCCCTCTCTACTTCTTTCTCTCTAAATCTCATTTCTCTCCGCCTAGTGTGGAGTAGACCAAGTGCGTTATACGTTGATCAACACATAATTAAATTACAATGGAAGAATTTATGAAGTACAGTGAAATGCAACTAATCTGGAGACCGCTGGAACTCTATATTTTATTCCGCCGAGGAACGTTTCTGACTTTGAGTATTTGGTTCAAGGGAGATGAGAATGCCTAAGGTTGAGTCCATGCACATTCAGTGTTGTATACGAGGTGATTTGCCATAAGCAACGCAAATGCTGATGGGCATGCAGTGTTCATGGACTGCCAAAGGATAGGAAAAATTCTTTTGAAATCAAACACAATGCATTAACTTCTGTCCGGAGAAGAGGAAACAAAATGCACGAGTTTAGTGGAAAAGGTAGAAATTTCTTGTTGCCCGCAATCCGGGGTTTGAAGGATCGTGGTCAAAAAGCTTTTAGTGAAGACTTTATACAAGAAAAATGTCAAGAGCACAGATTTTGTTCGGACTGTGGAGTATTCCAGATTTCGAAGTGTCCATAATAGGGAGGTTAACCCTTTACCTAACAAATCGGCCGAATCCGACCGCGTAATATGCAAATTCAGCAGTTGAAAAAATTGCAACAAAACTGTATCATGTTACCCTCATTGGAACGAGCTCGTTCCAATGAGTGGTC
Organism: Pictodentalium vernedei; assembly: GCA_031216915.1. NCBI lineage: Eukaryota > Metazoa > Mollusca > Scaphopoda > Dentaliida > Dentaliidae > Pictodentalium > Pictodentalium vernedei. Next base: position 513,386,044 of record CM062297.1, read on the forward strand.
ACATGATTTTCATTTTGTTGAAATATTTAGAAAATTTTGAAAACATAATATTTAAAATAATAAATTTTGATATCGCCTGTGTTGAGTAAAGGGTTAAGCGGTATAGTACACGCAGTACGGATAGGAGTTTGTTATATAATCATACCAAAAACTCTTGCGCCCTTTCTTTGTTGAAAAACACCTATTTTTAAATACGTTTCGACGATGTGCCTATAGGTAACATATTGTCAAGTTTAACCTTCTGTGTGTTTAACCCTTTACCTAACGAATTGCCCACATCCGCCCGCCTAATATGCAAATTGAGCAGTTGAAAAAATGAAATTTTTAAAAATATTTCAACAAAACCATATCATGTGACCCCTCATTGGAACGAGCTCACTGATCTCGTTCCAATGAGGGGTCACATGATATGGTTTTGTTGAAATTTTCTGAGAAATGTAAAACAATTATATTTAAAATAATAAATTTTGAAATCATCTGCGTTGGGTAAAGGGTTAAAGGGATAGGCAGGAGTTGTTTAGTTGTTTATGTAACTCGCAACTTTCGAAGGTATTTGCAAAACTGGATTCGTTTTCGGTAAGACAGAAAACATAATGGAATTTTATTCCGCATTCCGACCTTTTTGGAGAAGATTACAGTGCTGCAGTCAAGAACAACGGCAACGTGATATAAATGTCAGCGTTATTTCCATGCTCTCGTTTAGACCATATCTTCATTCCTCATGTATTTGCAGTGCATACATGGACCTGCATCAGGACCTGGTCAGCTGTCGAAAAGTCAGCCCACACATCGGCAAGGCAGAAAACTTTGTAGCAATGAGCAGACTTTTGCGGATAGGAAAGTCATAAAATACGTACATTAACTGGAAAGCTTTCGATATGAGAATATTTGTTCATCATTTCCTGTGGAAATAGATCAATAGCTGTTCGGTGGGACATTTCATTCACACACACCAAGTCTGTCATCATAAGTTGTAAACTCGTTCTAAAGTCTTTTATTTTATGACAACCTCAACTACACCACCGTTACCACCTCAGTGTGCCTATCAATCTGGTTCGCCAGAAAACAAGTCTCAACTTTTCCGAATCCGCATCATGCCTGTCTCAAATGAGCCTCGCTCGACGTCACATACACTGCAAAAAATATAGGCTCTCTTTAAAAGCAAAACTGGTTCTAATATTGTCCCTGAGATGGAACCAGTTCTGTTTAAACAGTATTTATTTCAAATCAAATACATTTATAAAGATTAACATTAAATATTAACAGAATTAAACATAAACCGTAAGTTTAGAGCTTATACGAGGTTGTCTCAAATCATTATTAAGCAAAGGAGATATGAACAGTTGGCATATCGAACCAGTTTTGGTTCTATACAGAACCAAAACTGCTTCGATATACCAACTGTTCATATCTCCTTTGTTTCAAAATGTTTGGCGACTGCCTTGAATAAGCTCCAAGTTTAGTGCTGAATCTACTTCAGTTCATGTAATATTCTGTTAAAATTGAATGCTAATCTTTGTAAATTTATTTGATCTGATAAATACTGTTTAAACAGAGCTGGTTCCATCTCAGGGACAAGATTAGAACCAGTTCTGGTTCTAAAGAGAACCTATATTTTTTGCAGTGTTCGGAGATTTTCGAGATAAACAACGGCAATATAAAAAGCCGATTGCCATTGTGTGCGGATAAGCATCTGTTTTTTTTGTCTACATTTCAGGTGTCGTATCTAATTTTTTTAAGATCCACTGTCATATAATGAACAAATTGTTACAACATTCAGTTAATATGGGTTATCATACCCCGTCTAGTTAACGAGACCAGATCGGTAAGATGAAACACGACGCCCACGGCGTCTTGTTTGATAAGGCTGATCTGACCCCGTCAACGCGGCGAAATCCAACAACGCAGATCAACTGACTGTTGAAATAATCAGTATTTATCATTCAATGCAGTTTGACCATGCAAGATATTTCAGACGTTTCTTAGAGTTTTACAGATCTAATAATGTAGGGACCATTTGGTATTGTAAGTTGTTGAATAGGTACAACTGTTACATTGGCCTTTGTACAACTGAAACTGGAATATGTTTTTACTTTGTTACTTTATGGTATTCTTAAGGATGGTTTGGGATGTGACTCAAGGCAACATTTCTTCTGTTTGCTTGTAACTTAAATTAAAAGTCTTTGATCCGAACCCGACAGGACATTCATATTTTACCAGCTGACAAAGTGTCGAAGAAATTGTAGATATCCATAAACCAAGTATAATAAAAAGCATAATCCAGAACTACAGATACTTCATTTATATTTTACTATATTTTACTTTTACCCCTCTGAACCTTGGTGGTTTCGTCCATGTCAGTTCAAATGGCAGCAGTTGGAAGTCCATATTCTTTATTCTCTGGTAGACCAATCATTTCATTAAGTAGGATGCCTGCTAAGTGAATGCGTGGGGCACGCCAATCAATACTTTGAGCGTGCAGCCTTGGGGCTGCACGCTCAAAGAATTGATTGGCGTGCCCCACACATTCACTTAGCAGCCATCCTACTTAATGAAATGATGACTTACTATGTTCCCTGGCCGGAAAAGCGACCTCTCGTATTCAAATAGTTAATGACAATTTCAAATATAACATTACTTCACAAACATCCTCCATTCTCTGTCCCTCATTAGTCCTTTACACTTTTGTGAGTGTGTTTGTTTTTTTGTTTGTTTTTTGTTTTCTTTACCAGTTCAATCTAAGCCAATGTGTAATAACATTACAACGCGCACTCGTGCGAGTGGAACTGTGTGTGCGTAACTATTAGCCGCATAAGATATACGATTAGCTAAATTTCTAACTGGAAACAGCCGAGTATAAGCTTATAGCTTGCTGCTGAATCCATTTCCTTATTAGCTGTATGCTTCTTTTGTATTGTATAAATTGTACTTTCACATTTTGAAAATAAATACAGTTTAACCTAAATATAACCGAGTCATATATCTGGTTACTATACTTTAAAGTTGAATCCGTATGACTTGATGGTTATACCCAACCCCCACCCCCACCGTGAAAGCATCGAAAGCCTTAATTCCGGGCTATACGTTGTCTTATAATAATAATAACACTTCGGCCGGCCGCTGATTTGTCGCGGTTCTCGTATGAGAAGGCCTTGGTTACCCATGTTCTACCAACTGCCCCCCTCTTCCCGCGTTTCTTCTCTCCTCCCAACACTCGGAGACGAACTGCTTGATGTCATCCCTTGCCCCATTCTTCCCAATCACTCCGATTAGTATATTAACCCTCTCCTTTGAGTCGCCCCCTAACTACATGTCCTTCATTCTCCCATCCCACTTCTCCATTATACTCCACGTGAATCTTGTTCTTTTAGACTGGTATTTTTGGCATTCTATAAGAAAGTGTTCCAGGGTCTCCACCACGCCCACGTTACACATCTTGCACTCCTTTTCACTGTTTTTCCCAATTTTTCCCCTCAGCTCCAGGGACCGCGACCTCAGCTTGAAAAACAGTGACCCCCCAAAGGTGCCATCAAGGTACTCTTTAAAACCAGGCTTCTCTTTATCACGCAGGCCACCCAAAGATCTCTTTGATTTGATCCCCTCTCGCCAATTACGGTTACAATCCTCCATGGCCCTTTCTCTGACGATCTTTTTGCCCTGGTTTGCTCCAACGTCAAGGTCCGAGATCTCCAATGAGTAGTTTTCTACTAGCTCCCTCAGTTGGATCATCCACCCCGTCTTGATAGTTGAGTTGAAAGTTCTCAGGAACATTACTTTACACCATCGGCTATCGGGGAGATTTACAAAATAATTAAGATAACCGAGTTTCAATAGGTCTATCCTGTCCTTGATCCTCATCCACCCAAGCTCACCCCTGATTGCTTCTAGCGCTGCGGCATCACTCGAGCCTGTTATCAATCGGCCTGCATCGTTCTGCAGGATTTCCACGCTCTTAACAGCTGTCTGGTTTAGGGGTACAACTTCCGTACCGTATGTTATACTTGGCAGACCCACCATTTCCCAAATGGTTTTCCCCACGAAAACCTTATTGAAACTGTTTCTCCCTATAAGTTTCATTTGGTTAAGGATTCGCTTCCCCTTCAGTATCAATTTGTTTGTGTGGTTTCGGTAGATGCCTCTTCCTGTGATGTTTATATTTACTCCCAGGTACTCAAAGTCACTAGTCTCTCCTACACTAAGAAGTCTACTGCTACCTTCTGGAAAACAGAACTCCCCCACTCTCCACCTTCGAGTGGGGTCCACTTTGCGGCCCACGGGTATAACTTTGCTCTTGCTTTCATTTAGTTCGAGTCTCCATTTGCTCCCATATTTCCCAACAATTCCCAGCATCTTCGCTAGCCCCTCTTCGCTTTCTGACACTAGCACCATATCGTCTGCAAAAAATAGCCCTGGTATCTTCAAGTCACCAACAGCAACCCCCTCGTCGCTATGCAGGAGTTCATCTCCTAAACCTTTGATGTACAATGCAAAAAGAATTGGCGAAAGGATGCACCCCTGTTTTAGGCCTATCTCCATAGGCACACGTTTTGTTGTAATGTTTCCCAGGCTAAGTTCACTCTGTACGTCTTTGTATAATGCTTTCATAATCCCAACAAACTCGCCCCCAAGCCCAGAGCCTCCAGCTTGCGCCACATACCCCCCCCCCCCTACATACTCTATCGTATGCCTTTTTAACATCCAAAAAGGCCATGAACATCTTTTTCTTGTTTGCTTTCGCGGATTCTATCATTTGGGATAGCGTGAAAAGATCAGTGACTCTCCTTCCCTTCCTGAAGCCATTCTGGATTTCTCCCAAAAAAACCCTTCTCTTCAATCACCTCCTCTAATCTCCCATACAGGACTTTACAAAAGACCTTTCCAATGTTGCTGCTGACAGAGATCCCTCGATAGTTATCCAAGACGTCTTTTTCCCCCTTTTTGTGAATAAATGTCACTTTACCTTCCCTCCACTCCTTTGGGACCTCTTGTTTTTCTATGGCGAAATTGAATAGGGCAGTTAGGCTTTCCAAGAGTTCCTCCCCCCCTTTTTGATAAACTCGTTAGGAATTTCGTCCACCCCTCCCGCTTTGCCATTCCTCAATTTTGAGATCACCCTTCGCACCTCCTCAGTTTTGATTTCGCTGCACACGAAGTCCGATAGATTTTCCTCGACCTGGTTCGGACACTCTGGTGGGTTCCCCATGCCGCATCGCTTATCGTTTACCTTTTCCCAGTGCTTGACTAGTTCTAATGCGATTTGATCTCGCTCTTCTGTAACTCTGCCATCTACTTTAATGCTCTGTGGGTTATTCCCTTTGTTACGTTTGTTCACCCATTTCCAAAATACGCTCGAACTCGACCCCCCTGTCGTTCTTATCGTCCTTATAAGACTGTTATTTCTCACTCTCCGGTTGTCGTCTTTGTTGATCTTGTTTACTTTATTTCGTGCTTGTTGGTATTCTTCCCTTGCTACCATGGCCTCATTGCTTTCCACCCCCTTAAGTTTTCTACTTCTCCTGTATGCAGCACATGTAGCTTTTCTAACCTTTATGGCCCTTTTCAGTTCTTCGTTCACTCTGTACCCAATTTCCCGTGTTGGCACCCTGATCTTTCCTACACTTTCCTTCCCTGCCTGCACTAGGCTCGCAACTATGGCGTCGGCCATCTTCTGGACACTGCCCCCCCCCCCCCCCCCCCCCTTGTGTACGGCTGCAAGCTTTGGTTTCAGTTTTTCTTCGAACTTCGCCCAGTCGGCATCCTTTTTGACTTCCCAAACCTCCTTGAAGCTTCCTTTCCTTTTCTCTAGGATTTTGGCCCTCATCGTCACTGTAATCAAGTTGTGATCACTATCCAACTCCATTTTGCCCTCATCATCCACTTCTACCCTTATCACTTCCCTCCATAAATTCATATCTGTGAGAATGTAGTCAATTATTGATTTTCTGTCGTTTCTCTCCCAGGTCCATTTCCCCGTACATCTAGCGTCCCTGTTCAGAATCTTCAGACCGAGCTCATTTGTGAAGTTCAACAGCTTCCTCCCATTCCTGTTGACTTTCTTGTCCCCACCCTCTATGCCTTCTTCCTTATCACCTATGTGTCCATTAAAGTCGCCCATTAGAATTATACCGAGCCCCCTGTTTTCTAGTTCAGTGATATTGGACCTTAGTGTTGAGTATATCGAGTCATTCCACTCGGGTTTACTTCCCTCCACCGCACAGTACACAACCCCAATGGCAATACTTTTGTTTCTCAGACTGATCTTTACCCATCCAATTTCTTTTGACACCTCAGCCGAGGTGATGATATCTTTCAGATCTGTGATCAGCGACGGTTTTAAATCCTCTTTAATGTACATGCCTTTTTCTGGCCTTCCGTGCGCCCTACACCTATCCACACACACCCGTTTACTTGGTCTACCCGTTCCTCGTGTCTTACCCACGTCTCGCTTGAGCTCATGACATGAAACTCCTCTGCCTCGATCAATGTAGCAATTTCACTTACATTCCGGTGGAGACCCTGGATGTTGCTATACCCAACTTTCAGGGTACCTAGGTTCATTGGCTTCCTCCTACTGGGCCCATTGCTTTCTGGCGCTAGTCTTAGTAAACTTATTCTGTCCCCCTCACTCTTGTTCACCCCACCTATGTCCACTCTGTCCGTAGAATTTTATCCCCTAATACCCGTTTCCCCACCCTGCTAAGATGCAGCCCGTCACGTCCGTACATGCTCCCATTGCCCCAAAACGTGTCCCAATGGTCGATAAAGGGTATTCCCAGATCAACACAGTAGTCCTCTAACTCTTCATTTAGTGCCAAAATCCTTGAGTTCCGTTCGTCCCCACCTCCAAGGACAGGAAGGACCCCGGATACGACTTCCCTTGCATTCCTACTTAGCAGTTTGCCAACTAAGCCTCTATACGACTCCACCAAACTTACTGACCTTCTCTCCCTGATATTGTTGGTCCCCACATGGACCACCACTACCGGTTCCGGTCCTGACCCTGCCACAATGCCATCTACCCGGCCCCTGAGATCCTCCACCTTCGCCCTCGGAAAGCACAAGAGTGTTCGATTGGAACTAACAGGACCACAACCTACATTGTCAATCCCACGTACAATGCTGCTCCCCGCTACAACTAATTTTCTTCTTCTGGCCCCAGTTCCTATATCATCTGCACCTCCTCTCGTTTTGCAAGCTCCTGGACCCCTCTTTCTCTTGACCGCCCTCCTTACCCCGACTGGCCTATCATCATCAACAACCATCTCACCCCCACACTTTCCCCCTCACTCTCGTCCCCAGGGGTATCATAGTCTAAAACACTAAACCTGTTTTCTAAACACCGCCTTGCAAGCTTGGCAGCCTTACGCCGACTCTGGCTTCCGGACTTGACGCAGCCCTGACCTGACGCCACCTTCCGAATTTTCCTACTAGAAACCCCCTCCTCAGTTACACCCCCTCACATCAAGCATTATTCCCCCACGTTTCCTGCTTCCCAGTTTCCTCCTTGAGTCCACAACGACCTTCCACCCACTTTCCACCTCAACATCGTAGGTAACATTCAACGGGGTAACTCCAGATACACCGTCCCTCCCCAACCTCCCTCTCAGCTCTGCAATCTCCCGCTCGAATCCAACACACTTCTCTAACAACTCTAAAATATCCCTGCAATTCGCATATACCCCACTACTCTCCATTGGTCGACCACCACCATACCTCATATTACACTGTCTGCACGCCTCCGGATACTCACTCTCCCCCACCTGCACCCCTCGACTCACCTCCCCCAGACCTCCCATGATACCCATACTTACCTCCGTCTGAACACCCGTCGTGCACTTACCACTCATGATATAAATTTTATGTAGAATCTAATGACCGAAAACACCAAGGCAACAAATACACGAAAAAAGGTAACTAACGTAGACAAACAGCAAAATTGGAAAAACCTATCAACTAAACCCCCTTATTACACCCTACGATCCTCCCAAACACATAAACAAAACAAAATAAATAAAAACTTCCCTGAAATAAAACTAATATTCAAAAATATACTTATAAACAGATCTGAGTCGAAAATCCTCTTCTCTTCGTGAGTAGTATTCACTTCAACTTCAAAGTATTCCTTGACTTACCGTGTTCCCTGGCCGGAAAAGCGGCCTCTCGGGTTCAAATGGTTAATTGCAATTTCAAATATAACATTACTTCACAAACATCCTCCATTCTCTGTCACTCAATAGTCCTTCACACTTTTGTGTGTGTGTTTGTTTTTTGTTTTTGTTTTTTTTTGTTTTCTTTACCAGTTCAGTCTTTGCCAATGTGTAATAATATTACAATGCGCACTCGTGCGAGTGGAACTGTGTGTGCATAACTATTAGCCGCATAAGCTATACGATTAGCTAAATTTCTAACTGGAAACAGCCGAGTATAAGCTTATAGCTTGCTGCTGAATCCATTTCCTTATTAGTTGTATGCTTCTATTGTATTGTATAAATTGTACTTTCACACTTTGAAAATAAATACAGTTTAAACTAAATATAACCGAGTCATATATCTGGTAACTATACTTTAAAGTTGAATCCGTGTGACTTGATGGTTATACCCAACCCCCACCCCCACCCCCACCCCGCGCCGTGAAAGCATCGAAAGCCTTAATTCCGGGCTATACATTGTCTTATGTCATTTACAGTAGAAAAACTGTTTGGTTACTGTGGTACTTTGGGAGTGCTTGACCTGGACAACTGTGATCGGCAAAATGTTTTGTTGTGTAAAAACAGTGTAATATACTATACCAACTGCACCGGGCTGTATGGTAAACTCATTGGTTCTGTTTTATTAAAATTATTAGCTGGAAGCCCAAACTCGAGTTTTGTTTGCTTCGATTATTGAAGACTTGGAAAATAGTGCATGTGCAGGAAAAGTTGAATAAACCGAATAGTCGTTTCTAGTAAAGTGTCGCTGCCTATTCAGGACGATGACATTTGCCTAGAAACATCCCTAAGGCCATAAAGTTTTACCATTGTAGATGTTCATTAAATTGATTCTTATTTCCCAGGCCTATCAGGTAACATAAACCCACAAATCGTTTTGAGGAAAGTTGCGTGAGACATCTCATTATTTTGCAGTCGGTTCTGTGCCAAAGCAATGTTTAATCCTAGTCTGGTAATTTATTTCCGTAATTCAAATAATATCAGCAGCACTTTTGTTTCGAATCCTTTTTCTACGATACACTTAACTTTGACCCTATACCCAACGTAACGTCATATCCGGCCTTCACTATTCACAAAAAAATCGCCATTCGATTTTTTTTAAATTTTTGCCTACAAAACATACTTTATGTCCAACACTGGAAAGAGCTCCTCGAGTTCGTCCCAATGTGTGGAGAGAAGCTATATTTAGTTATCCCTTTGGGATCTGGTGGTATCTTCCACGTCACAGAGCCATCATCTGGTGGAGTCTATATTCATTACTTGGGGGAAGACCAATCAATATTTTAAGGTGCAGCCTTGAGGCTGCACGTTGAAAATCTTTATTGGTCTACCATACACATTCACCGTGCAATTATCTACTTTACGATTTCAGGCCGTATCACGACCCTGTGTCGAAAACGTGTCCTTTCTGATTCGAAGGGTTAAAAAGTACTTTTACATCTAATCAGCAGTATTTCGTTCACCCAATGTGTAATCTGTAATCTGAATCAAAAGGAAATATTGTTCATTATCCAATCAGTTTACTAACGATATTACCAATAGGAGCAGCTTGCTGTGATGCAGTATTGATGCAGCTGTCTGCATTCACAAATACCTTGTCAATTAGACACCATCGATGTTGTAATCTCGTAAAGCTAACTTAACAATATTAAATCTACTGTCGATAATATGCGATAAGGATTAAAGTAGGTTATTCCGGAGCACTTAGTTGCCTTCAGTAAAATCATTGACTGACTGCAAACATTTCGTCATCGTGTGCTCTTCATTGATTTTAATGGACGATTGATTCAGCCTTTTCGCTTGAATTCAGGACATGATTAAAGGTGGGTGATTTATACCTACATGCTCATATAAAACCGACTGATCTGTGGGTATTTTTTCGGACAACAGTCAGTCAGTATTGGCAAAAACATTTTATCACATAATCAGCACCAAATTGCCCATTATCACCCCCAAAACGTTTAATAAATGTAAAACGTCAAGGGAATGTTGTAACATTATGGGTTGGATTTCGAAGTGCAATTGAACCATTCTTCCATGCTTTTGCAAGCATCATGTGATAAATTTCACATTATGTGATAAAAATAGTTTCAAATTCTTCACGATTTGATTAGAAAGTTTGGGGTCTCGTTTACCAAAATGCAGCATTCCTGCCGACTCGGCATGTGGCAGACCAATATTCACGTAATGCGTATTTTGTACTTAACTTTTACTCGTTTTTCCAGATTTGTAATTGGCGGGATTTTCAACTAAATGTGATACGTCTGACATATAGTGCAGACAGAGTTTCTTTGTTTGTATATATTGGCTGCACCGTGACCGTAGCACAAGGATAAAGTCAAGTTTAGTCAATCGTTTATACCAATTTAGCTTAATGTAGAGGGCTAGAGGGCTCGCATGTCAGTTGTCACCTACCGAATCCTATTGAATTTGAATACGAACTTCCCGGATGTACAAGGTGAGCAATTTCTGAGAAAACATCCACGTACTGAAGTTCCCTACAGGTAAATTCACAGAGGTAAAAACAACAAAAAAGGTGTAAAAATAAAATATAAGCAAAATTTCTCCTAAACCACCTTTAAAAATCCGGGGGTCCTTTCGAGGGTACTTTCCTCGACCATGAAAAAAACATTGAGGTGAAAGGTCTTAAGTTATCGCCTGTACTCAATTTAGAACAATGAGCCTTTCAACCGCAATGCATACTTTTTTCCCAAACGAAAAAATAGTTGCATTCGTTTTTAAGATGCCACACAATACACATCGGAAAGGATACTCAGAAATTATTTCAATCCTGCAACACTATACGGCTATACGATTAAATTATAATTGAACCTCCCAATATATACGAAATAGACTTTCCCACTTTGCTATAATTATATTCTTTTGGGAAGTGCCATTCAGAAGTTGAATTGTAATACAAAACGTTGTACTCTAGTGTCACCAGAACCTCAACTTTAGAGAGCATCTGGCGCTCTTTTCGAGGGGGACGTACCAACCCGTATGACGTTGTAGGACCGATCGCAGTTTGCTTCAGACGCAAATGATATTTCATCACCCAAAATACAGGAATAGGCGAATCAATATATAATCACTGTATTTTACTTACACCAGTGGGACTAACTTTTCAAAATAAAATATTGCGAACTCAAGACTAAATAAAAAAAACGAACAGAAATATCATCCGCGATTCAATGTTCTCACATTTCTTATTTGACACATGAGAGTCTGGTGTTGTGAGGAGGAAGGATGACAGAATTATTCGACCGAATCGCGATTTAGTCGCGATTCGGATGAACAATTCTCTCATCCTTCCTCCTCACAACACCAGAATCTCATCTGTCAAACTAAATGTAGTTTACTTCAGACACCAATAAAATATCATCACCCAAAATACAGGAATAGACGAATTAACATGTAAACATTGTCATATGATCACAAAAGCCGGGTTTTTTTTGTTCGCCATCAAATCGCGATCTAATTCTCACACCACTGGAACTAAACTTCAAAATAAAATATTGCGAAATCAAGACTAAATCAAGAAAACGAAACAGAAATATGATCCTCGATTGAATGTTCGCGCATTTCTTATTCGACGGATGAGATTCTGGTGTTTTGAGGAGCAAGGATGGCAGAAATTTTCGACCGAATCGCGATTTAGTCACGATCCGGTCGATATTTACTTATTCGTTTTTTTTCACATTACTGGGTGGGTTTTCGTTATTGTTGTTGATTATGGAAAGCTAAATTATTTGTTTTTGATCAATTTCGGGGGTCACGTTGGTATTATTGTCAGTAAATCATTATAATACTGATGATCGAAAGTAGATAGTCTTTTCCTGAAACAGGAAAAATGTATCCGGTAAAGGAAAGAATTTTCTTCAGACTTTAATCATTTATCCAACGCACATGATATCAAAATTTAATATTTTAAATATTATTTTTTCAGTTTTTGCTACAATTTCTAACAAAACCGTATCATGTGACTCCTCTTTGGAACGAGCTCGACGATGGTTTTGTTAAAAGTGTTTGAAAAATCATCTTTTTTCAACTGCTCAATTTGCAAATTACACGGGAGGATTCTGCCGGTTCGTTAGGTACAGGTGTAACATTAATTCCTGCCAACATTTAACTGATGAAGATAATGTAAAATATTTCCACTGTTTGTCTCAAAAATATAACTTATGACCCTTCAATTGAACGAGAGATCTTTCCAATGCGGCGTCTTAAGCTTTGTTTCGAGGCAAAAGTTGGAAGAATAATCAGTTTGAATTTCGATTTTTGTTATTTATTTATTGGTGTTTAATTCCACATACTTATGCACAATGGCTAATCGTGACCATGACAGTTTTACGGGTGGAGGAAGCGGGAGTACCCGGAGAGAACCACCTAGCATCGACGAGCAACTGTCAGCTCCTGAACATTCTAACTCTGTTCAAGCTCCGCTCAAGCGAGGTTACAACGGTTGAAGACATGTGCACCATCGACGTGCAGTGCGCCTTATTGCACGGCGTCATCATGCCCCCATGTAGGCAACCTTGATAAAGTTCCTTGCCCAAGGACACAACGCGGGTCGTGCCGGACGGGGATAGAACTCGCGATCTCTAGCATAGAAGTCCAACAGTCTTCTACTGAGCCACCGCGCACCCCTCGATTTTTGTTAGTAATGCTGGCTGGATATGAACATAACGTCAGGTAAATTATTAACGCTTTACTAGACGCACAAGTTTGCAAAATTTATTATTTTAATTATTGTTTATTCAAAGTTTTCAAAAAAAATGTCAACAAAACCATATCATGTGACCCCTCATTGGAACGAGCTCAAAGAGCTCGTTCCAATAAGGGGTGACATAATATGCTTTTATTGGGAATGTTTGAAAAAATCTTTTTTTCACTTGCGTAATTTGCAAATGACGCGGACGGATTCGTTCAACTTGTTAGGTAAAGAGTTGAATTAGATATGGGCAAAGTCGAAGACGTTAACGAGAATGGACAAGGTAATGTAGATTCATAGTTAAAATCTCATGGGACAAGATGGCGAAGTATTGTGAATATTGGAATCGGAGAATTTACACCTTCTGAGTCTATTCTCCAACCAACGATTTTCCTTTCCAGTGGAACAAAATAAATAAACGCGTAGAGTGTTTCTCTGCCTCTGGATTCCATAAACCAGTATTATACATAATGTTGAAGAAGCAACAGAACATTCGGGGCAGATAATCAATCCTCCAGACAACAGGATGACGTCAGATGATTATTTCGATGTATCTGATAATTACATCAGCCTGAGATCGTATCGACGACGTACTGAAGATATTTATTTGTCGACGGTATACATTACTTACGAGACATGGGTCTGGCTTTATACTTTCCTACTTCCGGTGACGCGTCAGGGTGTCTAAAAAAAAATGCATATTCTACATGATTCTGTGGCATGACATATTATTCATTTTCATATCAGTGTATCCCATCTTATCTTCCCAGCATGCTATTATATCATACGTTGTCAATATTCCAATATCAGTTCTTCACATCGGCAAAACTGAAACAAAAACATAGAATCATTACGATAAGTTTAATCAATATCACGCTTGCCATCCTGTAAAACCTACATCAGGAACATGTAAAATCCGGCGCAGGGCAGCCTTTTGACGATGTGCGAGTCTGTTGTACGTGGAATTTTGTGAATAATACGTTTTTCTCTGAAAATATTCCGTTTTAACATTATTGACTGATGAATTCAGTATCTACAGCATTGTTGAAGAAGGTTCCATTTTGGTTACAAAACTAAATGGATGGTCATAATTAGCATTCTGTATCTCAATGCTTTGTGTTTTCGTCACGACATAGAGCCGAGCGTCATGGATTTAGACAATTGGCCTGCGCTCCATTGATCAAGACATTTTAGGAAACTAAATCTCTCTTCATAACAAAATGTGCCGTATTTAAGTAAGAACATACCTTCGAATTATTGTGACACTCCCCACTGTTTTTGTAAAACCAGTGACGGGCCCGACGCAGCCCGGCTGCGTGCCCGCTTTGGCGATTTCTTTATAATTTTCTGCGATATATGGTCATATTTTCCAAGACAAAGACACACAAAGATGTCCCCATTCTGGAATAGCCCCGATACGAAGACAGCAGCTGTACGAAGATACTACATGTTATTCTTTATGTTTTCCAGATGATAACGTTAAGGTTGTGAAACTCCATATACAGTACTGTGATCATAAACGCTATCTTGCGATCAGATCGCGATCCGATTGCGAGACACTTACACCAGTGCGTGGAGGTTTCGTAAATAAAACCCTGCGAAATCAAGACAACATCAAGAAAAACAAACGGAAACAGCATCTCAAATGAAATGCGCGCGCGTTTCTTTTTCGCTTTTTCGACAGGAGAGATTCTACAATGTAGTGGGCAGGAAAGCGGGCAGTGAATGCAGAACGAATCGCGATCTGGTCGACATTCTTTGTCCGCTTTTGTGATCACAGTACCGTATTTTGAGTGACAGGTAATGGAAATCTGTTTCACAGTAGTTATGGAAATCGGTTTCCAGGATATTGCTACGATATTTAAAAAATGAATCTTGATCAAAACTATTGTTCCAAGATGTTTTACCTTTTTCAATAAATTCTTATTTCAAACAATTTAGACTTATTTTGTGTACGTTGTGCAGAAACTATGCCAAGGAACTATATTTAACAGAAGCAGTTCAGTGAACGCACCAGAGAGAATTGTGTGACAACGAAGCTGTCAGCTGATTTGTTTTTAAATCATTTGAGGGTGGCTCTATCGAATACAATGGTGTCTTTTCCAAGCGCGCTCAATACACATAAAGTCTAGTTGAAACTTTCGTTGATGTTCGAAACTCTACAGAATGAATAAAAATTGACGCTAAAAAACAGGACACGGCTGGTTCCCCTACTTGTTGGCTTTTTGTGGGTTGAGACGTACTATAAACTTTATTACAGTCAGGGACGTGGCGAGAGGGGGGTGTGGGGGTTGTCTCCCCCCCCCCCCCCCCACCACCCCCAATCTTGGCCAAAATTTCCTATAGTTGGAAATTCTGAGGGCAAGTCATGAGTAGTTGCAAATTCCATCTACCTGGATTTTAGAGCTCCTTTGGTGATGCTGATGTCTCCTTTACTTCCCCAAATCCAACTCGGTTTCAAATCTGCAAACATTCCAGGTGTTACTATTTACAACTGCAGTGTACGCAATATCGAGCTTCACAAGTATGCATGATGTCAGTCGGTACGAGATTTCTAGAGTACGTCTACGTATCGTAATAAAAAAATTCTCGAAATGCACTTCAAGAAAATCGCATCATGTAAAATCGTTATCCTGAATTAATTCCATCATTCATAGTTACAAAATGATGAAACATCGAAAATTGATCATTCCTGCATAAGATCTGATTTAATGTTAGGACAGTGTGAATTGCTCAAAGTTCTAAGCATGAGCATTTGTTTAGCACATATTCAGTTCACAGTATAATACCAAATAATAATAACCTGATAACTCTATCATAAATGTGTTGGCATTTCAGTTACTAGAATCAATTTTATGCCCCTTTCATGGCTTTATTTTCAAAATGTTTCGCGGCAGTGAATTTCCAGCTATGGGGAGGAACCGGGAGGGGGTCCGGTCCCTCCCCCTAGTTGGAAATTCACTACCCTACACTCCTCCAATCGGAAACCTCTAGCCATGTCCCTGAATACAGTTTCTATGTATGGAAACGTCCCTGTCTGATCCTTGTCTGATCAATATGTTTCAAGTTTTAAATATAATGAAAATTAAAATACAAATTAAGATCTCAAACAGTGGAGAAACAGTCTTACTTGGGTTAGCCGTATCGTGTTCTAATGTTTTTGTTGCACGTTCAAACTGACAAATTGATAAAGCCTGCAAGGTATGTTTATGTGTATTTACATATTCATATGACTAAATGCCACCCGCAAAAAATATATTAAATCCTTCTATATAAGAAATTCCAGTATGTTTAAGTTATGTCGTTGATTTTCAGATCGCAGTCGACGTTCCCAAATAAACTTAGGCATTTATGCAAGCCAATCCTTAATATAGATAAAGGCTACTAAAAGTTAGAAAAGGTAATTCCCGATCCGACAACACCACGCGGTGTTGCCATTTAATATGTATAAAACTGCTTTATGCAGCCAAATTATCTGATAATGGTCACATGGTTTCGCAAGTTATTTACAATTAAACATTTATAACATTTATAACCGGTCCAAAATTTTACACATGACAGTGGGTGTAACCGCCCACATGGCAGTGGGTGGAACCGACGACCATACATAACGTCCTGCAGTGATCTGTGTATTCGTGTACAATACTGGTAAAGATTACCGAAAAGTCGAGCATATGCTAAGAGCGATCTGTGGTTGCGTGTACACTCCAAGCCAAGTGGGTAGCCATCCCTAGCAAGTTGGTCCAAAATATCGTTCACAAGGCATTTACAATAGCATTAACATTTATAACATTTGCACTGCAAATCATACCCAACAGCAGGTTAAATTGAACCGCGACCATCGATAGCGCCCTGTAGCGATCTGTGTATGTTTGTACGCTACATGTAAGGATTAACTAAAAGCCCAATAGAGTGCATAAGAGCGATCTGTGTTAGCGTGTACGCTCCCAGCAAAAAAGGGTAGCCACCCGTGCAATGGCGGCCCAAAGCTACCTTAAAACCTTGTAGTGATCAGTGTGAGCATGTACACAACAGAATGAATGAAATATTAGTACGGCTTAAGACAAGAACAGATACAAAATATAGGCGTTAAAGCATGTTATTGCAAAAAACATAATGAAACAAAACAGTTTAAACCATGTGACCACTTGAAAAGAATGCACCATGTCGCGACCAAGGAAAACCGCTCATGGCGAAAACCTGTTACCCGTAGCAGACAATCGTGGTGACTTAGGGGCGGGTATTCACCAGAGTAAGAGGATAGAACAACACTAACAATAATAATTATTCTGCAATGAAAGCACAAATTGACAAACAAGCTAACTTTGAGAGCTGGACCTACCAATGAAACGGGTGGGAGGGAGGGAAACAACGGTCCGATGAAATTGCGATGCGTACTCACTGGTTGAAACAAGGGTAATGGCAGAGTGATGCTATGATTCCAATTTCTCAATTGTTGAATCTGACTGGCTAAAGACAATTGCCTAGCTCCTTAATTCTCTTCAGCGCAAACTGTTGTGCATGAATGCAGTCTATGATAGAAAGACTGAAGGATCAATTAATTACTCCTTTCCAGCTTCCCTGACTCTCTAGTAATGTCCAGACATAAGGACTGCTTACCATAAATATTTTTACTTGTAAAATGTATTTACTTGAAAAAAGCATTTCAGTTTCGAGATGAAAGGTCTTAAAACGTGAACCACTCACGCATCTTCTGACACAGCTGTATGCGTGATTGATTTTCAATGTGTCACTTTTGTGTGTATGCCCATTTAGATTAACTGAAATTCCAAACTCCCAAAAAGGGCGACAAATTTCCCCATCCTTTACACCCAATCCAGTGGTCTGTCAAAGATTGACGCTTGTTTGAATTTCGCAAATTGTGCTATTCCCACCAATGGGCATGATGCCCACGGTCCATGAGTTAACGAATAAACCATTTAATTTTGATATAATTTGGTGTTCCTGTTGAACAACATCCCAGTTATAAACGGCGGGTAAGTGAAAGTTTGGAATGATAAGAGAAGAAAACCTACACGTGAACGTGGCGCGTGTAATCATATTAATTGTGATATTGCAATTCGTCCCCTGAGTTCCCATGTGTTCTATGTGCCTACTGGCACATAAAACACATGGGAACTCCCGGGACGAATTGTTACTATTTTAAAACACAATATTTTTCAATATTCCGAATAGAGTCCATCAAAATGCATAATAGCACCGACTCCAGTAACTTGTTTTCAAAGACGATCTGAATTGTGTGAGAGAATAAACTGTGTTCCCAACATATGAAGACGAAATGTACGTTCATGCCGGAGTCAATAGTGTGGAGTACATTACTTCTTGGCTTTCATATTTCTGAAATATGCTCTGAATCGTTTTTAGAATATTGAATGCCATTCTATATTTGTTTTTGGCTTCCAGCTCAGCATATTTTATGGAGTAGATGGAGTTATAAATGCGATCAACTCACCCACACCTCATCCCTAGAAATTGGTGTTGTTATAACCTGACATTGATATTGGGTATCTTCCTGTTATCAAATATTGGTCGCCATATTTTTTCCTGTGGATTTGCTATTCCGTTAGCCCTGACTTATCTCGTCATGAAAATCGACTTTTGATAAAGTTATCCCCCTGAAATTATTTGACGGGCGATGATGGTACAACTGAGAAGAAAAAGAAAACCCTATGAAATCAGTAGAAAAGAAAGCGAAGTTTCCTTTTATTACTTTTATAATAAACAAAACAGCATATAGCTCTCAGCCTGTTGTTTTCGTTTATTAAGCTAATTAGAAGCAACTAAGTCAGTGTCTCCTTTAGCTCTTTGTTTAGCGAATGTGTGTTTGCAGGAATTTACACATTTTGTATTCTTCCCGGGAAAAAATTAGCAAACCTAACTTCCTAGACTTTTTATATCAATGGACAGGATAGTGTCTATATTATATGTTACGATGCGTACCCTGTTGATATATACATATTATAATGACCATGTGCATGTCCGGTAATTTGTATCGGATTCGAGGCCATATTCAGTCGGATCGCAACAAGCCCGTCATGGCGAGTTGTTATCCGATTGTAAACACGACAGAGAATCAGATACAAATAACAGGACATGCATTTTTGGTCACGATAATACTTTTATCTTACAATCCCGTTACATAAAGGCTGTTTCCCCCGTTTTTCAGTTTAAATTAGGTTGGAATTGGTCACAATTTTGAATTTTATATTTTTATGCGTAATAACAATGCATATGTGTGATAGTGTGGTGTTTACCGGAAGATGAATCTGTCTGATACGGAATCGGAACAAGAGGGCTGATACAAATGTTTTTTTGGAGTTTTTGGGTGCAAATTAAGTTGATTGTTAGAACAAATGAACAGAAAGGCGTTTAAAGAACATCAAATAATGGTGAAGGAGCCGTTTTCTTATTTTTAAATGGGTCTAAACAGAGAATAATAGTCTAACGTTCAAACTGTTTGGGGAAACATTGTAAAAAGCCAGCCTCTGTATTTTATAATACTCTGTGGGATAATGACTTAAGTTTGATAAAACGTCGCTAGCATTTCAAAAGTTCAATTTTTATATGAAATTCCCATACCTTTAGAACTAAATTTGCTGACAACTTTAGAAAATTAAAGGGAACGAACTTTCCTGTAAATCTCTTGCAATGGCGAAAGTTGTCAGCCATGCACCGGATGACTGATCTGAGAACAAGGGCCGACATAAATGTCCAGCCAAGTTATGATATCCGTTTGTATAAACGCTTCATTTTCATGCATAAGCAATTTCTCACTACTTGGCTTTCTGATATCATGCTTAAGTACCTTCAGATTTTTAGTTGTAACAGTATTTTATTTCAAGAAAGATACTTCATGCAAGCATGTTACAAGATTAGATGGTGAAAGGATTGCGAAGTATGGAAATTGGATTCAGCAGCAAGCTACAGCGTATGTAAGCTGTCTCCACCAATAAAGAATATGCACTACAGTTCACGTGACAGGAAGTTACAGATATAAATTACATGCTACTAAGATTCGAACGTTATAGAATGTATAAAAAGAGTTTTGGGGAAAATAATGCATTGAGTGCGTTAGACAGTTTGCACATTAGTTTGGACTATTGGTAGATGGTTACCTGTCCTAACGTAGAACGGCAGTGTCATTCCCAGTTTGAGTATTTGGAGTTATGACCACGATCGTAAGATAGCAGGACAGGGACACCATACCACAGGCATCTACTCTATCTGTTTAAGTAGACCTGCACAGTACAAAGAGGCCTGGTAAACCACCAGCCAACGGACAACTGGGTTGATGCCGGCGGTCCGTAAACCGTTACCTTTGCCAGCACCCTTGCATATTTTAAGAGATGGTAGATATTGATTGGGTGGAAAGCTACCACCACGACCCGCTGGCAACCCCCAAAGCGCGCTGAATATTGTTATTTAACTGAAGGTCATCCAGCTAGTAATTGTACAATGATTATGTGTTTGAAATCACTTTAAACATAACTAAGTATATCATATCCCCCGCATGATACTAAAATCTTTGCATTTCGTTAGTTTGGGGATGTCACATGGTCACCCAAACCGCCAGTGACCCAACTTGGGACACGTGGCGTCAGTTGCGTCCACACTGGACTTAAACTACGCTCTCGTCCAATATGGAAGCAACCGAAACCACGTACGCCATGCCGGGCCACCCACAAACCGCGTAACCAACAATAAAATCACGTCACGAGTGTAGTATCAAGATTTGCCAGGTCCATATCCACAGAATATTTATACCCCAGGCCTTGTTTACCGATTTCTATTATTCATTTTTTGGCATTACTCGACTTCCCGGTGTTTACAATAACATATTATCACGGCTATCGGGATGGCACGCCGTATAACTTTAGCAAAGGGCCCCGTTAAATCTGATCAGCAATGTATTGGTTTGTAGAAAAGGGGGCCAAAGCATGAAATTCACAAACAATCAGTTTCATCTACTAAGAATGAATTAAGGAAAACTGACCAGCACTACAAGAACCATTAAGAAATATTTTTAGAGAAAAATCAATTAAATCTGTGAGTTACTTCTATATATTTGGGAATACAGTGAAAGATCTCCCTGTTAATTTCTACATTATACAAATCGTCCCCTGAGTTCCAATGTGTTCTATGTGCCAGTAGGCACATAGAACACATTGGAACTCAGGGGACGAAATGAGATACAAAAAGCAAGGTGTTAACATCAATGTTATAAGGAAGTCGATCCAGAGTGTCTTTTCTTATATCAGAATACAGGGGGAAGTTGAAAAGGTAATGATGAGTTGTTTCAAGTTCACCACAGCCACAGAGAGATGAACTTGTGTGGAAGTTATTGAATAGATGATCATTAAGATTACCACAGTGGAATATTTGACATTTTCTTGTTTTTTGATAGTACAACCACTTAGGAGTGAGAAACTTATTCTTATTCAAGAAGGATTTGAAGTTAACCTGCGAGTTATTTTCTCTGACGTCCAGGGGTAAGCCATTCCACAGCCTTGTTGTGGAAAGTAAAAAGGAATTCTGGTGTAAACTTGTATGACTGTAAGGGACTTGTAGGTCTGCACAGTTTCGGAGTCCATAGTTATGAGCCACTGAGACTGGAGGAGGTACTACGGACGATAGATAATCTGGCACAAGACGGTGATCCATTTTAAAGTATTGAATAAGTTTATGCTTTTCTCTGCGAATTTGGAGCGTTTCCCAATCAGTTTCGGCATACAGAGAGGTTTTGCTTGCACTATGTGTTGCACCGGTGATTATTCGGGCTGATTCAATTTGGATTGTTTCCTTTTCAGAGGACTCTGCTTCAGTACATTTGTCTCACAATGTGTTTGCATATTCAAGCAGTGGATGTATAAAAGCAAACTAAATCTTTTCAAGTGCTTTGCGGTCGAGGGAAAACTTGTACCTTCTCAAGAGGGATACCCTTTTCCAGGCTCTGTGTGTTACTTCACAGATGTGATTGCTCCAGGACCCGTTGTTGCTCAAGATTAAACCAAGGTGCTTGTGGTGGTCTCCTTCGTTAATGTAGGTACCGGCCATTTTAAGAGAGGGGGGGGGGGTGGGTGGTAAGTTTTGATAGGATGCGGAAAATAATCAAAAACTCAGCCTTGTTTGGATTAAAGTCAACTAGTCATTGTGCAGCCCATTTGTCAAATGTCTCTAAATCTTTGGATATAAGCATTGCAGCACGTTGCGGATCCTCGACAGTAATATACAGAGATGTATCATCAGCAAAGAGTCTAATGTTGCAGGATAGATCGTCGACGATGTCATTGATGTAAATGAGGAAGAGTAGAGGCCCAAAGATTGAATCCTGAGGAACCCCTGTATTTTCCATGAGCAATATTTCATGAAATATGTGGTTGAAATAAATTGAACGCAAGAAATTGCAGTATATATTGCTCGTGTGAAACCACTTTAATGAAAATGAAGAGACCTGGTTGATAAGCAGCGGGTAAATCCTTGGGGTGTGGCGATGTAACGCCCCCAAAATTCTTGCGCAATCCAGTCGCATGGCAGTGGTGGCAGCTTGCGCCCAGTAGAGCAATCGACTGCCCCGCGGACAAGGACTATAACTTTAACATGTGGGGATACACTGCCTCTGCGCGGATGTTAATAATTCATCTCGTTGAGCCCTGTGGCTTGAAATAAGAGCACCTGACTTGTACGGATACAGCTGAGAACATACACAAACAATATTGGCTTATCATCTAATATTAACTTGAATTAGGCGTTTAAATGACAGATTAATTTTGCGGTTTGGGGGAGGAAGGTTAACAGGGCTTCAACCCTTTCCGTCAATGGTTTGGATTAGCTGCAGGCTTGTTGATGAGGTCAGCTTTGGCGTTTCGTCAAATCCAGCGATCTGGCCTCGTAACTTAACTTTCATCATAATCATCTCACACCTTGGTTTCTCCTGGAAGACTTTCTCGAAAATCACTTAGAATAAAATAAAATTTTGTATCACAACTGCCAAGACACAGGCAGAGAACGAACTTATCTTATGAAATTTCTTCTGAATCCGGCGGATGGATTTTGGAGTATTTGAAACACTTGATGTGCTAATGACCGTCTTTATATTTTAACTCTTAACATCATACGACACTTTCAAAACAATTCTTATATAGCTATAAATTTCATTCTTTTCCCCCAAAACATAACTTATGACCCCCAAGTTTGGAACGATCTGTTTACAATAATGGGCCATAAGCTATGTTTTGAAGGAAAACGTTGCAGTCATACTCCATTTCATTGGCGATGTTTGTGAATATCATTGGTTGCATAGGTCCGTTGCGTTAGATAAAAGGTTGGGTCATTCTCCACGGGGATACAATTAAATCGTCCCTTGAGTGGAACATGGCGCAATCTGCAATGCCTAGCATTGCAGATGGCGCTTGTTCTACTGAAGGGACGAAATGTTAATATAGAAGGTGGGGAATCTAGATTATGGAGGGTATGCAGGTTTTAATAGGTATCGATGAATCTCTCATGGGTGGGAACGAGAAATATGTTTCAACACTGGCAATTTTGTCATGAGGGAAGATACATAATTTATCGTGCTCACAAATGAGATAATTGTTGATACCTATGCAAAACACCAGATTCTCTTTTTTAATTATGTACTCTTCAAAGAATAGTCCAATATTTTCGAAAGATCACCGGCAAATTATTCGAACCATTCGGAAGTTATCGCACCCTATCTCCGATGTGCTTATTGATCTACCGCCGCAAAATAAAACCTCGTGTTTTTGTACAAATCTCAGAAAAGGTTTATTTATTTATTTATTTATTTATTTATTTATTTATTGGTGTTTAAGGTCACATATTTCTGCACAATGGCTAAGCATGACCATGACAGTTTTACGGGTGGAGGAAGCCGGAGTACCCGGAGAGAACCACCGAGCAACGGCGAGCAACTGTCAGCTCCCCAACGTACTAACTCCACACAAGCAGGGTTAGCATTGGTTGAAGACAAGTGCATCATCGACGTGCAGTACGCCTTAGTACACAGCGTCACCGTGCCCCCACGTGGGAAATGGGGGTGAAGTGTCTTGCCCAAGGACACAACACGGTTGCCGCAGGTGGGATTCGAACCGAACCGAGGACCTCTCGGCTTGCAGCCTGCACCTCTACCTACTGAGCCACCGCGCCTCCTCAGAAAAGGTTTAAATTTGTTATAATAACAATGTCATGAGAGGGAAAACAATGTTGAAGAATAGTATTTATTAAAGTTTTTTAGTTATCACGGTCGAACGACTGGACAACTTTGTTGCGTGACTGGAAGGTGCATGGGAGATATTGTGTTTTACAAATGTAAAATTTTTCTCGATAATTTAAAGTTGATCGCATATAAATTATTATGTTTTGGGAATTCTTGGGATGACACGTGTTTGCTGTGGCTCCTGGAATCACTGCTTCTGTCTCCGATTGATATTGTCGCAAACATATCGTCCCCTGAGTTCCAATGTGTTCTATGTGCCTACTGGCACATAGAACACATTGAAACTCAGGGGACGATATGTCTTGCGAGGCAAGAACACCCCTTAGCATAGAAATATACCTGATCAGGTGAGAACATCGACGAGTATAAACTTCCCTGGCGATAAACTACTATTTTATTTTCAAAAATATAAGATGCTTCTGCTAAAAATTTTAGGAAATAGCGAAAACGCAGACGTCGTGTTTTTCGTTCTGACCGACACAAGCCAAACGATTGCATTATTTAAAAATCTTATTTTTCACTGCTGGTTCAACCAGCGAATCACAGTGAAAATGGTGTTACCGAATACGACATAAACTCACAAAAATGTTATGATAGTGAAAGATAATTACTATTTCATGATGAAAAGGAGATGCCATTGCTATTTGAGGTATAAAATGAACGTGTTTGTGATGCTTTCAGTGAAAAATTTGTTGGCGATCCGTGATGGCGTTTAAAATGAAATGTGCGTAGTTTCGAAATAAAGACTTTTGGATTAAACCCCGATTTTTTCTGGAATAGGCAATGCGAGTGAAAAAAATAATATTTCACCTGGTGGTCGCGAACGAAACAATTACAGTATCCACTCAAATAACATGGCTATCAACATAAGTAACTTAGGTATTCAACCTCTATACATTGGCAATTTCTTACTTCTTATGTTCCAAAACAGTTGCGATTTTTACAATCTTTTCTGTTTGTCGAACCATTTGCAGTCGAATTCCTATATGGCGAAGGTTGGTCTACCTTGGGGAGCGACAACCTATAACGCCACCTGATGGTTTTGTGTTATTACTATGTATTATATCAATCTTAATTTATCATATTTTTAACTATTTTAGAAATCGAGTAAGGTTTATAAGATGGCATGATATTTCTATTTCATTGCCTAGCTCGCGTAATTGCGTGCACGTCTATTGATTTACATGTCATATATCGGAGCTCCCGCGTTGTTATATCTTTTCAGAATCTAAGATGATATTGGTATTCGAAGATATTGTCGGAAATACCCTGTTTTGGTAATGGATTAAAACTCTTATCGGCACCATTAATCGTACACCGTCCCGTCTGAAATATCGTGAAAGCACAGACCAGCCAAACTAGCTTGTTTGCTTTGCTCTCTGAATCCTGATGGTACCTTCCATGTCAGGTCGATAAAGTCAGTTGGAACAGTCTACTTTCGTTTGCAAGTGTCGTCTGCTTTTCGTGTTAGGTAAAGGGTTAAAGAAAGATATCACCTTCAATGTTTTGTCTGGAAGCATATTATTTAAGTCATAACGTCAATCAGATGCGTGAGGGACAATCGGAGGCGTTCTTCCCTTACAGTATTCCATGCGTGGTTCTTCTAGCACATTTCTCAATGTCTGCATTGTATCGTCAACGTTGAATGCACGCAACAACCATGGTATAAAGGATTAAAAAATGAACATAGAGTTGAAAAAAACAAACGAGTAACCAAAACAACATTTAACCCTTCACCTAACACTACCTGAATACACTGCAAAAGAAATCTTGAATAACTTTTGACTCTAAAATGTTTCTTTTGACTACCAATGTGGGGTCATAAACTATGTTTCGGAGGCAAACATCGACAAAATAAATGAATATAAATGACGAGTTTTGTGAATAGCACTGGTTGTGTATGGTTGTTATATTGAATGAAGTGTTACTTCATAACCTGCTGAGTATTTTCAAAATATTTTGTTATCAAATCTAGTCATGCATGAAGCAGCCATGACTAGATGAAAAATTCATCTCCATTTTAGTCAAGAAATCATTGGTCAAAAAGTCCATACAATTTACGGGACAGGAATTTTGTTAAAGGAACCCAAATTATACCTATTTCAGCTTCAAGGGATTTAATGTCCTGGGAACGAATAACTGCCCGCAGCAATAAAGAAGTTAACCAGAGTTTCAATGGTCTCCTACATCCGAGCTCGTTAAAGCCCTACAGACTGATGGTGAAAAATCAAAATTTCAAGATGAAAATCAAGTTTGGAAATGGTTACTTAACTGCCTGTTTCAGAATAGGGATCGTCGTGTGAATGCTGCACCATACCTCATTAGAGTCAAGAAGCTGGTGGGCCGCTCACATGTTCGTTTAGGGGCCTCCCTGTCTGGTCGTTGTTCAACGCCCCATTCTTTTTGAAGAAAACAGGTCCCATTAACCGCATCATTACCAGCCATTAGTTTGCGACTTGATGAACGTTTCCTGGGTTTTCGATGCAAAACAAACTTGGGGCCAAATCTGTATGCGGATTCTGTTTTTAGTCTGGATAAACCTCAAACTGCGTACATAATGAACTCTTAAGCTGTCAACCTTGGGGCAGAGTCTGTTCACGAAGGTTCACGAAGGATTGGGGATTTTTCTCACTTCCATCTTTGTAACATTTAGTCTAAACAATATTTTATTTGGAAGAATAAACTCTTAACTTTTACATACACTGACAATATTATAAGAACAGTAATATAAAATACAAAAAGAAATATTAAAAGTAAACACAATAAAAGAACAGGATTCGACAGCAAGCTTTAAACTTTGTAAAGTCGTCTCCTGTATGGTGGCAAAAATACACAGTTTCATTGCAAGACTCAATATAGTTTTTCATTAAGAGTAGAATAAGCGAAATGAAAGAATAGATAGAAAAAAAAAGAATGGAAAATATATGATACAGTTATGGATGTGGATGGATGATTGCCAAGTCGATTCAAATTGGAGACCAATGGTTTGTGTCTACAATCGGCAACGCAGACATGTCACACATTAGTGTTCCTTTGTGCGTCCCATTCTAAGGTGGTGCGAACATAGGCATCAAAAATCAAAATGATAAAATCCGTACAACCCTACGCCCAAACACCGCAATGGCAGGCATTCCACCCGGTCCTGCCATCACAACCTACCGATTACTGATTAGGAGGGCAGTGTTGAAGTTTGGTTGCGTCGCCGAGTACGGCGGACCCCGGGAATATCATCGCTTATTCCACTGAGCGGCCTTCCCACTCGACGAACCCATACTTAAAATCTGTATCATAATTTCGCGACAATTGCCGACAACCATCATCACGAAACCCTGACACAGTTTTGGAGCATGATTCAAGAAAGACTTTCCTTGCCAAGAATAGTATTTCATTGCATTAGTTTGCTTTTGTGTCCAATACAGGGTGGTCAGACAAAGCGTTTGCTTAGCAGAATGAATTTTTGAACAGCTTTGAAAATGTTACTGTTTGTTGTATTGGCGTAGTGTTCTGAACCAAATAATAGTGTGTCAGAAGATATTTGCATTGAAAGATCACCAAGCGTTTCACGACTGATGTTTGTGTAGCGCGGATAGTACAGGAGGTAATGCTCTGTTGTCTCTATTTCACCGCAGGTACAAAGTGGAGTGACTGAGATGTGATTGTTAAACAAATGTTGACTGAGATTACTGCATTCAAGTCTCAGTATGCAGTGCAGTATTTTACCTTTCCGATTGTAGTGAGAGTTGAAATGGGATGGGGCGGTCTTTGGTTACTGTGAAGATGATTTTTTAACGCTAAGGTTTGTTATATATGCCGGATATCAATTGGAAATTCATTCCAAAGTCTGAATGTTGAGTAGAGGAATGCCGTGTGACGTAACAAAGTGTGAGGTGGTGGTAGGTTTAAGTTTACAGCGTTTCTTAGATTATAATTATGTAGTCTAGATATTGACGGAGGGAGCAGGTTATAAAGAAGGGTGTTGTGAGCTTATAATACATTTTATGAAGTTGTATAAGTTAATGTTTGTTGCGTCGACTCTCATTCACATTCTCGAGGCACTCTTTGTGGCCCAAATAACTAATCTTGCAGCCTCCAGTTGAATGGTTTCGAGTCTTCTGCTTTCTTCAGCCGTACAGTTACCCCACACTTGACATCCGTATTCCAAGAGAGGGCCGATGATAGAAAAATAGATTGTCTGAGGAGGTGTTTTCAGGTCTAAAATGTATTTGTATTTCTTCAAAATATTTCCGCAATTCCAATCTTTATCTGTTATGTTATTAATCTGATCATTCCACTTTCACGATTGTTAAAAGTAAGACCTAGGTGCTTATGCGCAGTAATTTCCTGGATCGGTTGGTTAAACATTCTCAGTATCGGTTGGAGTGGGGGATTATTTTTTCTAGTGACTGTCGTAGTTACTGTTTTGGATGGATTAAATATCACGATCCATTGATTGGACCACATTTCTATTTTCTATATTAGACATTATTTGTGTCGAGTGGATTGGGTTCTCGCTACAATAGAGAGTGACGTGTCATCAGCAAATAGTCGTATATTGGAGTCAGTATCATCGACAATGTCGTTGATATATCGAGATTATTGCCATTATGTGGATGTACAAAATATGTATCCAAGTCGAGCTCCGGGTTCTAAGGGTAGATCACGACTCGTCTTGCAGATCACGACGAGTCGAAGACGAGTCGTGATCTACCCTTAGAACCCGGAGCTCGACTCGGATACATATTTTGTACATCCACATAATGGTAATAATCATTTTATCTAACAAAATATTGGGGATAAGTCAAGAATGTTGACGAATATATAACGAACTATTTATTCGTATGGATGAACAAAAAGAAAAAAAATGGAACTCACGCGAAAAGAACGTGCTTGTATCCGACCCCCTGATACAAACATCTGTATCAGGGGTGGGGGGGGGGGGGGTCGGATACACGACAGTTGCGGAGTTAATACAGACAAGATACATGTTGGTTGTAAGATAAATATAAAATCACAACTTGTAGTTGGTAGGTTCCGTATCCATTCCTGTCGTCGATGTCAGACAGTAATCTATATATATCTGAAAACATTACGTCGGGCTTTTGTTGCTCCGTCCACCATTCATGATGTCAAGACAAACGTGTGCAAATTCAGAGAGACGTATAATCACTGAAAACATTGCGTAACAACGAGTGAATGATATAAATTAAAACTTAACCGACTTAACCGCTGTTTAATTTGAAGAAGTTGCATTCCAATCTGACTGTTAGGTTTGTTTGTTTTTTTTTTTTAATTAGAGAGGATATACTAGGCAAACCGCGCTCATTCCAGGTGTTTAACACTTTTTTGTTTCATTATACTCTAAACGATAGACTATCGAACATATTGCGGAAAGACAGAAACTGTGAAGATATAGAATTTTTCACTTTGACGGTATCAATCAAAATGACGGCTTTTAACCCTTTACCTAATGAATCGCCCACATCCGCACGCGTTATATGTAAATTGAGCAGTTGAAAGAATTTAATTTTTCAAAATATTTCAACAAAACCATATTATGTGACCCTCATTGGAACGAGCTTATTGAGCTCGTTCCAATGAGGGGTCACATGATATGGTTTGGTCGACATTTTTTGAAAAATTAAAAAAAATGATATTTAAAATAATAAATTTTGATATCGTCTGCGTTGGGTAAAGGTTAAAGCATCACTTCAAAGTGAATACGAGTCAAATTATCACTAGAAATGATCAGTTTGTTCTAAAATCGTATAATGAAAAGAAAATCTAGTGTTTTGGAGTGTATACCGATCATTTCCATCAATAATCCAACAGGCATTCACCTTGAATATATGCATGAAATCCGCTAGTCCAAACATGGCCTGGAAGTCCGCAGTATACGTTTTGGGTTTGTACGTCCTTCCAAAGGACGTACCAAACCAAATATTTATATTACGGACTTTCAGGCAATGTGTGGACTAGAAACCCACCAGCTGACTCAGATTGCAAGACGCTGTCTGTTCCGATTATCGATCAAATCACTTCCACGTATCAATGATTCCATGCGCTGTTTACTTTCAAGCATCAGTTCCAGGTTGAAACAAATGGAATTAATAGATTCTTATAAAAAACGTATAATAAAAAGAAAATCTAGTGTTTTGGGTGGATACCGAAAATTATCTCACTTGTGACCGAGACAAATGGTTATTTTTACTCGCGCAAGCGCTCGCGAAAAATAAACATTTGTCTTGGTCACTCATGAGATAATTTTCGGTATCTACCCCAAAACATTGGATATCCTCTACGTATGCTTTATCGATATCGGAGTACTTGGATTTACGATGCTGACGGCTTACTATCCATGATGACTAATGCTGCTGTACTCTCAAGGTAGTTTTCGTCTTTCCAGAGATATTTTGGGTACCAAATACACACTACAAAAATACCACTAAATATGCAGTAGAATTGCAGGCAACCAATTTCCATTCTTCTGCCATAGATTTTACGGTAATGATTGTTATGGTTCAAAGTTTTATCATATGAAATCTTCTCGTCAGATCACCGAAGTTAAGCAACGTCGAGCCCGGTTAGTCCTCGGATGGGTGACCGTCTGAGCGGTCGTTTCGGACTCCCGCGTTGTGGCCTTGGGCAAGGCACTTAACCCCGACTGTCCACATGGGGGCACGATGACGCCATGTACTAATGCGTACTGCACGTCGATGGTGCGCATGTCTTCGACCAATCTAGCCCTGCCTGTGCTGCAGTACAGAGTTACGATGTTGGGGAGCTGGCAGCTGCTCGTCGTTGCTCGGTGGTTCTCTCCGGGTACTCCGGCTTCCTCCACACCTTGTCACGGTCATGATTAGCCATTGTGCATAAGTATGTGACCTTACACACTAATTAATAAATAATTAATCATATGAAAACTAAAGGAGGGGAGTTCACATACAGGAGAGCAAGGTCTTTTTACAGAACGAACACGTTCACCTGCTTAACCCTTTACCCATACGTACATGTAACCGACAAAACTGACCGGCGTGACTCGCAAAATCACCATTCAATATTCATTATTTTTTTTCATTTTTGTCCCAAGAAAACTTGAGCTCGTTCCAATGAACGATGTTTTTGACGCAAAAAAAAGGAAAAAACAAATTAGTTATTCAAGAATTTTATTTGCAATTGTCGTCTGCCTTTCGAGTTAGAGGGTGAATTCATGCTTTGGCAAAATAGCTTCGTCCATGATTAAAAACAAATTGTTTTCAAAGACTCAATTTCTAAGGTAGATGACAGCCTTCTCGAGTAGTGAAGTGGAAGGAAATACAGTCCAACCGCCCTGGACTGGTCACTATCCACGGGATGAGCAGTATTTCTATGTAGAGGTTACACCATAGAAAGCAAGTGATACTGAATATACAATCACGAGGGTGTTCACGGGGCCTTTGCCCGAATGATCATGCCCGAGCGATTGCATATTCAACATCACGAGTTGATAAGGTGTAAACGACTTGCAACAGAGTTGCTTTCTCAGACAAACAAAAGACGCACAATCAGGAAGAAAGATTCAATATCAAGTCTCGATTAAGTGGAGGTTACGCCATAGAAAGCAGGTGATATTGAATATACAATCGTGAGGGTGTTCACGAGGGCTTTGCCCGTGTGAACATGCCCGAGCGATTGTATGTTCAATATCACGAGCTCATATGGTGTATACTTATCACAGAGTTGTTTTCTTGGACAAACAAATGACGCACAAGCAGCAAGAAAGATTCAATATCAAGTCTCGATTAAATTAACTTAATTTCACATTTTTTTCTCATTCTTTTCAATACTTTCTTCTTTTTTTTTGAGTCAGCAAAACCTTGCTATAGTTATACGAAAAACGTCATTTTTATCGTACTCTTTGGTTTTATTTTATGTGAAAAACGTTGTATAATATCACCAGTCGAGGAAGTTAATAACTGTGCGTGAATGGTTCAGATACTGTAACACTGATCACTGAAATGTTTTCACGGGCTTTTGTTTGTGTCAGAGATGACACTATCCCAATTCACTTGCTCTGTTCTCGAAAGATATCCTTCATCGCCCCGATGGTGATATTTGTTGAATACAGGATATGCTCTTTTCAGCTCTTCGAAATATATCACTTCTTTTAAACAAAGGAGTGACGCCATAACTATGCGACTAGACGCAATAATATTAGATTGAAAACACTAATTATAGGAATAGTCTTCAAAAATTTAATTAATGAAGCACCGGGTTGTACCCGGTGCTTCTTTAATTAAAAATTTGCTGATGATGCTTTTTATTACCTGGTGAACGTATGCGTGGACATCACTGCACACGCGTGGATTACGACCAGCCCACTGCGACTGTATTGTATCAGTTCCGCCGTTTTTACTCAAGATCGAACAGAAACGTTTGTTGTGTCAAACTTGTTTAATCACGGTATTTTTACCTTAATATTTTATGGTAAAGGTTCCGGTTAACGGATTGCTAGTACATTTATCGTATTTTTAATTGTAATTTTTTCCAGAGTAGATCGTGTTTTACGATGGGTCCATCGGTTATTCATACATCTTCACGTTTCCCTCGCTATTCAGATTTTTACACTGATATCGAAAGAGTGTCAACTTTAAAAAGTGACATGTATTATATTTACGAAGCTGGATCACGTACAAACCGTCTGGTTATGGTTTCAGATCACGCACAAACCTTTTGTTTATGCGTTTATGTGTGACCTAAGAGAGTAGGAGATGCGTAACCCACATACCGAATCGATTCGGAATACTTACTGATGAAGGTTAAAAGTCAAAATATTCATTTCAATAATGTGCTTTCTGATAGTCATTCAATCAAAACATTATTTCGACTGGATATATAGTAGTCTTTGATCTGATTGTTTGCGAATATCATGCGCGGAATACACCAAAACATTTTGCAACATTACATCAAAGCGCTGATTGGCTTTTTCGAGAGTGGAGCGTGAGTATGGAGCACTCGTGTAGGAATTGCAACGCGTGGGATGGGGTGGGCCTAGTTATTAGCACGATCCGAGAAAGGGGAAATACGATGGATCAGAAACAGTTTGTATCCGAATGTTGTAAGAGACGATGGGAAGTGGTGGAGAGAATATATATAAATAAGAAAAATGGAAGGTTTCCCTTTTCGGAGGCGCGTCAAAACAATGGACCGCCGAGAATAAACTCTTTATTTTCAAGTGATCCTATTGTTATGCTTAGACTGGTGTGTCACCTAGTCCGAGTCTTCCAAAACAACTGTAATTTTGTAAATTGTTAACTCGCTCAGAACCATAAGCTCATGCAGAAATGTCTATGCACAAAAAGTGTTTGCCTGTTAGCACACACCAACAATAAATTGTAAGAAATAATTAGCACAAACCAACAATAAATTGTAAGAAATATTTTTTGTTCACATATGAGCTGACCGAGCACAAAAACTAATAAATATAAAAGGATTGATAAGATGAAGTTAATATTGTGACTTGTGCCTGCTTCTTTCACGTTTTTGGGCTGGGGGGGGGGGGGGGTGGGGTGGGCGGCAATCATCAAGGTCATATTGAACTCTTAGTATTTTACATTTGATTAAAATAGACACAAATATTACTTACATTTTCGTCTAAAATGGCTTTATCTGTGACCTACAGTTATGATCATTTTAAGTTCAAGGTCATTAGTCATGTTAAAAATCAAAGCAAGACACTTCTTCCCAATTGCTGCAGACGACCACGGTGGCTCGACAGTGGCGCTATGTACTGAGGCGATTCTAACATTGCGTCTAAAGAGTCAGTAAGTTTATAAGTCTGACAATTACTCGCCGATGCTCGGTGGTACTCTCCGGGTACTCCGCCTTCCATGGAGGTGAACATTGGTCTTTAAACCTAAAGTTCGATCCTGACCAGCGGTAACTGCATTGTGTCCTTGTGCAAGGCACTTAACCCTTTACCCGACGCAGACGATATGAAAATTTATTATTTTGAATAACATTTTTTTAAATTTTTCTAAAAATGTCAATAAAACCTAAAACCATATCATATGACCCCTCATTGGAACGAGCTCGACGAGCTCGTTCCAAAGGGGGGTCACATGATATAGTTTTGTTGAAATGTTTTGAAAAATATTATTTCTTCAGCTGTTGAATTTGCATATTACGCAGGCGGATGTGGCCGATTCGGTGGGTAAAGGGTTAATACGGTGGCCCACGTGAGGGTACAGTGGCACTGTGTACTAAAGCGTACTGCACGTCGATGGTGCCTTCAACCGCTTCAAACTCGGCTTCTTCTGGGTTAATAAATTGAAAGTCTGACAGATTCTTCCCGCTGTTTGGTGGCTCTGTCCGGGTTTTCTGGCTTCCTCCACCTGTGGAACTGTCCGATATGATGTGACCCTGGCTGTTGAAAGTGTCATTAAACCCCAGTAAACAGTAAAGAAACAAACTCCTCCTTCCCCATCCGTAAAATTGTACGACACTGTCTGTTAAAAGTATCCTTAAACCCAAATAAACAAAACAACACGCACCTCTCTCCGTTCTCCTCCCAGCAACACTCCATCAGCTGTCGAAAAGGAAAGGCGAGAACAGTTAACGATCACCGTATTTCGGTCTGGATTTGGCAATATTTTATTTACGACATCTTTATAGACCGCTGTACGTGTGTCTCGATCAGATTGGGATCTGATCGAGAAAGAAATCGTTTCTAAGACCGCAGCTCTGCATGGTACCCATTGTGAAGGGCTAACGCCCTTAGCGCTAATTACCGATTCATATAAAACCAGATTTATTTATTTATTTATTGGTGTTTAAGGTCACATACTGATGCACAATGGCTAATCGTGACAGTTTTACGGATGGAGGAAGCGGGAGTACCCGGAGAGAACCACCGAGCATCGTCGAACAACTGTCAGCTCCTCAACATTCTAACTCTGTTCAAGTCCCCTCAGGCAGGGTTACAGCGATTGAAGACATCTGCACCATCGACGTGCAGTACGCCTTAGTACACGGCGTCATCGTGCCCCCATGTAGGCAACCGGGATAAACTGTCTTGCCCAAAGACACAACGCGGATCGTCCCGGACGGGGATCGAACTCGGGACCTTTGGCATAGAAGTCCAACAGTCTACCACTGAGCCACCCGCGCTCGCTATGTATAAAACCAGAAACATAGAACTTGCTGCCCTTGGTAATGTAGCAGTGCTCCACTTCTCGTGGTTCTCGTGTTGACATGTCTGGGCTGAAGAGAACCTTCCGTTTTTTAATTTTCTCCGGATCAGGATCGTG
Organism: Pictodentalium vernedei; assembly: GCA_031216915.1. Lineage (NCBI taxonomy): Eukaryota > Metazoa > Mollusca > Scaphopoda > Dentaliida > Dentaliidae > Pictodentalium > Pictodentalium vernedei. The sequence goes on from CM062297.1 coordinate 513,421,504, forward strand.
ATCCAACCTGAATTCATAAAGGAGACAGCTGTTCCGTAAAGTTGTTTGGTAGACCAATTAATATTTTCAACGTACAGCCTAAAGGCTGTACGTTGAAAATATTAATTGGTCTGCCCCTATATACATATAACGAATAGGGAGTCTTCCAATTGATGGCACTGAACTGACATGGACTGCACCATCAGTGTTCAAAGAGTTAAATGAGAAAATAGAATTCTGATCACACACATGCATGTGACAGTTCAAACCAGCTGTTAAATTTCAAAAGAATATTTCCAACTCTGCATTATTGTGATTCAACATCAATCGCAGATATTGGAAAAATGTATTCCCATTAATGATGAATAACGGAAACATCTTTTGTCTGATCTGTGAATTACCAAACACATTATCCTAACAGACCCGCTGCCATTAATAATATTTTACCTTCAGAAATGCCCGACACAAAGTCGATGAAGTGTCCGTTATTTGGAGAACGAACGGCTTTTAAAGTCTACTCGAGTGAAAATTACGTGTTTTGAATAGCCAAAAGGCCGATATAATATTTATTATATTAGTGGGGGAAAGCATTAATCTTGGAACTAACAGACATTGATTGACACGCGCATATATCTGGATGTATCTTCTTTTTGAACCCGTTATCAAAAACGAATAGTAGACCAATGTCTTGAATAACTAAATTTTTCATTTTGTGCCACAAAAGCATAGTTATAATTCCGAAATGGAACGACTCAACGACCTCGTTCCCACGGGGGGGGGGGGGGGGGGGGGGTGGAGGGGGGGCATAGGCAATATTTTGTATCAAACATTTATAAAATTTGAACGGGAACCTTTGTTAGTTGCGCTGGGCTGTGGTCTGGTGTGCTCGGTACGTTGAGTATACCGTAAGTTGTAAGATTAGATTGATAGAGAGAGAAAGAGAGAGAGAGAAAAGAGAGAGGGGGAAAGAGAGTGAGGGGAAGTAATTTCGCGTCGATACTCATAAACATTGCATACAAGATTAATTACAGTTATCACTTAAACTAGTTGTGAAGTGGCTTTCAGGCAGTGTGGTCAAAGTCCTCATAACGCTCGTGATGCGATGGAAGGTAGAAGCGTGTGATAGTCATATTAAGAACTCGCGCCTCCTTCTATGGAGTCACACAAACGTTCGTAAAATTCAATAGGAATTGTAGGATTTAAGCGGATACACATTTGTGACCGGCGGACGGACTTACGTTTGAACACCATTTTAATACCCCCTTCCCTACTGCACACATAGGCTCAGTGCCGTGCTCCAATTGCTCGTGTGTTTTCATATGATCAGGTATAGCGGAAGCTAAATGGCTCATAAGATGTAACACCAGTCGCTTTTAAAAATTCGTGATTCGATGGCAACTCTTTCAAGCCAACTAACTTCTCATCTCCCTTAATCAAAAAACTACGGAACTCCCAGGTGATACAAGATCAGAAATATTAATGAAATGGCACAATGCTCGTGTTTGGATTGAAATAGGCGTTAATAAATACCCAAGGCACTTCACTGCAAGTCTGTTTTATAATATTCTTAGCGAGGGGTGCAGTTGTGGCTCTCTTCCGGTCCAAAACGCTCCATTCAGTTCTTTTAATGCATTTATTTTTGCAGCTTTACGGCTCAAATCTAGTAGTCACTTGTTTCAGGCGTGTTATAGATACATAACTGTCTCGCAAAGATCCCTCGAGGACTATTGCATAGCACAACCAAGAGCTAATGCTGAATATGCTCTGTTTACAATACATACTTCAACTTCAACAGAGGCCATGAGTCATAAATACGAAAAGACAAGGCATTGTGGAAGTTTTGAATGACAATTACAGTGTGTCATTTGTGCGTTATTTCGACATCCCAAACAAGCGCTAACCGTTGGAACTCGCATCTGACAGTTTGACTCCAAGCCTTGAATAATTATACCCCCACTTTCGAAGAAAATGGGGGTACACTGGATTACATGCGTGGGTCCGCCCGTCTGTGCGTCCCAAAATATTCAATAACTAAAGTAAATTATTATTTTTTATAATATTTGTTCGTCATAGGTATGCCCACACTAGTTTTTTTTTTTTTTTTTTTTTTTTTATCATTTTTTTTTATTATTACTTGTTCACTTAGAAATTGTGTCCGTCCGAGCCAAATTCTGTCTCTTCCGCCTGTATCTCAGGTATCGAATGTTCTATTGCAATGAAATTGGCCATGAACACTGCTTATGGTATAGGCTTTAAAAAAAGGATTCAACGATATTTCTCGCATTCTCCTTTTTAGAGTTATCCCCCTTTTTCTGACTTATAAATTGTAGGAAATAGACATTATTTGTCTGTTCAGCCTGTCTCTCAGGGATGGGGTATTGGATTTCAGTGAAATATGGCATGCAGTTTGCCTATGACAAAGGCTTCTGTCTCATTGCATAAAACTTCCAAACACCAAACAACTTACCATACCTTTTGACATAGAAATTGTTGGAAATTGTTGAAAACTTTCGAAGAAAATGGGAGAGGGGGGGGGGGCATATTGGATTGGGGTTATCGGATTTCAGTGAAATATGGCATGCAGTTTGCCCATGACAAAGGCCTCATTGCATAAAACTTCCAAACACCAAACAATTTACCATACCTTTTGACTTAGAAATTGTTGGAAATTGTTGAAAACTTTCGAAAAAAATGGAAGGGGGTGGGGTATACTGGATTGCGTCCGTCCATCTGTGCATCCGTCCGTCAGTCCATACGAGAATATTCATAAATAATATTTGTTGGTCATAGGTATGCCCACACTAGGCGGTACACCACGTGGGGGTATGCACCGGACGAAAGTCCAGCTCTTGTTAGTAATGAATCCCCACCAAGTGATACACGGCCGACTGAATACAATACAGATTTACACGAAAGGCTGTACCTTTTTTCAAACGTGTGGTAATTGTGTGATTTTTTTTTTTTTGGGGGGGGGGGGTTAACGACACTTTCAACAACCAGAGTCACATTGTGTCGAACAGTTTTACGAATGGAGGAATCCTGAGTACCCGTAGAGAATCATCGAGTAGCGGCAAGCAACTGTTAGACTCTCCAATTTATTAACTCTGTACTAGTAGGATAAGCAGTGGCTCAAGGCAAGCGCACCTTCGACGTGCAATATGCGTAAAAACACAGCCCTGACGTCCCCAGCGCAGTTGCAGAAATACCCTGCTATGTAGTATAGATATAATAATAGCACCATTTGATAGACATTCTCGTGAGTTATAAGTCTCTTCATCGGTAATCTTGTTTCGTTGGGGGTGTGAAATTGTTCCCAATTGTTTACAGCAGCCATGACTTGACTTTATTATGAATTCAGCACTCCGCATACTAATTGTTAATACCTGATTACCCAGTACACCAAGGTTAACAAAATGATGAGACCCATTATTGGGTATTTAATACGTTTGTGTCTTAAATCGGCTTATTCATTTGTGATAACCGTACTGCAACCCTAGCGCACCCGGAAGTGTGGCTATTATTTCTCTTGTTCCCGGTGCAGTTGCCTAGCATATGCGAATAATCGAATTAATTTACTGGGAGATGAAATTATCAATTAATTTCCTGATGTAAACATGCCTCCTTGCATGACATATTTCAAATTGATTAATTTCCTGTCTGGTGGAATTAAAATAACTTGTAACGTCGCATGGCAAGTCATGCAGGTAAGTCACAAGGTTTATTAAGGAGAAAACTCATATCTAATATTGCTAACGTCGTAGTTTCAAAATAAGAAATAAAATTCTATACTAAATAGAGGAGCCCAAACACGCCCCAATTTGTAATGAAATTTGCAAAACTATTTGAGAAAACCATATCTTGACCTCGGCAAAGGCTAGGTGCAGATCTAATGTACCGGATGTGCTCACTGTGAAATGGGGACGAGTTGAAGATTCTGTATTTCACTTGATCCAAAACCCATTTCAAGCTGCCCAATTAGATCGTGAAACAATCGGCTTTCCCATTATGGCTACGAATTACATTGTTAAACACATGCATTGTTTGGGAGCGCGCCCACTAAAAAGAACTTCCACATGGGTAAATGCTTTAAGCCATTTAGTAATCACTTCTATTCAAACCTATTAAAACCATTTACTCAAAGCACATCATATCAAAATGTATAGGGAGCGCTGTGGCTAAGTAGGGAGATATGCAGGCTGCACGCCGAGAGGTCCTGGGTTTGAATCCAACCTTCGGCAACCGCGTTGTGTCAATGGGCAAGACACTTAATCCCACTTGCCCACGAGGGGGCACGGTGGCGTTGTGTACTAAGGTGTATTGCACGTCGATGGTGCACTTGTCTTCAACCAATGCTAACCCTGCTTGTGTGAAATTAGTATGTTGAGTAGACTGACAGTTGCTCGCCGTTGCCCGGTGGTTCTCTCCGGGTAATCCGTCTTCCTCCACCCGTAAAACTGTCCGACACAAGGTGACCCTGGCCGTCGAAACTGTCGTTCAACCCCAATAAATAAATAAATAAATATATCAAATATATCAAAATTTATTATTTTAAACATATTTCTTTCAATTTGTTTCAAAACATTCCAACAAAACTATATCATCTAACCCCTCATTGGAACGAGCTCGACGAGCTCGTTCCAATGATGGGTAACATGATATGGTTGTGTTGACATTTTTAGAAAAATAATTTATTCAATTTGTATTTAACGCGGGACGATGCGGTCGATTCGTTAGGTAAAATATTAAATTTTGTCACTGAATGTGTTGTGATTTCAATTCCCATCTCCTGAGTCAAGGTGTGGGAGGATTACAGGGGTTAAATTGATGGAGGAAAATTTATGTTCTTATCAGTGCTCAGCCAGTGACTGTTGTCTGAACCCCAGTTCGAACGTAATCCGCTTGGGACTCTTAGGATTCCTGAAGGTGCCTGTGGCTTACAACGCCAAAGGGTGATCAACAATAATTCACTGAAAAGATTATTTATTTACATGTACGAAGAAATATAATATGAAACAAATTACTCACAAACATTGTCCATAAGAATACGCTAATTACGCGGATAAAAGTTTATTATTTAGGACCCTCGACGTCTCCCACAGCTAGCTGTGTCCGCTGGATCAACTTCACATCATCTTCATCTTCTCACGGTTTGTGATAAATACAAAGTGTCTATTCACTTCTCGTTGCTTCCTCCTCGCAGGGTTACTTCACAGTCATCCGGGCTTAACACATAAAATGTTCTGCTTGTGTGACTCTATCAGCGTTCTCACAGTTCAATCACAATTCGATCGGCGTCTAACACAGTTCACGATCACTTTGCACCTTGCCTGGGTCTCACGGGATTAAGTTATTCTTCGCCTTCAGATATATACTCAACAAAGCTTGCATAATAATATTCTGCAAAGTGTTCTCAACATCACCAATTCTCGCACCGCCTAAAACTATCTTAACTCGCGAGCTATTCAAGCGCTTACTCGAGCTCTTAATACGGTCTAGACCTCAACGTTACAGCTTTTACTTCTTTGGCTACTATGCCATTACGGTGCGCAACCGTCAACAAACTGCTATGGGTTCCTTACAACCCTCACAGGGTTACGACAATACGCGGACTTTCAATCTCGGTGCCTATGGCCCTCGACGGCCAAGGCTAACTTCGGACCTTCTCTGAGTGCCCTCAGGCCAGCTGCCTATGTATGTCTTGTCTTCTAAAACAGGTAATTCCGTTTACCTAAATGCATATAGCTCCCTGAGCTCGTACTTCCTGTTCCTGATCCTATTCTCATATATGGCCACCGACTTGGCCGTCGGCTACTCCTATTCTAAATATGAGCTCTGTGGTGCCCCTACATCACAACGTGCCTATACCTTCACACCGATGCGACACCTCCTCTAACCTACAGCACAGGACCTCCCCATCTACTCGCAACGACCCACAGCCTTACACATCTTCCGACTGGAATTGGCTGGGATGAATTTTTGGAGAAATCCCCCGATTTTTATTTAGATATCCAGAACATTTATTCTCGGTTAATCTCTTCTCTTGAACTTGACCGCTTAGATCTATCTTAATTTAACACTCGCTTTAAAGTTCCTTTGAAAGACTCGCATTTTGGTATCTTTTGACACTTCGGAGACAGGATAGATGAGTAATATGGGTGTGCGTCCAGAACATATGTGGTGCACTGTATTCTACAATTAAATATTAAGTGGCTTTAATTACCCAGATAATGATGACCGGAGAGAATATTGTCTCTCTTAGTACTGATCTGTTATCAAATAGCCCATGTGGCGTTCAACAAGTGCGCCATAATGGACATTAAATTCCCATGCCTAATTAGCAGAATTTGAATTATTGCCGATCTGTTTTCGGGGTCCGCCATATACCTATCTTTACGCTTTACAATTAACCCAGGCAGAAATATTATCAAAAATATTTACACTTTTAAACATGAAAATCGCCACTTTTAGCTATCACCTTGACACAAGGTTTGGGCTTCTTTTTCGTACAACACAGAGGCGTACAACTTCCGGTTTCTTCCGGAATGTCATTGGCTGATCGTCCTCTTCTGTATTAAAACTGTTAGTTCAATCGTCGGAAAAAAGGTCGTGTTATGTGAAAAAGTCTACAATTAGCATACCAAAGCTTTCAAATCTAGAATTAACTGGTTCAGTTGTCGTTCTTGACCTGTGCATAAGGTTTGTTTTACGTCACGTTGGAACGTGAAATAATCGCAACTCCTCAAAGGGGAATAATTATCATACCCATGTCAAACCCGTTAACTCCTTTATTTATTGCTGGGTAGGCGTAACTGCAAACTTGATTGTTGAAAATGAACTGGATTGAAACAGTCCGTTCATTATTCTACAAAATCAAGTAGCTGACTACTGCTTTCCTTATGTTGCGAAACTGACTGACCCTCCATAGACATTTAGATTGTAGAATTGATATGTGAAGTCAAATAAACTCCTAAACGAATATATATTTGTCTTGTCTACTCTTATCTTACATCCATCAAGATCCATCCATTGATTTAATGGTTTTGGATGCTATATTCGGCATATAGTTTGCTATTCACGACTGCAATCAGTCTTTCGATTTTCAGGCGACTTGTCGCTCCTCGGTTCCATCTAGCGTGCGATTAACCCTTGTCTAATGAATCGGTTGCATCCGTTGTGTAATGTACAAATTGCACAGTAGAAAAAATGCAAAATATTATTTTTTTAAAAACTTAAACAAAACAATATCATATGACCTCATCATTAGAACGAGCTCGTCGAGCTCGTTCCAACGATGGGGTCACATGATATGGTTTTGTCGATTTTTTAAGATTTGGGGAAAAGATTAAAATAACGAATTTATATATAATGTGTTGACTGTAAGGGGTTAAAATCTGTTCAGGTGAAATAGGTCAAATAATACAATACGCGCACTAAATTCTGAACAATACACCTTGAATTATAAGCTGTAACATTTCAAGACTTCAATCTTCTCTTTCCAAGAACTGGTACGTAAAGAACATAATTCAACAAACTTCAAAGGCCAGTAATGCTACTCACTGTCTTTTCGCTCAAGAATCATCTAATTGGCTTACGATTGCTACATTGTAGTTTATTTCTCATATTGTATCGAACTCAAATAAATGTGATTATGGTCTGCGAAAAGCTTATTCGAAAATTCGGGTAATATTTTTTTAATCCTTTCTTACTGTGCACCACTGCAGTAAACGGTGTGCAGACGTTTGTTCATATTTTTCTTGAAAACATTCCCCCGTTCTGGATCTCATCAATTGCGCTCACTTCAAATGGTAGCGAGCAGTATACATCGCGCCTCTTATTTTCAAAATTGATATACTGACCACAACACAAGTATAAAGTCAAGTCTAGCCGATCGTTTATCCCTGGACTGCCAGCGTTAGAAGACTCCCAGCAGCGAAGCTGTTTCCTGGCCCTATTGTGTTATTAAAGCACAATCTTTCACCACATTAATCAAGCACTGCTCCACTTCCTCCGAATTCCCACAGAGACTTCTGTCGAATGATCCCCGTGGTACTTCATTGTCACGACCGTGTTGGTGGGGGGGGGGGGGGGGGGGGGGGGGAGGGGGGGCAGCTAAATATATCATTGAATGAGAGTTAGCGTTGTCTTTGCTAAAAGTGTATTGACTTATTGTCGTAGGACAGCCAACACAATTAAAATCACCAGCGTAGAAGATTTGTTTTGCACCTGCCGAGAGAGTTTATCATACAGCTGAAATAGTGCTCTGTTTTGGTCGACTGTAGCCGCAATATGGCGGACGTTTTCATTTCGAATGGCAGTGGTTTTAGCATGACCAATTCGCAAAAAAGCTGAAACTGCAATTCTCCGTGGTGGAATTCACACAGCAATAAAAGCTTTCGTTGGTGACAGAGCATGTGAAACAGTGCCACCGAAAGATTTAAAGTACTTTATTACTTTCCAAAGTGTGATTTACTGGGATTTCCGGGTTTGATTATAAACGATAACTTCACAAGTGAATAATTCAATCAACAATTGGGTCATGTATCCGTGCGCGCAAACGAAGACGCTTTGCCGTGGGTGTAATGGGGACTTCATTGTTTTTTTGTTTTTTAACCCTTTACCTAACATGAAAAGCAGACGACACATGCCAAAAAAATTCTTGAATAACTATTATTTTCATTTTTTGTCTCAAAAACATAGGTTATGACCCCTCATTGGAACGCGCTCGACGAGCTCGTTCCCATGAGGGGTCATAACCTATGTTTTAGAGACAAAAATGGAAAAATAATCCAAATTAATTGGCGATTTTTGAGAATAGCGCTGGCCGGTTTTGGCAGTTACGTTAGGTAAATGGTTAAATAATATAATTATCGTTAATAGTGAAAAGTAATAAACAGAGTAATCGCTTGACTGGACTGTTTACGTGAAATAATTCATTCGAGGCGAGGGACTATATTGTAAAGCACTCGTGTGCATTCGCGCACTCGTGTTTGTACAACGTCCCTCACCTGTCATGAATTATTTCACGTAACCAGTCCAGTCAAGCGATTACTCTCTATATACTTGTTATTTTGTTTATTTACGTTTGAAGTCAATATCGAAAACTATGACTACATCGTGCCTACAACGCAGTTCTATAGTCATATTTATGCAGTCGTTTATTCTTATGGTGCCCAATTCAGCGGACTCTCAACCAGGCATAGGTTACCAGGTTCTAATGTATCAGTTGAGTAAAACTTGCCTACCTGAGTAAGCAAGCACTGCCCCACTTCTCGGGGTCTCCATTGGGAACAGCAATGTTGTTTAAAGTCGACCAAATCTACTGGAACTGTTTTCCAAAGCGACTTACTGTGTTGTTGTGGGATTATTTTCAAAGACGTTAGCCGATGTGACGTGATGGCCCGGACAGTATCTCCCTGGTTGGCGAAAATGTTATACCCTGACTGTAAAAAAACATAATTACAATTTACAAGAGTCTGATATTGCCCCTTGTGGTGCGAGTTGGGTAATATATTGTATCATGAAGTGTTTTATATTTTATACATTTTACCTGGGAACAATACTCACAAAAGTTTACAATTGTATTTTCAAGACTTGTATTTTCAAGTTATGATTTTAAATGGGTTAAAATTGACCATTAGCATTTTCAGATCCATATCTTTTAAAATGATAATGATTCATTGTAATCAGTAATGTTAATAGATAGAAAATACAATTCTAGAAAATACAATTGTAAAAGTTTTATAGTATTGTCTCTTGATCTGACATGCAGGGCGCGTTTTGTTTCATCAGACAAACGTCTTAGAATATTTCACGACGATTTCAGAAATTTCATAGTGCACGGGAATTGTGCGCGCTTATCTCAGAACATTCGATCGGATAAGTAAAACTATCGGAAATAGTATAATACCCCTCCGCCAATCAGAGGAAGGGAAGGTCACGTGAGATATAATATATATAAACAATTTAATTAATGCATAGTGCACACGAACAACATTAACATGTTTTTAGAAAGTTCTTAGATTGTACATCCATTTAAATCAATTCGTAATATGATACCAGGTTTCTGCCTTTTTCAAAATAATATTCCACTTAATCCTTTGAAATCTAGTGGTATCTTCCATGCCAGTTCAGTGGAAGCACTTGGAAGTGTCCATATTCATTATTTGGGGAAGACCAATCAATATTTTCAACGTGCAGCCTCGGGGCTGCACGTTGAAAATATTGATTGGTCTACCCCACACATTTACAATTTAATGACGTTATGACGTATAATGTTCCGGCAGGAAAAAGGGCCGCTAGGGTTCAACGGGTTAAGAACATAAAATGAACGCCGTGTATTTTTCAGAATGTGTCGCGTTGTTTTTCATCTTCGCGTTCCTGTTCAAAGATTGTATTTTCGTTTCAAATCTATCGATTTCCATTTATTCAAGCATCCATTTGACACGTTATGTCGTGATGACACATCACTCAAAATGTTCCTATGAACTAACGGCACAGTTCAATATTCTTGCTGTCAGCGAGTGTTTGCATTTACGATATTGACATTGTATCAAAAATGTTTTCCCCATTCAACCTTCAACGTCTTATAAGGTACTTTTTGTAAATATTGTTTTGGGGATTTTTCTTCTAAATGCGAATATGGAACGATTTTTTCACTAATGCCTGAAACTCTTACTGCTATTTCTAATTTAAATAGAATTGTGTAGAAGCACGGCTTATCTTGCCCTTGAAGATTTCTAATCTTAAGTCTAAATCTCCCTCATCACCACATGAACCAAATCAAATCATAACTCTATAGAATGCAAAATTTACTTCTTCATACGGAACTTCGCTGGAAGTTGGCAAGAACATCTCCTTTCGAATGTTCCGAGTTCTTTAGAACTGGCGACTGGTATAATGAGGGTTCAAGCCCAAAACATTTCCTTCGGTACCAATCGCCTAGCGATACTATACTAAACCGTGCACATCGCTCGGCCATCGCAGACCTATACTAAATAATGCACACCACTCGGTAACTGACAGACTCAGGGTCTGCCGGTGGCTGAGTGGTGTGCATGGTTCAGCATAGTTTCTCTAGATAGTTGGTGCAGACGGAAACTCTCTCGACGTGGGTTCGAACCACCGATATGCAAGTTGCAAAAATCTATACCTATCTGTTGAGGGAAAGACAACGGAGATACAACTGTGACTATATCGCCCGCAATCTTGAATCTGTCGAAATCTTTGCCCACTTTACGTCACACTGCATTTTCCTTTCACTTGAGATGATTCTCTGAATTGGTTCCTGGATGTTGTATTCGTTCATGTGTTTCGCTGTCAGTTAATTTCAAGTGGCTTAAAGTCGATAACTATTACGATCAGTGTCAACTACAAGATAACCATCCACGTGTCACGTGAAGATAAAGGGTTGACAGGAGATGGGAGGTAAGAAAATAAATGTTGGATGGACGGGATATTAAGTTGTTTGTGAAGCGCGCAACCATTGGTTATTGACAATATAAGAGAGAAATTAATAAGGTTAGCATACCCTCTCTCTCTCTCTCTCTCTCTCTCTCTCTCTCTCTCTCTCTCTCTCTCTCTCTCTCTCTCGGCGATACCTGAATAAAAAAAAAGGACAATTTCTTTCGTATGCTTTCCCATTCAATTTTGTAAAACATCATTGACATGATTTGCCAAGGACCTGAAGCTTTTGTAGGTACCAAATCTGAGTTCCGTCCAACTGGATCCGGTCCTCATGTAGTGTATATACAATATGTATTATATACATTGTTGTTGCATGCTCTAGTATGTATTGGTATGTATGCCTTCATATTGCCTTCATATCAGTGTGTGTGCTTTTCATATATCGCCACGATATAGCATAAGCTGCTGGTGTGGTGTAAAGCTCCAATAAATAAGTAAGTGTGCCTTCCTATAGTATTTATTTATTTATTTATTTATTGATGTTTAAGGTCACATATTTATGCACAATGGCTAACCATGACCGTGAGAGTTTTACGGGTGGAGGAAGCCGGAGTACTCGGAGAGAATCACCGAGCAACGACGAGCAGCTGCCAGCTCCCCAACATCGTAACTCCGCACTGCAGCACAGGCATTGGTTGAAGACATGCGTACCATCGACGTGCAGTACGCCTTAGTACACGGCGTCATCGTGCCCCCACGCGGGCAGTGGAGATGAAGTGTCCTGCCCAAGGACACAACGCGGTTGCCGCAGGTGGGATTCGAACCGAGGACCTCTCGGCTTGCATCCTGCACCTCTACCTACTGAGCCACCGCGCTCCCCTTCCTATAGTATAAAACTATGGTATAAAACTGTGGGTGTTTTTTAAGGATTTACAGGGAACGGGGAGCGCTCTCTGTAATCATTTACAATACGTGGAGAGTGGATTGTACCGAAATCACCCGGAGAGTGTAGTTATCACCCAAAGTATCACTTTCAAATTAAGGGCATGTGGACAAAGAACACAAGCAATGTTTCAGCCAATGGACCTCCGGGTATATAATAGGCTGAAACTTTGCTTGTACTTGTTATTCTTTGCAACAAACTTACAATTATTGCTTGGGTGGACTCTCCACTCTGCAGGTGATTTAGTGATAATACACTCCACGCACTGTATACTGCCTTGCATAATCCGTCTTGTTTTATTAATAAAGTTTTGGATCACCTCCAGCTTCCATAACACACATGTCGTGATCACAACGTAATCATAAAGTTCAGTATACGTGTATAATAACACTACCCAGTTTAGAAGACTCTCAACAAAATCAGGTCTAAGCTTTGATATTTGATTCGATTCGAAATCGTTTCGGTCATTCGATTCGATCGAGTTTCGTTGATACGGAAATTTTCAAATCGTTCTCGAGATCCAACCAAGTTTCCCCCCTTGTACTATTTTTTTCATTGTCAGACCTCCTGATTATAGAGGAAGAGTTCACGAAGATTCCGACTCCGAAACTTATTTGTTTACGTCTTGGATTATTCTGCAAGTTTTTGACTGACTTGCTCGATCAGGCGAACCGCCATTGAATACAGGACGTGAGTTGAGATTAATAATATTGACTGTTGTAAAAAGGTGCAATGTGCAATATTTACAATTTAAAGAATTATGAGATTCCATTCGATTCGAAATCGTCACCTGATTCGATATGGATTCGATTTGACCCGAAATTAGAGATTTGACGGCCCTATTCGCACCCAAGGTATTCGTGCAAGGTTCGTGTATAACAAGCGGAACAGATTTTCTACCTCCATAAAAAGCATTGCGTTCGTTCCCGGGGGTTCCAAAAGGGGGACAACACCCAGTCTTGTGTGTCGCTTTCTCAGCTGTTAAAAACTCGCAAACCCCAAATCAACCGGGTTGAGTGAATATGAACCCAGTTAGGTTCATATTCACTCAACCCAGTTGATTTGGTTGATTTCTAACCCAACTGATTTTAGAGTGTAACCCCAAAGCTAAGTTCTACCTTTTGACAGTCACCAAAAGTAAAACACCATTTGACTACAACCATTCTTTGGACTGTCACGCAGTGGAAAACGATTCTGAAAAACCGTATCTTGGAATCTCAGGCAGTTACAACTTGGAGGGAAACCATCATATCGGAAAAGCTCCAAACCGCAATCTCATCCATTTTGAGCTTCAGTCAACAAAATTTAAGCCACTGTTGTGAAAATCTAAAACAATCTGCAAACTTCTCAACTTTCTCCTGAAGGGTACCAGAAAACTTGAAAATGTGCAGAGGCGAGTATCACGCTTTGTGACTACTACAGAGATAGCAGCGTAACAACTATGCCCCAAGACATAAAATGTCAACTACTGTCCAAGAGACGAAGAGACTCTTTCAACTCTATAAGATCATCAATGGTCTAGTGGCTCTCACATATACCCTTACATTCAGTTTTAACCCGTGATCACCCAGAAAGAGACATTCCAAAACTGTCATCATACTCTAATGAAAACATTCTTCGACCTACAAGCTATAAACGACTGGGACACCCTCTCGGATTCTGCTGTTGCATGTTAATTTCTCGAACACTTTAAATCAGACCTCACTTCGCTCCGAGACTAGTAACATCCTCGAGCACAAACCATCTTGGGGGACGTTTGGTCAGAAGTGAGCCACTCGCCAATATAGTACAGATATACCACCTCTACTTTTACCGCTCGATCGCTCGTAGAACTGGCTGGGTTCGGCGTGCTTGTTTCTGGTATGCGATCATGTATTGCATGTGTTATCTGTGACATCTTCTCCGCTATGGATAGTTTTCAAAGGTTGTTGCGGATCAATGGTGTCGGGTAGGGAGTACATCCGTGCACACTATTCTATCTCCTTAATCTTTCAAACAGATACCAACAACCTCCTTCGGGCGAGCCACCATCAAACGACCTTCACATTACATATAACGACATTTACATTCCAGATAACCACCTTTACATTGCAGATAACGACGAAAGATTTGGGGAGGGAACCCAAACATTAGATGGACGTGAAATGCATAACAATGCTCGTAGAGGGGATGCAATCAGCCGCGGACCTGGAAGTTGCACTTGATAGCAACCAATCAGTAAAAAAAAACCTTGGGGTTCAAACACCGCTGTAACTTTTGAGGAAGTTTGCAATAATACATATCATTTGTGTTTGACAGCTCGCATTTGGTCTCATCGCAAAGGATAAAATAAACCCGCGTGTTCTTTGTTTAAATACAAAACAAAGGGTTTGCGTCATATTATCGGAATCTGTTCGATGAGTTGTTTCCAAGTTTATGTCACAACCAATGTGCTTCAAGGCCCACAAAATGGTTTGCTTGATAAAAAAAATGCTGAAGGACATCTGGCCGTTTAGAAAAAATAAATCATTTGTATTCCGATATATTGAAGAAATCCAAGACAACACAGAGAAACCCGAAAGTTGGCATCTCTGACCGAAGCCAGTACATCGAAGTATGCTAGATGATAGTGTGTGTGTGTTATTTTTCTGATCCTGTCGCGTAACACAAAACAATAATGACTAAATTCGCCACTTTTAGTAACTGATTGAACAAAATATCTGGGTTATTGTTGACGCAACCAGATGAACAAAGGGGAAAACCTTCTCAGTTCCCACCTACAAGATACAATAAGAGAGGTTGTTTTGACAACCATGAAAAGGACGCTAACAAATGTGAAGTCAATTATAAAAATATAAATTATTTCACACCGGAACGCCAAACAGGGTTCCCTTTCATATTCCCACAAAAACAAAAATATACAATACAACCAGTTAATCACGATTAGCCCATTTTCCGCTTCAAACAGTAAAACACACTAAGAACAGACAGCCGAACACAATTCTACTTTCGCTTACAATCCCAGCACTGAGCGGGTATTACACCCCCCCCCCCCCCCCCCCCCCCACTGTTTCATACATACACGTCGGTAACGAGCTATAGCGGGCATAAACGCCAAAAACACCAATACCATCGAGAGATCGTTAGACACGCCTGGGTATAAGGCTCTCATACCCGCCTCAGAAATTATAAATAGGGCGAGCGTTAACCACTAACATAAAAAATTCCACTCAGGAGACCACAAGTGTCGAAAGCTGGAATATTCTCTCAGCCTATATATATATGTGCTTTTATCAGTGTTACTATAAGCTCAACACACCCTAAAAGGAGAGATGAAACGCAACATTCCAACCACATAAACTTGGATAACGCTGTAAACATTCATGTCACGACGACCCAGTCGCGATCATTAAGAACATCCCTGTCCGCTTTCGTAATGATTATTCGCATACTGTATCCATTTTTTACAATTTTTAAAAATCTCTACTGAAACATAATGTCTCTTGAGTGCAACAAAGCGCCATCTGCAATGCTTTAGCATTGCAGATTGCGCCTTGTTGCTCTCAAGGCACGAATGTTTATGACGTGTCTTTCAACGTGTGTTATAATACGCGACTACCTGTGTTTATAATACGCGACTACGCGATCTACACAGTAAACATATTGAGATATTCAGATTCAACGAGCACGTGGAGATCGCTCCAGTGTGTTGCTTCTTAATGTACCGGTAATTGAAAAATCGGAAGCAACCTCGAAGCATGATTCGTATAAAAACTGTCCCGATTTCGCCGTCTATTTGGTAAAAGTTTAAAAAAAGCAGGATGACAAGAGAAGATAATTTCACATGTTGACGGATGCAATTATTCTTAGCTCATTGTTCAGCGTTCGTGACAAAACATCTTGTTATGTATGGATAAACACATTATTTTATTTAATGACGTGTGCGAAATACTCTCTATTTACAGATAAATGTAGCACATAAACCACAGTTCCGTGTCGGAGAAATATCGAGTTACTAGAAGAAACTACCTTTATTAGGAAGTAGCATGTGGATTTGATCGCATTGACTTTCATAATTATAGATCCAGTGACATGAAACTGACGGGCCTGGAAATTGGAATGATTTCACCCTGTCACACAGAGCAAAATATGGCTGAATGATTGACCAGTGGACAGGTAATGTATGGAAGCGTCCTGCTTACACTCCGATTTGTTATCTTGGTTGGAAATCGATTCTCTGTTTTGAAAGTGATCAACATTTATAGCCTTGGGATCAGTGGTGTTGTTGGGGTGGATTGGTGCGCATAGCACTGGAAATCAAATTTGACTTAATTGATTTAACCCATTGTCTAGCGTAGATGACTCCCCCCCCCCCCCCCCCCCCATCTCCACACACACACACTTCCTGTGCAAGATATGCGTATCACATGGGAGAAGGCCATGTGAGATAAATATCTATCTCACCTGACCCACGTGACCGTATCTTATGTTTCGTTGGTGATCAAAATATTGTTGTTTATTGTACTTGATGTTAATAATAACGGTATATTGTATACCGTTTGTCCAAGTTCTTAACTTAATTCCTATCACTACATCGTCCATCGATCGATTGATTAACGCGCCCAACTGACGTCCTCGGAATGTGTTAATGTTCATTTCGCTAAAAATCTTTAACCTCTAACGATGCCGTTGTTGGTATTTAATCTCGTGGTATATACCTGTGGTATATATGTCGCAGGATTACGGGGTTAAATTGATGGAGGAAAATTTATGTTCTTATCGGTGCTCAGTCGACAGGCAGTGACTGTCGTCTGAACCCCAGTTCGAACGTAAACCTCGCCACCTTATCAATGCCCTATCCGCTTGGGACTCTTAGGATTTCTGAAGGTGCCTGTGGCTTACAACGCCAAAGGGTGATCAACGATAATTCACTGAAAAGATTATTTATTTACATGTACGAAGAAATATAATACCAAACAAATTACTCACAAAATTATCCATAAGAATACACTAATTACGCGAATAAAAGTTTATTCTTTAGGGCCCTCGATGTCTCCCACAGCTAGCTGTGTCCGCTGGATCAACCTCACATCAACTTCATCCTCTCACGGTTTGTGACAAACACAAAGTGTGTATTCACTTCTGTTGCTTCCTCCTCGCAGGGTTAACTTTGTCGTCAGTCGGGCTTCACTCAAATAATGTTCTGCTTGTGTGACTCTACTAGCGTTCTCACAGTTCAACCACAATTCAATCGGCGTCTATCACAGTTCACAATAATTTTGCGCTTTGTCTGGCTCTCACGGGGTTAAGTTATTCTTCGCCTTCTGGTATATATACTTAACAAAGCTCACATAAAAATATTCTGCAAAGTGTTCTCAACATCACCAATTCTCGCACCGCCTAAAACTATTTTAACTCGCGAGCTATTCAAGCGCTTACGCAAGCTCCTGATACGGTTTCTAGACCTCAGCGTTACAGCTTTTACTTCTTTGGGTACTATGTCACTACGGTTCGTAACCGTTAAAAAACTACAATCGGTTCCTTACAACCCTCACAGGGTTACGACAATACGCGGACTTTCAATCTCGATGCCTATGACCCTCGACGGCCAAGGCTAAATTCGGACCTTCTCTGAGTGCCCTCAGGCCAACTGCCTCTCAGAATTCTGCTTCACTCTTTATACAGTCGGAACACAAAGTTTAAACATATTAGTTCTGATTTAACGAGTGCTTTGTAATTCGATATGGATAGAAATATAAATGTGAATTTCGTTTGAGATGAAAGCTTTCGACATTTCGGAGACAGAATAGATGCGTAATATGGGAGTGTTTCCAGAACATGTGTGATGCTCTGGTTCCAACAATTACAATTTAACTGGTCCTAATTACCCAGATAACGATACAGAAGAGAATATTGTCTCTCTTACTATTGATCTGTTATCAACAAGTGCCATAATGACATTAAATTTCATGCCTCATTTAGAATCTCTGACAAACCTGTTTTCGGGGTCCGTCACATATCTATGTTGCTTCACATTTAACCCAGGCAGAAATATTAGCGAAAATATCTACACTTTTATACAACAAAATCGCAACTTTTAGCTATCACCTTGACAACCCCCCTACCAAAGAACATACTCTCAGTTGTTCCAAAAGCAACAAGGGGATAGCATTCACGTGCATCTACTTTAATACTTCTCTCTTAGAGCTATCTCACAATCTTGGTCTACTATTACACCAATACGTCTTCTCTCAAATTTCACACACAGTCATACGCATGCGCGCACTAATGTGCACCGCAAATAACTCTCCAGTAATTTGGCTCGGTTCCCCTTTGGAACCTCATGAGTCTATCCACATCTCATATAAACTCACGCGCACACTTCCACTGGCGCGCAATAGGAGGTGGTCCGTTGGTACACACGCAGCCAACAGATCCCCCCACACACTCACTCTGCCTCCCTACATCGCAAAATATAATACTACTCTATCATACACATACCTGTATCTATACACACTCACGCATCACCTGCGTAAAAAAAATATTAGCAAGGGGTCTCCACCCTGACCCAAGCCAGCCGATGGACCCCTTGCCCTAACTCCTGTCATCTCACTAACTTGCCCCATCTTTGGATAGGGTGTCCCGCCCGACTCATGCCCGTCAGCGGGTTACCTGCACCATTAGGCACCAACGTTAAATACTCCCATTTATGGTGGGACCCTTACTATTCCCTAGAGAGTCCCTCTGTCCCCTCCACCGGGACCTATTCCTTGGGCGCGTCCTCCACCACGGACCCCATTCATCTTCACGCCCAACAGCTATATGCCCATAGGCGAAGCCTGCAGTACCAGAGCTCGCTGCCTCAAGTGCAACGCTCTGTAGATTGACTCCTGCCAATCTCTCCTTGGGTATCCCATTCCAAGTTCCTGGGTCCCTCCTACCTCTACATCTCTGATGCCCTTTGGTGGCTACTCCAGCCACCTCTTGTGGCCTCTCCTGGCCCAATGTACCTCCCCCCGCTGTTCGCGTGGGTTCAGTGTCCTTTATATTTCGGCATCTTCGCAAAAACCTGGCGTGGTAAACCACTCCACATCCATCTCTGCCCACGCGATAATGACCGTTGCCCATTATTTTTGGCCCCTCGCACTGTTACCGCGGTCTACCTGACCGTGTCGACAGGAGCACGGTCATCTTTTGACCGACCCAAAGGTTCCTAACCTTTGGTCTACTCACGTGCCGATCCCCATAATGCCCCCTCTCGTCTACATACATTGGCTGCTTCCGTTCAGCCACTCCCTTGTCTTCCGTCGTCAAAGGGTTAACCTTTGGAGCGCCTCCATCGTGCACTCTACCTGTGCCTCCTTCCTCAACTCCACTGGTCCCTCCAGTGATTTTACTGGCCGTTTTGCATCTGCGGCTTGGGCTCGGGTGACCGCCTCCGATGTCCCTTTGGGTGATTTCCTCTCCGACCATGTCATGTCGGGTTCTGAACATATCCCGGGTATGTTCCCAAGTACGAAGTCATAGATGGGCGCCTCAATACATTGCCTCTACCTCACCGCTATAGAAAGGGGTATCCATCCTCACCCTCACAAGGGGGAACCTCCTAATCGTCCCATCTATTAGCATGCACATGTGGTCAAGGCCCAATAGCTGGTCGTCCTTGACTAGTTGCCTACGCACTGCTACGCTACTGCATTCTGTGTAGCGAAGCGTCTTCACTTCATGTTCATCCATATACCCCGGGTACACTGGCATTTTCCCTCCGTCTTCTGAGGTTGTGACTTCCTCGCACATTCCACTAATTATAGGGAGGACCTTTCCACCCTCTAACACGAGCTCCCCCTTCTCAATAGCATCCCGGGGTGGACTACTTTCTGGCCCAACTGTCTGGCAGAACGCGGCCGTCTGCCTTTTGTCTCAGGTCGGACCGCCGCTACCTCCGTTTCTCCAATTCTTTGGTGAAGGGTCTCTCCTTCCATTCCTATGGGGTCCACCATTCGGCTTTGTGGGAGGAGATTTCTTCCAACAGTCCCTCGCTAGGTGCCCCTTCCGCCCACAAACAAAACAAGACAAATCTTTAGGGCTCTGTGGCCCAGTATTGCCCCTGTTACCAGCCGACTCTGGAGGGTTAATCCTAACCGGTGCCTTTGCAACCTGGTTCCCCCAAATCTTCCCGGCCGGGACTGGGTTATACTACCTCCGTGGGCTTCCAAGTACTGTTCGGCTACCTTAGTCATTTCATTAACACTGTTTGGCCTCCTCTCCTTAACAAAGAGGGCCAACTCTGTGGCGCAAGTTGAAATAAACTGCTCTCGGATGAGCAGATCTTTGAGGGACGGAAAATCTTCGTCGATTTCCGACAACTCAACCCAGCGGTCAAAATATCTAGTAGACCGCGCCACAAATTGGAATACACTTTCCCCTTTCTCGGGCTTACATTCCCTGAACTTAGCCCGGAATCCATCTTCGGTGAGCTGGTACCTCTTTAAAATAGCTTTCTTTAGCTCACCATAATCATTTGCCAAATCAGGAGGCATACTTGCATATACTTGCAAGGATTTCCCCGTTAACAACGGGCTTAAGTTTACTCCCCATGAATCCCCAGGCCACTGATGACACGATGCAAACCTCTCAAACCTTTGAAGGTATTCATCGATATCATCAGAACCCTCTGAGAACTTAGTGAGTTTTGGTAAAGGGGTCCTACCATTACCACCCCTGTTCGTTTCCCCTTGCCTCCCGTTGTTTTCCTGAACTTGGGCCCTAGCTCTTATCAATTCGAGCTCTCTCTCTCTCGTGTTTTCTTTCGGCCCTTTCCCTTTCGATCTCGGCCTGCCTCTCATCCCTTTCACGCTCTAACGCTCTAACGCAGCTCTTTCTCGCTCCACCTAAATTTCTTTCTCTCGCTCTGCAGCTCTTAATGCTGCCTCTCTGTCAGCTCTTTCTCGCTCCATCTGAATTTCTTTCTCTCGTTCGGCTGCCCGCAAGGCAGCCTCCTCGCGCTTCAAAGTCACCTGACACTCTAATTCGGCCGCGGCTTCTTCCCAGGCCCTTTCCTTTTCAGCAGCTGACTCTTTCGCTACTCGCTTTTGTTAGTCCCAGACAAATTTTTGTAGCTCACTCCCAGAAAAAACCCAGGCGTTCCCCTGCCGAAATTAACTGGTCGAAAGTCATGGGAGCCTCCATTATTTCACTTTTAAATACTTAAAATCTACACAGTTACGGTAAATAACAATTTCCTCGCGCCTATCGTCGCGCTTAACCCTTCTACGGCGGATAATTATTTAGCTACCGCGTCATTTGCTTCTGAACTCACTTAAATTTAAAAATTGCAAAACTTTAACCCTTTACGGCTCTCCACTATTTCCCCAGAGCATGTTGATAACCATTTGCAAAAAAACTCATATGTAAACTTCAAAAAGCATGTTTCATGAAATAAATCATCTTTGAGTGGATCGTTGATCTTTACCTTTAAAAATGTTACCTTTTAGAACATCCTGTGTACGCCTCACCAGTGTCACGGGATTACGGGGTTGAGTGATGGAGGAAAATGTATGTTCTTATCGGTGCTCAGTCGGCAGGCAGTGACTGTCGTCTGAGCCCCAGTTCGAACGTAAACCTTGCCACCTTATCAATGCCCTATCCGCTTGGGACTCTTAGGATACCTGAAGGTGCCTGTGGCTTACAACGCCAAAGGGTGATCAACGATAATTCACTGAAAAGATTATTTATTTACATGTACGAAGAAATATAATATCAAACAAATTACTCACAAAATTATCCAAAAGAAAACACTAATTACGCGAATAAAAGTTTATTCTTTAGGGCCCTCGATGTCTCCCACAGCTAGCTGTGTCCGCTGGATCAACCTCGCATCATCTTCATCCTCTCACAAGTACAAAGTGTCTATTCACTTCAGTAGTAGTGTTCCTATGTTTCGAGGGTGGGTTGCCGGATCTCATTGCCGGATCTCATGTGACGTCATAGTCACGTGACGTAGTGTCGCCATGTTGTGTTGTCATGGTAACCCGCGTGAGCGGCCATGTTGTGACGTCATCCCCATAGTGATACGTGTTGTTAGTACGCATGCGCAGCGCGTGTTGTTAGGGTGATACGAGCTTCCGTCGTCCATTTTGTATACTGGAAGCCGCCATCTTGGTTTCTATGGTAGCACGTGGTTGCTATGTTACCCAAAGGCCTACAATAGGACAGGGGTATGTTCGGAGTGTATGTTCGATTGAATCGGAGTATTTTCTGAAACGACTTCCCTGGATAATTACCACAAACAACCCGACAATCCCTCCAAAACACCAAAATCTATCCCAAATCACCGAAATTGACTTTATTTCCCCATTTTATCGGTTTAGCACGTCGCCATGTATAGTACTAAGGGGTACAAGGGGTGCATACGATTGAACAGGAGTAATGTTCTGGATTAGAATTCTCCCAGAATCCCTTTTTGGATCCCTATCCCATGACGTTTTTCCCATTAAAAGACAGGTTTCTTTGGTCATTACCCAGAATTCTCTGCTTCTATCTATATATGCAATAGTTTTCGTCTATCTGACCCTGTTCCTTCGTTCTAGAGTATACTCCAGTAGCGTAGAAGAGCCTATTAGTTGGAACAGCTTTGCTTATTATTACTCTATTTAGCTATTCTAGTCTATTCTTGTTAGTTCTGACCCTATTCCAAGTACTCTTGTTGTTTCATTTATATAACTAACCAATCAGATTGCTTGATTTCCCATAACCTGTATACAGAGTTTTCTCCCTTCTGTATAATAAAAGACTATATCCAATGGCAATATCCCATGGAATCCCATTTTTTGCAAAACACCTGTGGCTATGGAATCCCTTTTTGTCATATATGCTTATGTGAAAAGGCACAATGTGACACAATATGCCATATCACATAGGCACATGCTTTATGTGCCGATATGTGCTTATGTGAAAAGGCACAATGTGACACAATATGCCCTATCACATAGGCACATACGGGTATTTGAGGATACATATGGCCTGGTATTGTACTATTTGAGGATACCTATCGAGGATACCTATCGAGGATACCTTTTATATGATACTTATCTGAGGATACTATATAGGCTGTACATATCCCTGTTGGTCTCTTGCTGGCCCTTAGTACTATTAATCCACCTGATGCTTCATGTTATCCTATAACTGGTATAGTTAGTATGCAATGCTAGGCATAGGGGTATTGTGGATAGGGGCACTGCCTGGTAGTTTAGAACAGTACTATAGTATGGGCGGTATATACACCTATAGGCCCACGTTAGTGCTTGGTACTATTAACCAACCGATTGCTTTGTTTTATTATATGGCTGGTATATGTAGTACATTATGGTAAACCTAGTGATTTTGTGGGGGTGGGGGTAATGGTTGGTAGTTTAGAACGGTGGTATAGCATAGGCTGTTCATATCCCTGTAGGTCTCTTGCTGGCCCTTAGTACTACTGATCCACCAGGTGCTTCATATTATTGAGCGGTATTCTGGGGTGGGGTCAATTCCTGGTAATACAGAACGGCAGCAGAGTATGGTTGGTATATTCCTCTATAGATCCCATCCTAACCGTTGATAGTATTAACCTACCAAATGCTTTGTATCATCCTGTTACTGGTAAGGTGGTACGTAATACCGGTAGATCATACCTTATTCCGAGTACTCTTGTTGTTTCATTTATATAACTAACCAATCAGATTGCTTGATTTCCCATAACCTGTACGTAATCGTACAGAGTTATCTCTCTTCTGTGTAATGAAAACCTATATCAATGGCCATATTCACAGGAATCCCAATTTTGGCACCCCTTTTTAAGAATCCCATTTGTGGAATCCCTTTTTCTGAAATGAGGATAAGAGTCGTATTAAAAATCACTCATTGAGGGATTTTTAATACGACTATTATCCTCATTTCAGAAAAAAAGGATTCTCCAGAAGGAATCCCATTTGCGGAATCCCTTTTTAGGAATCCCTTTTGTGGAATCCCTTTTTTCTGAAATGAGGATAAGGGTCGTAGTAAATTAGACCTCAATGAGGGATTTTTAATACGACTCTTATCCTCATTTCAGAAAAAAGGGATTCCACAAATGGGATTCCTAAAAAGGGATTCCGCAAAAGGGATTCCTTCTGGAGAATCCCTTTTTTCTGAAATGAGGATAAGGGTCGTATTAAAAATCCCTCAATGAGGTCTAATTTACTACGACTCTTATCCTCATTTCAGAAAAAAAGGGATTCCACAAATGGGATTCCTAAAAAGGGATTCCGCAAATGGGATTCCTTCTGGAGAATCCCTTTTTCTGAAATGAGGATAAGAGTCGTATTAAAAATCCCTCAATGAGGGATTTTTAATACGACTCTTTTCCTCATTTCAGAAAAAAGGGATTCCACAAATGGGATTCTTAAAAAAGGGGTGCCGAAATTGGGATTCCTGTGAATATGGCCATTGATATAGGTTTTCATTACACAGAAGAGAGATAACTCTGTCCGATTAAGTACAGGTTATGGGAAATCAAGCAATCTGATTGGATAGTTATATAAATGAAACAACAAGAGTACTCGAAATAAGGTAGGATCTACTGGTATTACGTACCACCTTACCAGTAACAGGATGATACAAAGCATTTGGTAGGTTAATACTATCAACGGTTAGGATGGGATCTATAGGGGAATATACCAACCATACTCTGCTGCTGTTCTGTATTACCAGGAATTGACCCCACCCCAGAATACCGCTCAATAATATGAAGCACCTGGTGGATCAGTAGTACCAAGGGCCAGCAAGAGACCTACAGGGATATGTACAGCCTATGCTATACCACCGTTCTAAACTACCAACCATTACCCCCACCCCCGCAAAATCACTAGGTTTACCATAATGTACTACATATACCAGCCATATAATAAAACAAAGCAATCGGTTGGTTAATAGTACCAAGCACTAACGGGGACCTATAGGTGTATATACCGCCCATACTATAGTACCGTTCTAAACTACCAGGCAGTACCCCTATCCACAATACCCCTATGCCTAGCATTGCATACTACCTATACCAGTTATAGGATAACATGAAGCATCAGGTGGATTAATAGTACTAAGGGCCAGCAAGAGACCTACAGGGATATGTACAGCCTATATAGTATCCTCAGATAAGTATCATATAAAAGGTATCCCCGATAGGTATCCTCGATAGGTATCCCCAAATAATACAATACCAGGCCATCGGTATCCTCAAATACCCGTATGTGCCTATGTGATAGGGCATATTGTGTCACATTGTGCCTTTTTACATAAGCACATATCGGCACATAAAGCATATGCCTATGTGATAGGGCATATTGTGTCACATTGTGCCTTTTCACATAAGCATATATGACAAAAAAGGGATTCCATAGCCACAGGTGTTTTGCAAAAAAAGGGATTCCATGGGATATTGCCATTGGATAAAGTCTTTTATTATACAGAAGGAAGATAACTCTGTATACAGGTTATGGGAAATCAAGCAATCTGATTGGTTAGTTATATAAATGAAACAACAAGAGTACTTGGAATAGGGTCAGAACTAACAAGAATAGACTAGAATAGCTAAATATAGTAATAATAAGCAAAGCTGTTTCAACTAATAGGCTCTTCTACGCTACTGGAGTATACTCTAGAACGAAGGAACAGGGTCAGATAGACGAAAACTATTGCATATATAGATAGAAGCAGAGAATTCTGGGTAATGACCAAAGGAACCTGTCTTTTAATGGGAAAAACGTCATGGGATAGGGATCCAAAAAGGGATTCTGGGAGAATTCTAATCCAGTACATTACTCCTGTTCAATCGTATGCACCCCTTGTACCCCTTAGTACTATAGCACTACGTGCTAAACCGATAAAATGGGGAAATAAAGTCAATTTCGGTGATTTGGGATAGATTTTTGGTGTTTTGGAGGGATTGTCGGGTTGTTTGTGGTAATTATCCAGGGAAGTCGTTCCAGAAAATACTCCGATTCAATCGAACATACACTCCGAACATACCCTTGTCCTATTGTAGGCCTTTGGATAACATAGCAACCACGTGCTACCATAGAAACCAAGATGGCGGCTTCCAGTATACAAAATGGGCGACGGAAGCTCGTATCACCCTAACAACACGCGCTGCGCATGCGTACTAACAACACGTATCACTATGGGGATGACATCACAACATGGCCGCTCACGCGGGTTACCATGACAACACAACGTGGCGACACAACGTCACGTGACTATGACGTCACATGAGATCCGGCAATGAGATCGGGCAACCTACCCTCGAAACATACGAACACTACTACTCACTTCTTGTTGCTTCCTCCTCGCAGGGTTAACTTTGCCGTCAGTCGGGCTTCACTCATATAATGTTCTGCTTCTGTGACTCTACTAGCGTTCTCACAGTTCAACCACAATTCAATCGGCGTCTATCACTGTTCACGATAATTTTGCGCTTTGTCTGGCTCTTACGGGGTTAAGTTATTCTTCGCCTTCTGGTATATATACTTAACAAAGCTCACATAAAAATATTCTGCAAAGTGTTCTCAACATCACCAATTCTCGCACCGCCTAAAACTATTTTAACTCCCGAGCTATTCAAGCGCTTACGCAAGCTCCTAATACGGTTTCTAGACCTCAACGTTACATCTTTCTTCTTTGGCTACTATGCCACTACGGTTCGTAACCGTTAACAAACTACAATCGGTTCCGTAAAACCCTCACAGGGCTACGACAATACGCGGACTTTCAATCTCGATGCCTATGACCCTCGACGGCCAAGGCTAAATTTGGACCTTCTCTGAGTGCCCTCAGGCCAACTGCCTCTCGGAATTGTGCTTCACTCTTTATACAGTCGGAACGCAAAGTTTAAACATATTAATTCTGATTTAACGAGTGCTTTGTAATTCGATATGGATAGAGATATAAATGTGAATTTCGTTTGAGATGAAAACTTTCGACATTTCGGAGACAGAATATATGCGTAATAGGGGTGTGTGTCCAGAACATGTGTGATGCTCTGGTTCCAACAATTACAATTTAACTGGTCCTAATTACCCAGATAACGATACAGAAGAGAATATTGTCTCTCTTACTATTGATCTGTTATCAACAAGTGCCATAATGACATTAAATTTCATGCCTCATTTAGAATCTCTGACAAACCTGTTTTCGGTGTCCGTCACTATGTTGCTTCACATTTAACCCAGAAGGAAATATTAGCCAAAATATCTACACTTTTATACAACAAAATCGGAACTTTTAGCTATCACCTTGACAATATACATAAATTTTGTGTGCTCTTTCCGATAAGCAAATCAGTTTGTTTTCAGAAATGGACAACGAAATTGTTCTGTTCAATATAGCTGCACATGCCACTGAATTACTTTTTATGGCGTCAGAGTGTTTTGGTGGGGGGAGAAAAATCATCCCTGATCGGGGTGTGTGTGAGATGGGGAAATCTCACCTCTTGGGCAAGATATTTGGTCCAGACACTCGGCAAGTCTCGTGTCTGGCCCAAATATATTGCTGTCGGTTGAGATTTCCCCATCTCACACCCTCACCCACCAGGGATAATAATAATCTCCGGTCCGCGCTATTTATAAAAATCATTATTTAACCCTTTACCTAACGTAACGGCCAAAACCGTGCAGCGCTATTCTCAAAAATCGCCAATTAATTTTCATTATTTTTTTTCATTTTTTGTCTCAAAAACATAGGTTATGACCCCTCGTTGGAACGAGCTCGTCGAGCTCGTTCCAACGAGGGGTCATAACCTATGTTTTTGAGACAAAAAATGAAAAAAATTGGTTATTCAAGAATTATTTTTGCAAGTGTCGTCTGCTTTTCAGGTTAGGTAAAGGGTTAAGTTTGAGGATGTATTTGAATGTTGTCTGAAAAACATAGCTTATGACACTTCATAGGAACGACCTCATTAGGCTCGTTTCAATCCGGTGCCATAAGCCTTTTCTTTTAGTTATTCAAGATATTAGCACTGCTTTGAACCAGGACTAAACCCCAACCCATTGATCGCCACCCCACTTCCCACACAGCAGCACTCGAAATTCTTCGTCTGAAAGAAAGACAAGGAGAAAATTGAAGATGAACGTTTGCAGTGAGCAGGAGCGTTGAAATATCATTGAAAGGAAGATGACAGATAGACAGTAACTCTGGGCATGTCATCTCTCTGCGGTGTATATTTAGTCTGTGTGAAATGCACAGAATGTTTTTTCCGTATGGTCTCTTTTTCTTTTCTTTCTTCTTCTTCTTCTTGGAGGTTCAATATGTGGGCCACGGTCACTGAGGTTACAAGGGGTCGCTGAGCGCATTTTTCAGAATTGCTGAATATCGCACTTTATGACCCCTTAAAGCATTCCTGCATTTCATGCATGCTGCAAATTGCATTTTATTTCCCGTAAAGCATTCCCGAAGTACACACATATATTTTTTCACTCAAAAATGTGGGCGGGCCAAACATTTCGAAAGTGGGTCATATCTCAAGTATGGTATGAGACCAATACCAAATGAGTCAAAATGCGCTGGTGGTTTAAAATATGGGTCATGGTCACTGGAGTCACACAGGAGTTACTGAGCGCATTTCTCATAATTGCTGTAAATTTCATTTCGAACCGCATAATGCTTTCCCAAAGTTTATAGATGCATTTTATCGCCCACTTTCAAATGTTTTGGCCCCCGTCCGTTTTTAGAGAATGGTAATATCTGAGGCTAAAAAATAGACAGACCCATAACTTTGGAAAGATGTCCATGCTGATATTTCAAGAATAGCATGACATCATCAACCTGGAACCTTTGAAAATCAAGCTGATACTCATCAGGATGTTCAAAATAAGGACTTTCGCGTCATCTTTATTGATTGCATATTGTAAATACTGATAATCACAATGTAGACTCTGCAATCCATCCCCAATGTTCATATGTAAATTTAAATACACAAAAAGTGGACGGAGCCAAAACAAAACAAAAACTGAAAGGGGGCGGAGTCAAAATGTTGAAAGCAAGACACACTTACGTGTAATAATAATAATAATGCAATGTTACCGTCTAGAATCCACCGCAGTGCTCTCTGGCTTACATTATTACCCCGTATCACAGGTGTTCACACCCTTTGGTCATTCTATGGCATTCTCAGCTCAACTCAACAGACGGGTACACAAGGCAAGCACCTCAATAAGTGCGTAGTACTGGTGAACATTCCCAACGTCCACAGGTGGTATGTGATGCAACGTCGCAGAATCACGCACTCAAACTTCGCCGATCGCACAACAGCCCCTATTATGGGAAGCACTCGAATCAATCGCCGAATGGTCACCCATCCAAGGATTGACCGGGCTCGACGTTGCTTAGTTTCGGTGATCTAACGAGAACCGGTCTCGCTTGAATTGATCCAGGACCAATACAAGCTTTGAAATATGAGGGAGGGGAGGGGGTTATTCGGTACAGAATTTCAGGGGTTTTTTTGCAAATCATTTAAGTTTTTGTGTATGAAACTCTTCAAATATAATGTACGATACACAACAATGTATTTCTAACTTCTTCAATATCCTTTTCTAATTCCTTATAGAAAACGTTAAACGGTGTGCAAAGAAGTTATTTCTGGTATCTTGAAAACTTTTATCGCATTCCTGTATGAAAATATTTAAATACTGTTTACAAAAAAAACATTTCTGACTTCTTTAAAGATATTTTTAGTCTCTATAAATTATTTTTCTATATAGTTTATTTCTGAGGCTTTCACCATTTTCACACAGACTCAAATTTAGTTATCACAGTACAAATATTCCCATCTGATAGACAATCAGTAGTACTCGGCCATCTGTGTTTTTGAGACTCGTGAGGCATTGGATGTGGCCAAAGGGCAGTAAGGTTTTTACGCCTCTAAGTATCTGATAACAGTAAAGCATCCGAAAACAATAACGTTTTTATATTTATATACACTGTAAATAATGTAATATTCTGGAGAATAATATAAACAATCAAATTACAGAGACCTGGAGACAGCTGTCACATATTAAATTTTATATATTGTTTTAATCCAATTCATCCCCAAACCAAGTTGAAAGAACCCCTTTGCTTTGCAAGGCAGTTTTATATATTATCCAGGTACGTTATGTCTTATAACACAAATTAACTTCTAATTCGAAGGGATGAGGAGAATTTCTCCATTCACCTTCCACAGTTATGAATTATTAAAATAGAGTATTTAAATGTTTTTAGCCCTCTCAAGACTTCAGAATAGTTCCCCAAGATTTTATTTAATGCATCGCAACAATAATTTAAGAATCCTTTCAGCACTCGCACTGCCACTTTCAGCACCGATAGGTATCAATCAGATCTCTTAATTTGCTCATTTCCAGTGGGCCGTCATAAGGTCCCCTGAGGTCTTTAGGTTTTTTTTCCAAAAAGTATCTGTATATCCAAATTACTGGGTTATTTCAATAAAATATTTTACAGAGTTCCTATATTCCACCAGACCTTCTAGTCAGTACTAAACGGCATTTGCTTTCATCCCAAGCATGGTATGGCATATGGATATTGGACTAACACTAAATGAGTCGAAACTCGACGAAGGTACAAAATGTGGGTCAAGGTCAATGAGGTCACCCCGGAGTCATTGAGTGCAATTTTTTCAGAATGTTCGAAGTCGCGTTTTCTGACTCCCTTGTGAATTTTTGAAGTTCTTTTACACTCAAAAAAGTCGGCGAGGGCAAACATTTTGAAACTAAGGCATGCTCATATCTGAAGCATGGTATAACCTATGGACTTGGAACCAACACCAAATGAGTTGAATCTCAATGGATGTTCAAAATATGGGCCATGGTCACTGAGGCCATCAAGAGGTCATTGAGTGCCCTTTTTAAAAAAATTGCTGGAAACTGCATTTTATGACCTTTTAATGCATTCCCAAAGCCCATAAAAGTATTTTTGCGCTCAAAAATTAGGCGGAGCGAAACATTTTGAAAGTTCTCAAGCATGAGCTATGGTCCTGGTACCAACACCAATTAATAGGAACACAATGATGGTTTGACATATAAGTCAAGTTCACAGAGGTTACCCAGCAGGAGGGCGGGGGGTGGGGGGGGGGGGGGGAGTCAGTGCATTTTTCATAATTGCTGGAAACCGCGTTTTATGACCCTCTAAAACATTCCAGAAGTTCAAGTGGGCGTGGTCGAACATATTGAAAATGGGTCACGCTCATATCTCAAGGAAAGTGTTACCTTTCGATTCGGAGCTACGAAATGAGTCGAAACATTTTTCAGAATTTCTGAAAAATCTCATTTTATGACTTCCTAATGCATTCGCATAGTCCATACATGTATGTATTTTTACTCTCAGGAAAGGAGCAGGAGCCAAACATTTTGAAAGTGGGTCACGGTTATATCTGAAGCATGGTATGATCTATGGACCTCGGTCCATCGCCAAATGAATCGCAACGCAGTGGAGATTCAGCACATGGGTCAAGATCACTGAGGCTATTGAGTACAAAATTGCTGATAATCGCCTTTATGACCCTCTCCAACACATTGCATTTCTGATGTTCATAGATGTATTACATCACTTGAAAAAGTGGGCGGAGCCAAAATATCCATTTAGATTTTTTCATAGAACACTTTGAATGCTGTGGATAGAAGTTATTTCTGGTTTCTTAAATTTTTTTTCTGAATCCTGTATAAAAATCTTCAAATGCTCTTTACGAAACCCAGATTTCTTTAAAGATACTCCAGAAAATAAGTCTTCATAAATTATCTTTCCAGATAATTTATTTCTGATGCTTTCACAACTGTCACACAAACTCGAATTTACTTAGCACGAAATATTCTGTTGCTCTAGCTCCACTCTAACTCAGTTATGGATTGACCTTTTGAACCCTAAAGGTCAGTTTTTTTCGGGCCAGGGAACATTATAAGTCATACTTTCATAAAGTAGGATGCTCCTAAGTTAAAGTGATGGGTAGACCAATCAATATTTTCAACGTAAAGCCCCGATGCTGCGCGTTGAAAATATTAATTATTCTACCCCTAAATAATGAATATGGACTCTTCCAATTGCTAATATTGAACTGACATGGAAGAAACCATTAGAGTCCAAAGGGTTAATGACATATGACTATTGTAAAATTTTCTATACAGTAAAAATAAAATATCTGTCTATTTGTTTGCTAGTGTATCTTATTGATATATTGTATAAGCAAGAAAACACCAAGGAAAAAAGAAATATCTATTTCTTTACTTATTAGCGTGCAGGGTTATTTTCTGAATCTATGGCTCTGTCATGGCCGCAGCATAGGCATAATGTCAGGTTTAACAAACCCTTTGTATATGTGTTGCCCACATTAGAGGACTTCCGTCCTAGGCATCCAACAGGTACTGCACATGTATTGTATCAAAAGCAGAACTGAAGAATATCAAAGCGTTTGAAACATCACAGGAAATTTATTAACCCTTTGAAGACCAGGAACATGATACGTCATAATTTTATTAAATAAGATGGATGCTAAGTGCAGGTGCGTGGTAGACCAATCAATATTTTCAACGTGCAGCCCCAAGGCTGCACGTTGAAAATATTAATTGGTCTACCCCTAAATAATGAACATGGACTCTTCCATTTGCTGTCATTGAACTAATATGGAAGATACCCCCAGGGTTCAAAGGGTTAAGCTAGTCAGCGAAATTCGATTCGAATTGAAGCATTTATGAAGCTCGTTCACGAAAATCGATTCGAACCGAGGTTACCTTGGTTCGAATGAAATTTTGTGAACAAGCTTCATAAATGTTCGTAGATTAGTGCCGGATTTGAGATCCTGATACCACTTAAATGTATTGTTGGAACGATATTGCGGTATCTTCGCACAGTTTTTGAAAAAGGAAGGAACGACTTTCATCCTGGAACCACGTCGTTTAAGACAAGTTGATTATTTATAGGTATCACAGCAGTAAATATTTTTCCATAGGCGACCATTATAACGTTCAAGCAAAACAAAATGATGATCGCATCACTTTAATTTTGGCAATCAAATATCTTTGTCAGGTTTAGCCCTTCAGACAACATTTTCTAACCCCAAAACAGGCGGTCATGCAACAAATAAGAGAGAAAACCTACTGCAAGGGAAGTACCGGTCACATGCACATATTTTTCAGGGAATTTCCAACAATACTACACCAAAAGTCAATTGTATTTCTGGGTACAAAAGTCATCAAATCACCCTCTTTATTCATCTGGAATATTCAATAATCATGCAAGATGTCATTAGAATGTTTCAAATGTTTACTGAAGCAATATATTTTCCCAAGGCTGCTTATTTTTAGAGATTGCATCATTTCCGAGTGCAACGTTTCGAGGCGGGTAACTCTAATTTATATATTTACTGCAGCGATACCTATAATCATCCCCAACCACGCCAAAGTTACATTTTACCACTTCCGTGAGATAAAAGAGTCACTTCTGCATTAGAATACAACTTTTGGCTCCTGTTCAATGAAAAATTTGTTCTTTTAAAGAAAAGTGTCCAAACATTGTCAAATGGGCTTAAGAACTGGCATTGCCCCCAAATGATTTTTCTAACCTGTAACCTAATAAGTATGCTGAGAGCGATACGAATTCAAGCTTTCTTTGAAAACTACCTTAATCCCAAAATAAAACTAAAATCTGCATGAGTACATCGTATTTCGGAAACAAGTCTGTCTCATTTAACCACACGACATGAGAAATAGTGTTTCAACCCCCTCGAAACAATATGAATATCAATTTTTCTTTCAAAAATGGGGTTCCAGGTATAAATATCACCAATATCAAAGAACAGTCCCTTTTTATTCCAACAACTGATGTCAAATTTTCTTCTTTCTACTGATGTGGTAAAATATAGCCCTGAATATGGCCCCACGGTATGCCCCTTTTCATCAAAAACTAATTATATGATTCCTAAATTAATTGATGTTGACACAAAACAAACCTCTTGTGATATTAGATTTTACATTTGTGATAATTTATAAATTACATTATGTCTTCTGAAGACATTTCACAGTGTGTTTGATGAATAATTTGTAATTTTTCCAAGGAAAGGTCTCAGTTTTTTCCAGTTAGGGCACCTAGAGTCATTGGTATGGCAGGAACAAAACAAACAACACTTTTTTGTCCAAGAGTATGACCAGTGCTGCTATTGTGGTATCTCATAACGTTGTTAAACGCCCTAAAATCGTCAATTATTGATCTTATAGTGCAATGCTTGTGCCGCAAGTACCCATAAGTGCACTTTCACAAATTTAGTTTTAAGCCCCACAGACATCCATTCTGACAAAAAGAGTGAAATTGTAGAAAATATGTTTTCAAAGAGGATGAATCAGATATCTGCTTCTGGAATAGAGTGGTCTTTGATGTTTAATATATTTGTGTGAGTGTTGGAGTGGGTTGGGGAGTTGACGCTGAATGTGAAAGATAGTAAATTATTGAAAATGTTAAGCCAGGCAAATGAAAAGCAAAAAAAAAAAACACATTGTCTGATAGAGAGACAGACATACAGACAGACTTGCAGTCACACATTTTAGAAGTCTGCAGAAGAGTACTGAATGATATACAATGAAAAATATAATGAGAAGAGCCAGG
Organism: Pictodentalium vernedei; assembly: GCA_031216915.1. Classification (NCBI taxonomy): domain Eukaryota; kingdom Metazoa; phylum Mollusca; class Scaphopoda; order Dentaliida; family Dentaliidae; genus Pictodentalium; species Pictodentalium vernedei. The sequence continues at coordinate 513,456,458 of CM062297.1, forward strand.
ACAAGGTTGTCAAATGGAAAAAAAAATCTCAGTGGACCTTGAATACTGCAGTCACGAGGCAAATTATAAGAAACTGAAAATGTATGATATTAAATTCAGTCGCCAAAAACATTCTGTACAGTCTTTCCAAATGTTTCCCATCAGCTGAGAGGTTCAGTATGGATGGGAGGACGACTTGGTTCAAGCAGTGAACAATATTTTACAACTGTCATTGTAGTTTTGTGCTGTACCACAGCAACCATGACAACACTAGTACAAGACTACTATATTTGGTAGCTATGCACAAACGCCATTCATTCACATTTGCTACTTTATTATGTTATTTTATTCCAGTGTAGCCTCCCCCAACCCCAAATTTCTGTTCCAAAATACTCTTTCAGTAATGGAATTGTTTTCTAACATCTTTAAGAGCATAACATAGAGAAGAACTTCTAAATACCAGTGACTATAGAAGCACAGTGTAGGCTTTCAGGTTGTGTGTTTGAATGGTGGGAGGGGGTTGGGAAATTGGAATCCACCCCCTGTCCCTAGTACTACGACTAGGAGCCATGCTTTAAATAAATATGCTAATAGGGTAAGATAGGCTGTTAGCTGGCAGTTACCAGAGGTTATAGTATGCTCCTGGAAACTACGCTTGCTCAAGATGTGAATTTGCTTGTATTAACAGCCTTATTTTAGTAATATATAGCCTGCATTGCTGACTGTGTCAAAATATAGCTTTTCAAAACAATTAAACAGTGTTATAAGGTGTGTGGCCCCCAATGAACATTTAAATGTGAAATAAGTTCAAATAATAATTAACCCTTTACCCAACGTAACGGCCAAAACCGGCCAGCGCTATTCTCAAAAATCGCCAATTAATTTTCACTACTTTTTTCATTTTTTGTCTCAAAAACATAGGTTATGACCCCTCGTTGGAACGAGCTCGTCGAGCTCGTTCCAACGAGGGGTCATAACCTATGTTTTTGAGACAAAAAATGAAAAAAATTAGTTATTCAAGATTTTTTCTTGCAAGTGTCGTCTGCTTTTCACGTTAGGTAAAGGGTTAAATGAGGTTTGGAAGCCAAAAAAGGCAAAAAAACTCACGTTTTCTATAGCTATCACTGCAGTAAATATTTTCCAATAGGCGCATTATAACGTTCAAGCAAAAACAAATGATGATCGCATCACTTTAACTTTGGCATTCAAATATCTTTGTCAAGTGTAGCCCTTCAGACAACTTTGTCTGACCACAAAACAGGGGGTCATGCAACAAATAAGAGAGAAAACCTGACCGGAAGGGAAGTATCGGTCATGTGCACATATTTTTCAGGGAATTCCCAACAAAGCTACACCACAAGTCAATTGTAGTTTTAGGTACAAAAGTCACCAATCACCCTATTTATTCATCTGGAATATTCAATAATAATGCAAGATGTCATTAGAATGTTTCAAATGTTTATTGAAACAATATATTTTCCCAAGGCTGCTTATTTTTAGAGATTGCATCATTTCCGAGTGCAACATTCCAAGGCGGGTAACTCTAAATCAAATATTTACTCCAGCGATACCTTATAAGTAGAAAACCAATTTTGGGTCGTTCATTGCATTGTAAAATAGTGTTAAAATATCAACTCGTATTATTCTTTCCAAAATAAAAGTTGTTCTCTTCATGGAGTCCATGTCATAGAAAACTCACGAGCTTTGTTTTCGTTGTTTGTAGTACATGTATGAGTTGGTGAGTGAATCCGTCTGTTTTCTGTTGGATTTTGTTAGGTCCAAAATCATTTCCAGAATCTATGACTATACCAAGACCATACACATAAATAACGTCCAGGTCAGCAAATCGTTTATACATCTAACTATGCTGTCCACTTCAGAGGATCACCAAACCAGACGTTGGGTACAAGATTCATAGTGCGAGTAAAGCAGAACTGATGTGCCAGGGTTATCAATTACCAAGCCTGAAAATAAGCAGACTGTCATCTTCAAAATGAGGTCCCCAGAGGGTGAATTTGGTGATGCTACCCTGCACAGCAGGGTAGCATCACAAAATTTACCCTCTGTGAACCTCAGTCTGAATCAAGGTCTCAAGCCAAAACAGAAAGATGTACCTAGAGGATAAATTGGCCCACTGTATGGGATAGCATCAGCAAATTCACCCTCTGGGGACCTCGTTTTGCAAATGACAGGTTGCTTATATTCAGGCTTGTCAATTACTACTCGTGGGAATTCAATTTTGTCGTTTTAAAATTTTAGTTTGGTGACAAAAACCCTCTTTCTCAAAAGGCTGGAAAGAATGTGGTTTCTCGGGAATGATGTCAGAATGCTTATTTCTTTTACAAACGAGTTAGCTTTAACCGTTTTAGAAAAATCTTGATTTGCGCTTATTGAGAATAGAGTTAAGAGTTCAACGAGAGCCAAAAGTTTCTATATTCAGTAGAGTCTTATCAATAAACACATTCAAAGGAATTAGTTTGATGATTGTTCATAACATACAAATACACCTGAACTTGATTTGTTTTCTATTGGTTCACATTGCACTGCGTCTGCGTTTCTTGTTTATTTTTCCACAGAATCCTCACTGAAATATATCGCGTATTCTACAGGCGTCTGGCACATAGACAAACCAGGAATAGGGGGGATTTGAAGGGTTACTAGACAAGGTTGCCCGACTTTGGTCGGGATTTTTTGTAACAACATAATAATTACATAACTATAATCCTCTTTTAACAATTAAGTTAAACAAAAACAATCACAGTGACGCGGAATATATGAATCCATTTATCGTGTTTCGACGGCTCCATCTATACAACCACTCAATGGAACTATCTCAACGTGCTCGATGAGACGACACGCTGTGTCCTCTCATCAATCGGGTTGAGATCGTTCAAGTCAATGGTTATTTATGCACTGATAATGGAAAATAGTGTAACAACCTTGAATCAAATTACGTTTTATCATTGTGACGATTTGGGTAAAAAGGTTAACACTTTCTCTTCCGAAAAAGACTATTGTCACATATTTCATGGTGACTATCTATATCTTTTGGTATGCGCAGATCAAACCTACCGTATGATTAATTTTGACCGTAAACACCAATAAAAACTAAATAATCTGATTAATTGCTGGAAAGGGCTTAGCCCTTTCCAACAATTAATCAGATGCTGGAGTTTCAAGTATGTCGTAAATTTATTAAACTTCCTCGCATACAGGCGTACAAAGTGGTCCTCTATATATGGATAAAGTGGGCGTGGCAGTACAAGGGTTAAAACTGTAAAACATTCTTCGACCAGTTTTGCTGAAGAGTGAAGATTGTGTTTGTGATTAGAATTTATTTGATAAGGATGCGACCAAACGCATTTCATTATAATTAATTGACTGAATATATTTGAACAATAAGCTATTTGTTCAAAATTGTACAAAAATATTTTTTTAACCCTTTACCTAACATGAAAATCAGACGACACTTGCAAACAAAATTCTTGAATAATTAGTTTTTTGTCATTTTCTGTTTCAAAAACACAGATTATGACCCCTCTTTGGAACGAGCTCGTTCCAAAGAGGGGTCATAACCTACGTTTTTGAGACAAAAAATGAAAAAAATAATGAAATTAATTGGCGATTTTTGTGAATAGCGCTGGCCGGTTTTGGTCGTTACGGTGGGTAAATGGTTAAAACGCATACAAACTTCACCCGACACAATGGACTAAAGATGAGCTTCAAAGGGAGACAGCAGCAGAAGTAATTACATCACAGCAAAGTTGGTAGTGGGCTCAATGCTACAACAGGTTGCTGATGATGGAGGTTGTATTGACTGAAAACAATGATTATTATACAGAATTATTATACTATATAAAAGTTCGTAAAATGAATCAATAGTATACGATGTACGTAAATCGGAATCGAATAATGAAAGTTAAATATGAAATACTCACTCAAACCAAAGAATAAAATAACTTAATGTGTCTTTACTGCACGCCTGTTCTATGATATCCCCAACTACAGCAACACTAAACCATACGGAAAATGAAAATCCTTTCCACACATATGCGTGGAACGGAAATCGTTGACGGACTGTTTTTAAATAGAAGCGAAATTTCACTGGAATTTTCTACAAATCGTGCCCCACAATTACAATTTGAATCGTTAGCAAATGTGTTCTTTTTGTTGATAGTTCGTCCCCCTGAGTTCCATTGTGTTCTATGTGCCTTGTGACACATAGAACACATTGGAACTCAGGGGACGAGCTGTCAAATGAATTTCTGAATGTCCTTCCAATAATTGCTTCTATAGACGTGAATGTGTATAATAAATACAGAACGACACACGCGTGTCGTTCTGTGTATTTCCGGAGTGTGTTGTGAAGTCTTCACATTTTGCGGAGATGCTCTTAATTTATAAAATCCCTGACCTTTGATGTATAATTGGTTGATACTGTGGGAAAACTGGGAAACTGGCAGGCAGTCGGAAGAAAATAATTACGGAGGAGTTAGAAAAAGTAAGCTGTTTACGCGGTTGGTTCGTTAAAAAGATTTTACACACGCTGAGAACGCATAGCGCATACAACGGTATCGTACGAAAACGTTTAAAATGACCTCGTTATGCATGCAGAATGATAGATTGAGAGTTACGAAATAACCGAATGTTTATTCTGTTCCTGATGTTATCCAATATGGAAAATAATTCTACGGCTAATACTATGTTGCTACCAAGGGCGGTAATATTGATTGTGTGATTGTCCGCGAGCTAGCGTGTAATAAAATTAATAAAATGTGCCAACCATTTACTTATCTAGTATTTCTTTTCAACCTGGATATCGACTGTATGTATTCGGTTTTATCGTTGTCGAATCTGACCTTAAAAAAATTGCCATTTCCTGTTGGGTAAATCCATGTACAAAACTGCAAACACTGAAAAGTACTTGATAAACTCAAGTTTTAGGCGTTCATATTGACCTGCATGTTCTCGAAAATATACCTATGTTGTTCTTCTTCTGTTATTTTCCTAGTTTTTTTTTTATCATGAGACATGTTGCCATGTAGCTATGGTGGCAATAGGTGTAGACGTGTAGTTTCGAGCTCCTGTTAAACAGGTGGATATATTTTTTTGCGAAAGTGTATCATGTACTTTGTGGGTTGAATGGCAGTGTAAAATACCATTTGTGGGCAAAGGTGAAAGTTGTGGGTTTATCTGATGCGATTTTATACTCAAAACACGGTGTTATTTCCGGTAAATTCGGTTTAATTCTCCAGAAATTTGAGGTACGAAAACGGATACGAATACGTTCTGATTCTTGACAGTGCACTGAGTAGAGCTGAATGTTCAACACGAGGATAAATAAAGGTAGAAGGAATTCGGACAAACCGTTTACCCCACACTGTCCCTGTGCGCCTTCGGTGCTAAACCATTTATCTAACATTGAAAGCAGACGACACTTGTAAACACAATTCTTGAACAACTATTTTTTTTCATTTTTTGTCTCAAAAAAATGAAAAAATAATGAAAATTAAATGGCGATTTTTGAGAATAGCAATGGCCAGTTTTGGCCGTTACGTTGGGTAAAGGGTTATAACAATCTTCGGTTTGATTTGGACGAAACCATTGCCAGCAAGTCAGCCTTTATCTACACAAAGGACAGAACGTCTGAGAAGTATCACCTATTAATTCCAGATCAAAGTGTTTCCGTCCAGCTGGCTCACTCAGTAATTTGCCATCAACCGAAGATCGTATTAAGGCACGTTACGATTCTGGATCTGTTAAATCCCCAAATATCACCACATGCATCATGCCAGATATGTCAGAAATAATACTAGCCACAGTGACTCAGAAACCCTTTCTAGAAAAAATATCTTAGAGGATTTCGCCTACCTCAACAACAGGTGATGCTATTCTAGAAAACAAACTGACGTGCGAGGCCAATCTGGTGTATTTTATATTAAAGCAGCGCCAACCATAGGCGATACACGAAATTTTACTTTGTAATTAAATATAAATGCCGACAGTTCTTCGGATTTTAAAATATTTCTTTCACGAAGTAACCTTCCTCGATGATGTAGACTAATTGTCCAAAGGTCTCATAGGAAAACATTTTAGACATTTATATGGAAGCCTATGAAAAATCATTTTCCTTAAAAAGGTTTGCTAGTATAAAGAAATTCAGTAAAAAGTAACTCTGGATGACAAGGGACTCGTCATACCCTCTAACGATAAACAAACATTCTACCATAGAAAACTCAAATTTCCTAAGGAATAAAATACACAAAACTATAAAATTATTTTGGAATTTTAGCAAGGTTAAAAACCCATGAAGCAATTTATTAAAGAGAGAGTGTAAGTGAAAAACAAAAGTAACATGCGAAGAACGTGGCAAATTTTGAACGAAGCTATCAACAAAGAGAAACGCGAAACCAAATTTACCTCATGTTTTATTCAACAAGACAAAGACATAAATGGAACCCGTAACATAGGAATGGAATTCTATTTTGTCAATATCGAAAAGACAACGTCCGAACAGATTCAGAAACCAAATAAGTCTTGCTTAGATTTCACGAACATGGACGTTCCAAAAAAATGTTTATCTGATCCCCAAGAAATCATCAAAAGAATGCGATGATATCTCATCACGTCTTCTTGAACATACGGTACACGAAGTAATGGGCACATATGCACATATTATTAATAATTCCTTCATCAATGGTATAGCCTCAGACAGGATGAAAATTGCTATGGTAGTACCAATTTTCAGAGCAGGTGACGAGCACAGTTTTACTAATTATAGACCCTTCAGTACACTTCCCGTGTTTCAAACGTAATGACAACAAAAAGTCATTGAAGCTTTTAGGAACAAGCAATCACAAACATCTGTCCTACCAACCTCGCATATGCCGATTAAGCTCCAAAATAGCGTGGACAAACAACAGCCTCAACAAAGTTAGGAACATCCTCCAACATGGACCCTTTAAGACACTCTCTAACGCCCTAATGCATAGTCATATATGATACGGAATTCGGATTTGGGGTAACTCCAGGGCGATTAACCAATTAGTAACTATGCAAAAGAGATCATTGCGAATAATCAATAAAAAAGGAACAGTGATCAAGCAGATCCCCTATTCAATGAAGACCGAATGCTTAAGGTTGAAGACTTGTTTAAACTACATGCTTCACTTTTCGTCTTTAAATGGTAGATTCCCATCTGCTTTTAACCCTTTGAACCTAAACGGCCGCTTTTCCGGCCAGGAACATGATACGCCATAACGTCATTAAATAGGATGATGTTCAGTAAATGTGTGGGGTAGACTAATCAATATTTTCAACGTGCAGCCACGAGGCTGCAAGTTGAAAATATTGATTGGTCTACCCCAAATAATGATTATGGACTCTTCTAATTGTTGCTATTGAACCGGCATGGAAGATATCACCATTTTTCAAAGGGTTAATAACACATTCTGCATCGTAGACAAATCATCAAGTAGTTCTACCAATCAGTCAGGTCTTTATACACAGAAAAAATGGCGAAGCAGTAACTAAACTTCCTTTGTACACCTTTTCGAGAATCTGGGATGGGCAAAAGAACACAACTCACAATATCAAACATGTGACTTCAAACTTTCTTTCGTCACACTCAAAAGACATAATCCCTATTTCGAAATTCTCATGGAGACGAGGCCATCAAGAACTTCAAACGGCCTTTATATATACATAACAGTCGTACCCTGCACAATAATATGGAGCCCTCGTCAAGTTTACAGTTGCTGCTCCTGTTCAGCCCTCGTCAAGTTTACAGTTGCTGCTCCTGTTCACTCCAACTTGCCAATAGAATACCTTCAGCACTTAAATTGGACAGGTATATCGGTTATCTATACGACACGACACTGAGAATAAAGAATCTATCAATCCATCTATCTTAACAAATATTAATATTTCCGAATACTAAATAGAGTCTCAAGTACAGTTACGTGATCAGAAGAGAATGGCTTTTCATTACAGCAGTCAGAAGTAAAGGGTTGTGGTGGTTGATTGAGTTGGGGAGGTGATTTGTTTTTGTTTGGGCTTTTGTTTTTGGTTAATTCTTTGTCAATAATAGCCTCAACCTGAAACTTTATTCATTTAAATTTAGTGATATCTACTTCTTCGTTATATTTGGACTTCTTAGTATTCTTAGTATATTATCCTTAAATAAAGAGGAATACTTTCTGAAGCAACCAAAGTTTTGGCAATGGGCACTCCAAGGGAGAAAACTCTACCCAGATTCCCTTTCCCTTTTGAGAAAAACAAAAATCGCCACTAATTCAATTCATTTCACTCTCATATAATGTCCACTGAGTGCAACTAGACGTCACCTGCAATGCATTGTAGATGGCGCCTTGTTTCAGTTAAGAGATGAAAAGGTATCGATAATATGTTGATGGAGTCGCAATACTCTGATCACAATGGCGGACAGAGAGTTTCCACCAGATCTCGACTTGTACGGAATGAATGCGTCAGTAGTATCTCAGTTGAATATCTGGTCGAAATACGTTGTCTGCTTTTCTACCCACAACAACAGAGAATCTCATGTTTCGAAAAGAGGTACAAATACATTACATCGCTGTCGCTATTTTCGTTTATTTGTCTTTATTCAGTCTCATTTTCACAATATGTTTTTCATGAAATCTTTCTCCACTCACGTAAATGTTTTGCAACCAGATTGATTCTGAAAGAAGCCGTCAAAATACCGTATATAATCGTTAAGAAACCGTCTCTTGAGTTTCAATGTGCTTTATGTGCCTACTGGCACATAGAACACATTGGAACTCAGGGAACGAAATGTATGAGGTTGACCCCCCCCCCCCCTCCCCCCTCCCCACCACCACCACTCCGTCCGTAAGAAACAGAAAAGTCGTATCGTGGGTATAAACGTTTGTTCCGGGCCCCATTCATTTGGTAATATGCTAAAACGGCAACATTGCTTCCAAGTTGCAAATTGGGAAATCATCAAAGACCTGTGGAGTTGGCTTAATGGTGTTCCCACTATACCCACTTTCAATGGCTCATAAGATGGGCGTAGGTGTTAAAGGGTAACGATTTTCATCTGAATTTATTGTAAATAATTTTGCGACGTACCAGCAGGGCTATAATGTTTAAAGGATCGCTTTAATTAGGGCCATGCGAATCTCAAATTTCGTTTCGAATCGAATCTCGAATTGAATTTCACGGCTCTTCAAATTGTATATTACGTCTTCTTGCGACCGTAAATATTGCCAGCATCCACTCGAGTATATTTATTAGGGAGACGACCAACATCAGCATCAAGCTTTCTGTCGAATTCCTTCATGTTTATGATTTAACTAGTATTGTTTCTGTATGCTGCATTCACTGCTTCATAATTATATTTGTTTCTTTCCTTTATTGTAAATCATATTGTCTGCAACTACAGTGTTTTCATTAATAAAAATATTGTTTAACCCTTTACCCAACGTAACGGCCAAAACCGGCCAGCGCGATTCTCAAAAATCGCCAATGAATTTTTATTATTTTTTCATTTTTTGTCTCAAAAACATAGGTTATGACCCCTCGTTGGAACGAGCTCGTCGAGCTCGTTCCAACGAGGGGTCATAACCTATGTTTTTGAGACAAAAAATGAAAAAAATTAGTTATTCAAGAATTTTTTTTGCAAGTGTCGTCTGCTTTTCATGTTAGGTAAAGGGTTAAACTATATATATTTATTGTATTTGACCATTTGAACATCCTTTCCTGAATGGTATCGTCTTTGTGTACACTTGCAGTGCGATGGGTCAGTCCAGTATCAATATACAGGGAGGATAAAATAATAACTACAGTCTGCAGCCGTCCGGCTATTATTTTATCATCAATGCCCCGTGTGTAGACCTCTTATAATCAATAAATTATGTCTAGGGCGAAAAAACGGTCTTGTGGTTTCAAAGGGTTAAAAGTGACTTGTCTGTATGGAACAGTCAATCAAAAAACTGAGTATTCCAGAATGGAATCAAAGTAGTTTCAGAAGATGAACCTCCTTGAAATTTTCTGCAATCAGGTTTCTTTCACACGCGACGTGATTACAGAAGATGAGTTCGAGAGGAGACACTTCGCGGGTTATCGAGAAGCGATTATAAAATTTGCGAATCCGTACGTCTCGAGTCAAATGCGAATCATCGGGACGATTTCGGTGCTGTGCAGGTCCCTAGATATAATAATCTAGTACATGGGTGAAAACGCCATTGCCACCCCCTCCCCCTCCAAATAGGGTTTGTACGGACCCACGGTGGTGCTGAACGGTACTTCAATGTTGAAACTGACGTTCCAGAACCTTGAATGTTCTTGAAATTTGGATTTGTTTTAGAAATAATGATTGACAGTCACAAGCTTTCAGGCCAGAAGTCAAATTCTGTAAAGAATTTGGCGCTGGTATGGTCTGTTTGTTTACCCATGTTTTGGAAATTTGCGTGCAGACTACTGTAGATGTAACTTGATGCCCTTTGCTCACAAAATATGTAAGTATTCTCCTGTGCTCTAGTTATAGATATTCCAATCAATAAGTATAGTTAACATCAAAATATTAACACGATTAGTGGAACCACACGACGTTATCATTCAGCTACAGCTGTGAGTCTCAGTTCATAAAATTTAGTAAACAAACGTGTCTAATAGTAATGATTATGTCATTAAAGATTCAGTCAAAGCGTTGATTAAAAGAAAACGAATGTTCCTGTTATGTTTCAATTCACTCGGATGGTATATTTCAATTGGCCGGAAAAGCAAACCCATCAGGTTCACTTTTCCGACCAACTGAAATATTCCATCCACTAGAATCTAAAAATAGGCGATGGACTATTTTAGGATTAGAGTGGTCCCAGGCCATAGCCGCGTTAGATTCATTTTAGAATTTGAATGGTGGTTTGGAAGCTTTGAGAAAACACGTTTCGTTCATTGGGTGGCTCACTGGGGTTGAAACGTTCTCAGTCTGTTGTACTTATGCGTTTTTGAAGCGGTAATTGCGTTTTTTCTCCACATGCCGGAAGCAGGTTGCAGGCTATACTTGCTTAAAATAGACCAAGAAATTCATACACACGTGGCCGACTATGCTAGCCTGAAACTAATTTCAAACTGAAACTCATTAAGCACCTTGTTAATATTTAATTAATTCAATCTTCGAACTATGAATTGTTTCAAGGCATGCCTGGAGAGTGTTCTAATTAACAGGCAGAAGGAATAGCATTTTCAAATAATTAACTTCTGCAGACCAAAGAGTCTTTTTATTGCATCTCGGTCAACTCCGAGTTTTTGAATAATTCCGTCCTTTTGGATATTATACCACGAATATGTTGTGTATTTTACGTTACCCGATACAATAAAGACATCGAGAAACGTGCTAAATACACCACGCGTGGAATCTTACCAACATGTTAAAACGTGATGTTGAATGCTTCTGATTTACCTTTACGCATCTGAGTGACATAAAGATGAGAATGAAATGCTTCGATACAAAACATTGTCACGCAAGAAAGTAAACAGCTACCGAATGTGGTATTTTGCTCTATAAATTAAGGTTCATTCACTAAACTCAAGTTCAATCTTGCTATATATACAGAATACTACTAGATTAAAGTACGGGTGATTGGAATCAGTGCCCCATGTTGGAGTTTTTCTCATATTTCACGAGCGCCCACGGCTCTCGTGAAACACTTGAAAAACTCCAACTGATGATTCACGAACCCCGTACTACACCCTCGTTGTGATATGTCGTATTACTCACTATAAAATGAGGGAATATATAACGTTTGTTTTTATTTATTTATTTATTTATTTATTTATTTATTTATTTATTTATTTATTTATTGGTGTTTAAGGTAACATACTTATGCACAATGGCTAATCATGACAGTGACATTTTTACGGGTGGAGGAAGCTGGAGTACCCGGAGAGAACCACCGAGCAACGACGAGCAGCTGCCAGCTCCCCAACATCGTAACTCCGCAGTGCAGCACGGGACGGGTTAGATTGGTTGAAGACATGCGCACCATCGACGTGCAGTACGCCTTAGTACACGGCGTCATCGTGCCCCCGTGTGGACAATCGGGGTTACGTGCCTTGCCCAAGGACACAATGCGGGAGTCCGAATCGATCGCTCAGACGGTCACCCATCCGAGGACTTACCGGACTCGACGTTGCTTAACTTCGGTGATCTTCGGCCACGGCGCCCCCAAACGTATGTATATGTTACAGTCAATGTGTCAAGTCCGTCATTTGGTCAAATGCCTGTGACCGTCAGAAATTTGGTCAAATGCCTAATTTTTCAGTCTTTTGGCCAAATGACTGAAATTTAGTGCCCTGCATTTGACAATTTATCTAAGTTGGCATATTAAGTACAGTCAATATGTCAAATTATGTATAACCAGTATTGTTTCACACAAATAAGTTGCCAATCATCAACTAAGTCGCACCAGGCGTACTGTCTTCTGTCAAAGTATGAGATTCTTCAGTGTGGTGATGTCGAGAAGTTAATAAGACGTCGATGACCCCGTAGTGTCATTCCGTTCACATCGAAGAGACATGTGATGTTATAAAACGTGCCCACATAGCCACTGGCCACGGTGGCCGTGATAGAATGGTGAAGGGGTTAGGCAAGAAATATGCCAATGTGATATGGGATTCTGTTGAGCTGTTTATCCCTTTACCCAACGCAGACGCTATCAAAATTTATCATTTTAAATATCATTTTTTGAAATTTTTTTAGAAAATTCAACAAAACTATATCATGTGACCCCTCGTTGGAACGAGCTCGACGAGTTCGTTCCAACGAGGGGTCATATGATATGGTTTTGTTGACATCTTTTGAAAAATAATATTTTTTCAACTGCTGAATTTGCATATTACGCGGGCGGATGCGGTCGATTCGTTGGGTAAAGGGTTAAGTCCATGTGCATTGACTGTCAGCGGAATAAATAATGTAATAAACGTAAATAGAGATGACACATCGTTTTGTTATTTGCAAACCCACACGTGAATACTCAATAGGCATTTGAACAAATGCCTGATGGTCTATTTCAGTCATTTGACCAAATGACTGGCTAATTTAGGCATTTGACCAAATGACTGACAGTCACGGCATTGGACCAAATGACTGAACGTTTTAGTCATTTGGCTAAATGACTGACTTGACACATTGACTGTAACATATATAAATATTTAGTTATATTTTTATGCTACAGCCCTCCTGTGGGATTAAATTACTACTGACCTTCCCACACAATTTGAAGTTTCTTATCATCGAATTCCACTGTTTTCTTAACAATTCATGTACATGTATGCCTATTTCAAATAGCTACCATAAATAACATTCCAGACTTAATTAAACCCATTCTCGATAAACGTATGAAACCAAGTTGTTGTTTCAGCACAGTAAATGGCCAACACACTTCGTAACGGGTGTGAAGGGAGATTTTCGGTCCGAATTCCCACAGAAACATGCATGTGTTCAATCTTCCTGAGTCCATTACTGGTACATTAACTCCAGGCTTTGTCTATTAAGATAAACAGAATAACTCAACTTATAGTATAGATTTCCTGAAATTTTCAGGCATTATACATATTCACTGAAATTTGATCCTGAGAATTATAAATATTTCCTGCAATGGTTTAGCAAACTGCGGTTGTGAAACCAAACTTCTGTTTTCACATTTTCATTTTTCAATCGATTGTGATCAGTAATCAAAGCAACTTCAAATTAACATAAACACGAATTTAATTAGCCTGTTTTCTAATTGCGACTGTTTTGTATTTGGTGATCTCCCTTGGAGAATGGGAGCTTAATGAGAGGAACAGTGTAAAAGTTTGAATACCTACTGCGTCACCAAAACTGGGTCTTTTCGAAAGACCCAGTTTTGGTGACGCAGTAGGTATTCAAACTCACTCCATATCGGTAAAAGCTTCTACCCACAAACCGAAGAGCCAATGTGCACAACATACAATCACCAGATGGGCACAGGTTCTGAGAAAGGGTCCGAAATAATATTCAGATAGGCCCACTGTACTCAGCTCAACGGCACTAATTCTGAACAGATGGGCCCAAATATGAATGTACTAGTGCTTGTTTGCTGACCACTAAAATACTTTGCCGTTTCCAGCTTCAAAGCCACCTTTGGAGGCAAGGGAGATAGACGGATTAAATTGGAACCTTTACACTGTTCCTCTCATTCAGCTCCTATGCCACAGATAGTCATTTTCTGGTTGATTATGCACGGGAGGACTTAAGAACCTGGAGCGCATCGGGGCATGGCCCCTCCCAACCTTTCCTTCCCAGAAAGCGTTGAGAGAGAGAGAGAGAGAGAGAGAGTATAGGCCAACATTGTCTTTACTAACCCCTCACTGCAACCTTATTGAAAACTAGCAGGGGCGGGGGGGGGGCGCACTGACACTTTACTCTGAAGATGCGACCAACGATTGCCTCATTTGAGTTGTAGAGAGCAACGCACATTTTTGATTCCACATGCAACAAATTTCCCCATCGGGCCGAAATATTGTTTCGGCCCGAGAGGAAATTTGTTAAATATGGAGCCCAGAATGTGCATTTTGTCAATGTCTGATTCCAAAATATAGCGTTGTGTATCGTATTCCTACCATACCACTCGGGCACATGGCCACACAGATGTATATGAGTGGGTGGTGCCCTTGTATGACCGAGCCCCCTCTCCCTCCCCACCCTCCCAGTTCGATATGCTGCCCGCGTCCCTGTCGGCAGGAGAGCCATTTGATCTAATCTATACTTGATGGACTTGGCCACGAGGCAGACGAGCTCTCCGGAAATTTCCCGGTCTCCTGTTGACTCAGTCCGCTTCCGCTTCCAATTTATGTAAATACCGATGCCTTCATCTGTAACATGTTCGATTTGCACTGCTTGACAGTTAGAAAATTGGTTTTCGTCATCGACCATGTTCAAACTGAGTATTGATAGCTCACGTATTTGAAACCGCCGGAAGATAATATTGTCTTCACTCAACACACAGAATATTTTAATAACTGAGTGTTGTGTTTCTGCCTTCTGATAAGTTCCAAGTTTTCATTTTCTCTGGGAGTTAGAGAAAATTGCCATCGTATTTCGAAAGAGATAACATTTGTTAGAGCCTTCGGAGATTTAATCTTTCATTTTTTTCTAGGTAAGTATATGTCTGTACGTGTGTTTACGAGAGACGGGGATAGAATGGATTTTTTTTTTTTTTGATTTTTTTTTTTGTAATGCTGAATTTTGATGTCATGGGCGGGCATATACTGGCGTTTCTAGACATACTCTCAAAGACAGCCTGATGATCCACTAAAACATTTACATATGTTGGAAGGGAGTGGAAAGAAGGTGGGACTGGTCTTTCCCTGGAACTTGCTCTTTTAGCAATCCGTTAAAATTGTATTTTTGTTGTGCCTGTAAAGACGCTGACGGTATCATAAATGGAAAGAGCTAGATTCTGTATCATTTTTAAGTTCTTTTTTCACTTTCCGTAAATGTGATAACTGTCAAATGTGTGTTGCATAAGGTATCAGGCCTCCAGGTTACCACACATACACTGACTTTATCACTTATGTTCAACAGTTGATACCCCTTCATTTTCTACCCCTGTAACCAGCTTTTAGGTCTACCAGATAAGCTCTAATTTTATTAATGTTAATAATGTTCAATTTATATTGCAACAGACAAACTTATATTTTCAGCCTGCTACCTATATGGTGTCACATTTTCAGAGAAGACCTGTTATCAATACCCCAAATAACATAATTAACTGGATCGACATGAGGGCGCGTGACATTCATTGTCCCACTGTTTAAAAAATTGCTGACGTTATTTGTTTATTTATCGGAGGTTACCGACATATTCAACAGCCAACGTCATATCGTGTGCGAAAGTCTTACGGGTGGACGAATCCGGGGTATCCAAGAGAAAGTGGGAGCGACAAGTATTAGTCGGACCTTCCACATTACTAACGCCACACAAGCAGGAATAGAATCGGTTGAAGGCATCCACTTCACCCTAGCATACTGGGACACCGTGCTCCCACTTCGGAAACTTGGATTGATTGTTTTTCACGAGAACACAAGACAGATAACGCGAGCCTATGATCCTTCTATCTTTCGTTCTGTGACCAACCTAATGAGCCACTGCGCCCCCTGTCGCTAATCAGACGTATAATTTAATCCAATGTTCTAACGAAAGCCAAATGTTTCTTTCTCTTTTTGTTATTTCTGTATGAATATACTTTTTCTTTTGCATCTCACGGGAGGTGAATCGTTTCTCATCTTCTTCAATAATAACACTAGCTTCTCACGTCAATTTTTGAAAAGCTCTGACCATGGTGCTTTAAGAAATTTGAAATCAGATATATTACAAAAACCTTCACAACTGTGTTTTTCAGAGCTGGATTTTCTACCAGTGAATATAAATGGCTGAGGTGAATCATTGGTATTTTAAAATACGCGATAATTTACTTACCGGTAAATAACCAAGTCCTTTGATAAGGCATAGATTTATTTCAGCCAGAATAGTCATAGAACGAGCCGTGTGAAGCTTTAACATTCATTTCGCCTCGAAATCGTCTCGATGATTCGATTGCATTCGGCTCGAGCCCCCTGATTCCAAATTTTTCAAATTTTCTCGATGTTTACACTGGCATAGCAGGGGTTCGAACCCACGTCGAGAGAGTTTTCTTCGGCGCCAACCGCCTAGCGAAACTATACCGAACCACGCTCACCACTCGGCCACCGACAGACCTGTCGGTCGAGTGGTGTGCGTGGTTCAGCACCAAACAAAACTCTCTCGGCTAGGGTTCGAACACCCACAATGCCATTGCAAACAAAAACAGCGTCCTAGATTCTATGGCACGCGGACATTTGAAAAAGAGAAATTCTCGCTGATTTCCTTGCAGAGCAGGATGTAGAATTGATGCAATTACTTGATGAATATCTCGATGTTCTCAAAATCATACCAAGTGTCTCCTCTTGAATTCTACTTCCATCATCAGGTCTCCTGAATAGGAGGCCTTATGACACAGATGAATTCAATGAGGTTCCGCTTCCGAAAATATTTTGATTCCGTTCTGGAACATTCCGTTTTTTTATTGACCAGCCTGAACAGACGAATCTCCATTGAGTAGAATACTTGAGTGGAGATTGACAACAGGCCTATCTACGGTGGTAAAAAGAAGAACCAATATCTCTGTAACTTGAAGAGTGGCGCGATTGGATTCTTCATTTGATTCGATTCGAAGTCCACTGCCTGATTCGATATGGGATTTGATTCTACCATGAATTTGAGATTCGCATATTTCTATCATGGATAGAAACTAATGTATCTGACCTTAAACACCAATAAATAAATACTAAACAGAAACTACAAAACAGAAAATACAGTTATAAAAAGAACGCTATACTATAGTATTGGCACATGGTAGTGAAAAAACACGAAGCAAATCATTTTTCAGTTGTCATACAAATTACTTCTATGTTTGAAGGAGGTGGGGTGGAGAGCTTAAAAAATCTGCAAGTCATTAGGTTGAATTTGTTTTTACATCACCATTTTTGGTATTCACCTAAACTAATTTGCATTTTAACCAACCAATTTCAGACGCCTGCCCCAAAACGTCTGATTTCCGGAGTTTGTTACTCAATGGACAGGAAAGATATGTTGCACTGTCTCGAACTACGCATCTCTGACTTATCTCGTCATGAAAGTCGACAACCGATAAAGTTATCTTCTCTGAAATTATTGGACAGGTGAGAAATGTAGAATTAAGAAGCATGCAGTTGTCAAGTAAACACCTATAACATCTCTGGAAAGTAAAGCGAAGATTCATTTTTTTTTTAATAAATGAAAACAACAGACAGCTCTCTGAGCTGTCTGTTGATTTCGTTTATTAAAAGTTACCTGGCTTTATGGCAAGTTAGTTAGAAGCAAATAAGCAGCCGTCCAGTGTGGCTCTTTGTTCAGCGAATATGTTGTTACTGTAATCTGCATTTTTTTTTATTATTTCCAGGAAGACAATTAGCAAATCTCACCTCCAAGACTATTATATTAATATACACCTGGAACTTTATTAAGCACACCCTGTGTTTCTTTTGTAGTGGTGTTAAGAGAAGCTATCATTACTTTCATGCTATCTTTAAGATTGCCATAAGTGATTGTTTTGTGGAAAGAATGGTCTATTGACAAATGAAAGACAACACAATGATGAAAACATGTAGTATTTTAATGGCGATAATTACACATGTCTGTCAATGATTTTTTTGATGGGAAAATGTTCTTTCGACAAGTATGGTGATGGAACGGTCCATGATGAAACAATGCCGGTAATTACTGACAACAAATGTAACTTGTGATCTCCTGAACTCAATAGCAGTGTCTGACGCCAGTTGCGAGTGTATCCACCACGTGCCCCGATGACAATCTGAACCCACCTCCTAATGCTACCAGTGAGCCTTCTAATACGGTGCAGAGACAACTTCTGCCACCCCTCATGCAATGCAGCATCCAAATCGACAAAATCGTGTACAAGCGGATTCCTTGTTTGCACACGACGTCCGAGAAAGTCCCAGATGTGTTCTAAGGGATACAAATCGGGGCTCACTGCAGGCCAGGGTAGTGTTGTAATAGCGTTGTTCGGAAGTAATGCTCTCGCAGCATGGCAGCGATGTGGCCTTGCATTATTGTCCATGAAAATAGGGCGAGTAGCCAACGGGTGGTTGTCAAAATGAGGCACGACAACCGGATTGAGAATATCCCGGATGTACTAATGACCATTGAGATTCTCCCGTACAGTTACCATATCAAGTTTACAATCATGAGAGAGGCATCCCCAGATCATTACTGGTCCTCCACCATAAGGAACAGTACGTCTGATGTTCCTGGTCACATAAGCAGTATTTCTATGCCTCCGCACTCTCATGCGACCAGCTGTGGCGTGAAGCAGGATCCTACTCACGCCTGACCAATGGACCCTCCTCCATGTCCTGCGATTCCAGTGTTGTCGTGACATACCCCCCCCCCCCCTCCACTCCAAACGTCGTCTTTGATGCTGATCGCACAGAGCGGGATCCCTGATGATCCTTCTGAACCTCATGCCCAGTGCTTTGAGACTGTGTCCGACAGTTTGGAGAGCCAAAGGCGTTTCAAAACCCCAGTTGAAGCAAAGGGTTCACACCTAACGAGGCGTGCCAGACTCCGATCTTCCCGAGGAAAGTTTTTTCGGGGTTGTCCAGGCCCTGGTCTGTCCTTAACATCGTTGGTTTGTTGATGTTTTCGGACAGGTCTGCTGATGACAGAATGACTATAGCCAAGGTGCCTTCCAATGCATTCAATGGCATACATGCTGCATGCATGCCAACGATTTGCCATCTTAGTGCCTCTGAGAGTCTCCTCCTTGCCATGTAAACATTTACTGATAAAAGAAGTGACAACTTTTCTTTCTTTATACCCAAATATTGCATGTGGATGATAGTGTTTTTTGTGACTTTTGTGGGTAGCATGCTTCACGTGGACGATGGGATGTGTTTGGGGTACTCTATCAACCAGAAACATCATGTTCACGAGATGAAATGTACTGCAAAACATAACAATCATTAAGACATATATAATCAGTAACAGCAACTTCTCTATCATGAAACATTTCGGTGGTGCTTAATTAAGTTCCAGGTGTATAGAAAGGATACTATCTGTACTGTATCTCACGTGCGCACAATGTTGATATAATGAACAGAAAAAAAACTTACAGAACATCAAAAGATGGTGAAAGCGCCGTTTTCTTATTTTTAAATAGGTTTAAACATAGAATAACAGTCAAACGTTCAAACTGACTGGGGAAAACGATGCACACATCGATGATACAACTTCGCTAACATTTTGAAATTTCAATCCTTATTAGAAATTTCCATTCCCTTAGTGTTAAATTTACTGACAACTTCAGAAAATTAAGGGGTGCTAACTTTACTATAAAACTCATCCATTGACGAAAATTGTCAGCTGTTAATCAGGTCGCGATTTTTTTATGGTTCTTACTATGAAGACAAATTTATTATACGCTAAACGATAGGTTATCGAAGAAATTGCGGAAAGATAGAAATCGTATCCCCCCACTGTGAAGATATAGAAATTTTCACTTGCACAGTATCAATCAAAACGGTGGCTTTCAAAGCATCACTTCGAGGTAAATACGAGTCAAATTATCACTGAAAATAATCAATTTGTTCTAGAAATTATAATGAAAAGAAAATCTAGTGTTTGTGAGTGGATACCGATCAGTTCCAGCAATAATTCCACACTTATTCACCTTGAAATGTGCATGAAACCCGCTAGTCCAAACATGGCCTGAAAGTTCGTAATATAAGTTTTTTGTTTGGTACGTCCTTTGAAAGGACGTACCAAACCAAAGACTTATATTGCGGACTTTCGGGCTATGGTTGGGACTAGAAACCCGCCAACTGAATCAGATCGCAAGACGCTATTTGTTTCGAGTATCGATCAAATCACTACCGCGTATCAATGATTCAATGTGCTGTTTACTTTCATGCATCAATTCAAGGTTGAAACGAGTGGAGTTATCATTCTTATGAAAAGCGTATAATAAAAAGAAAATCTATTGTTTTCGAGTGAATGTATGTATACACATGTGACCGAGATAAAAGGGTATTTTCACTCGCGCAAGCGCTCGCGAAAAATAACAGTTTGTATCAGTCACCCAAGAGATAATTTTCTGTATCCACTCAAAAACACTAGATATCCTCTATTTATTTGGTTTTGCTGAAAACACTCCGATTGGAATAAATACCAGTAAATTCTGAATGGTTTAATCAATGAAAGATTTCAAGAGCATATGCCGTGTGCACTGCTTCATGTAAAGAAATTCAGAGAGAGTGGTCCACACTGAAGCTGGATCAGTAACTGGATGCCTGAAGTTTCTGTGTTTCGTGTTTCCTAGGCTCGGCCATTTATGCTCATGGGAAATGGCGTATAATTATTGAAATGGTGCACCAGGACAAATATTATAAATTTAATACCAGTATACGTGAGCATAGTGTTTTTGAAGTGTTCTGGTCATACATTTAAATATTACTGTTGCTGTTTTGTTGATATATATTGTCTCTCTTTTGTTGATAAGTCTAAAGTCTCCAGCTGAGTAATAATACCTACTGTACCTCTGTCTCTAAACCATTACTTCATTCTTTCGCGATTCCTAATCCCACCATGATTGTCATCCAAGTTTATCCATCAGACTCCTCGAACCTCTGGAACCAGTCTCACTTTTTATTTATCAGGGTTTAACGATACTTTAACAGCCAAGGTCATACCGTGTCGGTGACAGTTTTACGGGTGGAAGAAGCCGGGGTACCCGGAGAGAACCACCGAGCAACGACGAGCAGCTGCCAGCTCAACAACATCGTAAATCTGCACTCCAGCACAGGCCGGGTTAGATTGGTTGAAGACAAGCGCACCATCGACGTGCAGTACGCCTTAGTACACGGCGTCATCGTGTCCCTATGTGGACAATCGGGGTTAAGTGCCTTGCCCAAGGACACAGCGCGGGAGTCCGAATCGATCGCTCAGACGGTCACCCATCCAGAAAAACGGCGCTCGACGTTGCTTAACTTCGGTGATTTGACGAGAACCGGTTACTGCAACGCCACCGCGCCCCCAACCAGTCTCTATTCTGGGAACAAGAGAAACATATATTTTGTCACTCTTTTTTATCGTACAGTTCGGCCGCCGTGGACTGGTCACTTCCACGGGTGGGCAATATTTCCACGGACGCAATAATATTAGATTCCAAGCACTAATTATATGATTTTCCAAGCCCCAATTATAAAAGTTTGCTGATGATGATTTGAATTACCTGATAAACGCATGCGTGGACATTACCGTCCACGCATGGATTACAACCAGCCTACGGCGACTGTACTGTACCAAGAGACATCCAACTGTCAATCAGCTGACTGTACTGGGCACAATACAGAACAACATGTAACACCGCTTTGTTATGTTGCTAATGATTAAATTATAAGCAATAATTCAGAAAGATTCCTCACAATTATTGGTACCTCCCGTATAAAGTGACAATAATTGATACATCTATTTAATGAGTTAATCCTTTATCCAACACACAAGATATCAAAATTTATTATTTTAACTATTATTTTCTTTAAATCTTTCAAAACATTTCAACAAAACCATATCATTTGACACATCATTGGAACAAGCTCGGCGAGCTCGTTTCAATTAGGGGTCAAATGATATGATTTTGTTGACATTTTTGGAAAAAAAAAAGTTTTCAATTACTCAATCCACCGGCAGATGCGACCTATTCGTTAATAGGGGGTTAAAGGATTTTTTTTCATCTTTGGCTATAGCATGTCCACAAGATGAGTATAAAATCAGGCATGGACAATCAGTTAATCGCTAGGGACTTCCACCCATACGTTTGTTACCAAGTTATAGTTTACAAGTAAATTATAACATGTTTACTGTGGTAACAAGCACTACTGAACTTCCCGAGGTTTCCACGAGGCCGAAATGATAAAGTTTCTAAACTAAGACTACTAAAGCGTGTAGGTCAAGGTTTTCTGTATGCATGAAATGGTATTCAGGTTTCTTAACCCTTTGAACGTTGGTGGTATCTTCCGTGTCAGTCCAATGGAAGCAACTGGAAGAGTCCATATTTATTTTAGGGGGTAGACCAATGAATTTGTTCGACGTGTAGCTTTGGGGTCTCGGGTTGAAAATATTGATTGTCTACCCAAAACTTTAACTTTAACTTAGCAGCCATCCAACTTAATGAAAGAATGACATGTCATGATCATGGAAGGGAAAAGCGGCCTCCCGTGTTCAAAGGGTTAAACTGGACAAAAATGTCAATAGAGCATTCCCACCTGTCTCTCCTCTACCTCCGCCACCACCCATTAAATGCTCTTTTCTGCATGAACATATGCAGGAACTAGTCTTCACAGGTTCGTCATGAAAATATATTCACGATTGAACAAGCGATAAGATATACATGTTAGCTTCTCTCTGTAGAGTCAGTTCTGTTGCCCAGCCAGTTCATCCGCAACCAACGTCATGATTTTTTACAATTTTCAAATATACCAGAGTTTAATTTGACAGTAAATGCATTTTAATATCATTTCCGGCTGTTGCATCACTGATTAAATACTAATAGCTTCTGTATCCACCGACAACGCACTCGCTCTGATATCCCTGTGATTGGACTTGCATAATCAGATGCAATGTGGAAACTGCTTTGCTTTAGATCTTGGTGTCTGGAAGGAGAATTTCAAATAGTACAATAGTACGAAAATGTAACAAGTATTTCAAGTGGAAAAAGACAGCAGAGAGACGGAAAGTGAATCACATGTCGAATTTGATCTGTTTCATTTATTCGATTTTATAACAAATTCATGGTCCCAATCTTCCGAAAGCGTCTACTTTTCGTCACCCGTAGGGAACCCACACACATTGTAGGAGTTGACATTGCTATTTGTGTTGCTCATATTTTGTTGCTGTAGTTTGGACTAGGTTTTGTCCTCGAAATAAAACCATGTTATAAATCAACAGTTAGTTTTAATACGTCTATACCCACCGATAAACGCATAAGTTCACACTGATATCCATGTGATTGGATCTGAGTCATCAGGAGATGCATCTCTAAACTGCTTTGCTTTAGATTATTTATTTATTTATTGGTGTTTAAGGTCACATATTTCTGCACAATGGCTAATCATGACCACGACAGTTTTACGGGTGGAGGAAGCCGGAGTACCCGGAGAGAACCACCGAGAAACGGTGAGCAACTGTCAGCTACCCAACATACTAACTCCACACAAGCAGGGTTAGCATTGGTTGAAGACAGGTGCACCATCGACGTGCAGTACGCCTTAGTACACAGCGTCACCGTGCCCCCACGAGGGCAATGGGGCTTTGCTTTAGATGTTGATGTCTGGAAGGAGTATTTCAAATAGTACGTACATGCAAGGCCAAACAAAATTAAATAATTGATTCCCAGGCATTTGTTTTTTAAACCAGTGAAGGAGGGCGGTTTTTATTTGTATTTTTTATTCTTGATGGAATGGTCAGCGAGGCCTAAAATCAAATAGTGAAAGCTTAAAATTGAAGACTAGAGATTCCATGCTGATTTCACCTTTTTTTGTAACAATCTTCATACAACACAAAATCTATTTAGAATAACTAAGATGGAGATCAAAAATAATAAGGAGTTTTTTAACTGGTTGAGTGCTAGAAGCCACAATCAGGCCTTTCAAAAAATTAAGGTACATGTACCAGTGCAAAAGCCAACATTTTCCTTACCAATGTTTCGTATTCAGTCAAACGTAAATAATAGTTTGTTAATACACATTTGTTCTAATACAAATTATTGGAGAGTGCCTGTTGGCACTCCCCAATAATTTGTAATAAAACAATTTTTGATGAACAAATTCAGACCACCAAAACTAATCTAGCCCTCAACCAGTTAAATAAATATTTGTTTTGTACAAACATATGAGAATCGTGTCGCATTTCGCGAAGAGAATAACAATACTGTATCAATGAATACGACATATTGCATTGCAAATCGCGATGTGATATCGCTAAAATCACATCCAACGATAGTTGTATACATTTTGAATTTTGCTTCCGAAATATACATGACGAACGCGGGCCAACAAAACGAATGCGCCGCTGCCTGAGAATCAAAAGATTAATTTTCTTTAGCCTAACAGATATTCCGAATTTGGTTGCTGTCGATGCTTAAAATATTAAACTGGATAAGTTTCAAAACAAAAGTATACCCACACCAACATTAATGGCAATTGTCATAATTATGTTTGAACGAAAATATCTGAAGGCCGAACTATATTTATCACAGCTTCCTGGTTCTATTTCCATGTTTGTCTGCTACCAAATGACTTCAAAATAAGAGAACAGATACGCTTTTAGTTGTCCGTCTACAGTGAAATATGGGGACATCGTAACGTTAACTTTCTTTGTCACGCAATTATATTCAGTGTTAAATTGATCTGTACCAATCTTATCGCTTTAGTCTTGTAATATGAAATCGGTACCACCGAAATCGCATGTGAACACTGTATCCACAATATCAACATTCGCTCGTGGTTAGAACCGAATGATTATGAAACTCCAGATAAATGAAATCATTAACCGAAATAATCGTGGTTTTGTCAACGCCTTCCTTGACTGCCTACCAAATTGAATTCAATCGACAAATTAGCTATCATTGTTGTTTATCATATGACTATGACATTTTTACCCTAAATATCACTACTGTTTGACGATGTTTTCCAAACTGTTGTATCACACCGGGTGAGATTTTTCCCGATCAAAAGTCCATATCACACTCTTACGGAAATCAAAAATCCATATCACACTCCCACGGAAATATCCGAGAGTTTCCGTGAATAGTTTTCGTAACTAGGGAAGTCGTTGTTGTTTCGTCTGCTATTTTGTAACCGGCTTTTCACCGCATATTAATTAAAATGGCAAATTTGGGTGAATTTGACATCGAAACAATGCCATATGATAAACATATCATCATAACAGTGTGTTGATCCATGTCGTCGCATCACGTCTCATAGAGGTGGCCAGATTTTCGGATCACACTCGCTGCCTGCGGAAGCTCGTGTAATCCGAAAATCTGGCCACCTCAACTCGACGTGATACTACGACACGGATCAACACACTGTTATGACAATATCTATTTATTACTTTCCAAAGTTTGATTTACTGGGATTTCCGGGTTTGATTATGAACGATAACTTCACAAGTGAATTATGCAATCAACAATTGTGTCATATATCCGTTCGCGCAAACGAAGACGCTTTGCCGTGGGTGTAATGGGGACTTCATTGTTTTGTTTTTTTAACCCCTTTACCTAAAATGAAAAGCAGACGACACTTGCAAATAATTCTTGAATAGCTATTATTTTCATTTTTTGTCTCAAAAAGATAGGTTATGACCCCTCATTGGAACGAGCTCGTTCCTATGAAGGGTCAAGTCGAGCTCGTTCCAATGAAGGGTCAAAACCTATGTTTTAGAGACAAAAAATGAAAAAAATAATGAAAATTAATTGGCGATTTTTGAGAATAGCGCTTGGCGTTACGTTAGGTAAAGGGTTACATAATATAATTATCGTTAATAACGAAAAGTAATAAACAGAGTAATCGCTGGTCTGGACTGGTTACGTGAAATAATTCATTCGAGGCGAGGGATTGTATTGTAAAACACTCGTGCGCATTCGCGCACTCGTGTTTGTACAACGTCCCTCACCTCTCGTGAATTAATGCACGTAACCAGTCCAATCAAGCGATTACTCTCTATAAAATCGGTCGTTTCTGATAGCAGTCCTCCTTCCCAGAAATGTACTACAGGAGGACGATAGATACATGTAGTTACAAAACAAATTTTGCAAAGTAAAGCATAGAATGGACAATCACACACTCCAAACCAAATCAGTTGGTCGATACAATTTTTTTTTTATTGTGGGACTGTTAATATTGATGGTTGTTCCAATCTTTGTTGCCATAGTACACTTTATTTGTGTATTTAAATGGCAGTTGTCATAACTAAACACCAGAAATAACCAACATGATACCAAATAAATAAATTATGGTTGTTTTTCTCCTCAGTTTATCAATGAAATCATTTTTGTGAATTTGCCAAGAATATTAAACCGTCTTCAACAGAATTATGAGGTATAATTATTTCAAAATGTCCACATTGCGCGGGCTTCAGTTTTCATTCACGAACTCATTTGTGCCTCCATACCTGTTGCTCTGAACTGTATGGAGCTGACTCCTCCTAAACGTTATTAAAAAAACAAAAACAAAACAAGAAAACGTTTTGTGCAAGCACAAGCGCGCGAGTAAATACCCATGAAACTCTCTTTATTTGTGCATATATCATGCAATCTCTTCGTATTAGAACATAAATAAGAAATATTCTGTGAACAAAGTTGAATATGGAATGATCTCGACATTGAATTGCGTTCCGTAATGAACAGAAATGTTTTTAAAAAACAACTCAAGTTAAAATTACTTTCCTCATACACAGGAAATGTCTACTGCGACAACCCTCACTGCCCTGACTGTGCTATGTGAGGAAAAGAACCCTTAGCCTATCTGGCTATTATTGTGTGAAAAAACAAACTTTATTTTTTATTATTTTTTATTATTATTATTATTATTATTATTACTACTACTACTACTACTATTATTATTATTATTATTATTATTATTATTATTATTATTATTATTATTATTATTATTATTATTATTATTTTGATCTAATGCCTTTCAGTTATATATACTTGGAGTGTGTTCAAATCGCGACACGAGCTCCATCCTGTCGTAGGTGATAGGTGATATTCACATTGCACAGCACGAAACTAGTGTCCTACAATTGCTTAACGAGGATAAGGTCTGGACAATCTCGTAATCTCGACTACTCGCGCCCGCTCTCAGATACCTCGCAGCGACCAAATTTGACATGGACCTTGAATATTTTGTCGATCCACCAACTCACAGGTATCTTAGTGAATGTTATACAGCATGTTTCCACCGTCATATTATATAATTTATATGACTCAAATTCCTGAGTGGCAACAGACAGACAGCCAATCTGGCTATGTCGTCTCCCTGTGGTATATTTGCTATGTATTAATCTAATTAATGTATATATGATATGTGAATAACCAAAATGCTTGTATACTGCAAAATAAAGTATCTATCTATCTATCTCTGTCACTGAAAGAAGGTGAATACCACATCTCAAAGCATTGTGACTGGTGATTCGCAAGGAATTAGTTTAAAATAAGTTCAAGTATATTGGACAGGGTTTCAGGCTACGGGGGTTAATATCTTACTCCGCAAACACTTGAAAAGACACTCCTCCCACCCCCATCCCGTCCCTCCCACACACAACCAAAAAGATCAGCTTTTTGGACGGATCGTTCCGGTACGAAACTCGACTTAGGACAAAATGCAGGTGATTTTGATAGGAACTGCCCCGGCCCATCTCCAAGTATTGTCATTGGATGGTTCTCGAAAATTCTTTTTAAAGAATTTCAGGCTTATTGGACTACACTTTGGGGGTTAATATCTCCATCCGAAAGAACTTGAGAAAAAGTACTCTACCCCCTCCACACAAGACAAACAAAGCAGAATACTTAGATGTCGGCTACAGACATTTCGCGACTTGGGGGAAAATATTCACGCAGACATCCCATCTAATAAAACTGAGGGTTGGTGCATCGAAACAAAAATGGTTTTAAAAAGTACTTCTAAGTTTGGAGGTGGCATAACGAAATACGAATATTGTTAGCATTGCATACGGCGAATACCAGTTAAGTAACGAATATTAGTGGATCCAGTATGTATTCGGTTCCATTTTTCATTGTTTCTCAAGTCAATTGAATCGACCTGGGAATTCAGTTCCACGTGATTTGGAGAAATAAAACCAGACAACCCGAGTAACGTAATGAGAAAAAAAGGAATGCACTGTAAAAGCCCAAAGACGCTGAGATAAAACAGTAGCGAAATGGACTATAAAAGCCCACCGTGAAGAGGCCGAGAAAAGAAAAACAGTAGAGAAAGTAGCCCCCCCCCCCCTCCCCCCCCCCCAAAAAAAAAAAAAATAATCCCCTCTAAATCTGCCAGGTTTTATACTTGCCAGTCTCAAGTCTGGGTAAAAGATGTGGGGAGTTGATAAATTAAAAAGGGAAAATAAATAAATAAATAAATAAATAAATAAATAAATAAATAAATAAATAAATAAATAAATAAATAATACTAGCAAAATGTCCTGTAGAAAAAAATTAGAGACCTGCCAAGTTTTATAACTGTCGGTCCCCAGCCCGGGTAAAGAATGAGGGGAGTTAATAATTTAAAAAAAACAGCGAAATTCACCGTAGAAAAAAACAACTAAATCTGCCAAGTATTATGGTTGCCGATCTTAAACCCACGTAAAAGATGAGGAGTGTTGATAAATTATAACCTATCTATACTGAGTCAAAAAAGAAAGTTTAATAGAAACAAATGTGAAAAAAATAGCATAAAAGATGAAATATAATAGTTCTAATGTTGCATGTTTGTGCACTAGAAGTCGTGCAAAGAGTTTAATGACATGTTGTTATCCACCCAAACCGTACACAATTTTGCTACGGATCTCAAAATAGCACGTGCTACCCGAGAATGTCAAATTGAATGGGTGACCGACGATTTTCTTTATGTTATGTTTGTGCTAGAGAGCCTGGGTTATTGAGAAACACGCTAGTTTTTGTCTTCTGCCATTTTGAAAATTGCCAAGGTTAAACGAAAATCAGAGGTTGCGTGCCATTGGTATGCATGAGGCTGGGATACCCCAAATGAGCACACTGCTGAGTTCGGAATCACTGTGGCCACTATTTACCGTCTCATTGGAAGGTATAGAATCACTGGATCTACTGCCGACCGACCGCGTTCAGACCGACACATCAAGACGTCTCCTTCCGGCGACCAGGACAGCAGCAATTTCTCGTGGTAGAACTAACAATATAATCAGTGCACAAACTGTCCGCAACAGACTCGCTGAACACGGCGGCATCCGAAGTAGGCGTCCATACCACGGACCAATCTTTACCCAACATCATCGTACCGTCAGAATGGAATGGGTACGTCAGCGTGTTTGCTGGACTCAGCAGCGTTGGAGCACAGTTCTTTTTAGCGATGAATCACGATTTGATGTTCGGTGCGCTGATGGTAGGGCAAGAGTGTATCGCAGACGAGGAGAACGGTTTTCTGATGCTTGCGTGTGGGAATGCGACCGTTTCGGCGGGGGTAATGTAATGGTTTGGGCAGGAATTTCCTTTCACCATCGAACGCAGTTGATCTTCATCGACGGTAATCTGAACGGACAGCGATATAGGGATGAAATTCTGAACGCAGTTGTTGTCCCGTTGTACAAACGCTAACGTCGGATTGCAGTTATTCCAGCAAGACAATGCCCGATGTCACGTGGCGCGTATCTGTCGTGACTTTCTTGAGGAGCAGAGCATCGAACTTCTTCCCTGGCCCCCTCTATCGCCAGATTTGTCGCCAATCGAGCATCTTTGGAATCAATTGGACCGGCGGATACGACTTCATGATCTTCAGACGTTAGGCGATTTACGTAATGTTCTAAGGCAGGAGTGGAACGCAATACCACAGGTTGACATCCAAAGACTTATCAGGTCCATGCGCCGTCGATGTCTTGCCATCCAAGAGGCAAACGGTGGACATACACGCTATTGACTGCATGTGTGAACTTTTCATTTGACCCCCATGTCTGAATTACGACGTCCTGACGTGACGTTTTCAACAGTAAGAACATGAAATTATGCAAATTCATACAGCTAGACTCGAAATATGAATTAACAATAATTTGTTTGGTATTAAAGTCGATAATACTAAATAAATTGCTCCTCAAAGTTTATTATACTTTCTTTTTTGACTCAGTATATTTTAAGTCAATCTCTTAAGTGGCTCATTTCAGATAAGGGTTTCTGCTTAATCTGTGTTTGTATGCCTGGTGGAAATAAGACCGAAAATGTGATTTTCTATCAGACTTTCAACCTAAAAAAAAAGGGGTTAAAATCAAGATATTACCACCATATTTGGTACAAATATATATATAATATAGCGTATACTTTCGTGTTTATCTGTAGTTTCAAGACTACTAATATATTTGGGGTCTCATTATCCTTGCTTGTGGAAATTGAGGCCGCAAATCGGAAGTCGCGCTATAGATTAAAGTGTAATTTTTAGGGGTTAAAATTAAAATATCAATATCGAAGTTCAGATATTCATTGAATATACTCCACGTCACCAGATAGTGTCCATTTGGTGTTTTGGGGACCAGAAGTTTACTTGCGGTCTCTCTGTCCTAAGTTGCAGAAAAGTGAGATCGCAAGTCAGATATCGCGCTATACATTAAAAGTACAATTTTTAGGGTTAAAATTAAAAACATCGGTTCCAAACTTCGGATATGTATTTGGTATACCCCATACAACCAGATAGTGTTCATTTGGTGACTCTAACCCCTGCACTTTGCCTGTGGCCACTTGCGGTCTCATTTTCTACCTGCAGTATTATTTTAGAACGACCGGACTCATTGCTTTCTACTTGTGGTCTTCTTTCAGTTCGACCGGGTATTCAATGTCATCTGCAAAAAAAGTGGGTTGGACTTTCTAGTCGGATTGTTTTCGTTTCACTGTTGCTAAAACACTTTGGCAGAGGGCATGAAAGTATATATATGTATTACAGATTGCGTTGCTTGTATGGTTTAAAACAGTGCACGGAAAGGAAAATAAAGCAAAGCCAAATAAACGAGAATTACAAATATTCGTTTCAGATTTTTGCAGAGGTCCATTTTTCATCAACTCCATTCAGTCTTCCTCATAGATTTGATACACCGTGAACTGTGTCAAAAATCGTCCCAAATATAATGCGAGCACGCACACTAAACAAAATTGGACAATTTGAGAATTGTAGATACCGTGGATTGGAATGGCAAAAAGATTTCTCCGAGTCTGTATTTGCAGAAGAATTAATAATATTAATTGATTTTCTAGAGCGTAAAACCACAAATAGTGCTCTAAAACGCTTGACAGAAATAAATAAACTTTTCTGAAATAAAGAGTCACATCTGTTTTGGTTGCCTCTTAGAGAGGTTCAGGAGAAAGCTTCAGTAAATAGTAAAGTTTTAAGATTTCTTTTGAAGTCATCGAGGGTTTCTGAAATTCTGACACTAATTCGCAGGGAATTCCACGATCATGAGCCTGATTAGATCTGCTAAAAGGTACAACTAGTTGAATTTTGTTTTTCGCTCTGAGACTACGTGATGGTTTATATACAGTGAGGAGCTTTTGGAGGTAAACTGGAGCCAGTTTGTGGATACATTTGAATACTAAGTTCAATATTTTGAAATCAATTCTCTGTTTAACTGGAAGCCAATGTAGTTGTCTTAAAACAGGAGTTATGTGCTCAGAGCGTTTGTTACCAGTAATTATCCTAGCAGCAGTATTCTTAACTTTTTGAAACTTCTGAATCAGGCACTGGGACAGCCCCACTAACACTGAATTACAATAGTCTAGTTGTGAGGTGATGAAGGAGTGCACAAGTTTTTCAAGCGCTGACTGGTTAAGATAAGGTCGCAGTCTTCCAACACTGAGAACCTGCCAGTAGCATTTTTGACATACATGTATTTTATTTATATGGATGTCTAGTTTTAATTTTGAGTCCATAATCAGTCCAATATTCCTGGCCGATTCACTTTTCATAGTGATGTTGTTTCCAACCAGAATTGATGTAACAGAGGGTGTAGGCATGCGAACCCCGGATATCACTAAGAATTCAGTTTTAGAGTCATTCATTTTCAGTTTAAAGTCTATCATTCATTCCCGCACGAGATTTATGCAACTTTCCATGTTATTGACTGCGGTGAATGAGTCACTTGGAACAGATGGGTTGAATGTGATGTACAGTTGGGTGTCGTCTGCGAACAGATGATATGATATGCCATGCTTTTTAAGAAGGCGACCTGGAGAAGAAGTGTACTGAGTAAACAAGCGTGATCCAAGAACTGAGCCCTGAGGAGCATCACACGTTAACGTCCTTTTTCTGAACCGATCTTATTGATATGTATTTGCTGACTGCGACCTTCTAGATATGATGCAAACCACGGTAAGACAGTTCCACATATGGCATGCTGTGTCAATCTCTGCATGAGAATACCATGGTAGACTGTGTCGAATGCTGCTGACAAATCCAAGAGAACAAGCAGTACAGCCTTACCCTCAGACACTGATTTAACAATGTCATTGTTGACTCGCATTAAGGCTGTTTCTGTACTGTGGTTGGCTTTATATGCAGACTGGAAAGGCTCAAAAAGATCATTTTCATGCAGTTAATTTTTGAGTTGTAAATCAACAACCCTTTCCAACAATTTAGACTGGAAAGAGAGGTTCGATACTGGTCGATAATTCTTCAGGTTGTCAGGATCAAGAGATGGTTTCTTGATGAGTGGAGTAACAAGTGCTTTTTTCAATGGGTTTGGAACAAACCACTCATATAGGGATGCAGATATAATAGATGTTATGGCTGGCAGAAGATAATCAATTGTCTCTTTCAAAAGGAATGTTGGAATTTGATCTAGATCATTGGATTTATTGGATGATGATAAAATCATTTTTCGAATGTCTTCTGAGACAGAGTGAAAATTAGAAAAATCGCTTTTTATGTCAAGGTGATCAAACTCTGGTGGTTCACATGATGGTATACTATCCAGAATTACTTGAATTTTAGTTATGAAATAATCGATGAATTTTTCCAGAATTTTTTCAGTATTTAGAGGATCTGGGAGAATGACTTTTTGTTCTTTACCAATGAGACTATCGGTTAGCGAGAAAATCACCCTTGTATTAGATGACTCTTCTATAAGAGAATTGTTGTACTCCCTCTTCACCTTTTTGATGATCTTATTAGTTGTATTACTTTGGTGGCAGAGCATCTACAGGTGAACCTCAAGCTTCGTTTTATTGTAAAGACGCTCAAGTCTGCGACGCTGTTGTTTAACAGCTGCAACATTTTTTTGTAAACCACTCCACTTTTTCCCTATGAGCTATAATTTTTGACTTGGGTGGTGCATGTTCAGCCATGATGCCCTTAAGAGTTTCTTCAAATAAAGATAGAAATTGTTCAGATGATTCATGACTACTACAAAAATAATTCGAACACAGAATTGCAAAATACAACCATTCAGTTATTTTAAAGTAGTTTATTGTCCAAATTTGTGTCTCTTACTTATGCCACGGGCGACTTTCAGGCACTGCTTCTCTCAATCACAAGACAACAGCTCCACAGCAAATTTCAGTTTCCGCATGTTCTCTGTTCATTCCACACAATTTAATAATATAAGTTACTGGGATTATTTCTTTTTAGCCATTTTTGTACTTTGGAGAAAATTTCCTGAAATTTGACCAAAGTAAGATTGGACGACCACGTAATCAAACGCGGTTAACTATTCTGATACTAAAGTTTACGGAGTCGCAAGCATTTTGTAGCTCATGTCTGGCGGGTATTTTTCCGGTCTCGTAGAGGAGTGTTATGTGCAGGATTTAATCAGAAAAGCAAAGGTGTATGTGGGATGGGGACTAGACATCAGGTGGAGAAGTCTCTGCTAACCCTAAAAGTTTACATAATTGTTTAAATAATTTATTTATTGACAGTCGACTAGCAAACTAACCAATAGTTAGCCAAATTTGATGGGCCTGCAAACACTGATTATCATATTGACTTGTTTGTAACGGTAACGTTAACCCTTCACACATCAAAACTCTTAGAGCCATGATGTTCACTTCCCAACAAGGTGTTGGATACCACTTCCTATAACATTACTAGAAACAGAAGACCCTGTGTACCACTGACACTGCATGCTCCCCTCCCAGCGGTCTCCTGACTGGTGCGCATTCAATATTTTAGTCAGTATAATGTTTATTCACATGACAATAGCTTCACAACGAACTGTTTATCGTCGTCTGAATGCACCACACACGAAAATCGAAAACACAAACGTGCCGCCTTCATGTGACTGTTACATTGGAACGACTGAACAATGAAAATCATATTTTCTCGCCACGGTATGGTGAAATTCGCAAGAGAAAATCGCAAAGTTTACTGAGATGCCTTGGGTCACATCTGGCACTGACCAGCGACCAAATTCAGCCGATCAGGGATCAATACTATAAACGTTTTACTATTGTATTTTATAGAATTGTATTTTCTACACTTCCCAACAAGGTGTTGGATACCACTTCCTATAACATTACTAGAAACAGAAGACCCTGTGTACCACTGACACTGCATGCTCCCCTCCCAGCGGTCTCCTGACTGGTGCGCATTCAATATTTTAGTCAGTATAATGTTTATTCACATGACAATAGCTTCACAACGAACTGTTTATCGTCGTCTGAATGCACCACACACGAAAATCGAAAACACAAACGTGCCGCCTTCATGTGACTGTTACATTGGAACGACTGAACAATGAAAATCATATTTTCTCGCCACGGTATGGTGAAATTCGCAAGAGAAAATCGCAAAGTTTACTGAGATGCCTTGGGTCACATCTGGCACTGACCAGCGACCAAATTCAGCCGATCAGGGATCAATACTATAAACGTTTTACTATTGTATTTTATAGAATTGTATTTTCTACTTATTAATATAACTGACTGAAATGAATCATTAGCATTTTAAAAGATATGGCAATTAGCCAACGGCCACTTCTTTAAAAATGCTAATGGTTCATTTTAACCCATTTAAAGTCATAATTAGAAAATGCAATTCGATAAAATACAATTGTAAAAGTTCTATTGTAGTGGGCCAAGAACATCACATTCCTTGTTTGGGGCGTCTTTATTAAAGTGATTGATATAGTTTCAACAATGTTTATTTCTAATGATGTCAGGTAGTAATTAAGGAATAGTGCATGGCTTGGAGTTGACTACGCCCATATAGTGCCCAGTGAGGTGGTGTAGTTCCCGCCGCGAAGCGGAGGGAACTACACCACCTCACTGGGCACTATATGGGCGTAGTCAACGACAAGACATGCACTAATCCTTATATTATATCGAACACCCATCAAGAAAAACATCTGTCCGATTTTTTAATCTATTACCAAGGTAGCAGCCCTACCAGCCATCGGTATATAGAAAAAAATACCATGTAGTTTTTAAAAAACATTTTCTTCTTCCAAAACACGGCTAACTTGGATTATTGATATGAGCAGAAGACAGATTTTGAATTGGTCGGCAAGGGTAAACAAAACAGTTCCCCCAAACGGAACTGTGTATTCTAGAATCGCGCAACTCGCGAATGAAAACTAAAAGTTTCGAAATTTGACAAAGCAGTTTGATAATTTCCTCACATTTGTCACACATATACATTACCGAATGGGTCAGTACGGGATACAAACTCCGAAGATTCAATTGAATTCCATTATTTATTCGTTTACTGTCCAAAACATACAATTAAATTGCGAAATAATATGAGCAGCGAAACAAACAATTTTTCATAGCCGGACGCGTTCTCATGAAAGTTGGACCCAGGTATGGATCATTCTCTTCGAAACGAGATATGGATCATCTTCTCAATGAATAAAATGAACGCTTCGACATATGTGACTTCACCAATGGAAAAGCGATACATTTTTCCACAAAGATTTCTTTCCGGGTCGTTTTGTGGATGTTGTGCCTCTGTGAATCAATTTTTAAATTTAGCCTGATCAGTTTTATTCGCCCAGTATGAAAAGAAAACTGATATAGTAGTGTGCTAAAAATAGAAAACGTGTAGTGCCTGGGTGTAGTGCCTGGTCAGTTCTGTGGATGCAAACTACACGAAATAGGGTATCATCTTTCAGCCAATCAGAATGCAAGGAAGTCACGTGAGATATAATATTGTACAAGAGTATGTGGATTAGATTCGACAGTCAGGCACAGGCTTATTCTCGTTTCCATATCGTCGCCCGAGTGCTAGAATGTTCTTTGTCCCATAGGTGACATAGAACATTCTAGCACTCAGGCGACGATATATAAAATTACAAAAACAGCATAGATCGGATATGACAGATATCAAGTGTATACTGTTCATTATGTTTGTCAAAGAACTGGTGTACTGTGCGTCCGTTTGTTCGAATATATGTTGGGAATATAGGCTAAAGAGAGAGAGAGAGAGAAATAACATTGATAACAGTGGATAGAAAGAAAATACGAAACAGCGGCAAGAGTTGCATGATAGTTGTACTACTCTGAGTAGCCAGCAATGAATCAAATCGGTATATGGATTGTCCACTAAGCGCGCTACTTACCGAGTTGGGGGGGGGGGGGGGTTAATATATATACTACTCAAAGTTTGCTAAGCGCCACATATTTGACACATCATTGTGAAATTTGCTTGTGACATATTTGCGATATATTTGGTGGATATGATTGAGGAATGTATGGAGATGGTCACCAGTGTTTACATTAGCTCTCTTGACAGGTAGACTTTTCGTGACAGTTATGGAAAGCATGTACCCCTTGATTTCCATGATGTTTTCGTGTACTGTCTGCATGTACATGACATGTGTAGGGTATTCAATCTTCATTTTAACACAAACCCTTGTGATTTAATGATTGAATATGGCGAATGCAAATGTAAGAAGACATTTGTCTGAAGCAGAAATGTGGCGGGCTGTTGGGATGGTGGAGCAAGGGGATACGCATCGTCAGGTTAGTGAAGCCCGTTGTGTGCACCATACGCTGCTCACCAGAGCCCGGGCAAGATTTCAGCAGTATGGCACACCAGTAAGACGGCATGGTGGTAGCAGAGACAGGGCAACATCTGCAGATGAAGACCGGTTTTTGATCATTCAGGCCCGTAGGAACCGCTTTGCAACAGCAACCCAGCTTCGCAGTGACCTTCAGAATGCATCCGGGGTAAATGTTTCGATGCAGACTATCCGGGCAAGGTTGCACGAAGGTGGGCTCCGTTCGAGAAGACCATGTATTCGCATTTCGCTGTCCCAGAACCACCGCCAGACACGATATGAATGGGACATGGACCATGTTGGATGTACCAGAGAAGATTGGCGACCTGTCCTTTTTACAGAAGAGTCAAGGTACTGCCTAGACTACCTACGCAGATAGGCATTCTAAGGTACGGAGAAGTCCAAGAGAGCGATTCCATGCAGTCAACATTGCTGGGCATGACCGCTATGGCGGAGGGTCAATAATGGTCTGGGGCGACATCAGCTGGGGTGGACGTACATACCTCTGTTCCCTTGACCGTGGTACATTGACTGCACTGCGGTATATTGATGAGATCGTGTATGCCCATGTCAGATTGTATGCAGGTGCAGTGGGTGACAGATTCATTCTGATGGACGATAAAGCCTGTCCTCATGTTGCCTATGCTGTCCGGGAGTACTAACAGGGGGGGGGGGGGGGGGGTATTGAACGTATGGACTGGCCAGCAAGATCCCCTGACCTCAATCCAATCGAACATGTCTGGAATGAGTT
The DNA here is from genome assembly GCA_031216915.1 of Pictodentalium vernedei. Classification (NCBI taxonomy): domain Eukaryota; kingdom Metazoa; phylum Mollusca; class Scaphopoda; order Dentaliida; family Dentaliidae; genus Pictodentalium; species Pictodentalium vernedei. The sequence goes on from CM062297.1 coordinate 513,494,551, forward strand.
GCAGCTTGCAATTTCAGCCGGTCCAGTCAAGCCAAGAAGTGCCCAGGAGCTTGGTGCCATGATGGTCCAAGAATGGAACAACATCCCACAAAGGACCATCGGGAACCTGACTGGGAGAATGAGAAGGCGTTGTCAAGCTGTAATTAACAGTAATGGGTCTGATACTCGATATTGAACCCATACCAGTTCGCTCCGTCAACTTTGTTGGCAAATTTGAAAAATTTCCTCTTTTACCAATAATATCTATTTTTCATGGTTATCGTATCCAAAAGCTAAAACATAACGTCAAACACAAACAAAATCTTAATTTATGTTCTTAAATCATTAAAGATATAATTAAATAAAAAATATATACACTTTTCATATCAATATTTCAACTAAAACGTAAAACAGGTAGTTGGATATACTTGGTGCTTAGCAAATTTTGAGTAGTGTATATATATTCAGATAGAAATACAGTTCTAAATGTTCACAAGTTCAATGTCCCGCTTCATCGAAAAGAGAAAAATCGCGACCTCCCTTTCAGGGTCTCTCCACCATCCCATGAACAAGCATATAATACAACGTAATACTACACTCCAAAATCAGTTGGGCTAGATATCAACCCAAATCAACTGGGTTAAGCGAACATGAACCCAGTTAGGTTCATATTCACTCTACCTAGCCGACCCACGTGGTGGAATTCTGTTGTATGGCACTCTGCAACGTGTACTGCCCACTCTAACAGGAAATCACTTTACTGATAGAAAACATAGATTAATTTTGATAGAAGATTCGCAGTGACTTGTTTTATTTAAATTTATTGATACTCCAGTAGGAACTCTCCGATAAACCGTGACAAAATAAATCAATCTTGTCAAATGGTTTTGCTTCCAATTCATCCATAGAATTATGATGATGAAGCCGTTTCCTTTTGATTTCATCACGTACCGTGAGAACCTTCAAAACGTCCTAAACTAGTTGACTATTCAAACCATTGTGCAAAGACCCGGCGAAGTTTTTTTCACCATGGTGGAAGGGGGACCGAATCAAATAATGCCCTCTACCGGCGGAATCATACCGGGGAAATGAAAGAATAGTTGCTTGTTTTGGTTCAATCGAATTATCGGCATGCATGTTTTGTTTACAAGTTACATTGTTACTTATAAGGTGGAGAGCGGAAATCACCATGGTGGAAAGGGGGAATCGATAGCAAATGATGCCCTCTACCGGCGGAATCATGCCGCAGAAATTAAAGAATATTACCTGTTGCCTGTTTGGTTCAATCGACTTACCGGCATACTTGTCTGCTTTACAAGTTACATTTTTACAACAGTACTCAAAATGTGGAGCACGGAAATCACCATGGTGGAAGGGAGCGATGGCAAATAATGACCTTTACCGGCGAAGTCATGCAGCGGAAATGAAAGAATAGTTGCTCGTTGCCTTTTTGGTTCAATCGACTTATCGGCATACGTGTCTGCTTTACAAGTTACATTGTTACAACAGTACTTTTTAAGTGGAGCGCGATATTTCCGCGTGCCACGTTATAACTACTCTTGCAGCAATAGAACTTATGGCCTTCGCACTCGGGTACTCATGCAACCTGCGGTATGCAGAAGCCACAAGACTATGCATGGCAATTTGGTAAATTAACAAGTGATTTCACCAAAAATTGTTTCGCGATCATTCCGATTCGATTCGTATTCGATCTCGATGTCCACATCGAACTCCGGTTCGATTCGAGGGTAGAAATTCCGAGTCACATGGCTCGACGGTGTGCATGAATTTTTGACCCGAGAGAAATCTGCAGTTCAGTGGTAAGGCAACACAGCAAACGACAGATCGAGTTTTAGAATTAAATTCTTATGAACCTCTCAATCAGGACAAAATAAATCCTGCCATATTATTGTAATTATTATTCTCTTGGGTAATGCCATTCCGAAACTATGTTTTCAAGTTGCTAACGTGGCCTTCATACAAAACAGTTTGTATTGTGGCACATCGCAATTCACATTTGCGTTCCTTGGTTAGAAGAATAAAGGTTCAAAATTTTCTTCCCTGGATTTACAAAAGACGCTTTCCAAAGACACTGTCTAGCAAAATATTTAAAATTGTTTCCAGTTTTTCAATCTTAAATTTGCTTTTCAAATTGTCTATATATCTCAAATACGTTTGGTCAGATTTCTCCCTTTATATAGTTTTATTTAGAAAAAAAACGATGATGCACAAACCCACTGGGTTATTGATGAAGGCATCACTATCGAAAACAGCTTATTGTACGGCATATCTGAGTGCGCGAACCTCAACACAATTCGCACTTGCATTCCTTGATTAATAAGAAGAAAGGTTCAACATTTTCGTCCATGGATTCACAAATGACGATTTCCAAAGACTGCCTACAAAACATTTACAATTGTTTCCAGTTTTCCAACATTAAGATGTTTTTCAAATTATCTATATCCCAAATACCTTTGGTCAGATTTCCTCCTTTACATAATTTTACAATTGAGAAGAGGCACAAACCCACTGGTTTATTGTAGGAGACAGCACTATCTGAAACAGCTAATTTTACAAGACCAGTCATGGCGTGTCTAAGACCCCTAACTTCAGAACAATAATTATGCGGGTTCCACACCGAGATCGATGCAATATATGCTTGTAACAGTCAGAGGATAATCCTTTTTGTCCTCAAATATTCGATGGAGTTACAAACGTCGATTACGCTGCTATAGTTAACTAGAACAGGTCGACATCTCGCCATCGCACTAGAGTATACCGTCCTATAATTTAGCATGAACGGAGTAAATCTTTGCAATGCACTTTTATTCTCCATAGCATTATATATTGCATGCAATGTGGGCATTTTCCTAAACATTCAAATTATCTAAATCGCATTCCCTTGACACAGAAAATGATCAATGGAACGCAATCAGTTTGCATAAGTCAACAATTAACCATATAAAAAACTACGTCCACGTGTTCATAGCTATCGGGGTCGTACATTTGTAGTACAAATGCCATATCGACAGAACTGATGAAGCACTGAAAAGGACGGCAGTTTCAGCTACTCTCAAGTATCTCCGCACACAAACCCCATTCATTAATGAACAATCTGAGCCACCTCTTGATATGATATAGATTGATATAGCAGCGTAACGCGGTGCCACTCATTGACCAGCGCATCCTTAAGTTTGGATCACAGTTATAATATGCTCATGCAGTGGCGTACCTAAGATATGGGAAGTATGGCTCGTACCCTGGGCGCCATTTGAAGGGGGCGACACCGAGCAGTTTCTATTAAAGTCAGACAAGCCATCCTCGAATAGTGGAAAAAGAATGTATTACGCACCCGTTATATTTAATCCCCATCTACAGCAACACTAAACCATGCGGAAGATGAAAATTTGTTCCCCACATATGTGCGGAACGGAAATCGTTGACGGACGGTTTTTAAATAGAAGCGCAATTTCACTGGAATTTTCTACAAATCGTGCAATGCAATTACAATTTGAATCTCTAGCGATAGCTGAAAATCGTCCCCTGAGTTCCAATGTCTTCTATGTGCCAGTAGGCACATAGAACTCATTCGAATTCGGGGGACGAAATAGTAATAGGGGTTCCCCTCGCAAATTTGGTGGGCGATAAAATGTGTTGTTTTTGTTAATAATTGCCAAATGGATTGCTTAGTGTCCTTCTAATAATTGTTTTTATAGTCGTGAATGGGTTAATCGATATGGCACGTCGTGAATGGGTTAATCGATATGGCATGAGTATGTGGTCATGTTGCTCCCAGTACTGCGGCCTCTCGTTTTATCCCCCCACCCCCCCCCCACCCCCCATGCTGGCACTCGTGCCATGTCGATTAGCCCATTCACACGCGTGTGTCGTTCTGTGTATTTTCTTCACGCGAATGCTCTGTCTTTAATTATCATGGGTGAGAAGCACTAGGATGGTCGGATTGTAAAACCACATATATAAATTATTAGGAAAAAATACATTATTGGGAGCAACATGACCACATACCTCATAGTACCACAATTGCCTCAGAGCCAGCTGACAGTAAGACCAATCTCCTACGCATAAGCGGGTCGCATCTTTCGCACCACTTCGTTCACATGGTATGCATCGCACCCAGTGTGCAGCAAACTGAACTTTACCTCTGGTAGTATGTCACAAAGAAGACATTTCTTCAACAAAAGTGGATGTTCCCACATTCTGATAATTTTAAAACCATCGTGTCACTGAAACGATTACTGAGTTTTTTAATCCATTGCCGTGTATAACCATTTACCCAAAACAACACGCATCACCAGTCAGCGCTGTTGACACAAACAGACATTCAATTTTCTCTATTTTCTTTTCCATTTTTGCTTTAAAACATGGTTTACGGCCCCTCATTGGAACGAGTTCGACGAGCTCGTTCAAATGAGTTGTCATGGGTTATGTATTTGAGGCAAAAAAATGAAATCGTCTTACTGGTGAAGATGATTTTTTTTGCAAATGTCTCAGCAATTTGTGGTAGGTAAAGGATTTTGTCCAATGTTTTTTATGCTTTATTTTGCAGGTACAGTTCAGTTGTATCTCACAGTGTGGGCCCAAATGAGATCTCAGAAGATAGTGCTTCCGTTTCAGATAGAAGAAGCAAACTAAATGTGCAAATTTAATTATGATTTATCTTCGTTAACGATACAACAGCCTCTTTTGACAAGATCTGTCAAAACGACACTGCAACTGGACAACTATCGGAAGTCGATATTATGGAAATTTATTTATCTGACTCTGGACTGGCGATTCCTTGAAGAACGAGAGAGTCCAAGACTTGTGTTTTCATTTGTGTGAATTCGAACTTGCTGAGTATGGAGCATATTGTTTTTAATGTTACTATTGGCACGTATAATAATGAAAGTTTCATCACGGATTTGGATGACAACTCTACAACGCCTATGTGGTGGATGGAGAATCCCGGTTTACTTTCAGCTGCCAGGATAATAGTACCGGGTCTTTCTGTCCTGGGAATCGTTGTCAACGTAATAACTATCGTTGCTGTTTGCACGCCGGTACTTCGGCAGAATATCAACAGTATTCTGATAGGCAACCTTAGCGCGGCTCAGCTTCTCTACTGTATTATTGTCCTCCCATCACAGAGTGCTATTTTCCACAATCCTTCAAGAGACTGGCCTCATATATTTTGTGTGATTGTTGCCTCAACAAGGATTTGGCTAGCGGGAACTACGTTAGGCCTTTTATGCGCTATTGCATTTTATCGCTATCTGAACGTTGTTCACATACAGTTATATAGGAAGTACTCTACAACTTGTCCTATTATGATTTTGCTAGCAGTTTGCTGGCTGAACTCGCTTGCGTTTGCTCTCCCACCTGCGTTCAGTGTGTGGGGATCTCTAACGTTCGAGAAGCTCGTATCGGCGTGCACGTTTTCAAAATCCGGCGAAAAGTCTAACAGAATTTCAACTGTAACAATAGGATTCATTCTTCCAGTAATATTTATTTTAAGTTGCTATTCGAGAATTGGGTGTTTCGCATTTGAGAGCCAGCAACGAATGCGTTCCTATAAAAAGAAGACATCTGACAAACGATTGAGCTTTCGACAGAAAATAAGTCGCGAATCACTACGACTCGCCACCATGATGGCTATAATCTTTTTCGTCTACATTACTGTTACACTTCCTTACATGTTGGTACATTCAGTGGACGCGAATATGAAAATGCCTGTGCATCACGTTTGGTCATCAATGCTTGCATGGCTATTGTACTGTATTAATCCCTTTATTTATACTGCTATGGATAAAAACTTCCAAATTGCCTACCGTGAGATTCTTACATTTAAAGTCTGTCTTGTCGGTCAGAGGTTTTTCAGATCAGTTAGTAGCTTTAGGTCGAACAGAGCGGATAGCATCGTCTCTAATAGATCCGCAAGTGTGATGCGGGAAGTGGATCCTAATTTAGAACATTCTCATCAAAACGGCAATCGGAAACACTCATATTTGGAAACAGTATTAAACGGTGATACAAATGGAACACTAAATTCTCATAAATCAGACAAGTATGATATTATAAGTCAAGTCGACGAGAATTCACAGCTCATCAAAATGAAGCGGGATTCTAATGAGTACGAAGGTGATGGTGTGGCAGTCTAACACAAGTTATATATTTTAGGACGATAGATGTGAGGCTGAAGATGGGGCTGAGGCTATAAACCTTTTACAATCATATTTTCCAGAACTGTATTTTCTATCCAGGAATAGTAATGTCTGAAGTCTATCATTAGCGTTTCAAAAGATGTGGCAATTTACCAGTAGGTAAATTGCCACATCCTTTGGAATGCTAGTGCTCAACCCCAGAAGTAGAAAAGGTAAAAATAATATTCTGGAAAATACAACTGTACAAGTTTTATGGTATTGACCCCTGGGTGGGATAGCAAGACCGTCTCGCCCCCTATAAACCCACCTGTCGGAACATCGCTGTCAGAGAAGCAATGTTCTTTATACGTATAGGCCCTTCTGTGTAAACGGAAACCCGGCTTAAATAAGACAACAAAAGGCACATTTTCACCCAGTTTGCTCTGTTAATAATTCCAAACTCTGAAATCGTTTCGTGTGAGGATCTCATTCAGGAGATCTCAAGAAATGGGGTCAAGGATTGAAATTAACAACGGAAAAAATGTAAGAGATGTTTCCATGCATCTTATCTCAGCTGGCCCTGCAGCGTAACGATACAAAAAAGGTCCGAAGTGCGCTGCAAAACTAAGACAATTAAATGGCCAGCATAGCTATATATAGCACTAGCTATACCCAAATTACACAACATTTTCCCGGTGGATATCCCCGTATCCCATTAAAGAAGGACGCACTCTCTTCTCTCTCCAAATAGTTTGCACTTCGTGGTATCGTTGTGGTTTATATGAGACACTGACCTCTATACAGCTGGATTGCTGGAGCGCTCATTGTTCACATATAGAAAATTGTCTCACCCATAGATATCTTACGAGGGGGAAGGTGGCGGAGGTTGTTATAAAAAACATGCTCAAAAACGACAACAATTGGCTCTCTGTTTTCAATTTTCTGGCTCCTCGCAATCGCCGATCGCTTTTTAAAGTATATACCTTATTGTCTGTTAAAGATGGATGGGTAGATGAAAACTGAAAATGGTTCCAAAATTGAGTTGTTATTGATGAAAAAGCAAGAGCCGATGGCAAAGGTGATCTCGTGTTATTAGTTTTTGTGCTAGCCATTCGTTTGATGTTTGTTATGGGAAAGCTGTCACGTACTGACTGTAGTCACATAGTAAATACACAGAACAACACGCGGGTGTGATGGCCGAGTGCCAGCGCGGAAGGATAAAACTCGAGTCCTTCGGCCTCTCGTTTTATCCTTCCACGCTGGCACTCGGCCATATCGATTAACCTATACACACGCGTGTGTCGTTCTGTGTTTATTACACGTCTTCACGTCTATAAAATCAATTATTAGAATGACAGTCAGCAAGTCATTTGACAACTCGTCCCCTGTGTTCCAATGTGTCCCGTGGTCCAGTAGGCCCATAGAACACATTGGAACTAAGGGGACAAACTATCAATAAAAAGAACACATTTTACCGCCTACCAAATTTGCGAGGAGAACTCGTGTTGCTATTTTTAGCTATCGCTAGCGATTCAAATTGTAATTGCAGTGAAATTTCGCTTCTACTTAAAAAAAGTCCGTTACTGTTTCCGTTCGGCTCTTGTGTGCGGAACGGCTTTTAATTTTCCGCATAGTTTGGTGTTGCTGCAGATGGGGATTTCATAGAACATGGGTGTAATAAAAGCTTTTACGTCATCAAATGTCACCGGGATGAGTTACGACGCTGAATGACTTGACTCCATCTCGATTGGAGGCAGATTGAGTTGGGATGTTCATTACTGACGTTCCAGCAACCCAGTTTCCTAGGGAGCAGAGATATGAGTCCTGTGACCAAAAAGAAACATTTAATCGTGCCATATAATTTTGCGTCAAAATAATACTCAGTGATTTTTGTGAGTTTGAACATTGGTCCCAGTTCTGAGTTCTGTCAATTTTAGTCTGTGTTATAGCATGGATGGAAACAGACATGGCTGACAATTTTGTCACTGGAAGAGATTTACAGGAAAGTTAACTCATCTTGATTTTCTAAAGTTATCACTAAATTTAACACTAACGGTATGGGAATTTCATATAAAAATGGAAGGTTCTAAATGTTAGGGAAGTTGTATCATCGATGTGGCCATCATTTTACAAATTTTATGCATTTTCCTGCAGAGTAGTATAAAAATAACAGAAGCTATTTTTTTACATTTTTCCCCAGTCAGTTTGAACATTTGACTATTAGGCTCTGTTTAAACCCATTTAAAAATAAGAAAACGGCGCAGTCACCATCTTTTGTTGTTTTATTGCCTTTTTTCTGTTCACTATATCAACAGCGTTCGTATCGTGACCTATAATACAGACACTAAATATAAAAGTTTAAGCGGTAAGATTTGCTATTTGTTCTTGGAATGAATACAATCTTCCAACTTACTGTAAAAACACATTTGCTGAACAAAGAACCAAAGTGGACAGTTACTTAGTTGCTTCTGTTTGCCAGAAAAGCCAAGTTGCTTTCTGTAACTTTTAATAACGAAAATAACAGACAGCTCTTTGAGCTGTCTGTTGTTTTCGATTATTAAAAGTAACAAATGGTACTTCGCTTTATCTTCTATTGATGCCATGAGTGTTCTCTCGGCAATTACATGCTTCTTAAATGGACCTTCCTCGACCGTCTAATAATTTCAGGGAGATATCTTCAGCGAAAGTTGATTTTCATGACACAAAGGTCAGGTGTGACAAACGATTTTGAATATCACTTAATCGCATCGTACGCAACGCCCGCGTACGTTGTGCGTAACATTTTTTACACAATGGATGCGATTCGAGCGATACTAATTGATTATGGCGTATATATATTTATTTCTTGAAAAGCTGCTGTTTCTGTGCAGAGTAATGTTTGAACTCTGAGCGTTACAGAGAAAAGAATACAAACATGAATAACTCTGGGACCAACGTACAAACTAAACAAAAATGTTGAGCATAATTGTGACGCAATTACTCGATTAACCCTTTACCCTACAGATCAGCTGTAAGTTATTTACAAATTGAGCAGTAGAAAAAATAATTTTTAAAAGCTTTTCAACAAAACCATACCATGAGGTCGCTCATTTGAACGAGCTGGATTCATATGATTTCATTGGATGCTGACATGCTGTAGACCCTAATGATCTTAATTAGCTAAATTAGGTTATCAAATTCTGGACACGATGTGCACATATTCTGTTAATGGCATTTTCGTTAAGTCGCATTTTCTATATATATATATAAAATTCCCTGTAATGATGTGTGTGGATGTGTGTGAGTGTTTGCTGGTCCTGCTTCGAATGACTGGACATTTTGAATACAAGGCAACTATAGGGTTTCCAACAGTGCAATGAGAATCACTAGCGAATTTGGTGCTGAACGAGAACCTAATGATCATCTTTTTTAATTACACTTTCGCCAACCAAGAACACGTAGTCCTGGACAGTTTTACCGGTAGAGGAAGCCGGGTACCGCCGAGTAACTGTCAGACTCACCCACTTACTAACTCGGCTCAAGCATAGTTAGCAGGAGTTGAGGCCAAGTACATCATCGACGTGTAGGACGCCTTATTGTATAGCTCCACGGTGCCCGTATTTGATTTAGTGTATCCTGCAAGGATCAGGATCAAACCGTCGAGCTTTCTGTTTATTGTCCAATGTTCTCACCAATTAGCCATCGCGTTCACAATTTATCTATAAAATCTCTTCTCACGGATGCATAAGCATTTCGTGACGCAATCGCGATCTGAAAAATACCACACCTTGATAAAAGTAATGTGTGAAGAGAACGTCATATGTGGGAATACGTTCGTCAATACGGCACGAGTGCCAGCGCGGAGGGACAGAACAAGAGGCGCACCCTTGAGTTCTATCCTTCCGCGATGACATGAGAGCCGTATTGACGTGCGCATTCACACACCGTGGCGTTCTGTGTGTATCACGTGCCTCCATGATATAGAATCCATTAATTTAAAAATTCAAACATCACACACAGAAAATTTCAAACGTTAAAACTTTGAACAAAAACATTTTCCAATCGACATTCAGTTTATCGGCTTCCGAATTGATCTCGGTCAGAATGCGACGTTTCGATTGGCCGATTTCGAAAATGGGCGGAGTTTATTTCCTTTGGTGGATCCATGACGTCAGGAGGTAAAATAGCTCGGCAACGGAAATCAGTATAGAACACGCGTTCCATACGTATTTATAAATATGGAATTGTAGGAAAAGTAATAGGCGTGTAATAAACCATTAAATTGTACAGCAGGAATGACACCTCCCATTATATAAACAGTACATTTAATCCCTTGGCTGGTTTTAGCTAGTGTCCGCAAATCGCAACATGCAATTTTTGACGGTCATATTTCTGGTATGTCCGACATATTCTGATTCTATGTTTGTTTGTTGGGGTTTGTTGAGGGTTAACCCTACTTACAACCGCCAGTGTCGGATAGTTTTACGGGTGGTGAAAGCCGGAGTCGAAGATAGCCATCGAACAACGGTCGGACTCTCCAATGTTGATTAGCACCTGCCTTCACACGCTACTAACTGAGAGTTAGTAGCGAGTGAAGGCAAGTGCCATAATGATAATGATATTTATTATATGCTAGCCTGTGAATTATCGCAAATTATCTAAAAGATATTTCTCGATATCCATCGACTCGATGGATATCGAGGAATATCCCTCAGTAGCTTCCTAAATGACGTCACGCTACCTTGCATCACGTCGCCTTGAAGGAACGATCACCTGATCCTTGTTATTGTTTTGCGCATTTGGGGTCGAATTGGGCTGAATATTTGCAATAAAATGTCTCGTAGCACATAACAAAAATGAAAATCTACTCTATTTTAGTCAGTATCTCGAATTGTCTCATGAGTGTGGACCTGAAAGTTTTATTTTTCATGAGCGCTTGCGCGATTGAAAAATTATATATTCAGGTCCACACGATGATTTTTTAGTAGCTTCCTAAATGATGTTACGCTTTGGCGTATGAAGTCGCCTTGAACATCGCCTTGAAGGAACGATCAGCAGCTTTTTGTTATTGTCTTGAAACTGTTTGCAGTCGAATTGGGCTGAATATTGCGCAGTAAAATGTCACGAAGCATATAATAAATAGAAAATCTACGCTGTTTTAGTACAAACGCGAATGAAAAATAATACTTTTAGGTCCACACGAATGAGATAATTCCCAATGTTCACTAAAACAGCGTAGATATCCTCTATTTATTTTTCCGGAATACATATACATACAATGCACAATACAAAATATAGCTGCAAGTATGATACAGAAAATGGAATATTGATTATAATAATGCGTTTAACCCTTTACGCAACGCAGAGAATATCAACATTTATTATTTTAATTACTATTTTTTAATTTTTTTGAACAATTTCAACAAAATCATATCATGTGACCCTTCATTGGAACGAGCTCATCGAGCTCGTTCCAATGAGGGGTCGCATGATATGTTTTTTTTTTAAATATTTTTAAAAAATTATTTTTTTCAACTGCTCAATTTGCAAATTACGCGGGCGGATGCTGGCGATTCATTTGGTAAAAGGTTAAGATAGACATGTATAACGGAGTGAGATGCCATAGCCTGATTGGCTGTCTGCCTGCCATCCCCCATGATATATATTCTGTTTCACGTTGTATCAGACAATTGATGTGGCTATTGGGGAGTCAAAATGTACTTCAGTTTAGCTATCCATAAAGGTGGCATGCAGTAATCTTTAGTAACTACCTCTAAAGGCGACCTGTTTGCTAGTCAGGAGATTCTTCCTCATTGGGCAACATGAATGCATTCCTAATATTTAAACTGCCTGTTATCACAAATTGGAAGTTGAAGACGAGATTCGAAGTAAGAGTAACACTAGTGGACTAAGATCCTTTATAATGTAATATAATATATTACATGTGTATGCTATGTTATAATATGTGCCATATCAATATGGGCAACCGATATTCGAATTAATCAACCCTCCTTAAGGAAAGTTGACGATCCACGTTTTATGACTATGCAGGAGATAAAGAGAACACCTTTTTTAAAATCAAACGCACATCTGCTGGGAACATCTGAAGAGCGAAGGATTTTGGTTTCAGAAGACTACTTAACTCTTTTCTAAGGCACCAGCCATTCGATTTCATTTCTACTTTAGCCTAAAATACAGCTACTATTCCCTCACTGGAACAGGCGCTTCGAGCGCGTTCCAGTGAAAGGTCATAAGCTGTGTTTTTGAGATAAAAAATTTAACAAACAGCAAGCAAACTGGTCACACGAGTCATGTGTTCATTTTATCAAACAATATTGGTCGTTCAACCACATAAACATCGTATGTGTTGTTCAAATATACAGCATTGTCCAAAACAAAAAGTGGAATCCATGTCATTTTTAGGGTTCAGTACTAATTTGCTTTTGAAGCACAGTGGTTCTTGTACCACCCCCCCCCCCCCCCGACTGTCAAAGTTCCCCTTACATAAAACACTTGTACTTGATTAAACATGTTAAGATGTGTCTCACATGTTTGTAACAATAAATTCGCTGTGTACACTGAATCTTCTATAAGATGGATGACGAAAGATTTTAAGTTTTGAACGAAAATTGCTAAATGGACACTCATTGTGATGCTCTGCCAGTCTACGTTGGTTGTCAGCGTAAGGCATAAAATTAGGAACGTGTTGCAGGCAAAGGCAATTCGACAGGTTATATTCTACAGTGTTAAGGGAGGAACCCTGTAGAGAAAATTCCAATCGGATAACGACCCAGTCACTATTCAACCGAAATCTTCTTCCATTTTTGTAGTACAGTACTGCTGTACAAGAATGCGTCTAACATATCCGGGAGCTCCGTGGCTCAGTGGTTATGGCATTGGACTTCAACCGAAAGACACATCGCCCCCTGAGTTCCAATGTGTTCTATGTGCCAGTAGGCACATAGAACACATTGGAACTCAAGATACGACATGGTTCGATCCCCACCAGGGGTAACTGCCTTACGTCCTTGGGCAAGGCACTTAATTTCGATTGCCCACGTTGAGGCACTGTGGCGCTCTCTACTAATTCTCTGCAAGTCGAGGGTGCACTTGTCTTCAACCAACGCTAACCCTGCTTGTGTGGAGTTAGCATGTCGGGGAGTCTAATAGTTGTTCGTCGCAGCTTGGTGATTCTCTCCGGGTACTTCGGCTTCCTTCATCCGTAAAACTGTCCAACACGAAGGAATTATTACTGTCTTTGAACACCAGTAACACAAAACTACACAATGACAGTACTACTGTATGAGAACGCATGTAACCGAATATCTCTATCGCATCTTTGAGACGCATGCAGTGTGAGACGATCTTTAGAAAAAATTGCTGTTCTTTTGTAGGTATAGGTAGTATGCATAAAGGGAATGGTAATTTACAGATACCTTACGCATTATAATTCTGTGTGTATCATTTTGTGCATGAAGCTGAAGTTGGCAGGCCACGAGGAGACATCGCAATAAATACCCAACAGGACCAGAGAATCGATGATAATTTAATCCCAAATTAAATTAAATTAAATTATCAATGATTCTCCCCGGTAATACAAGATAGACTCGTTCATTACGCTGTATAAAAGTAATGTATAAGGTGTTACCATTAAGGGCAGCAGGTTAAAACCTAATCAGTCAACATTCCCTGAGATCAGACTGTTAGTGTTACGATAGCAGTGAATCGTGGGGTCTCGGCAATTGAGATGTAAGTGGATACGTTTAACCCTTCTTTCAATCCCGTTTTGGTTAACCATTTTAGTTCCATTGTATGAAGTGGAAGAGTTCAATTTTCAGCTTATGGTGTAGAGCAATAAATATTTCCAACGTGCAACCTCATCGCAAACACGTTCAAAGCTTGTTTGTTCGACCAACAAATTCAATGTGGCTATTTACTTATAGGACGTTACGATCCTGGCTGTGAAGGCAGACTTTCAGGTTCAAAGGGTCAATATCTATAACCCTTTACCTAACGTAACGGCCAAAACCGGCCAGATCTATTCTCAAAAATCGCCAATTAATTTTAATTATTTTTTTCATTTTTTGTCTCAAAAACATAGGTTATGACCCCTCGTTGGGACGAGCTCGCCGAGCTCGTTCCAACGAGGGGTCATAACCTATGTTTTTGAGACAAAAAATGAAAAAAATTAGTTATTCAAGAATTATTTTAGCAAGTGTCGTCTGCTTTTTAGGTTAGGTAAAGGGTTAAATGGGGTAATTGATGTTTGAAATGTTTTAGCAGATCAACATTTTTTCTTTGGAGGTTCGAAGAGAGAGAGAGAGAGAGTAGTTTCCCCTCGTTCCGCATCATGCCAGCTAGATAAGTGTGGGAATCGATAGTGACTACATGTAGTATCTGGTGTACATTGGATGTCAGGGTTGGGAGTAACAAGCCTCTCATAAAATTGTACTCTTCCGAATTAGGTTACTTAAAATTTATATCAGGCAAATTGAAACATGTTAAAAATATCGAAACAAATTGTATAATGAGGCGCCATCCTTGACAGACCACGGTTCCAATGACAGCCAACTCGAGGAACACTGTTTCCGTTCAGCATGGCATTGACCTTTATGATGATAAGCTTTGGTCAGCAATCGAAATAGTACACTTGTCATTTAAGTGATGTAATGTAAGTTTTATTGATTATAGCGGGGGAGGAATTCGCTAGAATTGTGCACTTGGTGATACCTTCCTGAAATTTGGCATGATGTAAGGGTAGGCATCAGAGATTTCAAAATCGATCGGCTACAAGTTGGCACCATCCTCTAGCCACCACTAGCAGCGAAATCCAAAATGGCCGCCAAGCGGATCGAAAAAAAGCTATTTTCGCCGATCGCACAACTGAAGCTCCAAACCTAACACCATACATGTGCTGTAATTGATGTGAATGATGGAGTGAAGCCCTTGGAACAAGTTGGGGGGAAGATTAATGGATAATGGGATCAGAATTTCCGTCGATGTGTGCGTCTGTGTGTCTGACTGTCAGTATGATCGTCCGTCCGTAGATAAATTAGTGTTGAATGTTTCTCGGGAATGCAATGGTCAAATGAACATGGTATGAGAGATTCCTGTCAACACATGAACAAGGGTACTCGATAGTATGCAGCAGTGGGGATACTTGGACATTTGATAATCCAATTAAAGTGACAGTCTATTCTCAACTTCCGGCATTTTCGATAGATTTATTTTCTAAGAAAATAAAACTATCAAATTTCTAGAGGAGTTCTGGTTCAATCTCAACACCATAGCGACACGTCTGCCAGCAAGGGCAGTGCTGGAATGAACTCGGGATGCATTAGTTCCCGTTGTTAATTATACAATGTTATCTTGCCAGTATAGAACATTGGCAAAATGGGACTAGAAGGGGTGAGTGTATGTTTGCAGTCATTCGAGGTACAGGAATATTTTTTGACTACAAGTAGTATTCTTCATTTTCGGCCAGTTAAGATGTGGTGTGTTCCAAGTCAGGATTAATGTTGCCGACACTTAATGCCCATCCCTCATGGTATGCTACTTTACCAGGGATATAGAGATATAGCCACCACTGGGAGCCAAAACATGACCTTTGATGTCGATGAGTGGTCGAAATGTTTTAGCGAATAACTTATCGAAATATGATCCGGTATGGCAATTTGATACCTTACGTTAGATTTATTAGATCAACTCAGGTATGGATTCATTGAGACATGAGTGCGCTACAAGATGAAGGATTTCCAAGTTGATTTGCTATGGAGTAGGAACTGACTAGTCACATGTGGCCTATGGCCAGAGAAAGACAAGGATACCATAGATGAACACACGGGTGAACGAAGGTATCAACTGTTGTACAGAGGCAAAATAGTTGGGGATATTGTATCATGCTATGCATGAATTAACACCGTCTTGTGCAGTAAATAACAGACTATTTTCCGAAATCTAAAACTGTATTCCTATACCCCGGACAATGTAGCAAGCCACATGGGATGAACATTTGTTAGCAAAATCAACTCAACTAGAAACATGACATGTGTTAACTGGCCGAAAATGGAAAAAAAAATACCAGAATAGGAGATGACTGGTCCTAACATGACAGTATACTACTCAATATTGTTACAACAGCCACCTTCACACTTACACAAAGGTGTGCACCTTAATCCAGCTTTCAAGCATTTGCAATTGCCCTTGCAGGCCTTGGCACAACTACAGTGGAGCATCAGTGCACATGCAGCACTTGCGTCTCCTAGGTGAGTCCAAAATGGGACCAGAATATTGAGACGTGGATTCCACTCCCATCCGTACTGTGATGGGTCTGGCACACATAAGTGTTTCTGCAGAGCACGATGCCAAATGAAAGATGACACAAGAATTACCCTTTTTACATGTTGATACAGAGCTGCTTTGGTGGGCGGGATGTTTTCCATAGACTTAAGGCCATGTGTGAACATATGCCGTCTCGCATCATTGACACGTGTACTGACACAACTGTTACTGTACATCTGTATGGTGAGTTTTTCGATATGCTGCATATGAGGGGAATCCTCTGAAAAGACTTGCGGATTCTCAGTCAATTCTATCATCATTTCAGTTGATGCGGGAAAATTCATCCATGCATTCCATCCTGTCTTCTTCCCAATGCCGAGCATGCTGGATGTTACATCACAACCTGTGAAGGCGTGGAAGAAAGTCAGGGCCTTACAGTAATCAGGTCCAAGTTGTGAAGCTATCTCATGAATTGGCATATCTTTATATGCCTTTCCAATTCCAAACCCAATCCACAGCTCACTGAGTCCAAGGTCACGGAATGTTGCGAAATGGTGCAAAGACAGAATGACGACATCAGAATCAACCGTGCGAAGAAAAGCTATTTTGTGACCTTGTGAGACTGCATGGTTGAGATGAAGCATCATGCGCGTGTCTGCTTCCTCGTGGTTCGATGGAGATATGTCACATAAGCTAACATCCTTATTGCATAGTACATATTCTCCTGATGTCGTTAACAACTGGTACTCGGATGTTGATGTTAATTTCAGCAGTTCAGCAGACAGGAACTTGAAAAATTCGTCTTTATTCTCACTAACTTTCAAGAATGCCTGCCAATTCTTCCCTTTAGGTAAAGGGACGTTCTCGGACACCCGTATCAACCTAACTGCTGTCTCACCGAGGCGTTTTGCTCGCGTCTGATTCTTCAAACTGCCTTCGGGGTAACAGTCATAGATCGCATCAACCCTTGTGGTGTTCGTGTTAATCAGAGATTCGATGTATGGCAATAATTGCAATCGAGCATATTCTCCAAACAGATCCGCTTTCTGTGGTTTGATTACATGGACTACAGCAGGCATATCCAAGATGACAACTGAAGCTTGTCTAGCTGCTGAATTCTTCCCTTGTGCAGGAATAGCTGGTAAACAATTGAGAATTTGAGATTTTGTCCCACTCCGTAGCTTACCTCTATCGGATAATGCTGGCGGATCACGTGCATTCTCGTGCATGAAAAACTCATCCATGTTTGAATCAGGCCGGGCTTGCAGTGAAACGAACATCTGGGTAACTATTGCGGCAGTTGCTTTACTTGACATGAGTTTGTCTCGGCCTTTGTCCAGGTTGGCTGGGGGTGGGTTAAGGAAGGTATATATATTTGCCTTGGGAATAACATCATTCAGGGGTACGGTGCATTCCACAAGCCTTTCCTTCAAGAAAGTGGAATATAAATGCTTGCCCCTTTCGGGTATTGACCGTAAACTCTTACTAACTTCGGGGTCCATATATTCACCAGTATCTAATGTCACCAGCTGACCACTAGTTTCATCATAAGGGTTGATAATGAGTCCCTGATTCACCAGATCGAGGAGAGATTTCAATTGATTCAGAAATTTTTTCTGCTCTGATACCGAACTTTCCGGGTGTTCCGTGTTATCTGATGATGTTGTGTGGAAACTTGCATATTCATACTCATCTATAACACGCAGAACTTCTGACCTTGAAAGCTCAATAACGACTTTCTCTTCAGCCTGGCCATAGAGACCTTTTGGACCACTGTCTTCTTTGAGTAGTTGGATACTATGTTCTTGGCTCTGATCTAAACCCATCATACTGAACTTCCTCTCACTACGCTGGACCACAAAATGGCCTTCCATGAATTTGTTGTGGATTGAAGGATGCCGCCTGGGTAGCTGAGACATGTCTCTCAGAAATACGGGGACCCACCGACAATAATTTGTATGTCCTAGGGCAAAAAAGTAACTGCACAACTCATCGATAGAACACAGTGTACCAGGCCAGTTACCGATTCGTTGGTTCCGAACGAATTGACAGCTTGTCAAGAGAAAGTTCCGAACGATTTCACCCCAATAGCGCGCAGTTGGAGATTGTGAAAGAATCCTCTGTTCCCACATTTCAAATGACTCATGGGGCCCAGTCTGCTGACAGTAAATCTCATAAGCATTCTTTCTGAGGATCTCAAGCCAAGCTAGAGTGAGAAGATATGCCTGTCGCGTCCTCTTGACATGTTTCCCACCAAGTAGGGATGATGCTACACCGGGTGTGAATATCTTTGCGAGGTGAAACATTCGCTCCCAACCAGAACCACCCATAAGCTTACCACCAGCTTCTTGGGTGCACATTTCAAGATGCAGGAATCCAATCATACACACCATTCGATCCTCACCTATCTCCTCTGGGAACAGCCATTGACATTTTTTCTGCCTGGCATACAACGGACAGTCACCTTCAATGACAGGTATCTGGCCGGGGTTTACGAAAGCAGTAGCTTCCCTGACCACATACATAGCATGCTTCTGCATACTGAGTGAGTCCGCTTTCTGCTCACTGAAAACAGGGAATACCCCAATAACTGCACGAGGTTTGACATTGTCTTGATCTTCATGTTTTGAAAAGAAGCCTGAAAAGGTCACAGGGACTTCATCAAGCTGCCAGCTGCCATCAACCTTCCCTTTATTGCTGATCTGTGACACATGAGACAACCAGTCATTCTCTCCCACGTTCAAATCTGCATATTCATTGGGCCGTACATTACATTCATCTGGAGATTCAAGCCTGATGTCCCCACCAAAGTCTTCAACGAAAGGAACAAATGCATAGTCGTCTGGGAGTTCAATTTGTGTGTCTTCTGGAACATCTAAACTCAGTGGTGGGGGATCAGTACCCACATTGTCCCTGCTCAGTTGACCAATGAGTGTGATGGACGTACCATGCATATCAGATCTACCAGATACATCAATGTTATCAGTGGTTCCTATCGAGAAAACATTACGTTTGCAGTTAGCTGGGACTACAACACCTTCGTTCTTGAACCGCAGTGAAACAGCTCTCGCGAAACTCCTGCGAACATCCATTACGCGATCATAAGAGACAGAGAGTCCCATTTGATGAAAATCTCTGATAAGATTTTTCATACGATCATGGGCATGCAACTTCAAACCCACATAAAGAGGCATTGGAGTTTCTCTGTCACGTCTCTGGTGAACATTTTGTGCATGTTCGGAGCGTTTCGCTGAATTGCTGATCAACATCTGTGAAATAGTACAAGCCACTCGAGTCTTGGCATTAACAGTCTCATCATCGCCTAAGTTCTGTATACTACATGTGCCCTCAAGTAGAACTCTAAGAAGAGTCAGGAGTGAGTTGGGTACAGGCTCGCTCAAGCAATAAGATGAAAATGATCCCGTGAAAGGAGCTTGAGATATGAGTATGTGTTTACGCAGAAGAAGACCCACATCAACTATCTTTTTTGCCTCTTCCTCAGACACTATACGAGTTAAAGATTCGGACAACAAGGAGCCAACTCGAAACCTACTTGAAATAAACACATCTCTACCCTGTGTGAAGGCGTCCCAGCCATCGCCCAATTTCTGCAACAAATGTTCTTTGAATCGAGTGGAATGTATTTCTTCACTAAGCCAATCAGAACCGACTTGCTTCAACCTCCGACTGTACAGATTCTTGAGATCGACAAGCTTCATCGCGGAATCGTTGTGTTCAACAAATGTTATGAGCTCTGCCATAACGAGAGGGTCATAGGGCAGGCCTGACGCGGAATGTTCGGCGTTCTTCGACTTTTTAGATTTAGCCGCTCGTGCTTCATTGGCAAGCTTACAATAACAGGTTTTGTGATAGTAAAGATCACTAGCAGAGGAATCAAATGCTGCATTGACCCGAGAAAAAACAACCCAGTTCTCGGCTTCCTTTGCCATAATTTTGAGTTTATTGTTATCAGACATTGATCTGCAAATAGGCTCACTGCTGTCACCTTCGCGTTTGTGACAATAAACACACTGGGGCAGTTTCCTGTCACAGCCAGATTCAAAACTTGTCCGTGTTCTTTTAGGACTCAGCGTGGAGCAGGATGCCACTGCCTCATTTCGCTCTCGCTTGTGTAGCACGCGCTGTACGATGTGAGTCCGAATACTGTCACGGCATGTCTTATGATATATTGCCTTATTCGTCAACAGTGACATCGACATACACTCATCACTCTCTCTCATCAAACAATCAATGGTCAAATTATATGGAAGCTCAACGCCATTATCTAGGAAGCGCGTTATGTCTTCCTCAATAGCTTTATAGGCGTCATGAAAACGAGATTCTCTATACGGACGCATCAATTTCTTGGAACTGTCTTGCTGGCAAAAGCAACAACGTTCCCAGTCAGTACTAGTCCGTACACGAAGAGGATTCTCACTCATTCTGTGAATGATTTTTGTGAACAATCGCGTTCTCGAATTAATTTCGACAGACAAATCAGAATTGCTTGCGGAATTACGCCAAACAAGAGATTGTATGGCAAAGAGACTGCTTCATAAAGAGCGTTGTTTCTCCGGGATCAGCGTCATTCAGGTTTGCCTGAATGACGCTGATCCCGGAGAAACAACGCTCTTTTCAAGTTCCAAGAAATTGATGCGTCCGTATAGAGAATCTCGTTTTATTCTACATCATCTCCCACGTCTGTTTCCAACACGTGCGTGGATCAGAGTTCACTTTCGCGCCCTTACAATCGGATGTATAGTCGGTAGACCGTCGAAAAGGAGGTTCCCTTCAGCCGCTGGCGGCCATTTTGGATTGTGCCGCTACTGGTCGCCACCGGTCGGTGTCAACTTGTAGCCGATCGTTTTTGAGAACCTCATAGCCTACACTAACAGTGTGCCAAATTTCAAGAAGGTATCACCAAGTGCACAATTCACCTGTATGTGACGAATTCCTCCCCCGCTATTAGCTTTCGTTACTTAATGGCTCTGTCTATGTTTTTCTGTCTCCCAATTCTTTAATTTAGTGACAGGATACTGCCCAGATAAAAGGATCGAATATATATTCATTTATTCAGTAGCGTTTAATATCGTTTCCAGATATATAGCTATATCAAGACAGCAAAACAAATATAAATCATGTCTTCTCGATCGATTACACCTATGTTACCCTTTCAGATGGTTTGGATGAAAGCACTGTTCCAGGCTCTCAGACGACCAGTACACAACATAATAGGTTGATTTACTCAGCGTAAACATTAAAACTACAGTACGACCGCCACTTTCCACGGGTGGGCAATATTTCCACGGTCGCTATAATATTAGATTCCAAACTCTAATAATAATCTAAAATTTAATTAATGAAGCACCGGGTTGGACAACCCGGTGCTTCATTCATTAAAACTTTGCTGATGATGATTCGTCTCTGGAGCCAAGTGGAAAATATGAGAAATATATTGAAAATCGGTGCCAAATGTGTAGTTTGAGAGGAATGGACACCCTGAAACGCGTTCTCTTAGAATTCCAAAATATCAGTTTGACAGAAAAAGATTCATTGGAAGTATAAGGGGAAGTGGGATGGGCGAATGAGGGACAAGTAGTTATTGGGTGACACAAAGGAGAGCTTCAGTATGCTTATTGGGAAAACTGGGAAAACCGAGGTACGGAATATCATCAAACAATTCGTTTCCGGATGTTGAGAGGAGAGGCGTGGAAAGAGGTGGCATTTCGTAACACAGGGGTAATCATGGCCTTTTCACCTTAAAATCGCGACAAATCAGTGGTTGTTCGATCATTTATTATTATAAGGCTGAAGTCAGAATATGAATCAAGATTATAATTGGAATATTTCGGTGGTTGTTACCAGTTCCGTTTCTAATGCACTGTTCTGAGCGATTGACCTGCATCTTTTTTAAAAAAAACTGTATCGACAATCCATCACACATAGATCAGTGTATCTGAATGTGCTGTCTGTGACTACCATAAGGTCATTGATACAGTTTGGCCGCCGTGGACTGGTCACCTTCCACGGTTGGGCAATATTTCCACGCACGCAATAATATTAGATTCCAAACACTAATTATAGGATTATTATCAAGAATTTAATTGGGTTACATCTCGGTACTTCATTAATTAAAAAAAATCCTGATGGTGATTTTTATTGCCTGGTAAACGTATTCGTGGACATCACTGTCCATGTGTGGATTACGGCGAGACCACGGGGACTGTACTGTAGCTACGAAAATCGATTCGATACGAAATCATTCCGATGATTCGATTGCAGCCACGCTGATTAGGAAGGTTTCGCTTCCGAAACTATGTTGATTTCCTTCTGGGCTGTACCACATTTTTATTGATTTGCTCAAACAGACGGGTCGCCGTTGTATACAATCCTTGATTGTGTCACGGTTGTAAGAAGGTGCAATATCGACAAGTTGAATAGCGTTGAGATTCGATTCAAATCGAAATTCCATGCCTGATTTGATTCGGGATTCATTTCGATTCAAAGTTTCAAATTCACAGAGCCCAAGACTAACGGCAAGTTCATTCGTTTCGGTTTCTGTGAACATTTTAGTATAGTTTTGTTGACGGTTGAACTTTAACCCTTTACCCAACGTAACGGCCAAAACCGGCAAGCGTTATTCTCAAAAATCGCCAATTAATTTTTATTATTTTTTTATTTTTTGTCTCAAAAACATAGGTTATGACCCCTCGTTGGAACGAGCTCGTCGAGCTCGTTCCAACGAGGGGTCATAACCTATGTTTTTGAGACAAAAAATGAAAAAAATTAGTTATTCAAAAATTTTTTTTGCAAGTGTCGTCTGCTTTTCAGGTTAGGTAAAGGGTTAATTGCGTATGTCACAAAGGAATGCATCCCCAGGTATATGTCCACTCAGATGCTCATCGTGAGATTTAAAGATGAGTGAAAATATTAAATTTGAATAAATAAGTCTTAAAATGGTATTGGTATCAAAATTATTACTTAAGGCCACACAAAATAAATTAATTGATTTTCAGGCATTTTTTTTTAAATCAGTGAGGGAGGGAGGGTTTTATTTTTAATTTTAATTTTTATTTTTATTTTGCAAACACTGAGCAAAGACAGAGAGGATTTCAGCTGTATTTTTACACACAGAAATATAGGAAGTGCATATTTATATAAATAAATTCATTTTACTTTGAAAAATAAAACATTCATCTAAAAAAAAACTGCAGGTACTGCAATTCAAAGGCTTCATATTTTTGATGCTCTTCGTATTATCTTTGAAGTAAAATTATTTAATCAATGGGGATTTGCCTCGTTACAATTTATTGGAGAGTGCCTACAATGAAACAAGGCAAATATATTGGAGACGCAACTAAATAAATATGCATCAATCAACATATGTAAAAAGTTTCGGGTCTCCCTGAGTTTGTTCTATTATTGGAAGACACTGAAAGGCAATAAAAATGTCCAATGAGGGGGTTCAAATTCAATGAGGCATTGCCTGAGAATCAAAACACCCTTTTTCAGCCTAATATCGTCTCGTTTACTGTAGTACGGTTGGGTCGCCCGCAAGTACAAGTAAAATAGAATGTCTAAAAAGCGACTATCAGTACAATGAAGTTTTCTGGTGTACTGTGTCGCATATTGAGTTGAAGACATTAGACCAATCTACGCCGACTCGTGCGATACTGCTTAGTGAGGGTCGTGAATGAGATACGATACAGCGCACCAGAAAACTTCACTGTACTGATGGCGATTTTAATCTGTACATGCCCTCGAGTAATAATTAAATACAGTTCCCACTAAGAGAAGTTAAAATAGGCGCCTCGATCTCAGAATCTGTCATAACCATTTTGTATAAAAGCAGGCGACAATCCTTTTGTTGCAGTTGTTGATGCGGCGTGTTCTTTATTTCCATTCTGGACTGAGTGGATGGACTCCATCTACCTCAAAATCGCGGTGTATGTGGCACAAATCTAATGTAGGTTTGACAAGATTCATTGAAAAGTAAATTGTGCAACGACGAAGATGTAAAAAAAACTTAAGTGGTGGCTTATGGACATTGAACATGTTTTATAACGCGAAGTGGAAGAAGAGGCCACAATTCTCACCCAGTCTCGTTTTCGATCTACGCAGTATCACACTGCGTGCGTTTTGCCAGTATTGGTAGTATTGTAGTATTATACTCCATTTGATACTGCGGCGGGGGATTACGTTTATGTCACATTGCTCGGTTACATCTGATCGGATAGTGCCTATTATAAAACAGTAATATAGGACGAAACGATATATGTTGTCAACAAAAATATAGCACTCTACCAGATATCACATACGATGCAGGTGATGGGGGCGTTAATGTCGTTGTGTTAAGCTCACTGGGCAAGGATACTGCAGACAATTGCCACAGCCTGCTCCATGATCCATTGCCCCAACCCTTGGCTGTGACGTGTTGGGTCAGTTCTCAGTTTAAATAAGTGATCTTTCGAACGGAAGATAACACGCGGAAACTTTAACCCTTTACCTAACATGAAAAGCAGACGACACTTGCAAAAAAAATTCTTGAATAACTAATTTTTTCATTTTTTGTCTCAAAAACATAGGTTATGACCCCTCGTTGGAACGAGCTCGACGACCTATGTTTTTGAGACAAAAAATGAAAAAAATAATGAAAATTAATTGGCGATTTTTGAGAATAGCGCTGGCCGGTTTTGGTCGTTACGTTAGGTAAAGGGTTAAACAAATTTCACCTCACCATCCTCAATCATCGAAATCATATCCGTTGACGTTTTTGCAACAACCTTTCATAAACTACATTTATTAGCTAAATATCATTGCGTTATGAAAGAGAAAAATAAGTATTTGTCCGAGTTTCTCAAATTGAATGAAGGATTTTGTCGTTGAGGCAAATATGAGAATGACTTTGGAAATTTGTGATGTTCTTTTGTTAAACTTTGTGTGCATGTTGTTACAATGTCAATGCTTATATTGTGATGAAATAAAAATATATTGTTAAGAAAACAACCTCTGGTTTATTGTCTGTTAATCATTTTTTACAGCTGTTGAGAGTCTCGTTAAACACCAATAAAGAAACAATCATATTCCATAGAAAATTACGTTTCTCTATAGATCATTTCTATTGTTCTTGTCTTTGGAACACCGCGTAGTCCTTTACTGGAAATAAGGTTAAATGCTGGAAACGTGAATTTCACAGCTCTGTGGATCCAGGTTCTGAAAGTCAATCACGATACCCGGAAAATTCATAGACCACAGTATCAATGATTGCATATTATAGTTTATGAAATTACGGCGAATGCCAATGTCTTCCGAGACCAGAATTGCTCTTGGTGCTATAGTTTAATCTCGCGATCGGGAAATTTCCGGATACCGGTTCTGAAAATGAGTGCTCATGACCTAGAAATTCACAGACAAGAATCGGGAATCAAAGGTTGCGGAACGCAACCTTTGATTCCCGGTTCTGTTCTATAAATTTCCCGGGTACCGGGATTGATATTTAGAAACGACAACCGGAAAATTCCCTGCATCGTGAATGGCTTTCAAAAACGAGAATCAGAAAATTCCTGTTCCCGGAATTAAACGCTAATTAGAACAAGTTTCAAGACCTCTTTCCACTGAATAACCGTTCAGCTCTGTTTGTAGAAGCAAAAAAAAAAACGGCGGGTAGGTGGGGAGAACATTGGGGAAAACGCCCTCTATACATTTGTACACAGGCATGAAATATAACTGCATAATCAGTTACAAACCTTGATAGTGTTCAAATGTATCAATATTGGTGGGTTTCTAATGTATATTTTTGTAAACAAATTTAGTTGCATTTAGCCAATACAAAGAATTCCGCCTTCGACAAACCTGGTCTATTTCTACAACTATATTCCACACCAAAAGCTTGCCTTAGGGTTGAGAGATCAAGGGAGATCATCGCGCACTCTCTTTATCTTTTGTAATTCATTTTTTTACGAGAACCATAACTTGGGGACACGATATTATCCACGAAAACAAATACATGTAGACATGTGTTATCGCTGATAATATCTACACCGGACAAACGGCTAAAGCACATCTGCGGATCTCCCGTGCGCCTTTCTTCCTTTTTCAAAATTTGAACACGTCTATACAAAACTGCGGGAATACTTTGCCTGGAAAACATAGTGGTTATGTGCAAAGAAGCCATCGGAGGGCCCCCACTCACCTTCCAAAATTTTCTCTGAAGGGGCCTGTGGGCCCTTCCGAAAATATTGGAATAATGGTTGAAGTAGAAGGGATGGCTCAACCAAGACCAACCAATGGCATTAACACTAAATAGAAGTGCCAGCAGTAATATGTACATTTACATTTCTTGGTATTACATATAGATTATGAGATTGCGGTGGCTCATTCGTTAGAGCATTGGACTTCAAACCAAAAGGTAGACGGTTCGACCCTGTCCAGCTTTAACTGCGTTGTGTCCTTGGGCAAGATTCTTAATTCCAGTTGTCCATGTGGCGGCACAGCGAGACGCGGAGTACTGCAGGTCAATAGCGCGATTGCCTTCAACAGTTACTTACTGTTCTTGTGCAGAGTTAGTACGTTGGAGAGTCTGGCGGTAATATCCGGGTACTCCGTCTTCCTCCACCCGTAAAACTATCCGACACGATCTGACCCTGGCTGTCGAAATGTCGTTAAACACAAATAAATAAATAAATAAATAAATAAATAAATAAATAAATAAATAAATAAATAAATAAATAAATGTTCACTTAACAGCAAACATTTGAACAAAAACATTCCCTGAATATGTCAAGCATTTTTTTTTGCCTCAGAAACATAGCTTATGGCCCCTAATTGGAGCGAGAGCTCAAAGAGCACGTTCTAACCGGGGCCCATAAACTATATTATCGAGGTGAAAATTGAAAAAACAAATTGTTTTGCGATATTTATGATCAGAGGTGGTCGGTTCTGTCCATTATGTTAACCCTTTACCTAACGAATCGACCGCATCCGCCCGCGTAATTTGTAAATTGAGCAGTTGAAAAAATTAAATTTTCAAAATATTTCAACAAAACTAAATCATGTGACCCCTCACTGGAACGAGCTTATCAAGCTCGTTCCAATGAGGGGGGTCACATGATATGGTTTTGTTGACATTTTTTTTAAATGTTTTTAGAAATAGTAATTAAAATAATAAATTTTGATATTCTCTACGTTGGGTAAAGGGTTAAGAAAAGTATTAAATTGCTCATTATGCGATGAAAAGAATCTCAAATTCGTCACGATTTGATATTACATTTCTGAACCCCATTCACTAAAATCGATCAGAGCCTCGGAAAATCTCAGTTCAGCTCTGTTATCGGTGAACTCTGTTTTCAACTGCTGACTCAAAGGAGATTCTCACGTTGAGTAAAACTGAAGAACGTCGTCAGCTATATCGATGATAATGTATATGTTCCGCTGCCAACCCCTCAAACCCCTTCATGCACACTTTTAACTCCTTCCATAACACACATCAAGAAATCAGAAATTAGAATAAAGGAAATGGCATTGCTATGGATCAATTATTGGGCCTTTCCCCAACCGTGCCAAACCATGAGACGTTCGGTGCGTCTTTGACATTTATGCCCCAACCTACCACACACATGTACACTTCCATTCAGATTCCGCTGCCTTTGTTGTTAGGGGACATTTCGGATTCAGTAGATTTTGCGTATTTTTATTACACGACTGCATCAACAAATCGTCTTGTGAGAACCACAAGGTTTTATCTTCCACTGGAAGATAGAACCTTATGGTTCTCACGCGACGAACTAAAACTTATTCAACTTCAATATCGTAGAAAAACGAATATTATGTTGTACGTATTCATAAAGTACAACAATCTTCAAGCCGGAAGCTCCTATCTTTTGTGAAATTTGAAAATTGTGATGAACTTCCTTTACAATCATTAGTTCCCAATTCACTTGTCTTTCGTCGCAGTTATAATGAAGGTTACACTACACCGTTTTTCACACTGGCCACAGTAAAAACGTCTTCCTCTCTCCCAACTTAATCAAGCACTTTTTGGTAAAAACATAGAGGATATCTAGTGTTTTTGAGTGGATACCAAAAATTATCTAATGAGTGACCGAGACAAATGTTTATTTTTCGCGAGCGCTTGCACGTGCGAAAATAACCATTTGTCTCGTTCACGAGTGAGATAATTTTCGGTATCCACTCTCAAAAACACTAATTTTTTTTTTATTATACGCTTTTTATAAGAATCTGATCATGCCTATTGATATTGATACGCGGAGGTGATTTGATCGGCATTCGGAATAGGTAGCGTCTTGCGATCTGATTCAGCTGGCGGGTTTCATGAATCAATTCAAGGTGAGTACGTGTTGAATTATTGCTGGAAATAATCGATATCCACTCAAAAACACTAGAGTTAATTTTCATTATACGTTTTTAGAACAAATTGGTCATTTTCAGTGATAATTTGACTCGTATTCACCTTGAAGTGATGCTTTGAAAGCCGCTAATTTGGTTGATACCGTGAAAGTGAAAATTTCGATATCTTCACAGTGGGGGATACGATTTCTATCTTTCCGCAATTTTTTCTATAATCTATCGTTTAGCATAAAATAAAACCCCATATCCCCTCAGCTTATCACCCCATGAAAAAATACACTAAAAAATATAGGTCAGCATGTGACGCTTTCCATTAAATTTACAGATTCCAATACTACTGCCCAGTTTAGCACGAATAAAATAGGCCTACTTTTACTCCCACGCCCAATTTTAATGTTCGGTCACACTTTTTAGAAGACAGTTATCACCAATATTTTTTTTCAAAACATGCACCTTAACATTTTATTCAAACTTACAAGTTCTGTTTATACCAAATGTATAAATAGCGGAACATTTTACTCCATTAAATAATGGTGGAGTGCAAACTGCTAGAGGCGCATTGTTTCTGGGAAACAGTATATTGTAACATGAATGAGTGAAATGTCAGCACGTGATAAAATTTTCCTTTAACTTTAACTGGTCTTCAACTTCTCACTTCCGTCAAAGAAATATCATTATACCACCGAAAATAGTATTACATTTACCGAATCTTTTTCGCGTTTTTTTTCCTTCAATTTTTACGTTGTTTTCTTGGTGGTTGCATTTCTGTGACAGAAAATATGATATATTGCGCGAGATTGAGGGTGGGTACGTATGTTGGCGTGTGTGTGTGGAGGGGGTCGCGCGATGAAGGGACGATGAAAAATCCGAACTTAACTCTTTACCTAACGTAACGGCCAAAACCGGCCAGCGCTATCCTCAAAAACCGCCAATTATTTTTCATTATTTTTTTCATTTTTTGTTTCAAAAACATAGTTTATGACCCCCTCGTTGGAACGAGCTCGTTCCAACGAGGGGTCATAACCTATGTTTTTGAGACAAAAAATGAAAAAAATTAGTTATTCAAGAATTATTTTTGCAAGTGTCGTCTGCTTTTCAGGTTAGGTAAAGGGTTAACTATTTTACTGACACGCCCATTTTAGCCATATATGGAGGACATCTATGTATGCCTGTATGCGAGAAACTTTACTAAGATTTATGACACACTTGAAACTCTATCATCTGACTAAATGTTGGAAAGGGATCTCTCAGCCCTTTCCAACAATTAATCAAATGATAGATTTGATCTGCGCATACCAGAACGTACAGATAAACATCATAAATTAGGTGACAATAGTCACTTTCGGCTATGTAAGTGCTGAAGGGGCACGACCATACAAAAGCATTCACACACTGATCCTCGTACCAAAGTGGCATGGTAGGAATACAGTACATAAGACTATGTTTGGGACACACGCATGTTTACATTAAGGATAATGCACATATTAGTTCCGTATTGAATAGATCTCCCTTTCTGGGCTGAAACAGTATCCGCTTTTGCGATCCTAAAACTGTAGATTTGTGGGTATTTGGGTGACTGTGTGGATGCAGTTCGTGATGGTGTGTTTGTGAGCTCTGCTACAAACACTGTGACCAATACCAGTTACCAATACCGCTTCTACCATAACTAGTGCTGGCCCCTACCACTAATGGCTTCAATATCTTCTAGATACAGTCATTACTAGCTATCGCCGTTGTTCGCTTTCAGCGCTGCCGTTACTGCCCCACCCACGAGAAACCACTAGCACTACTACTGTTGGTTATTATACTAGCATCACCTATAATTGTCTTCTGCTCTTATCTCTAATGTCATGAGTGACTTTACAGTTTTCTCTCAATGCTTCTGTTTACTACTACCGATGCTTTGATTGGCATCCACCACCAGGTTGTTTTTTTATATTCGCTTACTTTCTGCCATCAAACTATTCTATCATCAGATGCCATTATCCAATCCAACTGCAGGACACAGAACTATTATAAAATTAAATTATATCATTAAACCCGGACAAGCTTCTGTGTGCTATATTGTATTATCTCCCTCGTCGGTTTCGAAACATGGCTGTGTGATTGAAAACTTGTCGGATGCGAGCATAAATCGTTGAAGTCACTGCTCGGGAAGGTATTTGTGGCTCATGGTCGTATTATTAGGACAACCATCGGAGGATTACAACTAACAGAATGTGCGAGTGCGATGACGATTGTAGTTAAAAATTGGAATGAGTCAGTGTACAGGTGCTATTGCGCGTAGGAATGGTCCTGCGAAGCCTGGAACCTCGATTTAATTCGAAATCGCCCTGAAGATTCCATTCGAATCGATAGGGCTTATTCGGAAATTTTCGAAATATTCTCAAAATCCTACAAGTGTCTCCTCTTGAACTTTTCTTCTATTATTTTGAGATCTTATGACAAAAGAATAGTTAAAGGAAGTTTTGCTTCGGAAACTACTTTGAATCCAGTTTGGAGTTTGGAATATTTACTTTTTCGATTGATTTTTCCAAACTGATGGGGTCCCCACAATACTTGAGTGGTGACTGAAAATATTTATGGTTTTAACCCTTTACCCAACGCAGACGATATCAAAATTTATTATTTTAAATATCATTTTTTGAAATTTTTCAAAAAATTTCAACAAAACCATATCATGTGACCCCTCGTTGGAACGAGCTCGTCGAGCTCGTTCCAACGAGGGGTCACATGATATGGTTTTGTTGAAATTTTTTGAAAATTAATATTTTTTCAAGTGCTGAATTTGCATATTACGCGGGCGGATGCGGCCGATTCGTTGGGTAAAGAGTTAAGAGATCAAATGTCATCAATTTGAAGAGCGGTGAGTTTCGATTTGAGTCTCAATTCGACATTTGGGGTTCCCATAGCCTTATTTACAGGGTCTGTATACTCTTTGGACATTAATATTTCTCAACATTTCCTTTTCATACGTATACTGATAAGCAGCTGTCGTTTGGCAACCGTTTTTCTATCAGATGAGCTAAAGCTTCGTAGCTGGAACAGCCCATAGGAGCAAACTTTCCGGCATTTTTTTTATTTCAGGTGGGTACTTACTCGAGACTACAAACACAAAAGTCAAAATGCTTCAGTGATTTCCACAATAATGCATGTGTAAGAAAACAATGATCATATGCAAATCGTACTTCTTTACGATTGCTCCACAAGGAACTTGGACAAAATCAGCTAAATACATTCAGCTCTTCGCCAAAGACTTTTCTCAGAAAAGCAGCATATGAAAACACGCAAAACTGTACACGTCTTTAGATAGCTCCCCAGACCTTCCATTTATTGGATATTCACACCCGATCCGCCTAATCAGCACTTTCAGGGGCATAACTGAAATTCGACGACCCAACAGCACTTTCAGAGGCACACATGTAACTGGGTTTGTGAAATTCGTACGACCCAACATCTTTCAGAGATTATGGTCACCAGCCAGAAAAGGGTACCGCCGGGCGTAGTTCCGAATTGGGGAAGGGTCGGAGAATATCCCTCAATTTTGGAAAACCTTGATATATTTATTTCCAAAATGACGTATTCCGCAACGAGAGACTAACTTTTAAACTTCAAAAAAAAATCCTAAATGCACGCATTGCGATAAGATACAAAGATGTAATCATTCATACTGTCCAGCCGCCGTGGACTGGTCACTTTTCACGGGTGGGAAACATTTCCACGGACGCTATAATATTAGATCCCAAACACTAATTATAGGCATAATCATCAAAAATTTAAATAATGAAGCACCGGGTACAACTGTTGCTTCATTAATTAAAATTTTGCAGATGATGATTTTTATTACCTGGTAAACGCATACGTGGAAATCGCTGCCAACGCGTGGGTTACGACCAGTCAACAGCGAATGTACTGTGCATGTACGTAAGGCATCATGAGATGAATAAAGACGTCGTATACATGATTATGTTTGTGCCTGTGTAGAAAAATGTGCATCATCCTGTGAGCTTCCATTCACACATGGATATAATACTTTGATTGCAAAAGTGGAAGACAATTTTGACAAGATCACGAAAATACTCAGAATTATTAAAACCCATTATCACTGTTGGATAGTCGTGCATGAACGGACAATTCAAAATGGTGGCGCCCAATTTAAACAGAATGAGCGGCGGATTTATATTTTGTGTGCAACCGTGTCTATTACGCATATTGTCGAGGCACAACTTCGTACAGTTTCTGGAAAATGGACCCGTAACATTCAGGCGAAGTGACATTTTCGTACTAAATTCTCTAAATCCTGCAATTCGAGTGTAAAGTCACCCTTAGCGATGGAGATTTGTTTGTGAGGCGACCATGTGTTTACACTTTACACGCCAATTGCAGCAAATTAGCAAATTTAGTTCGAAATATTCACTCCGCCTGAATACTACGGACCCATTCTTCCGCAACTGTACAAGTCTTGACTCGAAGATATGCCTCTTTGACTCATTTGAAACCAATAATTGTTATACAAACCTACCGCTTATTTTGTGTACTGGGCGCCACCATTTTGATACTGTCCGTGCCTGCAAGGTTACACGACAGAAATTATATCAGAGCGATTTGTCAAACAAAACAAAAATACCTCTATTATGAT
The DNA here is from genome assembly GCA_031216915.1 of Pictodentalium vernedei. Classification (NCBI taxonomy): domain Eukaryota; kingdom Metazoa; phylum Mollusca; class Scaphopoda; order Dentaliida; family Dentaliidae; genus Pictodentalium; species Pictodentalium vernedei. The sequence goes on from CM062297.1 coordinate 513,527,935, forward strand.
CACAGCACTCTGTAATCCTCGTAATCCTCGTGCTGCTGAAGTTGGTGTCAATAAGGGAATACATTCGTTATCCGATGATATTCCAGGGTGTATGAAGTTTAAACATGTAACAGGGGGAGAGATAAGTGCGGGAGCCGGGGATCGAACCGTCGACCTCTAGCATACAAAGCGACCGATTTACCACGAGACTAAGAGGTCCGGACCAACCAGGCTGGTTGGTAAATGGCCTTTATACCTCGACCGCTACACTACTCTCCCCTTCTTTTGAGATTCACCAGATGTGAATCTCACCCAGGTTCCTCCCTCAGAGCGGTCGAAACACCCGCAGTGCCACCTACTGCTGAGGATCGGACGAGCCTCCAAATGTAACAGGAGGAGAGATAAGTGCGGGAGCCGGGGATCGAACCGTCGACCTCTAGCATACAAAGCGACCGATTTACCACGAGACTAAGAGGTCCGGACCAACCAGGCTGGTTGGTAAATGGCCTTTATACCTCGACCGCTACAAACGACTCCAAAAACTGGCACACCCTCGGTATCAGTTTTAAAACCAGTTTAAATTTCAAATCTAACCTGGAATATTCTTGCATAGCTAGAAACTCGAATCTGGCGTTGGGGACAGAGCTCTATTTTACTAGTAAATCAGAACTTGTGTACCACAGTAAAAAGGGACTGCCCTACATCTTGGGGTTTCTATGGAACGGTATGCCGTACCTTGATCTGCGTCTTCAGCTTTCCCTTCTTAATTTTCTCACAAAGTGACTAACGGATTTTTTCCCAGTGATCGATTCTTTTCGCATAAAGCTTGTTATTCCAAAAGCAAATCAGGTCCCAAACTAATCAAGAAAATGGTGTATTTACCGTATTTTATATTGCACTTGTTTCCGCACACATTATCGTGGATTGATTTTTGTGAAGCATAACAGATTATTTGAGAGTTAACGAGCTATCAATGGATGGTATTTATAATGCTTTACCAAAGAGGAGAGATAAATTTCACCGCATTTGTCCTGCTAAAATATATGTTGTTATTCTCAAATTCACGCAAAATTTGAGCCAAGTCATCACGTAGCGACTGTGTATAAAGAGAATTGTAAACTGCTGGATAACAAAAGCTCAGGGATCACAAGACATACATAACTCGTCATCGCCGTCACCCCACACACTCACAATTACAGATCTCAAAAGTAAGCTTTCTAAGGACAATCGTTGTCATCACAGTGAAATCGGATATGGATATAATTGAAAAAATCCCATGTGTCTAAGATTCCTATTCAACCAGGGATCTTTATATTATTTAGTCGAGTTTATGTTTATTATGGTTTAATGTGACTTGTGTCTGGTCCAGCAAATCGTTGATATTTTGTTGCTTACCTTTAGACGACTCATACCCCAGACAATGTTTATAAGCGGCTCTATCATACTAATAGAGCAGAATTTTGTACTACAGTAAAATAGACAAAGGCACCGTAGGCAGAGGCGGAGGCGCAGGGGGGGGGGGGGGGGAAGCTGCCCCCTAGCCAGGGGAGCAGCATATATTCGTTTTTCGTCAGAAGTACACTAGTCGAAGAGACTTTACTTTCCGAGAACTGTAACTGAGAAACTCTCGAATATTCGTTTGTTAGGTTATTTGCGTGTGACAGAAGTGTCAATACAGGGGGGGGGGGGGGGGGGGGTTCATGATCAGGATTAATGACGTAGTTTAGTTGATAATCACCAAACAAAGAAGCTATACAATCAGTGAGTGATTTCTGAAACTTATCGTCTCTTGTCTTGAGTTGTACAAAGTGCCACCTACAATGATTTGTTTTTATTTATCCCATGATTACCTAGTCTACTATATATAAAAAGCCTATGACATAAATTTTAGCTTAATGAACACGTCAGCAATGGGATTTCAATAGTTGAAATATACAGTGGAACTACATCCAAGTTGACCTTTGGTGACCTCAACTTGAATACAAACGTGTCTAAATTTATCACTCGTCGCCTCACGGAGGGTGAAATAAAACTCACAATTATTTAGTACGTTTTTAAATGAGTTTACCTCATAACATACCAAAAAATAACAAACATGCGTTGCCTCATGTTAATAAAGTATCCATAACTAAAAATAGTATGCTATTATGTTATTAAAATGAAAAAGGCCCCGTGATTTGCGTGTTTCTTTTTTCAATTTCGTTTCCGCGATGAAAGTGACAGCGGAAGTACCATCCATCGGTGTTTAAACTCTTATTAATCTGACGATCAATAAATAAATATACCCAAAGTAGCTTGGTGTACCAAGTGTTCACCACTCGTGGTGAAGTGGTGTTAACCTCGATCCAAAGGCTCGCGGTTAACAGCACTTCACCACGCGTGGTGAACATTTGGTACACCAAGCTACTATGGGTATATTCTATATATAACCACCGGTCATTCAAAAAATGGAGCGTGACTGTGCTATTACTCGATACTGCATGTTAACTAACGGGTCGCACTTTTACTTCATTTCAAGCCTTCATCATTGATTCCAAGTCCGACTGGACAAAAGCTGAGCGCCTCGCCGGGGAAACATTCTGGATCGAATAGCTATGCACGTACAGACCTCTCGGTCTTAACAGAACTTCAAACAATCCTAAACTATACTTCCACGTGTTAACATGGAAGTATACTGCAATTGCATTTTTTCCTTTTTTGAGAATAAAGCAGGTTCGAATCGTCCTCTCGGTTTCCGTGCGATCCATTGTGTTTCCACGCGGTCTCGGCATTAGGCAAAGATATGAAACTGTCGAATGAGTATCGTAAAACTAATTCTGATTTCAAGCAGCTGCATTCAGCGGTCTGGGCACGGTTGGTGTATCTCCAGACACTACTATTTCTTCTTGTTTTATGTCTGATTAGCCAATTTACATCATTCTCGCCATTTAACCAACTACGAAATCTGTTCACTTATTACTTCCGGAGATTATCTAAGTGTTTTAGGCAGTGTCAGGACCTATTGGCAACGGTCTGGAAGATGCAAGTTTTATATAGTCGCATCCCTGCACCCGTAACAATGAATAATAAGCCTCAAGTGGCACTATTCCATCGAGAGGACAGTCCTAGCACAGCTCGAAAAAGACCAAATTCAAAGATTACCTCCCAGAGGGCGTCTTGATGCGCGATAAGGCGACGTTCTTTTTTTCTCTCGAGCCGCCGTTGGGCGCGATTCGTTAGATGGCCTCTAAATTTTGCTCTGCTATTTCAAATTCATTCTGTTATCATACTTTAATACAAAACATGGAAGTATCGTGACATTGCTCTGCAATTTCAATATTCTAGTTCCTTTCAATTTTTGAAGGGTATGTTAACATCATGTTCTGGGAGTTCGGGGTTACTAGAATACTTTTCAAAGTTTGTCTTACAGTATTTTTTACCTTTTGCTTTATACTCTCACAACTGTTTTTTTTCTTTCCATATCGGGTTGCATCACAAACCCGTTCAGTCATAATTTGGCCCACGAGAGCTTTTATCGCCATATTTCATTTCTGTCGTCACCTGTGTGTATTTATTTTGCTGTGTATGTACCCTGAAGGTCTTCGTCAGACCGAAGCGAGATGAAAATTGTTTTTTCCTGTGGTGTTTGAACTTTATTTAGACGATTTTCTTTCGCCTTAGTCTTTTGCATCTCTCGTATATATATCCCAGAAGTATGTAAACAAATGCTTGTGATGGTAGTTATAAGAAAAAATCAACAAAGTTCAAAACAAATACAAAGAAATTATAAATGTATTCCTGCTAGCGCTTTCACAGCTCTCTCTGCGGCTTTTCGGGCATTTTTTTGTCAATATATCATGTCAATACTGTTGATCGTTACAATACTCCCGGTCTTAACTCATACCCTGAGTCTAGTACCATTTTTGATACCCCCGGTCCCTTACCATTGAATGCTTCCAGCGCCCTTGAAGCATGCAGTGCTCTCCTTCGGGGGGGGGGGGGGGGGTAGGGGGGAGGGTAGGGGGAAGGGGTGGAGGGCCCCGGAATAGTTTCTGAATTAAAACATACAATTTTGTTCGATGTTTATACAATGTAAATGTAAATTAACCCGTTCTAACTGTCAAAACTGTAGTGATTGGGTTTCCCGAACTGACATTTTTTTCAAACCATTTACTGTTATCTGCGCCCCTGATTTGCAACCTGAGAACAAAAGTCGCTGATTATATCTGCACAGCATGATCATTGTTCACTGTAATAATAAAAGCTTTGATTCACTGAGCGCTCGATGCATTTTGGGGGGTAGAACATTAAGTATATTCCACGTGTAGCAATTACTCAACTCTTCCTGCGTTCAAACCTATCCACCCACCAACCACTTCCAAGAAGGAGTTGAAAAAACTGATTTTTCTACTGAAGACGTTCGAGGGATTGGAACGACTGTTAAGGTCGGTGGAGAAAGCTGCCTTTCGACTGGAATTTTCCACTCTTCCAATAATAATAATAATATTATTAATAATAATAATAATGATAATAAATAATTAAAGTTTAGAGCTATGAATCCGACACATTATGCGCCCTGGGCTCTACAGTGCTCTGTTAGTACATATCAAATGTGTTATATGGAACACGGGGAGAATACACTACTAACGCACATCGAAAACTCAAGTGAAAAGGTGGGTTTTTGATGCCTTTTTGACGCTTTCCAGCGTCTTTGGTTACAACAGAATACTATTCTTCCAAATGGTAAAAGACCTTCAGACAAGGAGCCAATACTATAAAACTTTTTAAAATTGTATTTTTCAGAACTGTATTTTCTACCTATCAATATAAATCTCTGAGATAAATCATTAGCGTTTCAAAAGACGTAGCAATTTACCTATCGGTAAATTGCTACGTCTTTTGAAGCGCTAATGATTCATTTCAGTTAGTTGTTTCCATAAACAGAAGATACGATTCGAGAAAATACAATTGTAAATGATTTATAGTATTGGCTCCAGCCAACATGGGTCTCGAACCAGTGCAATTTAGATTCAATGAGAGGGAGATTGAAGATAATAAGAAAACGACAATCGTCACCATCAACACGGGCACATCTCACCATAACAGTCCACAGCAAAAAAGAGAATTCACAACTACGAGAAATCTCCTCTACAGATATTTATATATTTATTTACTGGTGTTTAAGGTCACATACTTATGCACAATGGCTAATCGTGACCGTGACAGTTTTACGGGTGGAGGAAGCCGGAGTACCCGGAGAGAACCACCGAACAACGACGAGCAGCTGCCAGCTCCCCAACATCGTAACTCCGCACTGCAGCACAGGCAGGGTTAGATTGTTTGAAGACATGCGCACCATCGACGTGCAGTACGCCTCAGTACACAGCGTCATCGTGCCGCCATGTAGGCAATCGGGGTGAAGTGTCTTGCGCCCCCTCCTCTGCAGATACATCGTTTTAATTATTTGCTGTTGCCAGACAATCAAAATTCAACTGTTGAAGTCAGAAGGGGTAAACAAATTGAGCACCGTTTCTGTGGGACTGCGGCGCGCAAAAAAACATTCTTTGGCGCGTAGTTTTACAATCCATTGTTTGCAGTTACCATCATAAAGTAACGTTATCACAACGGACTAGGAGTCGTGTTGTAATTTGTTATCATCGTTTTTATACAACAGATTGGATAAAACTATGTCAAATCATCGAACTGATAGGACAAAGTGCTGTTTTAGTGTTTATTGTGTCGCTCATGACATATTTAGTGTGCAACTACCCAAACTCGTAAAAATATGCAACAACATCTGGAGTTAACACTATAACACTTTTACAACTGTAATATCTACCTATTAATATAACTGACTAAAATAAATCATTAGCATTTTAACCCTTTACCCAACGCAGACGATATCAAAATTTATTATTTTAAATATAATTTTTTCAAATTTTTCAAAAAATTTCAACAAAACCATATCATGTGATCCCTCGTTGGAACGAGCTCGATGAGCTCGTTCCAACGAGGGTTCACATGATATGGTTTTGTTGAAATTTTTTGAAAAATAATATTTTTTCTACTACTGAATTTGCATATTACACGGAATGATGCGGCCGATTCGTTGGGTAAAGGGTTAAAAGATATGCCAATTATCCAACTGGCATATTGCAACGTCTTTGAAAGTGCTAATGGTTCATTTCAACCCATTTAAAGTTATGACTAGAAAATACAATTCTAGAAAATACAATTGTAAAAGTTCTACAGTATTGGCCCCTGCTTTAACCGATTCATTAGACGTACATTTGCAATACTAATTGCCCGTCTTCATCTCTGAGTTCTTATTTGTAATTATGTAAATTATCACACCAATTATAATTCATCTGTATTCGATAAGCGTACCAGTGGGATGTGCAGATGCCATGTGAACAAGATTGAATCCCACGCTACATTGGAATTTAGTGCAGCATCCGTTTTGTAGACATATCAGGTTGTGTCATGGCATGTTATTACAGTACCTTGATTACAAAGAGGGGAGGGGGGGGTTGAGAATTTAGACCGAATCGCGACTGTGCCGCGTTCTGGTCGAAATTTTGTGTCCGGTCCTCTGTCCCCATCACTGGAATCTCACCCGTCGAAAAAGATCCACAAAAACATAAGTATCTCCTGCGCCCTTTTCGTTTGTTTTTCATGAATTTTATTTCTAACATCCAGACCCATAGTGTAAATTTGTAGCGACCTGGGGCCAATACTATAATACTTTCACAATTGCATTTGCTAGAATTGTATTTTCTACCTATTAATATACCTGACTAAAATGAAATATCAGCATTTTAAAGGTTATGGCAATTTGCCAGCTGGCAAATTGCCACATTTATGAAAATGCTAATGGTTCATTCAACCCATTTGAAGTCATAACTAATAATTGTAAAAATGGTATAGTATTGACCCCTGATAGCAATCTTATCGCGAAATAGATGGCCGTTGTGTTCTGTACAGTACTGTACATCAAATATCAGATATCGGACTAGTTCAGTCGCCCGGACGTAGTGGCTACCCCTTAGTAGTAAGGTTGTTAATATCGGACATGACGACAATGGGCACCCTACACAGAGCCGTTTTCAAACCCAAATGGTCTAGCAGTACTGACAATGCAAAAGTGTTGTAGTAGGGTCATCTGCAAAAATTAAATAACCACGGAAACCAACTAATAGAGAGAGTATCCCATGCTCTTCCCGAGTCCCGTTTTCACCCTATCGAATCTGCATGCGGCATGTCATTTGCTAAAACAAAACCCACGAAGGATGTGTTGTTGATCCGCAAATTTTGGTTTATTGGCAATGCCCCAGTCCGAAGGGATCTATACAATGGAAATTAGGGTAACAGATCACCGTGTAATATTTCCTCCTCACCTGGCAACTTCAGATATTGTAACCAAGGTCTAATTGCAGGTCATAGTAGCTTTTAACAGACACATTTTTCTGATCATAACTTTTTCTCTGGAACTTATTAAGACATCAAAGCCGTGGTAGCTTAAACGCAGGCAAAAACAAAATTGAATTGAAGGCAGTGTTCACCATTGTGTACAACATGACGAGGGATCAAATATATTATACTATACTTCCGATAAGTTTTGCATAGTAAATTTTAATTTATTAGTTTTCGATCGACGACTCTTTTGTATCACACACATTTCAATGTGCCCGTTTAACCTTTTACCTAACATGAAAAGCAGACGACACATGCAAAAAATATTCTTGAATAACTAATTTATTTTCATTTTTTGTCTCAAAAACATAGGTTATGACCCATCATTGGAACGCGCTTGACGAGCGCGTTCCAACCAGGGGTCATAACCTATTCTTTTGAGACAAAAAAATAAAAAAAACTAATGAAAATGTATTGGCTTTTTGTGAATAGCGTTGGTCGGTTTTTGCCGTTACGTTGGGTAAAGGGTTATAGAGAGTACTTGACAATGTTTCAAATGCAATGTTCGATACCTCTGAACTTGTCCAATTCCCGGCAAGAAAATATTACGATTGAATCCGAGGTGAAATGAGTTAAAAGTAGAATCGACTTTTTTACTTTTCGGGCAAATACTGATGATTTTCGGACCTTCTCCACCATGAAACACAGTAGGTGGAGGGTAAATAAATGATAATTTGACAAGACCTTTATCTTCTATCATAAAAAACTTCAGTGAATGAAACTAATACCGTTCAGTCGTTGTCCTTTCTTCAGATTTGCATAATCAAGGAATGGTGAATGCGGAGTTTATGTATTGATTGAAGAAAGAAAAGTGTTTTGTCGATTCGGCATTCCGTAGTTTTACTGTAGGCGCGTGCATGTCTATAGCTAATTTTATCAACTTATGTGGATTTTTCAACAAATTTATGCGTATTTTTGTGTCTGAAATTGTATGTGAGCCTTATTGTGACTTCCCCCATATGTATGTATGTTAATATTAACTTTTTTCCGTTTTAATATTTGATAGAAAGGCGCTTGGTATGGTATTGTTTCGTCGACCGGTGTATTAAAAAATATTGTACGGAAACAGAAGACAAATACAATTTCGAAAAAATATTACCATTTTCACAAGATCCAGAAAAAGCATTGCCCATCAGTGCCAGAGTAGCATCCAACGGAAATATGATTAGTGAATCCCATAGCACTGAGCAAGTCAAAATCTTTGTGTTTTCTCCAAAACATACCAAACTCTTTATTCTGCCGGACTGTTTCGATCAATCATATTCAAAGAAATCAGTAATTCTTGAAGACAAATTTTTTTACGTGAATGAAACAGTGGTAGATGATGATGATGTGATAGAGAGGATACTGCACTGGTAAGCTGGAATGGTAATAATTTTATTATACAGCCCTCCAGGGCCCTAAGATTCAATTGTTTATGTTTACCCATTTCAAACACAAGTTAATTTTGTTTTCTGCAAATGGACTACGCCATTTTAACCATTTACCTAAAAAGCAAACGACCCATGCAAACAAAATTCTTGAATAACTTTTTTTTTTTGCATCAATAATATAGGTCATGACCCCTCATTGGAACGATCTCAACGAGATCGTTTCATTAAGGGGTCATAAGCTATGTTTTTTGTGAGAAAAAAATGAAAATTAATAAACATTGAATGGTGATTTTTGTGAATAGCGCTGGCAGTTTTTGGTTGTTACGTTGGGTAAAGGCTTAAAAAGGGTTCACTAACCCCTTGAACCATTGTGGTATCTTCCATATCAGTTCAACTTTAGCAATTGGAAGAGTCCATATTCACTATTTGGAGGTAGACAAATTAATATTTTCAAAGCGAAGATTTTGATTGATAAACTCTACACATTCACTTACGAGCCATTAACTCAATGAAACTGTGACGTATCATGTCCCTGGGCTGTAAAACGGGCCTCTAGGGTTCAAAGAATTACTAATTTAATCATACAACCAACGTTATTATTATTATTATTAATATTATTAGTGAGACCCCTCGTCGATGTGTTGTCCATCGAGTTATCCATTCATCAACTGTCACGTTTCTTGTGTGCATAAAACGTATGCGTGCCGGGTGTAAAGTATTGACATAGTTAGCACTTTAGCCGAGGTAGCTAAGGTAATGGACGAAAATGGCACACGCAAATCACAAACAATCGCCATTCACACAATGCAAAAAACAAAGTTTGTGACGCCTCATTGGAACGGAACCTCGAGCTCGTTCCAGTAAGAGGTCATAAACTATGTTTTTAGAAGAAAAATGATTTTTTGTTTAATTACTAAAAGCACGTTTTGCTTGTGTTGTCATCTGTTCGTTTTGGGGTTTTTTTGGTCAAGGGTTATTTTTCCCCAAATTCTAGGAATTGGTTTTCAAGGTGTTGATCATCAAATATACTAATAAGACTGAACTAATCTTCAACACAAAGCAAACTTGTTACATAAATTCAAGCTTCATTTCTGCATCTCTCAAATCTTTCATCATGGTACATGAGGTATGAATCTAAACTTAGACAGTCAGAAAAAATAAAAGTTAGCAGGTGGGGTTTGAAAAGCACTAGCGTAACTGATAGGGAAAATGAATTGGTTTCCGTTGTTCCCACTAAGACGGATGAGATCCCTTTACTTTTCTTATTATCGACATACAGTTCGCCGCCTTGATGCTTATAAAGGTAAAGTGGATTACAGTATGAAAACGAGGTTATCTAACTGAAACTGCTTCCTCGGGTGACTTTTGCGCCTGGGCGTCTGTGCATGTGTATGTATGTGAAGATTTTATGAGTACGCTTTTGCATTATCCCAAAAGGCAAACCTGCTCTGATCCGAGAAAACTCCAGTGGAGAGGAACGCAATAACGCAAGCCCAAATCTGAAAACCGATTGATTAGGAGGAATAAAAAATAAAATGTGAGACGTGCTGCTTCATGGATGTCTTGTTGAGACCGTCGGAATTGGGGAAGCACAATGAACGTTGACGGTCTCTGCAACTGGTTAATATATTGGGGTTTTTGTGATGATCAAATGAACAGTTTTACAAACTTTTAGTTTTCCAAAAGGCACTTGCTGTTATCTGTTACCATAAGGCTCAAACATTCCTCCAGTATTTGTTCTAGTGGAGTAATATTTCTTCTTTTGGCTCTTTTGTGAAGTTGGGCAAACCCGCACTCTTTAAAACGGTTTTCGCTGGAGGATGAGCACCGTCCCTTGGGGGATAGATAGTGTCATTTTTGTGATTCTCAAAGGTCTATACGATTTTTTATCAAGTCAATTAATTTTGTTTTCCAAATATAATGAAGACATCACTGTTTCCTATATCTTTACAGAAGAGGTGGATGTAATTTTCTATTTTAAATACATTTCTGTTATATATTATTTATTTATTTATTTATTTATTTATTGGTGTTGAAGGTCACATACTTATGAACAGTGGCTAATCATGACCGTGGCAGTTTTACGGGTGGAGGAAGCCGGAGTACCCGGAGAGAACCACCGAGCAACGACGAGCAGTTGCCAGCTCCCCATCATCGTAACTCCGCACTGGAGCACAGGCAGTGTTAGATTGGTTGAAGACATGCGCACCATCGACGTGCAGTACGCCTTAGTACACGGCATCATCGTGCCCCCGTGTGGACAATCGGGGTTAAGTGCCTTGCCCAAGGACACAACGCGGAAGTCCGAATTGATCGCACAGATGGTCACCTATCCAACGATTAACCGGGCTCGACGTTGCTTAACTTCGGTGATCTAACGAGAACCGGTTACCGTAACGCCACCGCGCCCCTCTGTTATGTATAAACTGCAAAGAGTGTCACTCGAAGAAGTAATTACTTTGTCTTGTGAATCTTGACTGGTCCAATCATCTAACTTCTCTTCTAGTATGTTGGAGAAATAATGGAGTGCCCAACATTTTGTTGATCCCATTTGTAATTACCTGTAAGACCCTTAGGTTTAACCATTTGAACCCTGGTGGTATCTTCCAAGTCAGCTCAATGGCAGCAATTGGACGAGTCCATATCCATTATTTCGCGGTAGTCCAATTAATATTTTCAACGTGCAGCCATGGGCTGCACGTTGAGAATATTAATTGGTCTACCCCACACATTCACACAGTCATCCTACTTAATGAAATTATTGCGTATCATGCTCTTGGGCCGGAAAAAGGGCCCTTCGGGTTCAAAAGGTTAAGGTATTTTGTGCAAATGTTACCTGGGGAGCATTATATTTGCCTGATAAAAACCACCTTTTGTGAACAACGGAAGCATATATTTGATACTTTCTTCATTCCGAACGAAGCATTTATTTTACCGCAAAACGGATAACACTTCAGTGTTATTGTTATGTCAAGAGGCACTCTTCCGACTTCATATACCTCAATATAGAAAAATACTGTTGAAAATACGGGAAAGTTCTGCCAGCTTGGTGTCGGAGTTCTTCTTCAAAATGCTACGCTAAAACTCCATATGTTTGCAGCGGAGACATTTTGTTCGATCGAGCAGCAGAACCAAAGATCTGATATGTATATCTAGCTTCAATACTCGACACTTGTTCAATCGTCATCAAAAATAGACTAAGTCCCAGGTTAAAGATATTGATTGGTCCACTTCACGAGCAAACTCTTCCCAGACAAGTCGACTTTGAGGATGCTGTTATGCACTTGTAAGCAGTAATTAAAGAATTAATAGCCTTCGTACTGAAAAGAATAAGTTCCACTTCTCCGTTGGTGAGATTAAGCTTTGAACAGGAACGGCGGAAAATTTACGGTAACAGGACCTGCAACTGGTTGCCAGTAGATTATCATAAATTTAACAGCAATTCCTAACATTGCATGCATGTCGGGAAAATAGATTTTAATCTGAGATTAGATTTCAGAAATTTGAGGGGAAATTTTCCAGCTGTTTGAACCTTGACCCCCACACCACCCCATACACACACTTCATGTTTTATCGAATAGGTGAAGTTGGTAACGTTGTGGTAAACTATAGATATAATTTTTTTAAGCGCGCTCAACCCTGCTTTTGAAGCTGATCAATGTGGTACTTTTTGTATTAACTTCCCTGATCAAGAGAATTGTACTCCCTTGCATTTTATATCGCCCAATTTCCATGGTAACACAATTCCGTTTGAAATCATCTTTCGTCTGCTATTCTAGTTTTTCAAAATCTAGGGATCCGTTCAGTCGTAAAAGAACAGTGATTCTGTATGCCGAAGTGATCTTGAAACTATTATCTCAAACCCCATCGCAATTCTCCTGTTCACATTTGTCTATACCGGAAAAAGAGTCTGCAAGTAGAGCCCCGCAAAGCGCGTAATTCGATTCGATTCGATATCGATCAGATGATTCGAAATCCGACCTAATTTGAGTCGCTCTTACTCGGAAATTTCTAATTTGAGTCGCTCTTACTCGGAAATTTTCGAATCGTCGAGATGTTCTCAAAAATTTGCCAAGTGTCTCTCTTAAACTCTTCTTCTATCGGATACCTGTACGGGGGGGGGGGGGGGGGGGGTTGGGGGGTTGGAGGGATAGAAGAAGAGTTCGATTAGGTTAACTTTCTGGAACTACTTTTTTCCGCTCTGGAATATTCCGCTTTTTGAATGACTTGCCCAAATCGACGAGTCGGTGTTGAGTATAACACTTCAATAGAGACTGGCAATATTTACGATTGTAAGACGGAGTTAAATTTGAAGAGCAGTGAGATTCGATTCGAGATTCTATTCGATACGAAATTATCTGCCTGATTCGACTCGGGATTCGATGAGATAAGATTCGCCGGGTCCAAACTTTCAACCTCATATTATCCTCATAAATATCTAACATTTCCAAAATCTGTGTTATTTATTTAAGAAATAACTGTTGTTTTCCTTCGGTTTATGCGATATAAACCGAAAATTTTCATCACAAGCTTCATAACTCGCGTGTGCTGAAAATTTTTTGGTTATATCGCATAAACCGAAGGAAAACAACAGTTATTTCTTATAATTTAATCCGGCTGTAATATTAAAATATAAAAAAACTATGTGTACGTGAACAAAAAACTTTTAATTTTCGCAAAAGACAACAGTCAAACTCAGGAAAGTGTGCCACAAACAGGTCACGTCAATCATTGTCAAATTGTTTGTTGTTTTGATTTTCGATCGCAGACGATAGATATTTAGCAAGTCACGTAACAATATCATTAAAAACAATTTTTTTAAGTTCCCCCAAAATCATGTTTGGATGTATGAATATTTTATTTGTCTCCCACTTCGGTATATTTCATTAAATTCAATTGTTCCCGAGAAATTACCATTATATTCTCGCTGTCTGGAGGCGACGAAAAATCGATCATTGATCTTTGTTTACAAGCTTGTTATCCATCCATCGGTCTGCCGTCACGCCCTCACGGTGACAATTAGATTGAGTGGGCGGGGCTTCCAGGGACTTCAAAGTTGGATCGGATACATGTGCGAACGTGTTAACATTCCAAATCATTACGTGATTTGGTTTATACGATTTTGACGCCTTTCACGCTGTATGCTTTCAACCAATCAAACGCAGAGGCGAGGCAAATGATTAAATTATTTATTTATTTATTTATTTATTTATTTATTTATTTATTTATTGTTTAAGGTTATTTTCAGCGTCTTTGGCTATCTCATGATCGCAACATAGGTATGAAGTCAAGTTTAGCAAACCATTTATACCTGTGCTGTCCAATTTAGGGGACCTCCATTCCAGACGTTTCTTCCGGGTCTTATATTCAGGGCCCTTACACTTTCCAAGAACAAAAGTTCCATACTATTTCCGTACATGCCGGCTCATTTTCCATACCCACGTGAAAATGTTAAATTGATGAAAATCGGACCATGGGGATTTTTTTTTATAAAAACAGTAACCAAGCCTGGAAATAAGCAGACTGTCATCTGCAGAATGAGGTCCCCAGAGGGTGAATTTGGTGATGCTGCCCTGCCTGGCAGTGTAGCATCACTATACTTACAACAGAAAGAGGTATCCAGCGGATGAAGTGGTCCACTGTATGGGATAGCATCAGCAAATTCACCCTCTGTGGACCTCATTCTGCAAATGTCAGATTGCTTATTTCCAGGCATGTCCGTAACACAAGGTAACATTTGTGTTTTTCAACATTTTCAAGAATTTCCGGTCTTCATACACATGTGAGTTGGCCAAGCTGCTTGTTCAAGTAGACAAAACTATTAAATGATTAGGAATTTTATTGATATTTTTTTAAATTTCAGTTGATTCAGCCCTCTGCTCTCTATATCAAAATAGGGAAATTACACGGGGAACATTTTCAGATAATGGAATCTGGAATTTAACCAATTCAAGCTTGTTTGACAGAGCTCACTCTCACTGAGCTCTGTCAAACAAAATTGATTTGGTTAAGTTCCTGGTTGGATCATGGGAATAGTTGCAAGCTGAAATTGTAATATTTAGACAATAAGGGGAAGAAGGTTGAATTTTGTTCAAAATATTAATTTCCATACTTTCCCAACACCCTCAAGGTTTGGCTGACATTTTTCCATACTTTTCAAGACCTTTTCTAGGTCGACACAAATGTCCATGCGTTTTCAAGAATTTCAAAGAACTAACTCTGTATTTTACCAGTAAACCAGGACTTGTTTACCACAGTAAACAAGACCTGTTCCACTTCCCGGGGTTTCCGCGGGGAATGTTATCGCAATTATTTTACATTTATCGATTTCGGTTTTAAGCAATTCAACGGTATTTTGATGTGCGGTTGCGCCCGATTTCGTCTTTTCAAATTTATCACTAAGAGACTTAACACTTTCATCAAAGTCTTGCACTTTTGTCTTAACAAGGTGAACATCGGCTTCTATTTGTTTCGATTTGATAGGATTGACAGAAATATTTGTCTTACTCAGATATTTTACTTTCCAATCTACTAAGCCTGGCGGTAGCGCGGTGACTCAGCCGGGACGTGGCTACAGTGGAAGTGTGAAGGGTGTCTCCCCTCCCCCCCAATATTTGTCCAAAAATCCCCACAAAATTCAGGCAAAATTTGCAACAGTTGGAAATTCGAAGCATTGTTGTAACAGAGATTTTTTTCCGAATGTGGTATTACATTTAGATGAAAATTCCACCCGCCGACTCCCACAGACAGAATTCTGATCGAACAACGCAAGATTTTCCGACTACTTGGCGGCTCTGAGGTTAATTCCGCAACCGTGGTCGTGTTACGCGTTTTGTTCTCTTCTGTATGCAATGCACCCACAGACTGCAGTTTGTATTAGGACTCAAAATGTGCCCCCTGTGGGGCTCTGTCCTGGAACTTTTAAAGTTACTACCACAATTCTGCAGTTTTTTGGGGGCTCTGTACTCTCATGAAAGACAGATACAGCCAGACTGAAAATTTTGATTTGTATCTGGTATTGTTGAATTAATATCTTATACATATTGTGACATATATGCTGAGTTAGTTACATGTCGCTAACTTATTACTCATAGTTTGAAAGTATAATGAATGGTTGTTAGTCATTGAGTTCATTTCAAGATTAGTGTGCTCACTGCTCAGCATGACCTCATATTTGAGATGGTTACTTGATAAATTGTTGATTGAATACTAATTTTTTGAGCATCTCCAATCATGTACATTCATGTAATTAACACAATGCCTAATGAAGGTAGATAGGGCCTACTTACAGACTACAGTACCACAAGACGTTGTCATTTTGTGCTATCTTAAAGCTTCAAATTATGTATATAGATATTTAGTTTAAACAATATTTATTCAAAAAGAAATATGATATAATACATACAAGTAACTGTTAATATCACAGAAGCTGCACAGAGGATATGATACCGAAGTATGCGCTATAGCAAGACAAACAGAAGTAAACGACGGTGTAAGTGGAGAGGATTCTCAGAAAGCTTTGAACTTATGTAGGCCGTCTCCCAGTGAGATATATTTAAACTGCTTGGAATTTTTTCCAGAATGCCCAACAACCTACCGGTACAGTCACTCGAAGTCAACATTTTGAAAAATTTACCCCTCTTGGGAGGTTGGAAATTAGAGGACGGGGCACCCCTTCAAGTATCCACCCCCAGTTGGAATTTCCATAGATCTACACCTCCCCCCCCCCCCACCCTCCCATTGAAGACCCCCGAGCTACGTCCCTGTGGCTCAGTGGTTTCAGCATTGAATTTCAAACCGAAAGGTTCACGAGTAGTAAGTAAGCTCTGATCTGCCATATTCTCCCAAAAGAGCAGTCAGAGCAACCGATGACGTCATTTTAATTTTTGAAAATTTTTGGAATATTTTTTAATTTTGGAAAATTTTTGAATTTTTTTTTTTTAGTTTTTTATTTGTTTTTTAATTAATGTTTGTATTTTAATTAGATTTTTAGAAAATCCTACGACCATATTGTGACGTCATTCCCCCGGTAATATGATGCATGATGGGTACTCAGGTGATCAAACCAGTTTCAATTTCAATTTCAAGTTTAATTTTTGATTTTATAATTTCAAACATGGCTTCCCCCAACTAACAAAGAATGGAGACTCCCACCAATCCCCCAGCATTCCCCCTCACCCCATCTAAATAACAGTATTTTTTTTATTTTAAAGCTTAATTTTAAATTTAAATTTCAAGTTTAATTATTTTTTTCGCGGTTATATGTCGGTGTATACGTGGAAATTTTTTAATTTCCCCACCAAAAGAATGGAGACACCTTCACCCCCCCCCCCCACCCCATCTAAATAACAATCCTTTGTGATTTTAAATCCTTTTTTAAATTTAAATTTTAAGTTTAATTATTTTTTTCGCGGTTCTTTGTATGTCGGTGTATACATGGAAAGGCAGTATGCATCTGTGTATCTAGTCTTTGTAAGACTGTGACCCGGGGCCCTCCTGGCCCTCACAGTCTTTGAGAGACCCGTTCAAATCTAGTCTGACTAAAAATGAAAGAAACTGACCGCATTTGGGTCGACTCAGTTCACGCTTCATATCGAAGACACAAATCACATAATCAACATTCTACTTGTCGTACTCAGCCCAAATATAATTTATTTATGTGTCTGCATCATTTTTTAACGCAAACACAGCATCAAATTCAAGAAATGTTGAAAAATATCCGACTTCACGACGTCAAAAAACACCGATTTCAAAGATATACAAATTGTACTACACATGCGCACAGTATCTGTGCGCATGCGTAGTACAATTTGTTTATCTTTGAAACATGATGTTATTTTACGTGTTGAAGTCGGATATTTTTCAACATTTCTTGAATTTGATGCTGTGTTTGCGTTAAAAAATGATGCAGACACATAAATAAATTATATTTGGGCTGAGTACGACAAGTAGAATGTTGATTATGTGATTTGTGTCTTCGATATAAAGCGTGAACTGAGTCGACCCAAATGCGGTCAGTTTCTTTCATTTTTAGTCAGACTAGATTTGAACGGGTCTCTCAAAGACTGTGAGGGCCAGGAGGGCCCCGGGTCACAGTCTTACAAAGACTACTGTGTATCCAAACATCTGTCTGACAAATCATAGACAGGATGGTAAGTTAATCCTCTTTCGACCGGCGTTCAAAGTAATGAGTAAACTTTGTGTTTGACCATTGAAACAAAAACATTTAAGTGGTTACCCTAAAGATAAAGCAATATTTTGTTACTAAACAGAACGTGTCCAGTTCTTAGATAATGAGATAAATCGTATAGCGTTTGTTCCAAGACAATTTCATCGATTTCCAATAAGAATCAACACAAAAGGACGGTCCGTTATCGGCGACAAACATCCACACATCCAACTTCACACGTGGTCGACCTAACCCCCATCTGGACTTTGACTCACCTTCACCCAGCCCCTTATATCTCTGGTGGTATCACTTTCAACAGCCACAGCTACAGCTATATCGTGACTACAGCTCAAGCCAAAAAAATATGCCATTTTCGAGCGATTTATACCCTGAAATAAAGAAGCATACACAAAAACCCTCCCAGATATTTCTAAGTCACTCAAACCTTTTTTCCAGTAACTCGGGGGGGATTTCTACACAACCTCATACGGGTTTCTCGGCGGATACTGCAATCGGTATGTATTCATTTTCAGATTAACACCGTCACGGCCGAATCCGGTTAATCTGGGCCCCGTCGCCACCAAGCCCCGACACCTGTCCCGTGACCCGTGTCACCAAGTCAACCTTTCTCTGCAAGGAAGGGTTCACGATAGCTCATTGTCTAGTGATTCGGACCTCTAATCGAGAAGTCATGTGTTCTAACCTGACCTTAGCTTTGGGAAGGACACTTCACCCCGATGTCCCGTGGGAACCCCTATTTGTGTGAATAGGAATCACAGCACAACAGAATGACTGTAACGCGTGATTTACCCCCCCCCCCTTACGCACGCACGCACGCACGCACGAACGCACGCACGCACTGGTTGAACCATCCAGATTTTAAACTAAGCAAAATCAAAGGTAACAACCGCCAAACAGATGTGGGATTAGGAACTATTGTGGTTAACCTGTCTGGAACCAATGACCTAACAGCCCAAGAGAAGCCTCTTTTAGATCGCGGTTTAACTCCTGTTTCTACTGCTCCTTCTCCTGCGTCTAGTATGGTTCAACTAGGTATATCGTACTCAGAGAAAATCAAATCACCGAACCGCTACTTGGGCTGCTTATTTGATTCTAAATTCTCACAGTTTCGGCATAAGACCGGAGTTAACTTTGACAAAAAGAACTGGCGCCTACCCGATATTTGTAAAAACATCCTTTTGATTGGTATTTAAATTTAGGACGCATTGATCGAGATACCCACCCGCACATCCAGGTGGAGTGCTACCCCATCGCCAAGTTCAATCTTTTGCGCTCTATATTTAAAGGGCACAGGGGCCAGTCCAGTCCTTCCAAAATATTATTAAATGTTGGTGTGAATTCTCGAAGTGATAATACTGATCTTGTAGTTAAGCAGTTGCGGAATATGCTTAGCGATATCAGGGTCAAGTTTAGATCAGCAAAAATTTATTTCGCTGAAATAAATTTTTCCCAAAAACTCCCTTTGGCTGAGAGGAGAACCTTGAGCGTCATCAATGAAACCATTCGGAAAGTGAAGGACGTTAACGTGATACGAAAAATTGTGTCGGTGTATACTGAGGTCGCTCAGGAATTATTACATTTGATCAAAAAACCGCCAAAATTATGTACGATCACTGTTTAAACCATCTAGATTTAAACTAAGTAAAGGCAAAGGTAACAACCGTCTGACAGATGTGGGATTAAGAACTAATGTTATTAACCTGTCTGGCACAAGAGGCCTAACAACCCAAGAGAAGTCTCTTTTGGATCGCGGTTTAACTTTTGTACCAGCACCGAAGCCTAAAAAAGTGGTAATCAGATAAATGTACCATCGTACAACTGTAATTTTCTTAGGCAAATGAAATTAGCAGACCGCTTTAGAAACTCCAGCGGTCGGAAACTTCCTTTTACAGAATCATCTGTTTGTTCACCTCCCGATAGTGAAGTATATCCCAAAATTATTGAGGCTAACAAACGAATCCTCCAAAAGGTGTTCAGCATGAACATACTCTCTGATGAAGACAATTTAGCAGCTGGTGAACGGAGTGGCCTAACGAAACTTCGAAAAAATAAGAAATTAGTATTAAACCAGCCGACAAAGGTGGGTCGGTGGTCGTTCTATCTCGGAATAATTATATAAAGGAAGCCGTGAGACAACTCAGCAATACTAAACATTATAAGACAATAGATTCAATTATTTGGCCGAGCAATATTGAATAATTCAATAAGATCTTAAAATTTCTCCTCGACGAAGATCACATTACCAAAAAACAATTGAAATATTTAACAGCTAAGCTCAGTGCTCAAACAAGGCAATTTTACATCCTACTAAAAATCCACAAGGACAGTTCGTCATGGACGGATGACCCTGGGGGTCAATTGTCTCAGATTGTCACTCAGAATCTTATCCGATCTTGGAACTAATTGATTATCACCTGAAACCTATAGCAAATAGACATCCGAGCTATTTCGAAAATACACAGGATTTCCTGTCCAAAATTTCTAAAATGAAAATATCGAAAAATGAAATTCTGGCTAATTTGGATATCGACAGTATATATACCAACATTGATATTGATAAAGGTGTTAAATCAGTTAAAAATGGATTTGAAAAATATCCGGATGCAAAACGCCCGGATGAACAAATGTTGGATCTTTTGGAGCAGAGTCGAAAAGGCAATGACTTTCAATTCAATGGAGAATATTTTTTTTACAAATAATGGGTTGTCCTATGGGAAAAAGATTCTGTCCTAACTTTGCAAGCATTTATGTAGCGGAGTGGGAGAAAATGACTTAAGCAAAGGTGCAAAGCATCCTCTCGTATATCTAAGATATTTAGATGACATTTTATTATTTGGGAATATTCAAAAAGAGATTTTGAGGATTTTTTAGAAATATTAAACAATCATGATCCAAACATAAAATTAAAAGCAACTATCAGAGAAAGTTCTGTTGATTTTCTCGATGTGACCGTGTTTAAAGGCAAGCAATTTCAGTCATCCGGTCTTTTAGATTATAAAATATATTTTAAACCAACTGATTCACATCAATTGTTGCACACAAAATCATTTTATCCTCTACATACATTTAATGGTATCATCAAATCACAGCTGATTCGTTTCCACCGCAATTCAAGTGATAAGGTAAGTTTCAACGAGGCTTGTTCTACTCCATTTGACGCCCTCGGGTCGAGGGGGTATTCACTCCGCTTTTTGCGTAGCCTGAAATCTCAAACTCTGATGAAGCTCGGAAGACTAGCAGAAATTACTGATTTCAAACTACTGAAAACTGAACACAACAGACCATTGCAGTATTGAAGTGGCGTGGTACTGAATTGCAAAAAGCCTCGTTGTAGAGTGCATACTTTTATGCCTGATCAGAAAGAGGAATTTTCGTCCGAACAAACGAAAAATCATTATCAGATCCGTAACTCCCTCCATTGTGATTCACCGAATATTATTTACCTTATCAGTTGTAAACGTTGTTGGAAACAATCTGTTGGTCAAAGTAAAAATCCATTCCAAGAACGTGCTACTAGACACAGACAGGATATAAAACATAATGCTGATGCCCCATTTGCACAACATTTTAACCTTCCTGGTCATTCTTAAGACGATTTCGAAACCCATCCTATTGAACAACCACCAGTTAAGAAACGGATGAATTTAGAAAAAAAGTGAAGCTTTTTGGATCAATATGCTTCAATCCCTCTGGCCATTTGGTATGAACATATCAGAGGGAGAATGCGAAAGGAGGTCTATCATTCCTTTCACTTCAACATACAACAGAATGAATATCGAAATAGCGAAAATATTGAAAGATTAATTCAATTTAACCAACTCAAAATTAAATGAACCTTTCAATCTTCGACCTGTCATCTCTAATAAGAAAAACAAAAGCTTGCGTAACATCCTTGTAAGGACTAACTTAGAGCCCATCAATGAATAACATCAATTATTGTCAGTCAGTTTAACCAGTTCCTGAGCTCATCACTTAGTTTTATATCAATTTGGTGTATTTTTATCATGTTTGAAACCCATCAAGGTTAAGGAAATGTATATTTTCATGAAAACAGTATTTCGGCGGCATATTACAAGAAAAAAAAAGTTTCAGTGGGAAACGTCTGTGCCAGTGCGAATTCGTAACCTTAAACACACACACACATACATACCCAGAGGTATCCGCAAATGTTGTATAAGGGTATGAGGGGTTGATTTTGCATGTCCGATGAGTGTTTTTTCAAACTCCTTATGCCCTCATACGCCGAAAAAAAGGGATTCCATCGATCACCACGTTTACTGGAATCCCATTCTACGGTAAGTCTGCGAAGACAGAATCCCTTTTTAGTCGTATGGGGGTATGAGGAGCTGTTTGTGAGTGTGTAGTGAGTGATTTTTTTCAAATCCCTCTTACCCTCATACGACATTTGAGGATACCTATGATATAGCCATATCATAGGTATCATCAAAAGGTATCCTCAAATGATACAAAGCCATGTCATAGGTATCCTAAAATGTCGTATGAGGGTTTGAGGGGTTGTTTGTGACGGTATTGTAGGGGTTTATGACGGTGTGAAGGGGTTGTTTGTGAGGGTTTGTGAGGTTGTGAAGGGTTGTTTGTGAGGGTTTGTGAATGTACAATAAGTTATTTTTCGAACCCTCACAAACCCTGTGTGGTGTTAGTACGTTGGGGAGTTTGACAGTTGCTTGCTGCTGATCGGTGGTTCTCTCCGTGTACTCCGGCTTCCTCCACCCGTAAAACTGTCCGATACGAAGTGACCCTGGCTGTCGAAAGTGTCGTTAAACCCAATAAGTAAATATATTAATACTAAGACTGGCTTCAGAATTTCTAATCTTTCTAACCTCTTCCTTTGCTTTATCCGTTTTGTCAAGTTTCTTACCAATGCCCACAAGTAATGAATAAATGCCAGGAATGTCCAATGCACTTGACCATTTTCGGATGTAAATAAAGTTGCTTGATCAAGGTGATAAAGTACGGAATGGGCTAAAACATCGCTGCTAGAAATATGAGGTTAAGCGAGCAGTCATCATACACAGAATTTCTTGTCGCTCTCAGTTATGCAACAGGTTCGAAAAAGACACCTTTGCACTGACTGTCCACTTTGTCGTAATTAGCGTTTGGTATAAACGCCATGCAAGTCAATTAGTTTTGTGTTTTCAAGCTAAGTACACTTAGTTCATTCGTAAGAAAAACTGGATTTGGATCGATTTATTGAGTGCGAACCGCATTTCATCACAATTTGAGGAAATTTTGCACTTTTTTGTACACATTTACATTGATTTTTTGTGAAAATCAACGAAGATATTACTCTACCAGTTGCAATTATAGTACTGTCGTACTGTCAAAAGGGATATACTTTCAGGCTAAGGACCTGCGAAGCTTCGAAAATCAATTCGATTCGAAATCGTCCCGATGATTCTATTTGAGTTTCACTGAAAGTTTCGTATCGTCCAACAAACTTTTTTATCATGAGGTCTTGGGGAGCGCGGTGGCTCAGTTGTACACTGTTGGATTTCTATGGTAGAGGTCCCGAGTTCTATCCCCGCCCGGGACAACCCGCGTTGTATCCTTGGGCAAGGCACTTTATCCCGGTGGCTACATGGGGGCACGATGACTCCGTATACTAATTCGTACTGCACGTCGATGGTGCACATGTCTTCAACCGCCGTAACCCTACTTGAGCGAAGCTTGAACAGAGTTAGAATGTTGAGGAGCTGACAGTTACTCGTCGATGATCGGTGGTTCTCTCCGGGCACTCCGGCTTCCTCCACCCGTAAAACTGTCACGGTCACAATTAGCCATTGTGCATAAGTACGTGACCTTAAACACCAATAAATAAATAAATATTCTTGAGGTCTTCTGTAGAGGATACCTGGAGCCAATACTATAAAACTTTTACAATTGTACTTCCTAGAATTATATTTTTCACCTATTAATAAAACTGACTAAAATGAATCATTAGCATTTTAAAAGATATGGCAGTTTGCCAGTTGGCAAATTGCCAGATCTTTGAAAATGCTAATGCTTCATTTTAACCCATTTCAAGCCATAACTAGGTAATACAATTCTAGAAAATACAATTGTAAAACTTTTATGGTATTGGCCCCTGCTGGTGATAGAAGAGTTAAAGGTGATTCCGCTTCTGAACTATTATTTACTAATTAACATTCCTTAATTTTGATGAAGTACATCTGATATAATTTTAAATATATAAATAGTGATATAACAGTGGTACATGTAGTAAAAAATAGCAGTCGCGTATAACATAAGTAGCACAGGCGTTGAACCAAGTAAAGTGGTCGTACTCGGAAAAAATTTGGGACAAGCTGATTTTTATGTCATTGTGAAGAGGAATGTCTCCCGAAGAACATATCCAAAATCCGTAAAAATCCGCTTAGGGAAAATTTGTTTATAGCATTTATACCGATGGTGGTGTAAGAGCGAATTTCGATCAATTTTCCGAAACCAGCATTCCAACGTTTGCGAACGTGAGGACATGGATTTGTGTGAATACAGTTCTTTTCTACTCACTAACACACAAGGTATGCAGAGTGTATCATCACAGTCCATAACACCAGTGCACATCCCGAATAAAGAGCGTTGTTTTATAGAAATTTTATAAATCATTGAATTCTCACTGCCAAACTCTGTTTCTGCCTGTTTATCTGACATATCACAAGATACTGCGATCACTCGGCACACAAAGCTATTCGCTAATGGCCACACGCTCCTGAATTATTGTTTTCGATATGCTTGTCATTTTTTCTTTGTCTCCTGTTGAAACCTAGCGGTGTTAACATACACAGGAGGCAATCGTTTGTCACATTTCCTTGTTGGTTTGCCTATTTTCTATTTCTCTGTCCTCTTGTATTTCTTTTCAATTCGGTATATTCGCCCTGTGATTCAAGCTTTGTTGTTCTCATATAATTCGATTGGTTTTTGTTATTGAAGTATATATTTCCTTGTCCACATAACCTAACCCATGTTGTGATTTGAAATGGCTTCTTCTGGGCATTCCATTGGTGTTGGAAATTCATTGTTTCCGAGAGCACTCCTATGTTATATGCCAGATTGGTTTTGATGAAGTTAAACCAGTGAAAGTCTCCAAAAGGGTGTCCACACGCTGCTCAAATGCTGCAATATGAGGGCGAGGCCAGACCTGGAGACATACCTTACGGAAAAGCTACAACAGGAGCCCGTGAGGGTATATAGTTTTGGTTCATGCAAATTGTTGCAGAGATTTCACTGACGCAAAACGACCCGCTGTTACAAGCACTCCCGAAACTGAGCCTCCGTCGGCCAAGAAAGTGAGATCTAGTTTGCCGGCATTTGACTTCAAAAGTGATTGCCTCTTCTGTAGCCAATCGGAGGTAATTGATCTACGCCACCCTGACCGGACTTAAGTTGTCAGAACTGTCGAAACACTCCCTATGCGGAATAAACTCCTTGAGCATTGCGAACTGAGAGGGGACAGTTTAGCATCAGAAGTTAGAGCTCGTTTGTTGAATTGCATTGAACTTGTGGCCGCCGAAGCTGTCTATCATGCTTGTTGCCATTCAAGATTTCTTGACAATAGGGAGTTGGCACCGGATAAAATACCAGCTGGGCGGAAATCTGATCATGACATGGAGTATTGGATTGAGTGCATGTGCGACCTACTAGAAACTGAATCTGATGCAGAATTGTACACTTTGTCTGAGTTGCATTCTAGAATGGAAGAAATCGCCGGTGAATCAGGCGTATACACCAGAAAAAGGCTGAAGCAGAAACTAGAAGAGCGGTATGGAGATTTTATCTTCTTCGCTAGAGTACAGGGTCGCGGCAATGTCGTATGTTTCCGCAACATGGCGGAATATATGATTAATGACAAATGATACTCCGATAAGAAGGAGAGTATGAGCGACGAAGCCGAAAGAATCATTGTAACTGTGGCAAAGTAGATCAAAGAGCAGCTGAGAGAGATGGAGTTTAACACAGAATCTTACACCACCGCCGACGATATCAAGGATATTCCGCGTGGCAGAACCTGGATCCCCGCTTACCTACAGTCATTTCTCCGATGTGGGATTCCATCTGATGTCAAACGGAACATCATAGGCCATTCTATAGTCCAGTCGGCAAGGCCAAGATCATTCATAACGCCTACCCTAATCGGGTGAGGGGTAGAGATGGATCATGCATTCGGGTCAAGATGGCTTGTGAATGAACTCTCATAGCTTGGGTTTTCTATCACTTACGACGAAGCCAAACGTTATAAGCAAGGTGTTATGGAGCTAGATTCGGTCGACAGCAACACCTCTAATTATTTTCCCGGTGAATTCACACAATGGGTTGCAGATAACGTCGACCATAACGCTGCCACGATCGATGGAAAAGGCTCACTGCATGGTATGGGTATAATTGCAGTATCCACTCCAAAGCACGACCGAATGACCCATATATCGCCCATTGCGATAAAACGGAGAACACGAGTCGGTGTTGAGAAAATGTTGGAGAATAAAGGGATACCATTATTTGATTACTTGGAGTCACAGAGGAAAGGCCTCAGTGGTTTGAGGTACAAACCATTAGTCCAACTGCAATTCCCCAATATCCTCCCACCGAGCTTGAATACTGACATTCTATGGCATTGTGGGTGGCTTTCAAAAGCAGAAGATAACACTGTACCCAGTTGGTCCGGCTTCATGCAACTTACTTATTCAATGGAGGGTTCATGGAACCCAACGAAATCAGAGGTACTCTTCCTCCCTATAATTGATCTTACTACATCAGATAGCACATGCATTTTCTCTACATTGAACTTCATCTCGGACCAAGCTGCACGCATGAACATCCCTTCTCCGTGTGTCACATTTGACCAGCCGTTATGATTGAAGGCCACTGAGATAATAACTGCTCAATCGATGTAAATCGTTTGTCGGTTAGGTGGTTTCCACACAATCATGAGTTTTCTCGGGAGTATCGGGTCAATGATGACTGGATCTGGCCTGGAGGAGGTCTTACAGGAAGTCTATGGTCCCCTCGCAGTGGGTTCGATGTTAACCGGCAAAGCAGTGCCAAGGGCAATGAGGGGACATTTGCTGGTCGAAGCTGCGCTAACGAACAAGCTGTTAAATGCCCTTACTAGCTCCGAAATGGCTGAACCTGATGCCGCTCCAAGGAGTTCATGTAGCGTCGGGAATGGACAGAAATCTATCAACAGGGAAGATTTAGATAGTGTCAAGGAGTTGTATGATAATGTGCTGGACAGCACAATAGCTCTTTCCGATGTTGCAAACTCAGCAGCTCTCGTAAGGGTAAACACTTGCCTCGACGAGTACAAAACCAAACTGGCTGAACAATCGCGCACTGCTGAGCCATGGATACAATATCTGGAATATGTCCAGACACTGGAAATGTTCATAGGTGAACGCCTTGGCGATTGCAATCTCCACCTTATTGCTGTCAGTAATATGTTGAACCTCTTCGCTGCCACGGGGGATGTACACTACGCTAAGAGTTGCAGGTTGTATCTGCAAATGATGCTTGAGCTCCCCGAGAAACATCCGTGGTTGTATGATAGGTTCTTCTTTGATGGTTTCCATGCTATACGCCGGAGTTCCAGGGTTTGGGCAAGCCTTTCAAGTGACCTTGTGATTGAACAAGTCCTCGTGCGCTCAATTAAAAGTCGAGGTGGACTAACGCGAGGTCGTGGGGTGCCCGAATCAGAGCGCCAGGAGTGGATTTACACCATGCATAAATGCGCTGAAATACACGAAACTATGACAACGCTGACATGAAACTCAGTACCAGTGAACAACAGGTAGACAACACCGACATGATGAAAATACTAGAGTGGTTTGACTTGTACGATCCTTTCGATGAGAATGAAAGATTGCGCTCTCTGTCCTCCGGATTGTCAGCTTCCTTGGGTGATGGTATTAACTGCGACAATACCGAGTCGGTAGGGGCGGAGATACACTCTAAACAAGACAATGTTGTTGTTTCTGATGCCTCCGCCAAAAGGGGTGATCAAATTCGCATTTAGACCATTTGAACCCCGGGGTGAAGTTGGATAACCAGAGGGTATCAATAGACCCATCAGCTCTGTTCACTCCGTTGATAGCCATTGCTCAGAGGGAGCGCGACGTGGCACAGTTCTTCGAGTACGAACTAACTGTGATGCCAACAGCCCTCTTCAAAGACTTCTTCTCAGAAAAGCAAACAAGGCAGACCTACCAGCTGCAATAACAGATCGAGTAGCACTTTCGAAGCCGCCATCTGATTCCGTGTACGTGCTTGACGGATAGGTTCTCCTCCACAGAGTCAAACGGAAGGCGAAGGCTACCTACTCGGAAGTTAAGCAAACTTTCTCAAGTACCAATTAACCGAATTCAGATTGCGATTCCTCTTGTAAAAACCAAGTGGCGGACAGTAACAAATGATACACCGCCAGTGTCGGTTTATTGCATGAATACGGAGTTGTCGGTGCATTCCTCAGCTCGCGCACACTAGTTATGGTTGTTCATTGATTAATCTATCCGACGTAATAAAAGCTATAGAAATAGTCAGTCGAAATTTATATACGGTTGTCAGTCAGAGTGATCTCCTCGTTGCTTATTCATCTTTTTAAAAATGCCGGCAGATGATAAACGATTCAGGTTAAACAAGTAAAAATTATATCATTTACTATTCATCGCAGGTGCTCCTTCAGTATATAGAAATTGTAGTAGGCAAGGTATTATCATTATACAATTTCTGGTGGTCTAATAAGGCAGAAATGGTTTCAATTACCTCCAAAATAGTTGAGAAAGACCATTAGGTCACTAACAAACTCTAACTTAAAATATAAACTTTATAAATCAGTGACTTACAGGAGACATCGGGATATGTTTTACTCGGTCACCAAGTGGACAGACGTCAGTGAAGACAAACCCGCAATAAGGTAATAAGTCAAGACAGCTTATCTGGTATTCTTCCCTTTGATCCTTTGTATGCTGTTCGTGGTTATTCCCGCTCGAGAGAGAATATAAGTAAACATTGAGCACATTTATCCAAATTTAACCAAATCTTCCCCTGAAAATTGTATTGGCTTTTACTTGAGTCACATTTTCATATTTTTCTTTTATTACATTTATTCTTGGCTGATTCATAGCAACCATGACTAGATTTGATGAAAATATTCAAAATATACTCAGTGGGTTAAGGCTTAATGCTGGTCAATATTATACTCCAAAAAATACAAAGTTTCGTGAAACTGTTATTTAAAAAAAACGTTGTAGAGGTACGAGTTGAAGCCCCGGTATGGGCCATAGCAATAGTCGCTAGTAACAATAGCAATATTAGGCGAAGCTTTAGCCACGCCAAATATTGATCTCGTTATGCCTCATGGGACACAGTATTGTTATGAAACCATTCGAAGCGTTTGTAAACCGTTTTATATTTTTGTTAAATATTACTATCGGCATCCATTTGTTTACAAACGCACACGAGTAGTGATTCAAGAAAACGTTTTGTGCAAGCACAAGCTCGCGGGAAAATACCATGAAACATTCTTATTTTGTGCATATATTGTGTAATCTCTTCGGATTAGAACATAAACAGGAAACATTCTGTGAACAAAGTTGAATGTCTATCACTAAAAGAAGGTGAATACCACATTCCAAAGCATTGTGACTGGTGATTCAGAAGAAATTAGTTCAAAATAATTTCAAGTTTTTTGAACAGGGTTTTTGGCTATTAACATCTCCCTTCGAAAACACTTGAAAGACCCCCCCCCCCCCACCCTGACCCCTCCCCCCCCCCAACCACCACCCTCCCGAAGATCGGCGTTCTGGACGAATCGTCTCTGTACTAATCTCGACTTGGGACAAAACGCGATGTGATTTTGAGGGGAACTGCCCCGGCACCATCTCCAAGTGTTGTCAGTGATGGATCTCGAAAATTGTTTTTTAAAGAATTTCAATCTTATTGGACAAGGGGAGGGGGTGGCTACACTTTGGGAGTTAAGATCTCCATTCGAAAAAACTTTCACCTCTCGACTCAAAATAAACAAAGCAGAATGCTTAAATGTAGGCTACAGACATATCGAGTTTTTCTGAAGCTGAGGAAAAAAGGTAGCGAAATGCAATGTAAAAGTCCAAACAGGCCGCGAAAAGAAAAACAGTAGTTAAATGCACTGTTGAAAAACCCTAAATCTGCCAAGTTTTATACTTGCCAGTCCCAAGCCTGGGTAAAAGATGTGGGGAGTTGATCAATTGAATGAAAAAGTAGCAAAATTCACTGAAGAAATAAGAACTATAAATCTGCCAAGTTTTATAATTGCCGGTCCCAAGCCCGGGTAAAGGATGAGGGAGTTGACAATATTTAAAACAAAAAACAGTAGCAAAATTCATTGTAGAAAAAACTGTAAATCTGCCAAATATTCTGGTTGCCGATCTGAAGCTCAGGTAAAAGACGAGGAGTGTTCGCAGATGAAATGGTTTTGCGCGCCGTAGGCGCGCAGGGACGGTGTGGGGCAAGCCCATTTCGACCCTCGTTAGCAGTTGAATATTCTTTTTCGCATGGTGTCCAAGCGCGTCAAAGGAGGAAAAGGTAGGGTACTTAGTAGATGTCCGGGATCATGGTGTTCTTGTGAGTTGTGAAGGTTTGGTTTTGTCGTAGCGATCTTCAGATGTTCTTATTAATGGTTACCCTCGGTGAGGACCAGTCTGAGAGGGGGTCCTCTCAATAAAGGTGCTACCTCTCACCGAGGATACAGTGTCGATGTTTTCAGGCAAGCAAAGTCTGCCACTAATTAGATAATCTTGTTGAAGAGGGACATCACTGGCAAGTATAATCTGCCTCAGACAATCGATAGAGCTTGAGTTGGCTTCTGTGTGGAATTCTGTTAACAGGACTGGATCTGGTCCGGAAGAGATAGCAACAACGTCTCCTTTCGGGGACCACCCAAAGAAAGACCCGAACTTCCCTGGTTCGGGGCAGGCCTGCATGGTAACACTACTGGCATTTACAAAAAGGGACTACAGGTGGGGCGCAGGACCAACGCTCCCCTCCCAGGAGGTGGATTACCTCTTCTAGGGGTGGCGTGAAGGATGTTCAGAATTCATAGCAGTTGTTATGATCCATAGCGGTTAGAGTAAATCCATAGCGGTTATTGAGAAGTGGACGATCAAAAAACAAAATATCTGTCGGTACCTGCTTAAAACAGTTAAAATAGAATTATTAGGTTGTATATAGTACAGTAAATATGCTAACATGTTGCGTTATTTTTATAGAGTGAGTTGCGTTTAGGATAGTGGGCAGAGAGCAGGCTATGACGGTTATATGCCAAACCCGAGGGTGTTTCCTGCTCTTTACCTCCGCGGTTTGGTTCCTGCTGGAGTTTATATGCTTTAATTTGATTAGGTAGGTTGAGATCAAGATTTAGGGAGGGGAGCAGGCCATGACGATTATGTGCAACATCCGAAGGTGTTTCCTGCTCGTTACCGCCGTGGTTCGTTTTTTACTAGTGATTATGGGGGTCGTCGCCATTGGATTAGTTCATATTGAGATTAAGATTATCGGAGGAGAGCAGACCATGGCGCTTAAATGCCACATCCGAGGGTGATGAGGAGTGTTGATAAATTAGTAGCTATTTATTTCAAGTCAAGCTCGAAATCTTCCAAATTGTCTTCTTGAAGTCGCGATAGTAGTATAGCAGGAGGTTTTCGACCATTATGACCGGAGCTTTGGTGGAGCAACTAGTGTTAAATTCTCATAGGAACCGGAGCTTTGGTGGAGCAACTTTTTTCTGTACAAAACATTTCGGCGCCATCCACCTAGATCCGGCAAGTTGTGTATGTACTGCATATATAGTACGCTATGGTTTATGTAGTGATATTTGTACACATGTGGCTCTGGGTATATAGTATGGGTGTGTGATGGAAAATTAATGGGAAAGTTGAGACTTTTCTTGAAAGTTTTCCCCGCGAAACAGTTGACGTTGCTATTGACGTCGTGATGTCATGATGCACACGAGATCTCATAGAGACATTGGCCGCTGTTGTTGTCCATTATATATTCCGACATAACGTTATTCTGGTCATGGAGTGTCTGGCTAGTTGTATAGGTGGGGGTTGATATGGTAGTAGCGGTATATGCCCCTGCATGTCCCTTGTTAGCCTTTGGTAGGCCTACTACTAATCGAACTTCATATTATACTATAACGGGTATAGATAGGTAGTACGTAATGTTAGGCCAGACAGTGTTATTCTTGGTGAGCCGGTATGGTTGAACGGTCTGTTGTTCTGTTATCTCCTTAGTTCTAGTAACCTATTCACTGCGTTTGGGGATTGTTATTGGTAGTGCGAAATACGGACTACTATGGAAATGACGCTTGCCTTTGTGGTGGTTTGTTATTTAAGGCCTGTTGGAGGGACTGGTTAGGAGGCCAGTGGAGACTTTCGAATACTGAACATAGAGCTTGTTTGGAGACTAGTGGGGGGGGGGGGTGCTGATATTGGACTGATGTGGTTTGGCTCCTGAATCCCGGAAAAGCCTTCAAGCCTCTCACCTCCAAGCTCTCATTCGTGGCATTATGGCTCCTATTTGGCTCCTACATGGCTCCTATATCTATAGGGCCTTGATTTGCTCCATGATTTGTGAAATGACAGATCAAACGTGGAAGAGTTCCAGACAGGGAAAAAGACTGGGTGGGTGTATAATAGATAACAGAAGGCCTTTCAGTATTCAATACATTTTATTCTGTACAATATATAACAATAATATTACAATATATATTCATGTGACAACATATGATTAGATTGTAGTTTTCAATTACACACAATTACAGATGTGTGGATTTTTAACATCAAGATTGCAGCAACAAAACAGCTGATGGCCTGAATGCATCAATGTATATGTATCCAGTGGTTTGGTCGATCTTCCATCTTCTTGAACTTTTCTTTTCGGATAAAAATATGGCAGTCCATCTTTGATCTGGCTGTAAGTATACATGTGATTATTGTTCACCACAAATCCACGGTTCACTCCTGTTCCTCTCTGTCGCGTTTTCAACACTTGCAGGTATGTGTTCTTCGTCAGGTCGTTTTGGTATTTATTTATTCCTTTGGAACTAAACTTGTTACTCGGGCCGAAACAGTAGTAGGTTTTCCTACAGAGGCCCACGATTCCATCTCCGCTCCATTCAACCTTAAAAAGGCCAGGTGTTCTTTTATCGAATGCTTTCCGGTCGCTGCAGTCCGATCCCTTAGCTGACCATATATTGCCTCTTATCTTGGTTTGAACAAAGTCTTCTCTTTGCTCAACGCATGATTCTGACGGTAGCCATTGATGATACTCTCTATAAAACTGTTCTTTCTTTTCCGGTTTTATTACTTCTTCCAGGGATAATTTGGAGAATGAGATGTATCCAGAATTCGTATCCATGAGGCAGTACTGAAAATCACGTCTTTCCACGTGGGTATCAATAAAATCATAGTAAAACTGCAACATCTTCATCTTTCCATGTTGGTACACGAAGAAGCCGATATGAAGTGGTGAGTTCAGCTTGATGAGGTTCTTATTCATTTCCAACTCGTATAGTGTTTCGCTCAAAGGGTTCATTTGTCGGAAGTGCACGTATATTAAGCAAGAAGCTTCGTCATCATTGCAGTAAATGATATTTCTGTGTTTTTCTTTATTGGTTACTGTCTTTCGGAACCCGCTATTTCCAACGAGTTTCATTGTGTCAGCAACTATTGCCTTATCTGGATTCCGATCACCGTCTCTTCTGGCCTGTGATACCTCTTCCCCAAATTTCTTGAATCAAGCTTTCGGCTCGTACTGTATGACTTGGTAAATTTGTGTCACCTCGAGGCCTTGATCGAGGTACCATTTCGGGAGTGGCGTTGCAAGCAGTATCTTCTTCGCATGGTAACTCCCCATCAAACTTCTTCTTGGCTAGGTCATAATGTGTTTGTTCTCTGCAAACTTTCTCGTGTGAATTCATACTTTCCTGAGTTGAATCCCACAACCGGCATTTCTTTCAGATAAGCATCAAATTGGTGATGTAGCTGATCCAAGGGAAGTGATCTGGCATGTCCTTCTTCATTTAACAATGGGTCGCTTTTCAGTGCTTCTGTTATCTTTGTATTAAGTACATCAAAGTAAGGTTGATAATCTAACTTTAACAGAGTATAGGCCTGGTTTGCGATCTCTTACAAGTAATTCATCATACGGCTCACCAGTTCTTGTGCATTCCCTTCTGTAATAAAGCAGATTGGTTCTTTAAATCCCGGTACATTGCTGCATACACTTACGCTCAATGGAACATGCTGGGCTTCCCAGTACCGTTTTTCACTGTTTGGGGGTAACTTAGTTGCATCGAAATAGCATTCGAAGTCAAAGGTTGCTCGATACGGATAATATCTATTTTCATCTGAAACTGAAATGCCTTAATCTTCTAAAAGTTCAAAAACAGTTTTCGGAACATGATAAACACCACCAGTGTATTCATAAGATACTTCATTTGTATATGTTCTCTCATGGCGTTGCATCGACCATGCCGACTTCCACAATTTTCCACACTTCCGACAGGTAGATGACTTGCAGTAATGATTGATGTCTGTGATGTAACTGAAATGTGCTTCGTGGATGTTGACATACACTTTCTCACTAACACGGCAGAGTGATCGTCGGACTAGACTAGCAATTGTTTCTCCATCTTCATGAATTGCAACTGATAAGCGTTGATGTTCAGTTTGAATAAGTTCTCTATTTCAGATAACTGGCTGAGATTCACTCCTTTGAAAGTTTTCGAGTCTTCATCTGCATATTGTCGGAACAGGTGTTTAGTTTCAGTGTTCAAGTTGTGACGGGTGGTTCCTCTTGAAAGGACTAAACATCTGAATAAAAAGATTATCGTCGTACTTGAAGTTGTTGTTTTCGTTCTTCACCAACGCAATTATGGCTGGATTCTCCATGAAATACGCAGGTAAATCTGTGTCACCTCCAGTTGGATGATCTCTGCTTTTATTAATGTAAAATGTTATGTTGGTCACTTTATATACAGTCCCCTTAGAATCCGATCGCTGTTGTCTCGCCCACTCCAATACATCTTCCTGGGAAACATCTCTCAAAAACTTTTCAAAATCTTCTAAGTTCGAAACAAGACGTGATGTAACCAAGAATCTGGCATTGTTTTGGGATGCGTGGTAGTATCGAAGTACATCAGTTACATTATTTCTTGAGATAAATCCGTAGCTCATGTTGATTTTGAAGCAATTCTTTTCAACAGTGTTCGAGAAAAACAAATGGAAGGTCTTCACACAGAGACGATCAAGAACGCCAAATACATTGCTGATCAAGGATACAAACTTGTTGAAATTTGGGAATGTCAGCGGCTGAAAATGAGAAAGGATCCTGGGGTAAAACGTTACCTGGAGAATCTTGGGGGCAACGCTTTAACAGGGACATTGCAGGAGAGTGAAGTAACGCAGCATGTGCTTTCGCGCAGTCTGTGCGGATTAGTTGAGTGCGATATTCATGTTCCAGACCACCTCAGACACCACTTTGCAGAACTGACACACATCTTTAAAAATACCACCATTAGTACAGAAGACATCGGAGATAACGTGAGAAAGTTTGCAGAGAAAAACCACATTATGAGCCAGCCAAGAAGAAGTTCCAGACCACCTCAAACACCACTTTGCAGAAATGACACACATCTTTAAAAATACCACCATTAGTACAGAAGACATCGGAGATAACATGAGAAAGTTTGCAGAGAAAAAACACATTATGAGCCAGCCAAGAAGAAGTTTGATCGGGAGTTACCATGCGAATAAGATACTGCTTGCAACGCCATCCCTGAAATGGTACCTCGATCACGGCCTCGAGGTGACACAAATTTACCCAGTCATACAGTACGAGACGAGCCAAAAGCTTGCTTCAAGAAATTTGGGAAGAGTTATCACAGACCAGAAGAGACGGTGATCGGAATCCAGATAAGGCAATAGTTTCTGACACAATGAAACTCCTTGGAAATATCGGGTACGGAAAGACAGTAACCAACAAAGAAAAACACAGAAATATAATTTACTGTTATGATGACGAATCTTCTCGCTTAATAAACAACGTGCACTTCCGACAAATGAACCCTTTGAGCGAAACACTATACGAGTTGGAAATGAGTAAGAACTGCATCAAGCTGAACTTACCACTTCATATCGGCTTCTTCGTGTACCAATATGGAAAATGAAGATGTTGCAGTTTTACTATGATTTTATTGATGCCTTCGTGGATAGACGTGGTTTTCAGTGCTTCCTCAAGGATACGGATTCTGGATACATCTCATTCTCCAAATCATCCCTGGAAGGAGTAATAAAACCGGAAAAGAAAGAACAGTTTTATAGAGAGTATCATCAATGGCTACCGTCAGAATCATGCGATGAGCACAGAGAAGACTTTATTCAAACCAAGATAAGAGGCGATATATGGTCAGCTGGAAAGCATTCGACAAAAGAACATCTGACCTTTTCAAGGTTGAATGGAGCGGAGATGGAATCGTGGGCCTCTGTAGCAAAACCTACCACAGTTTCGGCCCGAGTAACAAGTTTAGTTCCAAAGGAATAAATAAATACCAAAACGACCTGGTGAAGAACAAATATCTGCAAGTGTTGAGTGGAACATGAGTGAACCGTGGATTTGTGGTGAACAATAATCACATGTACACTTACAGCCAGATCAAAGATAGATTGCCATATTTTTACCCGAAAAGAAAAGTTCAAGAAGATGGAAGATCGACCAAACCACTGGATATATAGACATTGATGCACTCATTGATGCACTCAGGCCATCAGCTGTTTTGTTGCTGCAATCTTGATGTGAAAAATCCATACATCTGTAATTAGTCGTGTATAATAGAAAACTGCAATCAAATCATGTGTTGTCACATGAATATATATTGTAATATTATTGTTATATATTGTACAGAATAAAATGTATTGAATGTCGAAAGGCCTTCTGTTATCTATTATACACCCACCCAGTCTTTTTCCTGTCTGGAACTCTTCCACGTTTGATCTGTCATTTCACAACTCATGGATCAAATCAAGGCCCTATAGATATTGGAGCCATGGAAGAGCCAAACAGGAGCCATAAAGCCACGATATGGGAGCTTGGAGGCGAGAGGCTTGAAGGCTTTTCCGAGATTCAGAAGCCAAACCACACCAGTCCAATATCTGCACCCCCCCCCCCCACTAGGCCCCAAACAAGCTCTATGTTCAGTATCCGAAAGTCTCCACTGGCCTCCTAACCAGTCCCTCCAACAGGCCTTAAATTCCAAACCACCACAAAAGCAAGCGTCATTTCCATAGTAGTCCGTATTTCGCACTACCAATAACAATCCCCAAAAGCTGTTAATACGTTAGTAGAACTAAGGAGATAACAGACCAACAGATCGTTCAACCATACCGGCTCACCAAGAATAACACTGCCTGGCCTAACATTACGTACTACCTATCTATACCCGTTATAGTATAATATGAAGTTCGATTAGTAGTAGGCCTACCAAAGGCTAACAGGGGATCTGCAGGGGCATATACTGCTACTACCATATCAGTCCCTCACCTATACAACTAGCCCAACACCTCATGACCCGAATAACGTTATGTCGGAATGTATAGTGGACAACAACAGCGGTCAACGTCTCTATGACGTCGCGTGCGCATCGTGACATCACGACGTCAATAGCAACGTCAACTGTATCGCGGGGAAAACTTTCAAGAAAAGTCTCACCTTTCCCATTAATTTTTCATCACACACCCATACTATATGCCCAGAGCCACGTGTGTACATATATCGCAAAATATACCATAGTATACTATATATGCAGTACATACACATCTTGTCGGATCTAGGTGGATGGCGCCGAAGTTTTGCACAAAAAAAAGTTGCTCCACCAAAGCTCCGGTTCCTATGGGAATTTAACACTAGCTGCTCCACCAAACCTCCGGGTAATAAGGGTCGAAAGTCTCCTGCTATACTACTCGCGATAATGGATGGGTGGAGTTTTTATTGTTATCCACACTTAATAACAATAAGCAAATCCACTTAATTGGCCCTTTTCAGGTAAGGGTTTCTGCATAATCTGTGTCTCTTTGCCTGGTAGAAAATGAGAACGCAAATGTGATTTTCTATCAGAATTTAAACATAAAATAGAAGGGGTTACAATGAAGATATTACCACCATCTTTGAAATAAATTATATATATGATATAGCGTATACTTTCGCGTTTATTTGATGTTTTCAAGATTAATAGTTTATTTGCGCGTCTCTTGTCCCTGCTTGCGAAATTTAATCGCAAATCGGAAGTCGCGTTATACATTAAAAGTGGAATTGTAGGCATTAAAATTAAAATATCGATATCAAAGTTCACATATATAGATTTGGTATACCCCATACATATAACAGATATAGTTCATTTGGGGACCTAACTCCCTGTACTTTGCGTGCGGTCTCTTGCGGTCTCATTTTCTACCTGAGGTCTCATTTTAGTACGACCAAGTATTCAATGTCTCTCATTTGAGTTCGATCGGGTATTCATTGTCACCTACAAAAAACGATGAGTCGGATTTTATTCTAGTCGCTTTGTTTTCGTGTCACTGTTGCAAAAACACTTCAACAGGCGACACGGGTCGCTTTGCACGTTTAGAATAAAATAATGCACAGAAATGAAAATAAAGCAAAATCAAATATAGGATGATTACAAATATTCGTTTCATATTTTTGCGGACGTTCATTTTTTCTCTAGTCAATTGAAGTCACCACGAACTGTGTCAGTTATCGCAGATGTATTACGCGCGCATGTGCGTTGAATAAAGATGGCTGGAGACGCCCAGGGAGAGATGCAGATGCTGACTCAAAAACATATATTAGCTATATTTGGTATCAGAGTAATTCTGTTCCTAGACCTGACCATGACTTTTTCTGATAACAGGCAGTAATTGTCACTTAACCCCACCTGCAACACATTCATAATCAGAACGACCATAACTTTATAATGTCATCACATTTTATGCCTATATTGGTAATAATACATTAAAATAGCAGCTGATCCGAGCTATGTTTTCTCCGGGACGGTTACTAATATATTCTGTAAAAATTAAGAAGCTCGGCCGAAGTTACAGCTATTGGAACTCCGTGTTTAACACGGAGTACCAGTGACTGGAGCTTGATCCTTATTTAAGCTTTTTTTCTCAAATTTTGAAATTAAATGTTATGTGTTGAAATTCTACAACCTGTCAGTACTAGCAGAAAAGGTGGGAATGGGGATTATGACACTCTTCCTCCTTTTATATAATTTATTTTGCAGCCCGTCCTCTTTTATATGACAACATAAACCCGCGGAGGTTTGTTAATCAATATTTATTTATTTTTTTTTTTTAATACTTTCCACACACGAATGGCTACTTGTCAAAAGCAATTCTATGATAACTGAAAATTTTCATTTGTTTCTTTTTTGCCT
Source organism: Pictodentalium vernedei (assembly GCA_031216915.1). Classification (NCBI taxonomy): domain Eukaryota; kingdom Metazoa; phylum Mollusca; class Scaphopoda; order Dentaliida; family Dentaliidae; genus Pictodentalium; species Pictodentalium vernedei. The sequence continues at coordinate 513,567,416 of CM062297.1, forward strand.
CAAAAACACAGATTATATATGTGATAGCATATTTGCCATCTGCACTTTAATGCGGACACACTCTTCCACCAGATGGTCATGCAACAGAGTATTTAGTGACGAAATGACTTATCAGTCGAATGTTTATCCATGATTGTATACATTTTGGTGAAAAAGATGATACTTTGAAATTTATGTATTTATTTACTGGGGTTTAACAACACTTTCTGCAGCCAAGGTCATCTCGCGCCGGACTGCATTGAAAAACAATGAACTAATGGTAGGGCCAGTTCATAGTAGTTGATTTTGTTCATTGAATACTGTCTCTTGAGTGCATCAAGGCGCCATCTGCAGTGCTATAGAATTCCAGATGGCACTTTGATGCACCCAAGGGACGATATACATCTTGCATTTTGTATGATCGTGTCCATATCATGGCAATGATGGTTTCGAATATCTGCTTGTCTAAACTACTTTGCGCGACATTTTTAAAGTAACAAAACAAAATATGGGCATTAATTTTCTGCTAAGTGGTGCGTGTTCTTAAACAGACATCAATTATTATGGAACGAAACTTCCAAATTCGGGGAATGCATTCGCCGAGTCGCCACAGTGCATCAATTTTATTTTCAACTGGTGAGATACCAATCTCTTTGAAAATCATTAACATTTATCAGGATAAAAGTCTAAGTGATATCAATAAATTACTGCAAATTTAAATATTCCCTTTAAACGAAGTGTATAGTATTGCTTAGGGCGGGTGATTTCCTTTTCCTTTGTAATTTTTTATGTTACAGTGACACATTATTCCTTTTTTCTTTTTCTCTTTCCGGAATTGAGATCTTGTAGTTCCAAACTGTGGACGCATGTAATCATGTATCGAAAAGAACATATTTCTACCGAAACATCTTAAAATGAATAATATAAAGATTATTTATTTATTTATTGGGTTTTAACGACGCTTTCGACAGCCAGTGTCATCTCGTATCGGCCAATTTTACGGGTGGAGGAAGCCGGAGTACCCAGAGAGAACCACCGAGTAACGGTGAGCAACTGCCAGACTCCCCAACGTACTAACTCCACACAAGCAGGGTTAGCATTGGCTGGAGACAATATTATATATTTATTGGTACTTAAGGTCACATACTTTACACAATGGCTAATCATGACCACAACATAGAGATAAGGTCAAGGTCAGTCAATCGTTTATACCCCATGTTGGCTATTTTAGCGGACTCGCACCACAAGTATTAATTAGTGACTGGTCCTATTTTACCTGTGAAACAGAGCTTGTTTACCACAGTAAACAAGCACTGCTTCACTTTCTGGGGTTCCCGTTGGGGGAGCTGAAGACAGGTTATCCATCGACGTGCAGTAGGTCTTAGTACACAGCGCCCCCGTGCCCCCAGGCCTGCAATCGGGATGAAGTGCCTTGCCAAAGGACACAACACAGTTACCCCTGGTGGGGATCGAACCGTGAACGTTTCGGTTTGAAGTTCAATGCGGTAACCAATGAGGCACCGTACTCCCAGTAATATGAAAATCTGAGTTGTGTTTTAATCATCGTGGAGTAGCCAATAGTAGATGCACGTGAAGAGATGGAATTGTTTTTAAATAATATTTCGATTTCATTTGCATATGTGTCCAAGTCTGCATCATATCCTGAGATTTGTTCAGTTTTTGAGCAACTCATTTAATAAATGTCAACATTTTAGTTTAGAAAACAGGCACCTGGGGCATGGGTTCGGGCGTCAGTGGTCGGACGGTCACACTTTATCTTGTTAAATCATATTTTCAGGAAACGATCTTTCAAAATTTCTTGTTTTTCATAAAAAAATACTTTAACATCAAATTTCTAATGATAATTATTCGTTTTATAGTGGTCCTTTTAGATTACTTCGAGCCCATGGATGCGAGTGTTTTGAGAGGGTTGATTAATTTACTTATTTATCGAAAACGATATGGCCTTGTATGTTGAAAGTGTCTTCTTGAAAAAACATATTTCTACTCACATGGTAAAAATAAATTGTCAACTGCACAATGGCATTTCTTTTCGACAGGTAAGATTCTACAATTCATGGGGAGGAAAGAGGACTATATCGACCAGATCGTGATGCACTCGCCCTCCGGTCGAAATTCTCTGTCAGCTTGTATAATCACAGCACTGCACGGCCTGACCTTGACCCAAACAGACATTCATATAAGAATTGAAATGAATTGTCTGACGCTTCATCGGAGTATGGATGTGGGGGTGGGCGTGTTAAGTTGTATGAAGTACATAGTGCTTTGTAGTAAACTGAAGACGTTTCAAAAGTTCGCATTCATATTCCCAAAAAGCGACAGATAGTTCATTTCAATTCTTATAATTTAATTTAGCGCGTTTGCTTGTATTATAATTTATCGTTGGGCGAACGAAGTCTCAGCCAGTTATATATCATTGCAATCATAGCAATAGCACGACAGTTTAATTATTTTAACATACGTTAATACACGTGGTCTGGAATAATCTAGAGAAAAACTAGTGTGGACAGCCCACTTTAATACTAATTAGCAGCCCATCTGTAGCAATTACTGTTATTACTGTTCAATTGCACCGTTGGACACGTCCATAATGTTTTGCTTGACAAATGGGCTGAGCAACGCAAAAACATGCATACGATAGTAAAGTTTTTCATCGAGTTATGAATACTTCACGTCCACCAATTCTGTGCAAGCAAATCGGCTATCGTGAAAGGAAATTAAATTATATACAGTAGAGTCGCCATGGAATGGGCGTCATCCAGATGTGGGCAGTGATGCGTTTACCAGGTAAAAAAATCAGCAGCAGCAAAATTTTAATTAATGAAGCACCGGGTTGTACCCGGTGCTTCATTAATTAAATTTTTGATGATTATTCCCAGTGTTTGGTACCTAATATTATTGCGTCCGTGGAAATATTGCCCACCCGTGGAAAGTGACCAGTCCACGGCTGCTGGATTGTATCCACGCCCATCTATACATATCCGGGCCAATATCCCTTCTGTGTATCATTCTCCTTCAGATTCTAGTTCTATGTGGGAGAAAGCGCTAACATGAATGCTATTTCAAATCTTATGCTAGACTTTCAATATCAGCGAAAATTTACGCATCCTGGTAAAAATTCCACTCATGTGCCACCACTGTCTCTATCGGTGTGGGGAGAATTACGCATCACTGACGGAGAGACGAGCTGAAATGTAAATATTTTATTATAACATAAGTAAACTTCAGAATTCAATAAATTCTGAGATTTGAGTTTTCATAATCGTGTGACCTTGACCTTTGTCATTTGGACCTGGTGGTTCTGTAACCTCTCGTTTGTACTTTACCCTCCCGTGGCGTTACGCATACCCTGTTGATTGTTGAGAGGGAAAATTAATTTACTTATTTATTGATTGGAGTTTAAGGTCACTTTCAGTATACTTTGCTATATCATGACCGCAAGATAGGTATGAACTCAAACTTATCCGATCGTTTCTGACTAAAGTGCCCATTTCGGAGGACTTCCACCCCATGCTTTGGTTCGAATCCCTTTTTACCAGTACAGCAGAACTTGTCTATCAGAGTAAACAAGCACGTCTCCACTTCTCGGGGTTCCTACGGGGTGGCCTAGATGATTAACGTTTAAAGAATTCAAAAATGATGCTCTGGACCGGAGAAAAGTACACGTTAGCTTACAGTAAATTATCGCGTCGATTTTGAATCAAATGCGAAACATTTTGTTTTTAAATTGTTGTTCTCTTGAAGAGATTGTTCAAAAAGATATGCATCAGCAACAATGGAAGAGAATGCTTTTCTCTCACACACTTTGTCCCACCCCTGTCTTATATCTTCATCAAAATTGACTTTCGATACAGTTATCTTTCTTGAAATTATTAGACGCACAAGGAAGGTCCAATTAAGCAAATAATTGTTGGGAAAACGCCTATGACATCATGGAAGTAAAGGCAAGTGTCCTTTTGTTACTTTTAATAAACGTAAACACCAGACAGCTCTCCGAGCTGTCTGTTGTTTTCGTTTCTTAAAAGCAAGAAAAGGAGACTTGGTTTTTCGTAGTTTTAGTAGTTCGATGGGTGACCATTTCAGCGTCTGATTCCTGCTCCCGCGTTGTGTCCTTAACTCCGATTACCTGCATGGGGGCACGATGACGCTGTGCACTAAGCCGTACTGCACGTCAATGGTGCGCATGTCTTCATCCAATCTAACCCTGTCTGTGCCGCGGTGCAGAGTTCAGAGTTACGATGTTGGAGAGCTGACAGCTGCTCGTCTTTGCTCGGTGGTCTATCAGGGTTCTCCGGCTTCCTCCACCCGTAAAACTGTCACCGGCATGATATGACCCTGGCTGTTAATGTGTCGTTAAACTCTAATAACAAAATGTGGCTGTGTCTTCTCTTTGCAATGTAAACAATTCCCCACTAAGTTAACTGTCGCTGTATTATTATTAAACTTATTCTGTAGATGGACCATGGGGGGGGGAGGCACCAAAAATTTGCGAGACGTTATGTGTCGGGTGGGTGTGTCTCATGGGTGCGCTAAAAACGAGCGTTCTCAAATTATGTAATTTTTCATACTTTTTGCAATACATCATTATTTATGTTCCAAACAGCTGAGATAATGCTGTAAATCAACCCTAATAGGTTAACTGCGACACAACGTTATAAGTGTTAATATGAGGTGAACTCTGTGCAAATGTCACAAATAATACTGTTGGTGGAGGGGTAGTTGTCTGGTTCTCAGTATAGAAAATATGCCGGACAATTTTTGAGGGGAAATGCTTTATAATGCACCACATACAACATGAATTAATGTACAAATGTGTTAGTATCAACTAATATTCAATTCACTTCAAGGGCTCAAAGGCTTCACTTATTCACTCAAATGTTAAAAGGATATCAGAGAATATTTTATGTTGTTTTCTAGTTGTCATAGCTTTAGTGTTATGACGGAGAAGGAGAGCTAGTGAATTGATTGTGACAACTGCCTTGCATCAACTTGGTTAACAGTTCCAACACGCTTTAAAATTTCAAATATTGCTGCATGACCGAGTAACAATATAATATTCAGTATAGTTTAACTTGCTATTTGTATTAAGACTTTACCACACGTGTCATTGCTAACTTGAGATTTTGGAAAATTGGCAATATCATTTTCAACTGATTTTTAATTGAGAATTAGGTAAAAATAAACAAAAAAAATATTTACACCATACTAACAAGGTTAGTACTTGGAGTCACTTATGGAATCAAACATGCAGATTCCTGCCAGAATCAAGTAAAAAATCAATAAATGGATCAGAATGGACTGATTTTTTTTTGTTGTCATTTTTAGTTTACTCCTATGCTATAAATCAGGGGAATAATTTAAACATATTTTATTTACGTCAAATCAGGGGAAAATGGGGTTGGTCATATCTTAGGCCATCATTCATACTTTCATGGACATTGAGCTGTTGAGTTTAAGATGATTTCGGAAGCCTCATTTTGCGAACAGGAAGTGGAACTAACCTTTCTGGGTCACAAAAAGCTGTAACAAGTACCTGGAATCACTGGTGGAATCAAACTAATCAGCGAACTATACCTCTTTCCATACCTATTATGATGTTTGTCAAAGCAATTCGTAATTTCAATGGGAAAGCGGGGGTGGGTGTCTGAAAATGGCAGTAGAGAACTTGCACAAGGTGATGGGTGGGTGTTAAAAAGGACTAAACTGAAAAATGGGACATGACGACTGCAAATTTTCTACTGCCCCCCCCCCCCCCCCCCCACCGCCTTGATGTATCCCCTGTATCATATAAAATTGTATCTGTACGTGTATATTGCAAAATAAATAAACAAACAAACCAATCAATCAATCATTTATTCCCAGTTTGGTCATAAAAACAAACTATTGGTAGAAGTATAATTAAATGTGTCCCTTTTAGCATGCTTCAAAATAAGAATTTCGCTACCGACATGGGGCGGTATTCATGAAGAAATATCTTAAAACCATCTTAAGACGGTCTGAAATCTTAGAGTTAAGATCAACCTTAGCTGTGATCTTTCCTATTCACGAACGCGATTCAAGAAAAGAACTTAAGATCATCTTAAATACTGAGTTGAGATATTACTTTATCGAGACTGGTTAGCGCTCTCACGTTATCGTTGTGATCAAAAAAAGTTGGATGTTGAGGGTTAGAAACTGCTTTCCGGAGGGAAATAACTACAGTTGTGACCACATAGAACTTACTACGTATCATGGAAGATGCAAGTCGTGGGTTTTTTTTATTCACTGTTTTTTTTTTTTTTTTTTAATGTTATTTTATTTTAGTATGTCATTATTTCAACTTCTTTCTTTCTTTCTTTCTTTTGTGTTTTTTTCAATTTCTCCTTATTTCTCTCTTTCTTTCTTTCTTGGTATTTTTTCTACCTTCTAGTCTTTTCAAAATTAATTTGCCAAGAACAAAATTCGTTTAAAATGGACAGAGTTTGAGCGCGTTTAATTCATTTATGAATTTATTTATTTATTTCTTTATTTATTTATTCCTTTATTTATCCATTCATTCGTTAGTTTTTTAATTTAATATTCATCTATTTATTTCTTCGTTCATTTGTTTTAGCTATTTATTTAGTTATTTTATTTACTTAATTATTTGTGTTTTCTCCTTATATTGGAACCTAATTTTTAACGCTTAATAGCCGTGCGGCATAAATATTACCCCCTCCCAACACCAAAGCAAACGTTTGCAATCATTCGTTCGACCCGAGTAATTTTTTCTCGTTCATGCATAATTTATTCGTGCGGACAGCCGGCATGAATTCGTCGGGTACATGATTGTATGAACACTTTATCACCTGTGGGATTATCTGTTGTGGTAACGCAGATCGCGGCATTTCATTCTCGATTCCCTGACTGTATCACCATCATGCCACCAAGGAGAAATCCAAACTACTCACCAGGAGAGATCGAGGCCCTCACGGAGGGAGTGGAGCGCCATAGAGAGATACTTTTCTCTGGATTTAAGTCGACAGTATCTAACGCAGCAAAACAGAAATTGTGGGAAGAAATCACGAGGAATGTAAATGCGGCGAATACCACGGGAACAGAGAGAACGGTGGACGATGTCAAGAAGAAGTGGTCCAATTTAGCCAGTACTACCAAGAAGAGGGTAGCGGAGACCAGGCGAGATTGTGCCGCAACAGGAGGGGGTGCTCCATCTGGGACCAAAAGCACCGACACTGACGAGAGGATTGCTGGCGTACTAGGGACAACTAGAGTTGATGGAATACCAGGGGGTGTCGACACAGAGACAACACAAGGTTGGTTTATCACTATTCATATTATTGAAAGAATGACGATCATTGTATCTGGTACTGCTCTCGAAGGAGGGGCATACTGGTCTACTGTGCTCTCAGAAGTGTTACTACTTATAGCTTATCTCTTGATTGGGGGGAGTCAAACGTGTCTAAAATATATAATGTAGATAAATGACGTACCTGCATCGTGCAGGCCCTTCAAATGTTCTCATTGTATTTCAATATTCCGCCCCACTCTCTATGACCAGAATGCACCGCGTGTAATCCAATCAACCAATCAAATAACTATATTTTGCCAGGATTTATAAAGAAACTTTCAACAGCATGATCAAACTCCCTGAACAAATCTATGAACCAATTAGAAGCCTGCGAAATCCGCAAAATTTATTAAGAGAGTTCCGCTGTGTCAACAGATCATGTAGCCATTGCGTCACCTGAGTTGCATACTGTCGTAAGCGCAATGCAGTTGCATTGCGCTTAGGACAGTATGGAACTCAGGTCGCGACATTTGTTCACAAAAAAAAATTGAGAAATCGTTGATAAGGTCACATGGGGTACCATGTTGAATAGGCATATTACATGTCCTAAATCAACAGTGCATGAAACATCCTCACAGTGTCGTGGTGTATCATTTTGAGCCTAAATACCTATATGGACGGTTGATGAAGTACCACTTGAGAGATAAAATATTCATCAGGTGAGATTCACAATCCAACGCCAATAATCACTTATGGTACTTTTCTTCCAATCACCTGGCGATTATCATAATAAAACGCGCAGATAAGTTTTTTGTTCAAAAACAGATGCTGGAACGAACATACATGAGCTTCGTATACATGCTGAGCCGTATTTTTAAAAAAAAAATAATTTAAAAAGTATACTTTTTTCGCCCGATATAAGGTCCACAGTGAAAATCAAGTTCGCGGAACGTCAATTTGGCGTTTTTTTCTAGTCATTCGAGCCGGAAGGAGTGTGGGTGGGGTAGAACGACGGAAAAAATACGGCTCAGCATGTATATGAAGCTCATGTATGCTCGTTCTAACATATCTGTTATATCGCAGTCTATTATTTCCTGTCGGGTGGGGATATACGCTCCTGCCAAAGAAAAATAAAAAAAAAAGAAGACGGACAAACGACAAAAGAGAATACTAAGTAGGAATTTGGAATGCAATCAATGAATGCTCGTGATAAGGTACTCGAAGGTGAGGTATTATATTTACAGTATATATATGTATACATGTTGTGAAACCCCCACCAGCTCCATTCGTTATGTCTCTTGCGTCGGTGATACCGATCGCTCCCTAGCCCTATCAGACGTTCAATTTCTATCAGGATGCTTCGTACTATGTTTTCGTTATCTGGTGGATTAGTTCGCTACTCGACGGCGTAGTGCCCCTATTGAACCGATGCTCCATACAACTGCCAACGTACGCGAGACTGAGTTGGCCTGTCGGTTGGGTGAAGCACCCGAAATGCTCAACCTGTGCGGTAATTACAGGAGCAAACCGAGTACGTCGCCAGTTAGCGATCAAGCTCGGTATTTTCGACAGGTAGTTACCACATTGACTTGAACACAACTTTTTTTCCAGGCCAGTAAACGAGGCATAGTCATATGTGGTCTAACGGCTAAATTGATGAATTGTGAAAGCTTTCCGAAAAAAAATAGAAAGGCTCAATTTTATGAAACGAACTGAGAAAAAATCCAGTGTTCTGTCTGTCTAAATGAGACATGAGTGTGTACACACGATGATTTAAACATGTTTATGAAGAGAATTACTTTTTTTATTCCAGGTGACAATTCTTCGCAACTGTCTACCGAACCTCCAGAATCAACTGCTGATGAGTGTCAGGAAGATGAACCATCAACATCTACAGGGCGGAAAAGGAAGACACCGACGGCGTCGTTGCAAGAACGGATGCTGGAAATAGAACAGAAGCGACTATTGATCGATCAGGGGAGATTAGAAATCGAGGAGGCGAATTTTGAAGTCTCGAAGAAACGACTGCAAGTAGGCGAGAGGATAGTGAAGAAGTTGGACGCGTTGATATCTATTGTGGGCGAGAGTATAGGCCAATCTTTGGAACGAATTCAGGATAATGACTAATAAATATATTCATATCAAAGCTTTAATTTTCATGTGAATCTCCCTCTCACCAGCTCGTTTCTCAGACCAATTGCAGCCGTGTGTCCTGCTGCACCACCATAGTCACTGTTGAGGTCATCTTCCATGGGAATTTCTTCATCGGGCAGGGGTAGTCCACTCATGATGCACATGTTATGCAAGATGGCGGCTGCAACCACCATCTTACATACCTTCTCTGGAGAATATAACAAAGCTCCACCAGTAGTGTCCAGACAACGAAAACGCATCTTGAGAACGCCGAAAGCTCTCTCGATTGGGTTCCTTGTCATTTTGTGCGCCCGCGTATAGCGCCTTTCTGCAGGCGTTTGTCCATCTATTATGGGTGTCATGAGTTCCGTGCGCAGGGGGTAGCCACTGTCACCGACAAGCCACCCAATCGGAATCGCCCCTCTTTCAAAACTTCGGCACAGTTGCGACATCGTATAGATGAATGCATCGTGTGTTGATCCAGGCCATCGAGCTACCACGTTGAGAAATCTCAAATTTGCCTCGCAAACTGCTTGCACGTTAATTGAGTGATAGCGCTTCCTGTTGACGTAAGCGACCTCGTCAACTGATGGGGCCACTATCCTGATATGTGTACAATCTATGGCGCCCACGACGTTTGGAAAATCGGACAATCTATAGAAAACAACCATTATCTGGCGCAAGCTTGCCTCGTCCCTGGGCATGTAAATGTAGTGACTGGAGAGTTCGCATAAAGCCGCCGTTGTTCTAGTTATTACGCGTGACATCGTTGACTGACTTGCTCCATGTAAATCGCCCGTAACAGCCTGGAAACTACCAGTAGCGTAAAAGCGAAGCATAGAAAGTACTTGCTGTGACGTGGAGAAAGACTGTGATCGTCGTGTTGGGTGCCGAATCCTATCTTCAAGTATTCCACACAGATCAACTATCAAAGGTCTGCTCAAACGATACCTTGATTTTATATCTTCATCGTCCATGAAGTCTAGCGGGTTATTCCTGTCGCGGAATAGTCGCTGTCTTCTCAAACTTCTCCGAGCTTGTAAAAACATAAACACGCCGGCCATTATCGAAATGTTCATCTAAATAACGAGTTATCCCCCCTTCCTATGCAAAATCATTGGTTCATGCAAGCAAAGAAAAGTCTTAGGTCATATTGGTTTCGGTTTGCACATTTAAGATATTCTTAAGTCATGTAGGAGTTACCTTAGAATTTTGGACTTAACTTACTTCAATCTTAGCTGAGAATTCGTTCGTGAATCCCGATTTTCTCCTTAAGTGGATGTTAATCTATTCTTAAGTTGAGAATATGACTTAAGTCGGTTTCATGAATACCACCCATGGTCCTTAACCCTGTGAATCCTGGTGTTATTTTCTTTGTTTGTTCAATGGCAGCAATTGGTATAGTCCATATTCATTATTCGGGGTAGACCAATTCATATTTTCAGCCTTGAAGCAGCACGCTGAAAATATTGATTGATCTACCCCACATATGCACTTAGCAGCCATTCTACTTAATAAAATTATGGCGTATAATTATGTTTCTGGGCCGGAAAGACGGGTTCAAATGAATTTTCGGCAAAAATAAGTTTAATCAGAACAGATGTTAAGACTTCACCGCTGATCGTACACCAAGGGGACTAGGATCTTACTCGCTATTGAAAATTTAAATAGTTCAAACTGAAAACATGCATGCTCACAGAATTTTTCTTTCCAGTGCAACGAAGCCCTCTTAATTGGATATTACTCGATAATATAACCCTGTTAATTGCATATTATTAACACCAAACCGGTTACCAACTTCCAGTGCAAATTTATTTATTTATTGAGCTTTAACGACACTTTCGACAGCCCGAGTCACCTTGTGTCGGACAGTTTTACGGGTGGAGGAATCCGGAATACTCGGAGAGAATCACTGAGCAACGGACATCAACTGTCAGACTCACCAACGTACTGACTCCACGCAAGCAGGGTTAGCATTGGTGATGACAAGTACACCATGCAGTACGCGTTAATACACAACGCCGCCGTGCCACCACGGGGGCAATCGGGATGAACTGCCTGGCCCAAGGACACAAGCAGTTAGGGGGATCAGACCGTGGACCTTTCGGTTTGAAGTTTAATGCCGTAATCACTGAGCCACCGTTTTCCCTCAGTGCAAATTTGACCTGTTAATTTCGCATAGGCTCTCGGGAAAACTCTTGTTAATTGAGTAGAAAATCTTGTAATATCGCAAGACCATTTCGACAGCCACTGAATTATGTATGCTTGTAAATCTAATTGACCTCAACATATCCATTTAAACTATTGTATCCATGAGCTCTGTCAAACAAGATAGAGAAGAATAAATGCTCAGGTTATCAACATAATACACAAAGATGACCAAATGCCGGTCAACTGAACACTCTTGCTAGTTGAATTAATTCCTCTTGTGATTCGGCTTTTCAGTTTGCAAGTCTCAGCTCTATTGAGAAACACCTATGATCACACATTCTGTAACATTGTGATTAGGTTATGTGTGGAATCGAATGACTGATACATACTGATGACCTAGTTGATTGTGTCGAACAGTTTTCTTTTCACTGTTAGTTATGTAGTGGTCATGATTAGCCATTGTGCAAAAATAAGTGACCTTAAACACCAATAAATAAATGAATAATATATGCATATTTGTTCTGAACTGAAGTTTGAGTTGACCAGCACTTGGGACATTTACCCAATCAATCAAATCTTGTAATTAACGGGAATGTAAACAGACACAATTTAGCAAACATTGTGTGGGATTTCTTTTTATTCCTAGTTTAGGATGTAACCTTAGTGCACCTGCATTCTATATCATAAATAAGGTGTGCTGAGACCTTAAAAAATTATTTTATAATTTAAAAATTTAATAATCTCACTCTTTAGGGGTCGTCCGACGTAACTTTGGGCATTTTTTTTTGAAAATGTTCACAATGCCCTAAATAGGAATTAAAGCGATGAATAACGACATATTATAAACCAATATGATGACATACTTGGAAAAAAACATATTTATCATTTCATCACCAACGTGGTGAGAACGCTCTAGGGAAAATGGATGGCCACAAACGCTTGATTCTGTTCGGGCGATACGTTTGTTATGATCACGTGGGTTTTGGGGCAAAGTTGGGAAATGATTTGATTTCCCACGATCTGAAATCTTCAAACATTTCACTGCTGTTTTTGAATCTGTCAGGCGATGTAATGTACAACTCACGACACATTCATAGGAAAATATTCAAGTGACAATGTGATAATTGCGAGATACAGTCCATAGTAGCGCTGTTGAGATCAGAATCTGTACAGTGTGACGCAAGTGTCAGCAAGGGATTAGTACGCCACCGATTCGAACAACTGTTATTTGGTTGGTGACGATGATCAAAACATAAAAGTGGAAAATTATATTTGAAAACAAAAATATATTCACATCAACATACATTACAATCCTCACAATTGTATATTTACGAAAAAATAATTTTAATGTCGCCGAACTATATTAGTGACGTAAAGAAGGCTTGATGATGTTTGCTACCAAAAAAGAAGACCAATGTCAAGGAGAATTATCAGAAAGGTTTCTTCTTGTTCACCAAATATAGCGAAATGTCATACCATCGTAAATTTAAATATCTTCCTCGCACAACCCCATTGTGTACAAGACGGATCAACGTCGATTTTGAGCGCTGTTAGCCACAGAAGGTTGCGTAAATCTATGTGTGTTGACACTGTGTGGTCAGAAATAGAACAAATCCGCTAGGCGGACTAAAATTCACACGAATTACCGAAATGAGACCACAACGTGTCCTAAGTATTTAGATAAATGAATTTAAAAACCAACACAATTCCGATATTGTTCAGGTCGGTAACCCTCCGCCTATAAAATTAGTATTGGTAAGCAGATCAGTTATTAATGTTCTTAAATCTCACGAGAAAACAACAATCAACCCCCCAAAACAGCGGAAGGCCGATAGTTCCAAAACAAATGAAGCATACCAAATCATGTACATAAATGAACTGGAAGCCAGGATTTGTAACTATGTGTAGCCGATTGATGAAAGTATTCTGCACGTAGGACGGTTCATTTTTTTTTTCATTTTTTGTTGTTTTGCCCACACTTCAACATTCAAGTGCCACTCTTGGCTGCTGTCATTGCTCATGCAACCCCAGAAATGGACATATAATACTAAATACGGAAGTCTGGCAGTTTACCCTTTTTTGGTGTATCAATCTCATCGTATTTTACCAATTTGATACAGATCTCATGCCAAATGATACAGGACTGTGGGGGGGGGGGGGGAGGGTGGGGGGTATGGTCACAGCAAACTCACAAAAGTCACATTGGACATTCTTCATTTTTCATTGATGCACTCTCTCGTGATTCCATACTTATTCTTCTGAACTGTGTGGATTTGACCCTTGAACTTCATAAAAGATAAACAAACACAAGAAAAATGGCAGCCCTTCTGATATGTTGGCATCCTGAATTACAATTTGTCTCGTGGTCCGTTCCTTGCAAGAATGATAAAAAGAATTCTCCGAGTCTATACTAGAAGGATTGCCGAATTTAACCACTCAAAACATTTAAGGTATTTTATTGTATAAAATTTGATCTCTTACTTATGCCATAGCAGACTTTCGGGCAGTGCTTTCTGCCACATGGTAACGGTTCCATGGCAAATACTAGTTTCCACAAAATTTATGTTTCATTCCAAACAAATTGATATATAATTTATTGAGGTTATTCCTTTCTGACCTTCTCTGGACTGTGGAGAGAATTACCTGAAATTTGACCAAATTTACGTTGCACGTCGCCTTAAAGAGTAATTTTTTGAGGCAGTTATTCTCATTTTTGTGCAATCCAGCCGTTACAAAAACTACACTGACAGTTCTGCACTTTTCTAGTGAATATGAGCTGAGACCTGGAATTTTGATATATTGTGTCATGAAATAAATATGAGTATAATATGAGTAAAATTTCTGTAAACATGCAAATGATGCTGATATAAACAGTCACCAGCCACCTTGATATTGATAATAACAAGGAGTTTTCTTCAAAAAGTATGGTAGGCTGCACCAGTCAGTGGTGTTCTATGGAGTGTGTCTATCCCAGATACCGAACGAAAATTGATGTTTCACAGCAAGTCTGGTCAGTGTCATGGATGGTCGACTCTTCTGTTGTAGAGAAACCTCACTAATTGTTTTCAGACCGCACTCCACTTGAATGGGTATGAGGCAAATCGTACAGGTATCTTTCACGGGACTTTTCTCTGGTGTGTTAAAATATTACAATATTTGCTACATTTTTCTTTATATTCAATTGGGCCAATTGAAATGCAATTGATGGACATACTCGAGTCACACTGTTTGCCAAATCAAGTTTATTTAGGCCACATCCCATAGTTTAAACATTATTTTATTCCCATAGTTATATACTTACATTATTTAATGAAACTGAAACCATATTAAGAGCAATAATATAACTAACGAATATGGATTCAGCAGCAAGCATAAAGCTTATGTAAACTGTCTCCATTTAACACATCACACACACGTGAATATATTTTTGGCAAGTAAGGCGTATAATGTACCAATATAAATATTTATACTAGATATGAGGGAAAGAAATCTGATACTTAACAGTAGAAAGAAATGGGAAAGGAAAAAGAAAACGAGATGAAAGGGAAGTAATAATAATGGTGCCCAGGTTAGACCAGACAGGAGGTTCACCATGATTAGAAGGGCATGCGCATTTCAGGTCTCCTTCTGTCATGCACATATGCACTCTTTCACGCGCGCAGGTCGATGCACACCCCCATGCGCACACGAGCGAGCATACTTACGTACATAGCACAAGGATAACTAGCACCCTCGAAGCATTTGTTATCGGTGCCCAAGACACCAATAAAGTAGGACTTTAAGGATACTAATAAAGTAGGACTACTTTACCTCTACATAAGGGTGTTCTACCTCAGCAAACTAACACTGCTTCCTTTGGCTAGTGTTCGCCAGGGGCTAGTTTTGCGTCTTATTAGTGCTTCTAAATATACAGGAGTCTAAAAACGCTTTGTCACCATGATAAATTCTTGTACACTTTTGAATATTGCCTTATTGACCTCGAGGGTATAGTGAATACTCCCGTTCAGGAGAATGTCGCTATTTATATAATCCCCTAGTTGGCGTAAGGTAGCCTTTCTTTCGGTCAAGGAGAAAGAACAGTTGAAAAAATAATGCAGCACACTTTCGCGCATACCACATATACCTAAGGGTGTTGTAGACATGTGATTGTGGAAGAGATGATCGTTTAGATTGCTACAAGACAGGCACAACCTGCAGTGGAGTATGTGTGCCTTTCGTAATTCGTCGTGATTAAAGTAGCTCGGAACAAGCCTTTTGTTTCGGTTGAGATATGCTGAGAATTAGGACTTATGGACTTATTTTCGCGGATTTTACTCGCTAATGTATTCCAAAGCTGTATCGTGGATCGCAGGGAAGATCCTTGATGTGATTGGGTGCGATAGAGGAGGGGGGAGCATTTTCAAATCCGTGTTATAACGGAAGTTATAATCGTGTGTTACGGACAACATTTGGGGAGTGAGGCATGTGAGTTATACAGGGGCAAGGCGGCGATACATTTTGAAGAATTGTTTAAGTTTGTGTTTTTCGCATCTCTTTTCCAGAGGCTCCCAACCTGTCTCCGCGTATAAAAGATCTTTGCTAACACTTCGCGTCGCACCTGCTGCTTCTAACTGGATTTGTTCGACGTTTTCGCTTTGCAGGTTGGTGCAGTTATCCCAGACTATGTTGGAGTATTCTCGGACAGGACGTTGAATCGGCATGTGTGAAGTCTGACTGGAATGGTGTGGGAAGGGAATTAGTGTTGAGAAAGTTCAAAACCTCTTTGAAGATACATTTTTCAAACATTGTGTCCAAACAGCGTGAGAGAGAAATGGGTCTATAGTTGCTGAAAAGACAAGGGTTGTCTTTTTTAAAAAAGGCGACACGTTTGCTTGTTTGCATTCGATAGGAAAGTAACATTCCGCTAAACACTTATTGAAGACTTGCGTTAATGGTTTTACTGTGCTGTTAGAACATTCCTTAAGGACCCGTGTAATGATATTGTCGGGCCCACAAGCTTTGAATACTTTAATCGATTTAGGGGCCTCTGCAACATCAGATTCATGAATTATTATCTTATCTAAGACAGCGTGCCACTCTGACTGACAGGGGTGAGCGGTAGAGATGCAGTGGAATCGTCAACAGAGGACATCGAACAGAAATAGTCATTAAATGATTCCTCTTTGTCGAGATTGGTCGACAAAAGACTATCCTTGTGTAGTAGGACTGGAATGTCAGATTTTGTCTCACCAATCCATTTTTTAAATGTTTTCCACCACGTCGGCTGAATCACACAATGTTTTAAGTGGTATTTTGCATTTTTCGAGAAAACAAGGGTCGAAGATTTGGGCATGTGGCATTTGTACATCCTGTGGCGTAGAATGATGAAATTTCGAATGTCGTTTTATATGTTCCTTTTGTGTTCTATTGTAAAATATCAATAAGATCAGTGACCTTTTGGATACTTAATGGAGATGTCAATTTTGGATATAGAACAGCTGTTTACACAGTATGTTTCGATTCGTTGAGTATTAAATTGTTTCTGGACATGGACCATTATAAAAGAAGACCTGCAGCATTGAAAGTAGAAAATTAAATTGTTAGAAACTAAACGACTTCACAGTGATTATATATTTTAATAATCTCAACACGTAGATACAATCAACTGAATCAACTTTATTTGAAAAAAGTATTACTATAGCTTAGCAGGTTTAACAAAACGTGTTTCTCACAACTGTACCTTCACTGTTTTGTATTTCTCTATTTGTTTTTGTAAAAATAGCAAGATCTTTAAAATACAGCTACAAAATAACATTCCCAGATTAAAAAGCATACTATAACAGCAATTATATTTTACCGTGCACGGAATAATAACATTGAGATTGTAGTATGATTTATTGTGCTTATGGAGAAGGCTTGGATTTCAAGTTTTGAATGTTCCTCAACAAAATTAAATAGTAGTTAAAATAACAGAGGTATGATGAATCTAATAATAAAAATACACAGTTCAACAATCATTATGAATCTAATTATAAAAATGTACACTATAACATCAATTATGTTATCGCACATATCCGTTAATATAGTCCAGGCACATTAGACATACAAATGAGAAAGTAAGGAAAAAAGTCGGAGAAAGCTGATTTTTTTATATGTTTCCGGGACACACATTGCGGGTAAAGTGTGAAAAGTCCCCGCGAATCCGAGTTGAGCTTTTTTAGTTATAGCGTTTTTTTGATGAAAAAAAAAATTTTTAAAAAAATTCGACCCAGCTCCATATTTCTCATTCTTATTCGCCTTAGTAGGGTGAGAATCATAAATATCGTGCTAAATTATATTGAGAATACATATCCCCAACAGAAAATGCCAACTTTGTACCAATCCTCACACTCAATGGTGAAATATTCACGAAAATGTACAAAATTACGAAAAAAAATTTATTGTTTTCATACACACAACGGTACACAACGTCCATTAAATCAAATCTACGACTACTTTGGGAGTTAAATTATGTATCAAAAATTGCAGAAAAGCAGTGGCTTTATAATGATATATAACAATAGTCATTTATTCCATAATGAACTGGTGAAACGTGTGAAATATTAACCATATCCCCTAAACTCAAATTCAAACGGCATCGACTTTTCTCATTCAAATACCGTATTATAGCATCATTGTTTCAATTTTGATCCATCCAACCCGAGCACAATTTACACTGCTCTCATGTTTGCACAAACTGAATGTGAGAAACAGGGACTGAACGTTTGTCCAGTGACGTTTGACCAACCACTTTATATCAAAGCAGTGGAGATTGTGTCTTCGTCAGAAAAGTTGACAAAAGTTTTCGTTAGACTCGGCGGCTTCCATATGATTATGTCATATTTAGGGGCAACTGGTTCGATCATGGCTGGTAGCGGCTTGGATGAACTTTGGGGGACTGTTTATGCTGGTGGGTCAATCCATCATTTGATCAGTGGTCATGCATATTCAAGAGCAGTTCGTGCCCATTTGCTAACACAAATTGCCATTACAAAACTTGTGTTTGAAGAAAGCCGAACACTAGATAACATAGACTGCACAGAAGTCAATGAAATATTCTGTGGACTTGCCAGAGGTGACTGTACAACAGCTAACGCTGTCAATCAAGAAAGAGTCAACCAACAACTGTCAAAATTACACGAACTGCTCCAGAATGCGTCCGTAGGACGCACAGGAAAGCTTTGGGTACAATACTACGAGCAAATAGGTATTCTCCAGTTGTTCTTGAGAGCAGAGCGCACAGGCGACTGGGAACTCCACACATATTGTGTTCGCAATATGATTCCAGTATTTCACGCAGGTGGTCATTTTGCATACGCAAAAAGTTCTCATCTCTATTTGCAGCAGATGAATGAGCTAACAGAAATAATGCAACAGGATGATTTGAAGTTGTTCACTGAGAAAGGTTACTTTACCATAAGGCGCTCAGATAAATTCTGGGACGGGGATATATTCTGATCAGACCATAGAGCAGTGTTTAATGAGAATGTTCAAGCTCCCTGGTGGCCTCACACATGGCAGGGGAATAACCGATAGCACTGTTGCGAAATGGGTACATGGACTACCTCTTTGCCTTCCGATATGTAATGCTCTCGAAAATTTTGTTCATGTTCACACTGGTCATGGCGAACAACATCGGGATCTCCGTCAAAGTTCACAATTGACTGATGCCAATGATATCACCAAATTATTGAAGTGGCTCAGAGTGCATTCCCCCTTTCAGAATAGAGATCCACTACAATTAGTCTCTATAGCGACCGGGCTTGTGGCCGACGAAACTGTGAACTGTGACCAAGTTCGCAAAATTGGTGAATGTTGCGTATCGAATGTTGTAAGCAAAACGTTCAACAGCATCAAACTACGACGTGTTGACACTGTGAAGTCTTTCGCATCGATGGCAAATAGCATCAAAGTCCGTGGAAGTGAGGTAGTGATTGACCCCACAATTCTGTTCAACCGCATCACATGTGTTATTCAGTCACAAGCAGAGATGGAAGAGTATCTCAAATATGAACTCGCCCCGAAACCACCAGCATTGTTTGATTCTGCTGGAATGAGGAAGACACAGAAAAGCACGCTCGGTAAGATCCTCAAAACATACGGTTCCGAGCAAACTAAAATCCCAGAACATTCTCTGTTTGTTGTAGATGGTGGATTTTTATTGAGGGCAGTTGCATGGCCTAAACAGTCATCATATAAGGACATATGTACATCATATTCCAATTATCTAGTGAGACATTTTGGGGCGAACGTCGTGGTTGTTTTTGATGGTTATGCTTGTACAATGTCGACAGAGGGCATGGAACAAGCCCGTAGATCTAAAGACAGGTATTCCATTGATATCAATATCTCACCCGAGTTACCAGCCACCACACCCCAATCGATTTCCTTGCAAATGCCAAGAACAAAACCCAACTGATCGATCTTCTAATGCAGGAGCTATCTGCTATCAATATTCAGTCCAAGCAGGCCGAGGCTAATGCTGATGTACTGATAGCCGAAACTGCACTTGACATCGCTCAAGATGACAACAATGTTGTCGTTGTGGGAACAGACACAGACTTGTTAGTCATTCATACCTCTCGAGTTCAACCGGGATGTAATATTCACATGATGTATTCCATTACCCCAAACTTACTAGTTTCAGTTAGTGAAATAGCAACGAAAATGGGTGACCATAGAAGCAACCTCCTTGTAGCACATTCTATAAGTGGTTGTGACACTACTTCTGCACGCTTTCGAGTTGGTAAGAAGAAAGTATTCAGTACAATTGTCTCCGATGTTACTAGCGACTCACAACAGTATGTCAACACAATTTTGGCGGATGACAGTACACCAAGTGCAGTAGCCGCTGCCGGGGAACAACTTCTCCTGATCTTATACGGGAGTAAAACTGTTTCCTCTCTCGACCAATATAGATATGTCACTTATAAGCGTTATGTAGCAAAATCTAAACTGAATAAACCCATCGACCTAGCCTCACTCCCACCAAGCAGCGATGCTGCACAACAACATGTCTACAGATGTTATCTCCAGGTCCAACAATGGCTGGGCACTTCGCTTCCTCCGACGGATTGGGGGTGGTCGCTAGACAATGGACTTCTTGTACCGACTGCAGCCACAAAGCCATGTGCCCCCGATAACCTACTGAATCTGATCAGTTGTGGTTGCAAGAGTGCTTGTACAAAAAGGTGTGGGTGTAAGAAGGCAGGACTCGCTTGCTCAGGTTTGTGTAATTGCAGTTCGGATTCTTGTAACAACCACAGAAACACTGTCCTGTCGGAAATTTCTGAGTTCGATGAATAATCTGTATATAGGTCATGTCATGTCTGTATATAGCGTTGATAATAGTCAATGTAACTTAATCCATGTTGATTGATTTGTACATTCTGTAAATATTATTTATTGATTTTTGTACATTCTGTAAATATTATTTATTGATCTAATGCTGCCAGACACAGACGTGTCTGTTCGGTCCCAAGCCCGAAAATAGTTGAGTTCTCATGCTGACGAATTTTATGCCAAAAGGGGAACTCGGCCAGAAGCAGAGAGGGTCTTCCATAATGTCTATTTTGTAAGCAATGATAAAAGTCTTCAAATGGTGGTGGATTTTTTATCGTCTGTCCAACTAACATCCCGTTCTGTACTACGACCCTTTGGGCAAATCCGTTAGGAAAATCGTCATTTTTTGCGTAAATCCGATACTTTTTTGTGAATTTTCAATAATTTTTCGCAGAAATTGTCACAGAATGCACATTTTCCTCAAGGTAAATGTATATTAGACATTATGTAGCTCGAAATACGCGTAAACAAAAAATACAGTTGGATCAATTCGAGGTTACAAAGTTCGTGCGATTTTTTTTGATTTTTTTCAAACGCGTTTTCGAAAAAAGGCTGTAGAAAAAAAAGCTCAACTGGGATTTTAGGGGACTTTTGTCTAATCGTTCAGTGACATGTACTCGACATTCCCTGAAAAAATCAGCTTTCTCCGATTTTTTTCCCTAGTGAAACCTAATGTTCTTGGGCTAATATAATTGATATTATACTGTTTTAAAATACCCTAAAACAAAATTGGATCCACACTTAAAATCTGGTTGGTTTAAAAACAAACATTAATCCACAAGGTTTAATGTAACTTTGTTGGTTGATGCAGTTTGCTTTTGATTCAACCAGTTTCTAGAGTAAATTTTATCCCTGGCGTGAAAAAAAGTGTGTCGTTTCTTTTTAGATTTTGTTTCATTGGGTCTATAACTCTAACGGAAAGAAAAAGTTGAAGTTTCTCTTGGGGTGGACATCACTTGGTCTGTGAACAAACTACGCGCCCTGGCATTGGCTGAACTAAAACTCGTAAATGGAATAGCCTTACCATCAATCAAAAGAACTTTTTTAACAGTTAATAAAAGTGTATGGAACCCTGCAGCTTGGATATTTAGTCTTAAAAAATTATTTGGTCACTACACTACTTGTTTTGCGTGAAAATAAAATGAACGTCTGTATCAAATGTGTGTAGTGAGTGTGTGGGCGTGAGGGTTTGTGTGTTTGCATGAGGGAATGTTCTTTTTGTGTTGTAATTGATTTTTTACGAGATGAACAGATAATGAGCCGTTCTATCAAAACATGTATAATAAATCCAATTGTTCTTACAGATAAAACTAATTTTTAATCATATTATGGAACCCGTTCTCCTCAAAGTAATAAAATGGTTTGCACGAACTGCTTCTCAACATGTTCTATTTGAAGAATCATCAAAAGCAAAACTGAGTTGTGGATAAACTAATTATAAGCAAGTTTCTCAATAAACTACAGTTTTGCTTCTGCTGATTCTTTCAATTATGAGATTTTATTAATTATGGGATATAGGTCTAACAAACTGATTAATTCGCTTCACGTTTCGCTTATAACTAATGTGTTTCTGAACTTAATTATTTGTTTGTAACTCAATTAAATTTGAATTGTTTCCTATAACTTTGTTTTATCTGTTTTCTTACTTTGTGTTTTCTTATTTCTATGTTTGCCTAGTTTACAAGTCACTTCAAGATTTACGCGGTCTTGCTGTGGCCAATAAACTAGCATGCTTTCGAGATCGTTTTGCTTTTCCCGTGATTGGCGTGGTACTTTGTGAAGCTTTTGAACAGATGGGACAGTTGCTTTTGATATTACTTTTCCGTGAATTCTTTGACTACGAAGTGATACACAAGTGAAATTGCTTTCTCCAAAATATGTCTTGAACTCAACCATTAATGGTTGTTGTGATAAATATCTTATGCATTTCACTTTAGCAAATGGAACCAACTGAAATTTAAAGGACCGGGTTGGATATTGGTAGGCAAAAAAAATGCTCTTCATGAAGTTGTTTCACTTGTGTTAATTTAGGTCTGATTCTTTGCAGTGTTCTTACTAGACAAACAGGGCTATAAACTTCAGTAACCTTCAGACCTTTTTCGATGTAACTGTGGGAATTATCTACCTCTTGTTTTGCGGAATGGCCCGGAGTGTAAAATGTCTGCTGAATCTCTTCTACATTTGTATGGTCAAACAAAAATCTCTTTAACCCTTTACCCAACGTAACGGCCAAAACCGGCCAGCGTTATTATCAAAAATCGCCAACTACTTTTCATTATTTTTTTTATTTTTTTATCTCAAAAGCACAGGTTATGACGCCTCATTGGAACGAGCTCGTCGAGCTCGTTCCAACGAGGGGTCATAACCTATGTTTTTGAGACAAAAAAATGAAAAATATTAGTTATTCAAAAATTTTTTTTTGCAAGTGTCGTCTGCTTTTCATGTTAGGTAAAGGGTTAATGCAAAACACGTAAAAGAGTTACGATTCTGAGAGACCAACGAGTCTGACCATAGGGTGATGTTTTTTTTTAATTTGGGGAGACTCCATAACTATTGATCTAGTATAGCACGGAGAGCACTAGCAATTTCGTTTCCACCTCGCCCTGCAGTGATTTCACTCCATACTGCACAATAAGTTTTTTTGTTTTTTGAAAAATGAGCAGTTAGATTATACACATTAAGCTTGCATTTGTGAAGAAAGTTTGACACGTTAGCTCTTAGGCACGTACTAACATTTTGAAGATCAAAACAGATCACTGTCAGGATTTTTTCGGTCGATATCTCGGTCTGCACGTGTTTCTAATTGATCCCTTTAGTGTTTGGCAAACTTATTTTTCAATTCTATGCTTATATTTCTTTCTAAATTACATTTAAATATCTCGCAGAGAGCACATCTGTCTTTTTTAGGAATAAGGAATCCTATATTAAATTCGTTATTGAATATACTCCTATAAACGTTCAGCTTTTGAGGTGTCACATCTTCACTGTTACATTTAACAACACATAAATTGGACATTTTGGCCAAAGACAGATCAGCTTCAGTGTATTCTTTCTGTGATGATTGCCTACAGTAGTGTGCAGAAATTCGTGGAAACGAATTAATATGTTGTTTTATGTGAGCTACTGCCACAGGACTTACTTTTCTATTATTGCCGCGACCTCTTTTGTCACAAAAATCAACTGATTCCCATTTTTTGTAAAACAATTCAACTCCGCATAGTATTCTTTGCACACCCGGATTTCTTCCCTTCCTTTTACAAAAAGTATTCGAACGAAAATTTTCTTTTAGATACTTTATTTTTTGTTCTTTTTCTTTCTTTCGTTTTGTTTTTCTGTTTGTTGAACAATTTTTTTTTTTTCAGCATCAGTGAGATTCCAAAACTGTTTAAAAAAGTTATGTCTCTCTTTATTTGAAATGTTACTTGAATAACGAAACTTGCAGCGGCCTGAACAATCTCTTGTGTTTTTTATTTCCATGGGCTTTCTAACTCGTCCTCTCACAGTTATGTATTCTTCACCCGATTGATGTTTTTGTTTCCAAACATTTTGTTTCTATTGGGTCTCATCATTTTTAATTTTCGACTTCTATTTTTCACAAGATTCAACAGATTAACTGCTTCAGTGTCAACATCTGTCATAGAATTGTCTAAATTAGCGTTTTGATCACTATCTTTTGCACTACTGGTCTTAAGCGAACTATTCGGATACTCGGATTCAGTGTCACTGGTCTGCGCTTTTAAGGAACTACCCAGAGACTCAGAGTGAACTTCAGAGACGTGTTCGTTTATAAGTTCCTCAAAACTTTCACATACTTTTTCATTGTTTAAAAATGTTTGTTATATTTATTGCATTCTGAGGATTCACAACTTAAAAATTCTCGCTCAACGTCGAAACAGTCTGCG
Organism: Pictodentalium vernedei; assembly: GCA_031216915.1. Lineage (NCBI taxonomy): Eukaryota > Metazoa > Mollusca > Scaphopoda > Dentaliida > Dentaliidae > Pictodentalium > Pictodentalium vernedei. The sequence goes on from CM062297.1 coordinate 513,592,229, forward strand.
TTACGTTTATTTTGTACATCTTCAGTTCCAATGTTGGTCACATCCTACGCAGTTACTGGGTCGTTTGGGAGGCTAGTGAACTCATCATCACTATTACGTGTGTCTAATAATAACAGGACCTTTTCTACATCAAGAGTACACATTGTCATTTTAATACATCAAAATGACAATCGGTACATTGTTCAGCTACGTGTGGTCTGAACGAACTTTCACTAACATTGTCTCCAATGGAAAGGTGAAAATACATGAGTGTTTCAAAACAGTTACTCATAATATGTATAATGTCGGTAATTTTTAAGGCAATTTTACATGAATCTAAAGTAGTTAAGTTTAATAGAGAAGACACTTTCACTAGTGTTTCTGGTAATATTTGTGCAAATGAGACATAACTTTTCAAGTTTGTCACAGAAGGTCACAGCATAAAAGTCATCATCAACTAAGTGTTTGCAACTGGAAACATCAAGTATTTTTAGGTTGGGAAAATATTTCGAAAAACATATAGTTGACAAATTGCATTCCGAAACATCAAGCCAATAAAGATTTTTTGAAGGACAAAATTCTGTTATCAGTGCTATATCTACACCAGGCGCACCACAGTTTACTTCAGCACACGCAATTTTGAAAATTTTAAATGATCACATATTCTAACAAGAGTTGCATTTGTCAGTATTAAAGGGTAGTCAAATTAAAATTCACTCCACAGCATAGAATATTGCCCTACAACACGGTTAAGTCGTTTGCATGTTCTGCTGATGACCTGTGGCAAATCCTGTAGAAGAAAATATTTCAGAATATTAAGAATAATAATATCCGGTAAGTCAGTTAGAATTAATGGCACACAGAAAAAAATAAACACAGGTTTACTTCATGATTTCCACCCCGATTATTCTGAATCATATAATGTTATAAATACATAAAGGAAATATTTTGCAACACCCGGTGTCATTTTTTATGGCTTGCATACGTGAGTTTCCAAGAAATTATACCAGAACATGGTTCTGTCAACCAGGCCCGAAGCCAGGAGTCTAAATTTTTCCGACACAGAAAGGCGAAAGTCAAAAAATATCCGACAAGCAAAAGTGGATCAGTTTTATAAATAGGGAACATTCTGCAGGTCCAACTCAAAAGTGACAGTAGTCGGACATCCAAAATGCAAGCCGTACGAAACAGATTGCCCAAAACTATATAATATGCATCATTACTGACAGTAATGGTGCATATTTTGTAGTTTTGGACAATCTTGACATTAATTTACTGTTGTGAAAGTATCAGATATGGTATAAATTATTTGTAATAAACACTCATGGTCAGAAAAATTGAGTGCCTGGTTCTACCTAAATTTTCCGACAGACCAAGACGAAACTTTCATGAGGTGGTGCTTCTCCTCCCCCTCCCCCAGCCACCTCTCTAGCTTCGGACCTGCTGTCAACCTAATGCCAAAACATATTATAGATTTTCGAGTAAGTTACAATTCACTTCGCGTGTTTATATTACATGTTCAATGATTATGGATGCCAGCTGACTCAGTAACTCAGTTTTGAAAAAAAATAAGGAAAATTGGATTTTGGTGTAAACGGATCAATGTCTTGAAGCATACATTTACGATTATTACACCAGAACAATGTCACTGCTATTACTTCATTTAAAGTGGGGAAATTGCAATGATCATTCCAATAAGGTTCTTGGAAAATTTCATTTCAATTATTATTCACAATTAAAAATTATCTAACTCCTGATGTAGGTTTAGAAATAAAATGTTCTATCTCCATTTTGTAAGAAAAAGACCTCGTTCCAATGAGGGGGTCACATGATATGGTTTTGTTGAAATATTTTGAAAAAATTATTTCTTTCAACTGCTGAATTTGCAAATTACGCGGGCGGATGCGGGCCATCCGTTAGGTAAAGGGTTAATGACGTAAAAATTGCAGCGAACAATACAAATACAACGACTGCACTCGCACCAAAAGAGAGGAAAGTATTAAATACTGTTATGCCTCGAGGTGTACAGGCAGTGCGTTCTGTCTCAGTTGTCAATGAAATTTCAGCAATTTCCCATCAAAGACCCTGAATTTGTCAGAATTTACAAACATGTTGGGATGTCTGACGACTGGATTCGCATATCAAAATGCTCAAATGATAACCATTTTCTGTCGTTTAATCCTTATATTCCATATTTCCCATCACTTTGGGAAAATGGCTAATCCAATGTTTTAAAACAGATACCCTGTAAGGATTTCAGACTTTCCGTCGTATTTAGTTGGAAATGGAATGCCGAATACCACACAAAACCGGGTGTGCATACAAATGCATACAGATACCACAATGACCCTAATAGAACTTATAGGTTGCAAGACAAAACTGACAACAGACGAAGCCCTCTCAGGACAAAACCCTTTAATTTTAAAACTAAAAATTGAAAGGTGGACAAAACTCACGATCTGTATTTTTTAATGTTTTTTTCAAACTACTACGGAACACAACTTAGATCTTGCTATTATGATAACGTTCAAATTATCAAAAATATTATCATCCCGACCAGCTACCAACTATCATAAATCACGGCATATACAGTACTGTGTTCACAAAAAGGACATACAATTTGACTGGATCGCGATCCTATCGAAATTATCTTGGACCACTAGATTTTCACCGGTGGAAAAGTAAATACGAAAACATTGAATCCGAGATGCTATTTTCGTTTGTTTTTCGTAATTCAGTTTTGATTTCCCATAATTTAGTTTGAAATTTCGACACACTGCTGTATAAATGTGTCACCACCCGATCGCGATCTCATGGAGAAAAATACCACTTTTTGTGATCACTGTACAATACAGTCACCGTGGACTAGTCGTAATCCAGTGATGTCCACACATCCGTTTACTTGGTAATAAAAATCATCATCAGCAAAAATATAATTTCTCGCGGTTGACCGAAGGGAATTAGAGAGAAATTGTTTCCTCCTTGGCGTACACTGCCCACACGGTGGCGGTTGTATTGGACAGTTGTTGCACGTGTTTCAGCGATCATTTAGCGCAACGACTTCTGACGAAGCTGTGCATTTAATTTTTGTGTGACCCTCTGTTTACTTTCGCATGGGCTTACTTTTTACCTCATATTCAATCCTGTGAGTTCCACCGCGTACGCGCCTTGTTACTAGTGCGTATGGACTTTTGTCTACGTAGGATACTATACGAGTGTTGTCAGTTATATTTTTGGGGGTGGGGGTAGATAGGGCGGAGGTATTATATTTCATTTCTCCATAGATATATATTATGGTGTATGCACATCTGCCAAGTTATATAGTTCTGAAGTTTATTGTGAAATTGCTTCACATTATGTGTTTTTGTTAAAATCGTTAAAAGAATAGCGTGTGCATGTCGTGCACTGAACATTGAACTTTCTGGTACTGTTTGTTTGATGGTGTATGTCTTAGAGAATTTTAATTAATGAAGCAACGGGTTGTACCCGGTGCATCATTAATTGAATTTTTAATGATCATTCCAATAATTAGTGTTTGGAATCTAATATTATTGCGTCCGTGGGTATATTGCCCACCCGTGGAAAGTGATCAGTCCACGGCGGTCACACTGTACTGTGATTCAGATTATGTTATTTGGTCCAGCGGATGGGCTTCTAACGTGATTTTGTAAATATGCGTTCCCCAAACGTGTCACCGCTGGAGGGTTTTTATTCATGACCTCACATTGTCAAAGATCTAAAATGCACATTGAAATGATTTGTATACATGTTTTTGAGCTCCGTCTTTATTTGAGCAGAAGAAATAATTTTGTCATAATTCCGTGTGCAATTGCAACCTGGTTCACCTGTGATAAAATATGTCAACATTTTGGAAACTAAGTTTTGAAAACCAAGGGTCGAGATTTTGTTTTGGAAACTAAAAATAAAAAAAAAAATTGTAGATCCCCCCCCCCCCCCAACCCCCAATAGTTCTAACATATAATAGTTGACATTGTGTATGTTGGAATGCAGACAGCGTGGGACACACAATGAACAATGGCTCTTTATAAACACAAGAGAAAGAGAGGAGAAACAAGTTTTTTTTTTACTCAAACATCTTTTTAATGACGTTTTGGTATGGTGTTTGTTTTATCGATGAAACGGACATCGAAATTTGAGAAGTTTAGCTTTTTGCGTAGTTAAGTTCATGAAACCGATACACTCGGCATGCACCCAATAGCCACATTCACTTTTCATGCAACGAGTCCAAATGCCGTGGTCGGTTTGTGATCCACGGATGACACCACAGGAACGACAGCTAATTGCCTCTAACGACACTTCTGGTGCTTGCACACTCTTGTCACTATACGTGGCTAATGGTGTTGTTGCTACGGCTAGCGGTGGTGAAAGTTGTTGCGGTGAATGCCTATCTCCATCCATTGGTCGCACCGACATTTGTTGGCTGACAGCCTGCAAAATATCAAACGAATTTCTATTACAGAATCAAAATTTCACAATTTATTATATAAAATACAACAAATCTACTGTAACTAACCGGCCACACAGCCGCGAGCAGGCGTCACTCACCACGAAGATTCAAAGGTTGTTTCAGTGAATTGCCCTTACTGCTCTCCGTACAGCCGGAACACTGATTGGTCACATAATGAAAAGTCTCTCCACCACCGGTGGGAGTGTTGACGCTGCAAACTTCTATAAATAAACAATGCTCCCACCCCCCCCCCCCCCCAAAAAAAAATGTAAAACAATTCGAAGGTGCTCAAGTTAACGCTTTGCAATCGAGGACGGATCACTTTTTAAAGAGTATACTTTGGTGTCTGTGAAAAATGAATATGTTGGCGGCAAATTGGGGCAAATTGGAATATTTACAACACATTTCAGTCATTATTAACCCTTTATCCAAAGAATCGGCAAAATCCGCGCGCGTAATATGCAAATTCAGCAGTTGAAAAAATATTATTTTTCAAACAATTTCAACAAAACCATATCATGTGGCCCCTCGTTGGAACGTGCTCTTCAAGCTCGTTCCAACGAGGGCTCGCATGATATGGTTTTGTTGAATTTTTTGAAAAAATTTAAAAAATGATATTTGAAATAAATTTTGATATCGTCTGCGTTGGGTAAAGGATTAAAAAAAAACAAGAGCCAAGATTGGAAAGTTGATACAGTGTAACCAGTTTTCGTGCTAGGTAAACACCATGACGTTGGATGGCGTGAAGGCTGTTAAGCTTTGACTGCAGCGTAACAGCTTTCACGTCATCAAACATCATGGATTGGGAGGAGTTACCGCGTGGAATTACTTGATGCCAACTTAATAGCGACGTATTTCGTTGATGCTCAAGCAGTCCAGTTGTTGAGAGATCAGTGAACTGTCGCAGACGTTTCATGATTAAAGGAGTGATAGCTCAAAGCTATATCTATGTAACGCTAACATATTATATGCAAAACGCCTTGGGTCTGATATTTGTTTTCTGTTATACATCCCAGGCATATTATAAATTTAAAATAAAGGTTGTAAAATCGAAACTATCATATGGATATTTATTTATTGTTGTTTAAGGTCACATACTTCTGCACAATGGCTAATCATGACCACAACATGGAGATAAAGTCAAGGTCAGTCAATCGTTTATACCCCATGTTGCCTATTTTAGAGGACTCGCACCCCAAGCATTAGTGACTGGGTCCTATTTTACCAGTGAAACAGAGCTTGTTTACCACAGTAAACAAGCACTGCTTCACTTCCCGGGGTTCCCACGGGGGAGGAAAAAGGGGATTTTGTGGTCTAAAAGGGATCATGTAAGTGGGGAACATGTTTTGATCAAATAACCAACCGAGCAGTGACTATAAAAGGCATTGCTCGAAAGACTCGAATCTTATCGAGCAAACGAGTGAAAGAACAATTGCTCGAACGAGTGACTCCACGTATAACTCTTTTGCTCATCTCCCAAAAATGGGTGGACACGTCCTCTATTGGTAAAGTAGATAGTTACTCGGTGAATTTGTGTGGTTGACCAATCAAGATGTTCAACGTACAGCCCCAAAGCTGTACGTTGGAAATATTTATGGGTCCTCATCCAAGTAAGGAATATAGACTATCAGTGACTGTTGATGGCTTTGAACTGGTATGGAATATATGATCAGGGCCCAGTGGTTAATACATCGTAAATTACTCACTTGATATTCTTTTTTCAATGTTTCTGTTCCCCAACAAAGATGTTTCTTAGATTGACTTTCTAACTCGAGGTACACCTCACAGTTTTCCAGTTTTGCCAGTTCTTTAGCCTGAAATCAGTGAAACATATTCGAGGGTTTATGTTTTAAAAATTAGCCCAGTTTTATTTAAAATGTTTTATCAGTCAAAACTACATGAAAAAACATGGATAATTGGAGAATAACTTATAACAACCTACACAAATTACCCTCCTGAAAATTGTTACCGGAATCACATATTTTGTGATGACAGAAGACAATTTAAAAAGTGAGTGAGTGAGTCCGTCCGTCCGGGCCAATATTTCGGGTTTAGGGGATATTATTATTAGGGGCTACCTCCAAATTAAGGTAGTGTTAGGCTTAGGAGTGGGGTGGGGTTAGGGTTAGGGGTAGCCCCAGAGTAGGGCTTATGGTTGGGGAGGGTTAGGTCCGGGGGGGTTAGGTTGGGGTCAGGGGTGGGGTTTTAGTCTTAGTATAGCCCCTAAACCGAAAAATATCTCCTAATCCTATTGGTTTGGCTAGGGTGGGGGTTGGGTCAGGGGAGGGGTTAGGGTTAGGGGTAGCCCCAGAGTAGGGCTTAAGGTTGGGGGTTAGGTCCCGGGGTGGGGGTTAGGGTCTGGGGTGGGCTTTTAGGATTTAGGGTCAGGGTGGGGTAGGGTTAGTGTTAGGGTGTGGTTTTTGGGTGGAGGGGTGGGGTTAGGGTTAAATATAAGTTCTAGGATGGAGGGGGTGGGGTTCTGGGTAAAATAAGGTTTTGGACACACAAAATGTTTTTTTGGTAGCCCATAAACCCGAAATGTTGGAGTGTCCGTCCGTCCGTCCGTCCGTCCGTCCGTCCGTCCGTGCAATAATTTGGGTCTTATGAGTTGTTTTTTTACCAGGACAGGCATTATGAGCTTACTTCCAGAATTATGAGCTTACGTTCAAATATTATGAGGTTAATGTCTAAAATATGAGACTTATGAGGCATGAATCGATTTGTAGCGATTTTTCGGGGTTTATGTTAAGGTTTATGGTCAATTAACGGCTGGGGTTAGCGTTGCTCCCTCTTCAGGTTTATCTTGGGGTATCTAACCATGTCCAAACGATTTCCGAAGAAACGACTTTTTAGCGGTTGTCTGAACGTTTTAAAATGATCAATTTGTCCGTCCGTCCGTATAATAGTCTAGGTGAGAGATGGGAGTTTCGCAAATGAGAAAAAAAGCGCAGTCAGATAATTTAAAAATTTGAGTATGAAATAATGAACTCCCAAATAGGCATCACAATGAGAAATACGGCCCATCCCAACAAAGTGAAGTTCATCTTCCCCGTAATAGATGTCGGAGATATAAAACGTTTAACAAATCATCAGAATCTTTGCCTATTGTGAAGCATCATCCATTTTGACACGGACATTTGATGCAGATTAAGTTATGCGCAGAAAGTGTAGACAAACCTCACTGAATCTCGAGATTCAATGTCCAGTCAGTAAAACAGCAGCATTTATTTATTTATTTATTTATTTATTTATTTATTTATTTATTTATTTATTTATTTATTTACCAATCAATACATATTTACATCGCCTTGACAAAAAAGATATCAACATAATTTGTGGAACAAATTACACACATGGTGAGTCTTCACCTATGAGTATTGAAATGAATGTTTATGGAATTTGTAGATTTTATTTCAGACGAATAATTCTAAAACTCAGGCGATGGACTATTTAAGGGCTAGAATGGTCCCAGGTCATAACAGCGTAGTATTCCTAAATGAAGTTGACTGATGACTTGAGAACTTGGGTAGTTTAAGGAGATATTTATTTATTTATCTATTAGTGTTTAGTATCACATTTCTGCACAGTGGCTAATCCCGGCCGCAACATGGATATAAAGTCAAGCCCAGCCAATTGTTTATGCCCATGTTGTCCATTCTAGGGGTCTTTCACCCCAGACTTTGATAACTGGGTCCTATTTTAGCAGTAACAAGCACTGCTTCACTTTCCGGGGTTTCCCCTGGGAGTTTAATGAGATGAAAACCTTCAAGTTCCTCTGGGTTAGATCGCTGGAATCCCAATTTATTGGTTAAGCCTGATCCACTTTACCAAACAAATGCATATTACTATTTTTGTCTTCGTTTTACTTACTGTTACTTCGTTTTGGTGGGAGGGTTCAGGAATATTTGTATCCCTTTAACTTTTTCCATTTTTTGGCTTGTTGTTTGTCTCTAGAGACCAGGGGCCAATACTATAAACCTTTTACAAATGTATTTTCTAGAATTGTATTTTCTACCTATTAATATAACTGACTACAATGAATAATTGGCATTTTAAAAGATATGGCAATTTGCCAACTGGCAAATTTCCAGAACTTTGAAAATGCTAATGGTTCATTTTAACCCATTTAAAGTCATAACGAAAAAAAACAATTCTAGAAAACACAATTGTAAAAATGTTATAGTATTGGCCCCTGGTCGCGTTGTCTCCAGTGATATCCCCTCGATTCTGATTCATTTTGGGATGATAGTGAGATATTAGGGGCCAAACCCCGTCTGTTATGGAAATTCCAGGGACACGCAATCAACAGGCACTATTTATTCAAAAACATTTCTTTTTACACGCCGTGCGTTCGCACTTATCATATAACCGCGGAACATGCCATTGAACGGTTTTATACCTATGTACTGATCTTTTACAATTACCTTGCAACCATCCTGCGTTAAGTAATTATGACGTATCATATTCCTGGCCGGACAATCGGCCTTTCCTGATCGAAGGGTTAACTCTTAAGGCCTGGAGATATTTCTGCATTTTTGTTACACTTTTTCACTCCACATTCTCTGACGTTGCCGTTGTTTCTAGGCATGTCTTGGCTACCTAAAGGCGGCAAATGCATGTCTAGAAACAACTGACAAGGTTTTTAGAATGCAACTTGCAAGGGTATCTAAAGAATGCCTCGATGGCCACCTGTTTTGTTGCTGTAATAAGTGACAAAAGTTGGGATTAGGCATTAGGTTAAAAAAAGAACCTGTTGGTTACCCTTGAATTTCGACGCCTCATCGGTTGGTAATTAAAGGTGTTCTGATGACTTTTCCAGTCGCCCGGTTCTGGACACTAAATTTGCATTGGAAGTGGGAAAAATTATGCTCAAATGCCACTGGGATAGGATCCAACATTCGGCACCTATATACCCCAAAAGAATCCATGTAAATAATCCTTGGCGGAATTAGGTATCGAACTAGCAGTTTAAAAATGCGAGCCATCTCTGTTGTTTAAGGTTATAACAAATGTTTATTTATTTATTGGTGTTTAATGTCAACTTCAGCGTCTGTGGATGTATGACGACTGCAACATATATGAAGTTAAGTTTAGCGAATCGTTTATAACTATGCTGCCCACTTCAAAGGACTTCTACTCCAGGCGTTGGTAAAAATGCTTTGGTAACGTTGGTAACCAGATCGTATTTCGTCAGTAAAGCAGAACTTTTTCCCCACGGTAAAAATATCTGCTTCACTTCCTGTCCTGGGGTTCCCACGACGGAAGGCATAAAGACAGGAAGAAAATTCAATTAAGCTTTTGGAAAGCCTCCAGGGGAGAAAACCAGTTTTTAATGCCAGTTTAGTGAACACGAAAGAGCAGTACATCCTGTGAAGAAACCTACTTATGTTTGTTTATTGGGGTTTAAATACACTTTCAACAGCCAGGATTACGTCATGTCAAAAACTTACTTCTTGAAGCAACTCTCTTGACATTGTATAAAAAGCACGTTCCCTTTTCTCTGGGTCAGAGATATATCCGTTACTCGTCAGGCCACTCTGTTTTTTGGCCTGCAGCAGCTGCCCTGGAAAATTCTTTTTTGGATTGATGTTCATTTTCTTGAAATAGAACTCATTCGGTTCATCTTCACTGCTATTACTGCCGTTCTACAAAGGAAAAGACATTTAACCACAAAATATATGGAGAGCCGTTTTTCTTTTTTCATTTCTTATCAATCAATGATCATTTTTGTTATTTATTCCCATCTTTCTTTTCAGATGTTATGTCACCGTTATAAAGATGTAGACCCCCATCCCAAACCATCCCCTCACACCAAATTAATATCCATGCAATCTTTCGGCTGGTCGCGACCTGAAAATGACAAAGTTCCCTGGATTGCAGTGAGTGAACATGCTTTCAACGCATCACGCTACAGTTTAGGGTAGGAATACACTATATTCATCATCGCAATGCGATAATCGCTCCAGTGTATGTTTGAATTGAACACGTTCATAAAAGAAGGGTTCATCACACTATTTGCATTGCGTTGAGTATCCGTTGGGTTTTCGCTGTGCGTTGCTGAGGGAATTGAAAAGTTTCCATTTTTACGTGCTGCACAGGTCACCGCCTTGCCTTTGGAAGTTCATGGACATATTTCCTACACTTTGGCAGACATATTTCGGACGGTAGGGGATTATGATCAAAATACACTGATTATTTGACATCACACTCTTCAATATTTCAATAATGGCTAACATGACCATCATTCAGCCATTAGTACAATCATGTAGGCAAAGGTCTATAAAATTTGAAACCGATCGCCACCATTACGTCCTACATGTAGGCCTATGCCTTGTTGTTGCATACAAAGTGTCCCTGCTAGAGCACAATTATTTTCTGGGGACCATGTTTTCAATGTTTCAATTGCGTTTAAACCTGGTCCCCATGGGATATTTAGGTGCTAGAAAGGGCACTTTTATGTCGTGTTATTTAAATTAGGTATACGCACCCTGCTTCCGAAAAAAATTGTTAGCTCTGATCTAGACATTGCCCCAAGGCCACGTATGACATGTGGAACTGATCGGGTTAGAGCTGCGACCTAAAGGGTTTGCTAAAGGAATTGTGGGTGGACAAAGAAACGTATGGTTGGCGTTCGTACGAACGGACATACGGATGCCTAAACGTAAGGACGGACGGACGGACGGACAGACGAACGGACGACGGATCACAAACTATCCCAATAGCTCATACTTGACGTTGACCTGTTGAGATAAAAAATGTGATTTTGATTTTACGGGAAAAATGTTTTTAAAATTGTTACATATCATGTAATAAATATAAAATATTAACTGCTGTAATGTCAAAGCAGATAATCTGGAGATCTGATAAATGGTCGTGCCGTTATGCGAAATCAGATTTCCAGATTATCTGCATTGATATTGCTGCAGTTATTTTCCTGGAATTTCCCACACGCATTTGAACAGGCCAGTCTGTTTTTGTTGCAACTACACCTTGACGTCTCACAACCTGTGGCACAGTTACATCTTTTCATCTTTAGCAAGCTCTTTGGTGCAGGTGGATGGTTACTGGTTATTTTGATGTACCACGGAAATGATTGTTTGAACTCTTGTAATGAGGATTGAGCAATCCAATGTTCGTTGATTTTAGTGCATTTTCACGCCAAAATAACCAATTTCCCGTGTTGGGATTAACGGGGATTTTCCATATGTTATTTTTCATACTAATTCCTGCCCAAGAACAATACAAACATTTCTGTGGCAATTATTTGGTGGTTTAGATATAATTTGACTTGCTTTACTGGACCACGAACGTTTTGTCGCTTCTATGCCTTGAAAGTACAATAAATGCACATTTTGGGCTCTACATTTAACAAATTTTGCGCTGCATATTTAACAAATTTCCTCAAGCAATCGTTTCGGCCCGGTGGGGAAATTTGTTAAATACGCTGCCAAGAATAGGCACTGTTTATCAACTGTAGGGTTTTTATCTCCCGTCAGATCACCGAAGTAAAGCAACGTCGAGCCCGGTTAATCCTTGGATGGGTGGCCGTCTGAGCGATCGTAATTTTAATGAATGAGGTTCAGAAATGTCACGTCAAATCGCGACGAATTTGACTTTCCTTTTATCGCACAATGTGTAATTTAACCGTTTACCTACCGCACCAAATAATAACTGATGATCAAATAACATTCCACGAGATATATATATTTCGCCACGAGTTGTTCTCGTGGAACATTATTTGATTATTAGTTCTTGTACGGATACGGTAGCAGAATTACAGGAAAAATTGGTGCCTGCTATCAATTGTGAGTGGAATGCATATATTTTTCGTGTTCTTTTCATCGCACCAATCATTTTGATGAATAATTCGTGTATAGTTAATTTATATCTATGGAATATCAGACTTAAGAAAATCAAAGTAAACTTTAACCCTTTACCCAACATGAAAAGCAGACGACACTTGCAAAAAATATTCCTGAATAACTATTTTTTCATTTTTTTGTCTCAAAAACATAGGTTATAACCCCTCGTTCCAACGAGGGGTCATAACCTATGTTTTTTAGACAAAAAATGAAAACATAATGAAATTTAATTGGCGATTTTTGAGAATAGCGCTGGCCGGTTTTGGACGTTACGTTGGGTAAAGGGTTAAGGTACTGCATAAGTAACGACAAATACATTTACTATTAATTAACGATTTTTGAGAATAGCGCTGACCGGTTTTGGCCGTTACGTTGGGTAAAGGGTTAAGGTACTGCATAAGTAACGACAAATACATTTACTATGAAAATCCTAAGTCCATAGTTTCATAAAATTCAAATAAACATACATAAATTATACACGAAAAATGAACATTATGGGGTACAAAAAACGAACACACACATGTTATTGACTCACATAGTTGATGTCAGGAATTAATGATTCTTGAAAATCTGCAACCGTCTTCGTACCAGAAATGACAAAATATTATTTCATGAAAACAACACAAGGTCAGATTTACTTCCGATATACTGGAATGAGGCTTGGAATTCAAAGCACTTCGAGAAGCAGTGGCAGGGCTGCATGAAGGAAAATACAAACACTGTCAAACATGAAGCGAACACGAAAATGGCGTTTCTGGTGAAAATGAATTGAAGGTTTGGAAAAGTTCTTTCGTGCCTGCCTGTTGTTACCCACTCAACCCATCTAATGTCGTTCCTTTGTTCTCAGATATTTGAGGTAATTTAAGCCATAGATGGTTTCGATATAATTTGCCTCTGTAGTTCCCACCAAACAAGAGCAGTAGCTGACTTTCGGGATTGTATTATTTTAGTAGTAGACATGCACTCATTCAGAATTTATGTAATATAAGTTCATTTTGTGTATAGTAAGAATAATATGCCTGTGCTATTCAAAAATAAGTCGAAATTACAATGAAGAATGTTTGCCAATAGTATGTTAGCGTTACCTGGATGAAGCCTTAACGATACAACTTTTTGAACAGTTGTTGAGCTCAATATTTTCAGACCTTGCCAAGTGTGTGTGACTTGCTGATAATTTCAATCCACCGAGTGCACGCCACTGTGCTGCTGTTGGGTGTGTGTGTATATATGTGATTCTTCAAGAAATGGTTTAAAAATAAAAGCTCTTTCACCCTACGTCTTGCGAATCCGCTTCGTCATACGCTTTCATATTTCACTGGACGATCGCAACGCACTCCATCCAAATCATCGCTCACAATGTCAATCAATCTGCACAACGTTCGTGCCATCAGTTATCAAAGAAAAAACTATGAATCAAAATACCTCAAAATGCAGCAACAGGGCTGCGTGGAGGAAATGCCAGGACTGTATACGGGTTTATGTTTGTTTTTGCTTGAAAAAGGAGACCATTCCAAATACTTTGCTGTATCACGTGATACTCTAGGTACATATCAGTTTTTTAAACCAATGTCATGATTCCAGAAAATTCAATCAATTCTCGCGATATCTTGGAAGCAATACTCCAATTGCGCTGCCTTCTGATGGGGACCGTGTGTTACGTGAAGGCGATCAGTACGGTATCGTAATGTTTTATACGGCAGTGAATATCGATGATGTTTGTTTTTGATAACCTCGACCTGCACATAAACGACGCGCGAGGTGATCTCCCCAAAACGATAGCAGAGATTTTGGAATTTCCCCCAACGGTGACCTGTCGCTGCCTTTTAAAGTATGTCGAATTTTATTTTATTTTATTTTATGTTAATATATTTATTTATAGTCATTTGAATATTCTCCTGTGAATGTATCGTGGGTTGTACATTACATCGCCTGCCAGATTCGAAAACAGCAGTGAAATGTTTGAAGATTTCAGATCGTGGGAAATGAAATCATTTCACAACTTCACCCCAAAACCCATGTGATCACAACAACGTGTCGGACAAACAGAATGAAGCGTTTGTGATCATTCATTTTCCCCTGAGCATTCTCACCACGTTGGTGATGAAATGATATGCTTTCTCCGAGTATGGAGTGTGGATTCTTTTATTCAGAACTCACACAGTCGAATTACCGAACTATTCCTTGTCAACCCTGACGATTACTTATGCGGCTGGCAATTTCTTTGTCACGAAAAGCAAACAAATTTTTTTTTTAATTTCCAAAAGTGGGTAAATTCGGGTTTTGTATACTTTTGTCGTTATTTTGGTATACAATATGCCGCTATTCACCGCTTAAATTCGTATTTAGGGTATTGTGAAAATTTACAAAAAAACGACTCTTTAAGGTTACGTTGGACGACCCCTTAAAACCAACCAAAGTTTGTCAATTTGTTGACATTTTTCCCAATGCCTCCGAAACAGATAAGAGAAGTAAGGAAAGGCAAATTATATATCAGAATAATGAGTAAAGTGCATAGAAAAGGTACATAAATTTTTTTTCAGGAAAAAAGTGAATTTTATGATTTTGAAGAAGATTAATTTGCCAATGCCATAAGTAACGAATCGCTAAAACCACAAAATAATCAGTAATTCGAAAGCCGTGTCCTCAATATAATGATAACATACTACAGACTCGGAGAAAGCACTTTTTTGACACACACACTGGTGGGTTTTGATGTCTGAATGTAATAACACCAACACAAATTTTGGATGTTCCGAATGTGGACATGTCTCAATGATGTTTATTCCGGTCATGTGATTATGGTGTGGTTCTTGCAGAAATACTCAATTTGGGCGATCGTAAGAATGCAAAGACTTGATCACGCCCTTTATTTGTTCGAGACAATGTATGAGCGGATTTGCAAACAGGTGACAGCCAATGCTTGAGCTTTTAAAGTCATAACTGCAAAATATGGTTCGAAATTCCCTCTCGTGTTTACAGGCCGTCTGAACATTTTTGTTGACAAAAAAATCTGAATTATTGCGCACTAGAAAGACAACATGAACCACTTGTAAAAAAATAACAGAGGGTATAAAATCGGGACGATACACACAAAATAAGGCAATATTCATAACAAAGTAAGCAGAGTGCTTCAGAAATAACTTTTTCACGAAGTATATTCCAAGTGACCTGGAACTATACTCGCCCAAAAAAGAAAGTGTGCATTGCAGAAATTGATCAAACTCCATAAAAATAATTTCGTAGGTGTAAAGAGTGTTAACCTGTTGATGAATAAGTTATATTGGACACAAAAACAGCTTTCCCAGTTAAAATTGCATTAACGTTAAATGACGTGCTACACGTTTGTGAAAAGGCATGTTTTGCACGTGGAGAGTCTGAAAATTCATGCAGCAGTGTGAATCCTTGGGTAATTAAACACTAAGGTAAAGCCTTCCTATCGTTCACATTCAAACTTGCGCTGCTGTTAAAATGACTCCACATTAGCATGCCACGATTGACAATGAATCAACGTCTCCTTGGCCTGGGTATGATTAGAGTTGGCAGAACACACAGAGAGGTTGCCCAGCATTTGAACTGCCACCATAACACTGTGGACAGGCTAGTCCATCGACATGCACAACATGATGACGTTCGAGACCGACCCCGCTCCGGGAGACCCCGAGTTACCACCCCTGCACAAGATCGGTATATCCGTGTCGTCCATCTCTGGAACTGGCAACAAACGGCAACGACGACAGCCAGGAACATCCCTAACCTGAGACGGATACATCCTCAAATAGTAATCAACCGCCTGAGAGAATACGGCTTACGTCCTCGAAGACATGCAATTCGTCCGATTTTGACGTTACGTCATCGTCGTGCTCGACTGCAGTGGTGTAGAGTAGGGTTAGGGTTAGGGTTAGCCTAACCTAACCCTAACCCTACCCTAACCCTAACCCTGACCTAACCCTAACCCTACCCTAACCCTAACCCTACCTAACCCTACCCTAACCCACTTCCATGCTAATTTGTTCGCTTCCATGAGGCGTAGATGCACAGCAGTAGTCGATGCAGACGGAGGTCATACCAGATATTGAGTTTGTGACTTTTGTGCTTGACCCTTAGTGTCTTTGACTCTCAATGGCACCAAGAGTATTCGTCGTAGCGTAATGAAATTTCTCGTGTTGATCACAAATTGATTCATTTGTGATTGAGTAAAATTTCCATGAATGTAAATGACATATATCTTTTTTTTAGTGTTATTTTTTAGCATGCACACTTTCTTTTTTGGGAGAGTATATATTAGCGTGTTGATTTCCCCCGATGTTGTGAAGTTATTTACTTCACAGTTACCATGGATCTTCGTCACGGACTGTGTGGATGTCGGCAAAGGACCGATTCAAGATGGGTTGAAAATGATGCATTCGCGCTTTTAAATAAGGTGCGTTTGGACGAATCTGAGAATTTATGTTTTTCTTGCAACCTCCCATACTAACACAAGCGTCGATCAGTGTCTTTTATCATCATTTTACACTGACGAAAGTGACAAATCTCCTTCACTGGAAACTTTCTCACAATTTGCATATAATAAACATAACCGCTGTCAGCGTGACCGTGTGGTCAAAACCGAAACGAATTATCGAATCCACGGTCAAAATTAGCTACAATTGGCTTTTAAACAAATGAAATACACGAAGTATTCGCAATTTCTTCATTTTCCATGCCGAGTTACTATTTAAGGGCCTATATAAGTAAAGAAATTTTGTTTATTTTGAATATTCTCACCTCCGATATTCCTTCAATTCAAATTAAATATACACAAAATGTACATTAAAATGAAGGTTGGGATATATAGAACACGAAACACATCTGAAATCAACTCATAGAGTCGGCTGTAGGCACCACTGGTTCCTGGAAGTCTGCTGCCGTATTCGCACCAGAACTGATAATTTAATATTATTTCACGAAAACAACTTGTGGCCAAATGTGCGTTACATATCCAAGAACAAAGCTAGGGGATAAAAATTCTTCAAAACACGGCGACAGAGCTGCATTGGGGAAAATTCCAACGCTTTTGCTTTTGTTTACGTATGAGTATACTTTCGATTTCCGGCCGACGTCATCGGACAGAAAAAGCATGTAAAAACAACGCCGTATAAAATCAAATAGTGAAAAAGATCGCCTTCATACGGTATACTGTTATTAGATAGAGATTGCACAGTTGCCATATTCAATGCAAGGTATCATGATACCTGTTGAAATTTCTTAGAATTACGATTTTGTTTTTTGATGGAAATTCGTGGTAACGAGTGATTTGCGCAAGTCTGTCGAGCATGGAAACCATCTTCAATAAAAAATGCAGACAGTGTTGTCCTTTTCCAAAATGCAGACCTATCGCTGTATTCGAAAGTGTTTTGAATGCCTAGCTTTGTTCTTGGATATATGAAGCACATTTGGCCACAAGTTGTTCTGATGAAATATTATTTTATTATCAGTTCTGGTGCGAATACGGTAGCAGACTTCCAGGAACCAGTAGTGCCTACAGTCGACTCTACGAGTTGATTACATATGTGTTTCGTGTTCTATACATCCCAACCTTCATTTTGATGTATAATTTGTGTATATTTAATCTGAATTTAAGGAATATGAGAGGTGAGAATTTCAAAATAAACAAAATTCCATTACTTATATAGGCCCTTAACCAGACCACATGCGTTCAGTTTCGTTTGTCGGCATCAAACTGATATTGTTTGTGGTAATTAATAGTAAGAGAAGGCGAAAGAAGCCAAATATTTCCCATCATCTATAAATTAATTAAAATTGATAATTCCTTTTATTTTACTGAAATTTTGAATTGATAAAGTAGGTGTGTTGCGATTATTATGTCCCAGACCTGGAAGTTGTAAAATCAAAGGTGCATCTTGGGCCTTGCAGTGGTGACCTCTGTCCTCTTAGTCTTATCCATTCATCAATTTACTTGTACCAACATTCTCCCTCTTATCTCAACCACTGCTACTCCAATCTGAAGGATATTTGGTGTTGTGATCGAGCATCATGGGGAAACAATGCCTGTGTATCTGCTGTAGCATGTGTTTCTTCCCACATTTTTTCAGAGTTGTGGTACTTTTTCACTCTTCTGAGTTAGAAAATTTTGTTTATAACTAGTTGATTTGTTACAATTTGTTGGAAAGTGCCTGCTGATATCCTCAAATGTATTGCTACAAAATATATTTGGTGAAGATTTTGTTCATACGAAAAAAGAGTTAGACTTTGAGAAAAAAGGCATATGCCTTGAGTGTCGGAGATAGAGTCATACAAGGAAGAGAGCCCCCCCCCCCCCCCCACCCCGGGAAATATTTTGTGTCAAATGGAGCTCACTTGTCACCTTTTGGGATTGCTTTGTGTACTGCGTTCTTGAAAAAAAATATGTGAGGCCCTCTGGATGTGCCCTTCTCATCTTAAGGGCCTATATAAGTAATGAATTTTTTTTTATTTTGAAAATTCTCACCTCTGATATTCCTTCAATTCAAATTAAATATACACAAAATGTACATCAAAATGAAGGTTGGGATGTATAGAACACGAAACACATGTGTACTTAACTCATAGAGTCCACTGTAGGCACCACTGGTTCCTGGAAGTCATCTGCCGTATTCACACAAGAACTGATAATTTAATAATATTTCACGAAAACAACTTGTGGCCAAATGTGCTTTACATATTCAAGAACAAAGCTAGGGCATAAAAATTCTTCAAAACACGGCAACAGAGCTGTATTGGGGAAAATTCCAATGCCTTTGCTTTTGTTTACGTATGAGAATACTTTCGATTTCTGGTCGACGTCATCGGACAGAAAAAGCATGTAAAAACAACGACGTCTAAAATCACATAATGAAAAAGATCGCCTTCATACAGTATACTGTTATTAGATTGAGATTGCACAGTTGCCATATTGAATACAAGGTATCATGATACCTGTTGAAATTTCTTAGAATTACGGTTTTGTTTTTCCGATGGAAATTCGTGGTAACGAGTGATTTGCGCATGTCTGTCGAGCACGGAAACCATCTTCAATAAAAAATGCAGACAGTGTTGTCCTTTTCCAAAATGCAGTCCTATCGCTGTATTGGAAAGTGTTTTGAATGCCTAGCTTTGTTCTTGGATATATGCAGCACATTTGGCCACAAGTTGTTCTGATGAAATATTATTTTATTATCAGTTCTGGCGCGAATACGGCAGCAGACTTCCAGGAACCAGTGGTGCCTACAGTCGACTCTATGAGTTGATTACATACGTGTTTCGTGGTCTGTACCACCCAACCTTCATTTTGATGTATATTTTGTGTATATTTAATCTGAATTTAAGGAATATGAAAGGTGAGAATTTCAAAATAAACAAAATTCCATTACTTATATAGGCCCTTAATATGCGAATAAGCCTCCTTGGGGAAAGTGCATGCAATAATGGTTATGTTAGGTTGATTTGATGTGTTTTGAATAACAATGTACTTTTAGGTACATTAGATGGTTTATTGCAGTGACAGGTTACAGTTACCCTTATTTCTTCTCCAACAGATATCATGAGTGTATTGGTGTCCAAGAGTAAACAAAGCTATTATACTTATTGATAAACCAGACAAATTTAACAATTTGATCACTATCAAATTGATGCATGGGATAAAAAGGGGTTACAGTGCAAGGGGTTTGTAAATATATTTATTCAACTACAATGTATGACTTTGCAGTGCATTCTACATAGGAGAACATCATATTTATTTATTTATTTATTTATTTATTTATTTATTTACTGGTGTTTAAGGTCACATACTTATGCACAATGGCCAATCGTGACCGTGACAGTTTTACGGGTGGAGGAAGCCGGAGTACCCGGAGAGAACCACCGAGCAACGACGAGCAGCTGTCAGCTCTCCAACATCGTAACTCTGAACTCTGCACCGCAGCACGGGCAGGGTTAGAGTGGTTGAAGACATGCGCACCATCGACGTGCAGTACGCCTCTGTACACAGCGTCATCGTGTCCCCATGTAGGCAATCGGGGTGAAGTATCTTGCCCAAGGACACAACGCGGTTGCCGCAGGTGGGATTCGAACCGAGGACCTCTCGGCCTGCAGCCTGCACCTCTACCAACTGAGCCACCGCGCCCCCGGAGAACATCATAGTTTCTTTCCAAACCACCACAGTGATACATACATCTTTATATTGGGAGACACTCTTTTGTCCTTCAATACTTCTTCTGGTGGACTCCTTCTAATTGACCTTTGTTGAACTCCCCAAATCAAAACATAAACAAAAGAAAATGTCTGCCTTCAATCACTGAGCACTCCACTTATAACATTTGGTTTCAATCTTTATTACTTTCATGAATTACGAAAAGATTTATTCGAGTATGTACTTCAATGTTTATAGAATACAGCTGTTATTTTATTTTGAGGTATTTTATTGTAAAAATGTTGTTCTCTTACTTATGCCATAGCAGACTTTCGGGTGGTGCTATTTACACATGGCAGCAGTTCCATGGCAAATTTCAGTTTCCGTTTCACTCCAAGCATTTTGGTATATAATATATTGGGGTTATTCATTTTGGGCCTTTTTTAAACTTGAAAGAAAATTACATGAAATTTGACCAAAGTTAGGTTGGCAGTCCTCTTAAAGAATATCAGAGGTGGGAATTTCAAAATCAACAAAATTCCATTACTCATATAGCACCTTAACAAAACCATATCATTTGACCCCTTATTGGAATGAGCTCGACGAGCTCGTATCCATGAAGATCCATGAAGAAATTTTATACCTTATATAAGCTATAGCACCTTTATGTTTTTGCAACTGCTCAATTTGTAAATTGCGTGCGGTTGTACTGCCGATTCGTTAGGAAAGTATTAATAAAGCGATTACAATTGATACAATCGAGAAGTGTAAGATAAATCTATCATCAGCAGTATGTCTGTGTACAAAATATATAAGTGTCTCCTTCTTGTTTCTTGGGCTTTTTCTCGACTCGTCGACATATGGCCTAAGAAACACGGGATCAACTCGTGACATCAACATTTTTTACATAAATATAATGTTGATAATATGTATATAGCTCACCATTGTGGATAATCAAGTGAAATGCAACGTTTTCTACGAAATAAATCACAATTGTTCTTATTTCGTCGCTCTCGCATTCCTTGCTACCAGTCCTGTTGAACACGATATCCATCAGTGCTATCGTGGATTCAATTCTTTTCGAGTTATTCTCTCTCTTCTTGATAAGTGTGACCAACAGAAGTTTGTAAATTTTTGTTGTGTTTCACAGCTTGAGAAAATCATGCACAACATGAACATTTATCTAATATTTAACATACAATTTACGATGATGGGCGTTACTTCCTGTTGAACGTACGTTAAGGTGCCATACAAGTAATAGAATTTTGTTTATTTTGAAATTCTCACCTCTGATATTCATTATATTCAAATTAAATACACACAAATTATACATCAAAATGAAGGTGGAGATGTAGAGAACACGAAACACATATGTAATCAACTCATGGGGTAGACAGCAGGCACCACTGGTTCTTGGAATTCTGCTACCGTATTCCTACCAGAACTGATAACTCAATCATTTTTCCGGAGAACAACTTGTGGCCAAATGCGCTCCACATATCCGAGAACAAAGCCAGGGCATCAAAATTCTTCCAAACTCGGCAACAGTGTTGCATGCGGGTAAATTCGCAAACCGTTGGCTTTGTTTACATTGTAAATTGCTTACGATTTCCGGTCAACAACACCGTCTAAATTCAAATAATGAGAACGATCGCCTTAATACAGTATACTATTATGATATAGAGACTGCACAGTTGCCTATTCTATGCAGGATATCATGACACCTGTTGAAAGTTCTTAGAATTACCATTTTGTTTTTCGATGGAAATTCGTGGTATCGAGTGATTTGCGCATGTCCATTGAATATTGAATCCAACTTCAATAAAAATGCAGACAGTGTTGTCCTTTTCCAAACTGCAGTCCAATCGCTGAACTCTAAAGTGTTTTGAATACCTAGCTTAGTTCTTGGATATGTGACGCACATTTGGCCAGAAGTTGTTGTCCAGAAATATTATTGTTTTATCAGTTCTGGTACTTATACGGTCTCAGACTTCCAGGGACCAGTGGTGCCTGCTGTCAACTCTATGAGTTGATGACATATGTGTTTCGTTTGTCAATACATCTCAACCTTCATTGTGATGTATAATTTGCGCATATTTAATTTGGATTTAAGGAAATTTCAAAATAAACAAAATTCTCTAACATATAAAGCATCTTAAAATACTAAACTGTTATATCGTTTGCGTAGAGAAAAGGGTTACCTAGCATTTTAATTTCAGATGTCATCTACAGACTCACAAAACTGATTGTAGGCGGCTGCCTTGAAATTTTGCGATCCTCGGATAAATTCATTGAGCGCGTTCATGTTTACCATCCCGAAAAGACAGTAAGGTGCCATAAAAGTAATTTCATTTTGTTTATTTTGAAATTCCCACCTCTTATATTCCTTAAATTCAAATTAAGTACACACAAATTATACATCAAAATGAAGGTTGGGTGGTACAGACCACGAAAAATATATGAAAGCAACTCATTGAGCTGACAGCAGGCACCACCGGTTCCTGGAAGTCTGCTACCGTATTCGTACCAGAACTGATAATATGATAATATTTCCTGAGAACAACTTGTGTCCAAAGAAACAAACCAAGGCGCATCTGATCGACCATGGTTCGGATACTTGGAATTAAATTGGGAAACAGTGGATCTTCAGAAATGCCATTTCCGCGATTCGAGTCTGACTGGGGTGTTCAAAGTGTTTGTATGGGGGCCCCCGAAAATGGACTTCATCTATGAAACGGCTGACGAGGTTCTTTTTGTCTCACCATGTATTGTAATTGCATGTCAGGAAATGTTCAAAAGCTCAATTGTATATTTTCATAGATTGCATGCCAACCTCTGGTCAAGGTTCATTTCTGTCTATGATTTCTACTTCAGATTGGAATATAAAGTAAATTTAGAGATAACGGGGCGGAACTGGCCCAAAGGGGGGTGGACGGTGAAAGAATAAACACAAAAAAATAAACAGTCGACACCACAAATCAGTAAACGGCAGATTTTTAGGAGAGATTAATTTTAAAGCGTGAATTTAATAAACGTTATCAAAACTTATAGGCACCGAAATACAAGGCGCCATTGCTCCCGTTAATCCACCAACTTCCTCCAATGGTACAGTGTTTCAAAACCGAAACATGGCGGGGACTATTACACTTGCAAAAAGTCCCCACTTGGAAGATTTCCGCATCGACATGTGTTTACATTTTTTGTTGAAAGTTAGACTCGACTGTTGCAGTGCAGTACAGCTCAGTCGCCATGGACTGGTGGTAATCCGCGCGTGGGTAGTGATGTCCATGCTTGCGTTTACCAGGTAATAAAAATCGTGAGAGCAAAATTTTAATTAATGAAGCACCGGGTTGTGCCCGGTGCTTCATTAATTAAATTTTTGATGATTATTCCAATAAATTGTGTTTGGTATCTAATATTATTGCGCCCGTTGAAGTATTGCTCACCCGTGGAAAGAGACCCGTCCACGGCGGTCGTACTATATCTATTACCAACACTCGACGTATGTTAAAGAACATGTCTTTAGCAGATTTCTAGAAAACTTTACCGTGATAAACTGTATTTTACAAAACTTGATATTTTATATGTGTTTTTAAACGTCAACAACTGTGAAAATACGCGTTTAAAAGAATCCTCCGTGCTCTCTATGTGATGAAGTTTCCTTCCCACCCTTGTATCCAAGGATATTATATTTTAATTTATGTGTTACGATATAAGCCCTGTAAAGGGTACGACGTTAAGATAGGCTTAGCCTGTTCGCCAAACCCGATTTCAAATGAATGAAATAAAAATACTGTTTAAAAAAAAGAAATATACGCCCTTTTTCAGACCTGTACCAAATGTCCTCTTGAATTAATCTATCAACAGGGGCCATACTATAAAACTTTTACAATTGTTTTTTCAAGAATTGTATTTTCTAGTTATGTCTTTAAATGGGTTGAAATGAACCATTAGTATTTTCAAAGATGTGGCAATTTGCCAGTTGGCAAATTGCCATATCTTTTAAAATGCTAATAATTCATTTTAGTCAGTTATATTGATAGGCAGAAAACGCAATTCTAAAAAATACAATTGTAAACGTTGCATATTTTTGGCTCCTGGTCTCTTGTTCGACGAGCTCGTCCCAAAGGGTCACACTATGTTTCGGAGACAATGATTTCAAATGCATTAAAATATGAATGACGATTTCTGTGAATTATGTGAAGGAAAGTTGCAGTTTCGTTAACACAATTTGAGAGAAAACCCAGAATCATTTAACTGAGCTTTCATACTGCTTCTTCCAACAACTGAAACCCCTGTCTGACGTTATGCCCCTCATTCGTTTCAGATATAACATTCGCTGACTATTGATTGTTCCAAAGTGTAGTTCAGAATTGAAAGCACTACCATTCTCTTTTATATCTGCAAAATGGCTGTCATCCTTGGGTGGGGAGCAGTTTGACCATTCATCCTACAGCCCACACGAAACAAATTACCAACACTACTAATTGTAGACGTTCTCTAATTATCACAACATGATTTGTAAATAAAGTGAAACGAAAACTCTCAAATCTTCCCGCGTGCAACGGGTTAATACAAGTGTTTACCTTATACTCTTTCTTCGTGGAAGGATTGTCTTGGTTTCACTTGGAAATAATGATGAGCGTAATTACCTGTCAGTCTGTCGATTAATCGGTGTGTTGGTCAGCCGATCGGACGGCTGATCATTTAATCAGTTTCGAGGACTAACATCCCAAGAATTAGATACGTTATTTTTACCAGAGAAACAAACTGTTCTTCCACGATGAATAAACACTACCCCACTTTATTACCTTCCATGTGAAATCAAACTAAAATCAAAGGAGAAAATTACAAAAGCTGCAGGCTTTATATCGAACCCCATAACAGCAAATTGTTCACTTTGTTATTGTTATTTTGTGTACTATTAATTTAAATATTGCTTTGTTACAACTTCTTTCTTATTCAGTGTGATGTATACATATAACATGATTTTGTTTTGAAATATAAAAATAATTTTAACTCCTCGAATGCTATGGTTGATCATACGGTCGGCCGGTCGATCAGTTAGTCGGTTTCGAGGACTAATATGCCAAGAACTAAATACGTTCCTTTTAAAAGAGAAACAAACTGTTCTTCCATAGTGAACAAACACTGCCGCCTTTCTAACCTTCCACGTGAAATCAAACTAAAAAAAATAAGGAGACAACTCACAAAAGCTGCAAGCTTTCTGTTGAATCCCATACTTGGACGATTTTCACTTTGTTACTGTTATTTTGTTCACTTGGTGCACCTGTCTTCAGCCAATGCTAACCCTGCTTGTGTGAAGTTAGAACGTTAGGGAGTCTGACAGTAACTGTTGCTCGGCGTTGCTCGGTGGATCTCTCCGGGTACCCCGTCTTATTCCACCTGTAAAACTGTCTGACACGAGGTGACCCTGGCTGTCGAAAGTGTCGTTAGTTTAAACATATTTATTTGCCAACAAAAGCATAGCAAACGGATTGGATGACAAGTGCTCCGTTAAACTCCAATAATAAATAAATGAATTTTGTGTACCATTAATTTGGAGTTTGCTTTGCTACAACTTCTTCCTTAATCAGTATGATGTATACATATAACATGATTTTGTTTTGAAATATAAAAATATTCTTCAACTCCTTGAATGCTTGCATGCAGCTCAAGACAGGAAATCTCTTGTCGCAAAAATAAGTAAAATTTGAGCACATTTAACACACATTTCCATGTAAATTGTATCTACCTTTTGACCAATGGTTGCTCGAGAATTTCTGAATGTTTCATCAAGTCTAGTCATGGCTGCTTCAGAGCAGCCATGACTAGATTTAATGGAAGTTTATTTTTAAAACTCTTGGCGGTCAAGAGTTAAACTAAACTAAAAATCACATTCACATTAAACATAGTTGATTGAAAACACATAGGTCAGTATCGATCGTTGATGAATTGTAGAAACATAATGTGTTTTTTATCATAGACCTACACGTGCGCTGTTCCATCTCACAGAAGACATATACCTAGTAATTATTACAAAGCGCCGTGTTTCGTGTGACATCTGATTGAAACCTTTGACTCTGCAGATCATCAAAGGCATTCTCGGAGTTATAAATCTGTATTCTATTACTAATAAAACCATGTTCGTGCGGTGAATTCTCAATGCATCAAAACTAATAAAACTGCACCAATGGGGTGTAATGCGCGAATCAAATTGATTGAATATCATCTACATTGCCTCAATCCTATTGCAATCTCGACTATGGTTGGACGATTTCGTGATATTTTTGTAAACTGGCAATTATTATAAGTCGCACATACACACTAAAAAAATTCACCTAACGTGGGATTTGAAAAGAAAAAAAACCCAGATTCCCAATGGTCAGAGCCGTAGGATGGAATTTGTCTGAAATTCCATCGAAGGTGGGGCAAATGAACCTGCATTGATTAAACTGATATCTAAGATTCTTCAAACTGCGCTCGACGTGTTACACAAAACTTGGTATTTAACCCAACACCCAGGTTGTCTAACAGAAAAACACTTGCAGTTTTTCACTTTAATCACCCGAAAGTTCATTTTTGTTTCCAAAACATAGCTTAAGACCCTTCATTAAAACGAGTTCGGACGTTCGTTCCAATGAGGAGTCAAAGCTTTGTTTTGGAGAAAAAAACAAGTTTATGAAAGACATCAGAAGGGCTGTTGAAATGTTATCCATCCCGTCGGACAACAGATTTAAACGAAATTACATATCGGGATTGTGAAGCAGTGCTTGTTTATTGCTGTAAACAAGCTTTGTTTTACTAGTACAATAGGATCCGGTTGCCAATGCCTGGGGTGGAAGTCCTCTAAAATGGGCAACATGGGTAAACATGATTGACTGAACATCACTTTATATCCATGTTGTCACGATTAGCCACAGTGGTGAAATATGTAAGCTTAATAAATAAATAAATAAATAAATAAATAAATAAATAAATAAATAAATAAATAAATAAAAGAGAATCTTTTTACGTTTTCATCAATACTAGCAGTGTTAAAATATTGGTGGGGGGCTTATCAACACTGAAACTGACCCCATGTGCTTTACTTACCCTTTTATCCAATGTATTGGGCAAACCAGACCTGCGATAATATAGAAGACAAAACAAGAAAGTTTCTCTCTGAATACCTCCAACTTATTATACATCCAGTCTCGAATACACTGGGTTGTGGTATGGCTTACATGCCTTCGACCATGGACCGCTCATTCGACTGAAATCATAGATTTAAACTTACTTCTCCATTAAATGACAAATGAAACAATTGGGTGTCTGTGGATTTCATCCAACAGTTATGCCCCGTTGTTGACAAATGTTGATTATTCGGCTGTTTTTTGTTCACAGAGATAGGGAATGATGGAATGAATTTTTCAGTCTTGTTTCAACGGGGGGTAGAGATGATTAGTAATCGGTGATGACAAGTTACAAAAGAAGCATCGAAAAGTGGGCCAAACCTTTCTACCTCACCCCACTTCCCCGTTAGCCAGCGGAACCAAACTACACGAAGGAAAATGTGGTGTATTTCGGGATACCAATAACAATGCCGCTTGATTTGTTGTAGACGCGAGAAAAGGATAAATAGACTGAGCGACGAGATTACACTGCCTAAAATACACTTCTTCTTCTTCTTAAAGAACTATGACGTCACTTCCTTGGTCCACCACAACGTCATCCAATCTGGGACGATGCTACTATTATAAAGCAACATACTTAACCCTTTGAATCCGAGTGGCCGTATTCCGGCCCCGACAAATGATATTCATAGTTTCATTAAGTAGGATGGCTTCGTAGTGAATGTGGACTCTTCCAATTGCTGAAGTTGTACTGAAGTGGAAGCTACCATCAATGTTCAAAGGGTTAGATTTACAGAAAGCCGATGATTTTGAGATCTTGTTTACCTTGTAACATCAATGCCAACGTTTGTAGAAAAAAATGAACACAGAGCGAAATCACAGTGTGGTTATTGAATTGGGGTGTATTTTGAAAACCCGTATCAAGAATATAATCTATTTTATTATACGCTAAACGATAGATTATCGAAAAGAAATTTTCACTTTCACTGTATCAATCAAAATGGTGGCTTTCAAAGTATCACCTCAAGGTCTATACGAGTCAAATTATCACTGGAAATTTGTTCTAAAAACGTATAATGAAAAGAAAATCTAGTCTTTTTTTAGTGGATACAGATCATTTTGAGCAATAATTCAACACGTATTCACCTTGAATTGATGCAAGAAATCCGCCAGCTGAATCAGCTCGCAAGACGCTACCTGTTCGGAGTATCGATCAAATCACTTCCGCGAATTAATGCTCTGTTCACTTTCAAGCATCAATTCAAGGTTGAAGCGAGTGGAATTAGCGATAGGAATGATCAGATTCTTATAAAAAGTAAATAATAAAAAGAAAGTCTAGTGTTTTTGAGTGAATATCTAAAATTATATCACTCCTTTGTCACATTTGTCTCTGTCACTCATGAGATAATTTTCGATATCCAGTCAAAAACACTAGATATCCTCTATATATGCTTGCCTGTGAATTTTGGCAAATTATCTAAAAGATATTTCTCGATATCCATAGACTAGATGGATATCGAAAAATATCCCTCAGTAGCTTCCTAAGTGACGTCACGTTTTGGTGCTTGACGTCGCCTGGAACGTCGCCTTGAAGGAACGATCATCAGATCTTTGTTATCATCTTAATGCTGTTTTCAGTCGAATCGGTCTGAATATTGCGCAGTAAAATGTCACGTAGCATAAAATAAAAAGAAAATCTACTCTATTTTAGTGAATATCGGGAATTTTCTCATTCGTGTGGCTCTGAAAGTATTATTTTTCACTCGCGCTTGAGAGTGAAAAATAAAACTTTTAGGTTCACACTTATGAGATAATTCCGGATGTTCACTAAAACATAGTAGATATCCTCCATTTCTTTTTGCACAGGGAGGTTCGGTAATAATTTGATCCAACAGCCCGATAAAATCATTGCTGATCCTCCAAAGTATGTTGAGTAATCTTGACATCAATTTCTTCTATTGTCTTTACTCAAAATAAAACATGCCCAGTGGGTTGAAAGGTTACGTCTTGCCTCCTGTAGATGAATTTTCCTTTCCATGGTAAAAATACTCTGTTACCTAGTAAGATTTTTGTTAACAAATTATACCCCAATGTATAAGAGTAGTCCATTTAATAGGGATCATGGTGGTTCAGTGGTTATGGCATTGCCTTTTAAACCGAACGCTCCACCGTTTGATCCCCGCCAAGTTTAACTGTGTTGTGTCCTTGGGCGAGGCACTTAATCTCGCACGGTGGCGCTGTGTCCTAAGGCGTACTGCACTGCGAAGGTGCACTTGTCTTCAACCAATGCTAACCCTACTTGAGTTAGTGCGTTTGGGAGTCTGATTGTTACTCGCTGTTGCTTGGTGGATCACCCCGGCTACTCCAGGTTCCTCCACCCGTATAACTGTTCAACACGAGGTGACCATGGCTGTCGAAAAGGTCTTTGAACCCCAGTTAATAAATACATAGTCTATCTAATGATTTATTATTTCCAAACTCCTTTACAAATATCACCAAATCAAGTCATGGCTGTATTTCAGAAGCTATGACTAAATCTTATGAGAAATTCAAGAATACACTTACCAGGTCAGGAGGTAGTATAAACCAGCTTACTAAAATTCATAACGTTAAAGAACTATTGCTAAAATCTGTGCATAAACAAGAGCCACGGATGAACTAACGGGTGGACGAGTGGGACACTTTGCAACATCTCTTCCTTGTGCGGGTGGGTGCCCTATTTGAGTCGCCGAAATATGTTAGTTACGCATAAAACCGCTTTCACATTTGTCCCTTCCAGGCACCGGTCCGCTTCTTCCTTTTACATGTGTCCATTTACTTCGTCCGTTTTACGGATGCGTTAACAGTACGTTTCTTCAATCTGTATAGGAATAAATGGAGGATATCTACGCTGTTTTGTGAATATCGGGAATTATCTCATGAGTGTCGACCTAAAGTTTTATTTTTCACGAGCTCTTGCGCGAGTGAAAAATAATACTTTCAGGTCCACGCGAAAGAAACATTTTCAAAGCAATAACAAAGATCTACTGATTATTCCTTCAAGGCGACGTTCAATGCGACGTCATACGTCGAAGCCTGACGTTATTTGGGAAGCTACTGAGGGATATTTCACGATATCCATCGAGTCGATGGATATCGAGAAATATCTTTTAGATAATTTACGATAATTCACAGGCGAGCATATAATAAAAAGGGAGATACACAAAATACCGCTTCCATTTCAGTATAGAATCTTCAGATGAGGAAGATGCGGTCAAGTGGATAAATTCGCTGGTCGCTTGCATCAGAGGTCTAGGGATCGATCCTCGGCCGGAGAAAGTGCTCGAGGTATTCGAACACTGGGACACTATAAATTATGGGGTTTGATGTTGTTATAGCGTAACGTCCTGTAGGGTCGGGACGTAAACTTACTGCCCCATGTGCGAAGAGAGACACCCTCTGTGCCGTATTCGAGAAGAACGAGGCCACGACGTTGCCGCTTCGAAAGTCATCCCACATAACCACGCCATTGGGCCAGTGAGAGGCGTTAATGTAAATTGTATACCTTGCTCACCAATCCTTCAAAATCATTTATCTTAAAACATATGTTCCTTTCCCGCGAGTATTCTATCGCCAGAGGCGGAAACGTCGGCCACGCTGTTATTTGTGAGCTCCAATGACCTAGTGGTAAATATGTTGTTACCAAAGTACAGCAATCTAAATGCCATAAACACACACCTACACACCCTCACATACCCACACACACGCGCACATGTTCGCACACAAACTTTATAAAAATCTATTAAAATTTTAGTTCATTTGCCTCTCCACCCCCACCCACATCACACTCACACCACAAATGAAGGAGGACAGTTACCATCTCCGAGTAAATTAATCCAGCCATAGATGAGTTGTTAACGTTACGTGTGCATAGGGAGGCAAAGATTGTCTGATTTGCAGGTAATTTCGACAAATTCAATTCAGATGATAGGGTTGGCCTACTCGACACATCTGATGTCTGGACCTACTGATTCTATCTACCCTCCACCTATAATTTCATAGTTCTATCTTCGTCCCTGGTCCGAGTGAATATTTGAATTATAACATTTATATTACGATCATATCATCTTATAATTTCAATCAGATCTTCGCTGAAGACAACGTCATTTGGCTTTCCATTTTGCATAATTTGATTGCATTCTATTAAAACGTTCGAAAGTAAACAAAGCATCCATTTTGCGGGAATATCTCGTGAAATGAAGTCACATGAAATCTCGAGTTCGTTTTAAGCAGAGGAAACGCATCAAACAGAAGCAGGGCTTCTGTCGCAATGCTTTCCCTCCATTTTACATCCATATGTGAGCGCACCAATGATATTATATATGTTTCTGTTTGGTGCGTTTTACACATTCGTAAAACGGGGGACGTGACAACCGCTACTTATCCCCACCTCCTTATTCGACATACGTTATCAACCGATTTTAACGAATGTCGAATAAGGAACTGGGAATAAGTAACCGTTTCGGATGCGTAAAACTGACAAATGTGAAAACAGCTTGAGGCTATACATGTAGCTAAGCCTTGAAGCTACCCAATAAATTTCAAAAGGTAAAATATTCTCGAAAGACAACTCCGTACTGTAAGCACGATGAAACTTCGGACGAGCATTGTTGGACGAATGGGAAAAATTAGAGCTACAACACTGGAACGCCGATTAAATTTCTTTATTCGTTTGTTACATTGTTAAAAAGCAGCGCCTTATCTTGTGGAAGTTTGCGGGTGAAGTACACGGGAAGAAACGCCGAGCATCGAAAGGAACTGTCAAGTGACTCTTCACAGTCCGGCGGTGAAAGCCAAAATATAGCCCGAACTTAGAAACAGAAGTTAAATTTAATTTCGATCGAAAGAACGCCGTCGGACATATGCTAACGGTTAAGGCATTTTCACGCGCACTGATGTGTCATCTTCTTGTCGACAGCGCATTGAATAATAAGTTGAATACCACTGTCAGACGTTTGATTCCACAAAGTAGAGATTCTCCTCCGGGTGCCACTGATGAGCAGAGTATTTCGGGAAAATCCTCAGAATATGAACATTGTGAAGAAAGTAGGGTTGTCAAAACGGATGTGATGCTCTTCCCTCGAATGTGGCACGGAACGAGACAGTACACTGAATTCCACTCTTTGGGGAGTTTGTAGCCTCTATGACAAGTTTCTAGAAGGCTCTGTATCATTCAATTCTATCTCAGATTCAGAAGCCCTAATTTATCTGCAGCAATTGCTGTCTGAACACAAATTGGCACTGTGGGAGAAGTCGAGAACAGCCAGACTATGGATCCAGTACTTAGAATACATACAAATTCTACAAAACTTCATCAGGGCTGAGAGAACGTGTGACTGAAATCTCCATTTGATCTCTGTTATCAAGATGTCCAACTTGTTTGCAGCAACAGGTTACATTATACAAACAAGAGGCCCCACGTGGCCTTAATCGCTCACCTGACAAAGTGACTCTAAGAAGTATTTTAGGTCACCTTCACCATGTCATGCCTCATCAACATTAACTGGTTGAGTGATAGATTTTGTTTGAAGTTCAACATTTGTTACCTAAAATTAGTTTTATTTAAAATCATTGGTGTGTGGCCAATCTCCAATGATTTTTAATAAAGCAAATTTATCTCTGCAGACAAACTGGTTTAGCATGAAGCACAAACAATGAATGTGAAGAGATAGCCTTGGACATCTCTCCCCAACTGTGGATATCTTCCATGTGCTACATGTATATATTTGCATGCAAGAAAACAAAAATTTTCACAAATTTTCCAAAATATTAGTATTTTTATCATCATTGGAACAAGCTCAAACAGCTTATTCCAATAGGGGTATGGGAAGATCAGGTATATTTTTGAGACAGAAATGTGAATATATAAATAATGGTGTTTTTTTGTGAATGATGCTGGAGAATTTTGCGTAAAGATATGGTAAATGGTTTGTTCTAGATACAGAATGATGCAAAAGTATTTAAATTTGATTAGGCAAGTTGTTCCTATAATGCATTTAAAAATTGAAGTAACTGTTTTTTTGCTGACGAACTTTTAGATGTGTGTGTCTGTGTTTGTGTGTGTGTGTGTGTGTTTGTATGTGTGTGTTTGTGGGGGGGGGGGGGGGTAAGAGTGTTCTTGCAAACAAAATTCCTGAATAAATGGAAAATTTTATTTTTTGTGTGAAAGACATAGTGCGTGAATGTTGATTGGAACAAGCTTAGAGAGCTCATTTTAATGTGAAGTCATAAAGCTGTGTTTTACGTACGAAATTCTGGAATAACTAAAAAAATTGCTTTTTTGACTCAAAAAGCATGGTGTGCGACCTCTCATTGGAATGAGCTCAAAAAGCTCATTCCAATGGGGTATTTACAAGCGATAAGTACATGTATGTTTAAGAGACAAAAATTAAAATTTGAATAGCGATTTTTGCGAAGAATGCTGACAAGTTTTGGCAGTTATGCTGGTAAAAAGGTAAGATATGCAAAGTGGTTGTTTTTTAGAGGCGACATTTAATTAAGGGGAATTAACCCTTGATTACTGAGGTAACTTCTAAAAGTACTGAAATTTCATGAAGCAATGTGAATAACAGACAACAGTTGCCTAAAAATTTCATGAATAACTAAAATTGTTATTCCTTTGTCTCGAAAACATGGCATATGACCTTTGTTGGAATGAGCTGAATGCGTGTGTTCCAATGAGGGGTCATAAAATTTGAACGAAGATTTGTGTGAATAATGCATTAGTACTGCTAGATTTGGGTAAACGGTTCACCCTGGATACCACCCCTTCTATAGTAGATCTTTTCTGCAAATTTTGTCTAAGATTCTATCAACTTTACAAATAAATACGTTCATGAATCACAATCAGATCCACCCTACAATGTTGCATACCAAATATCAAAAGATTCTGCCTGCTGGATCTGGAGAAGAAGATTTTTTAAGAAATATGCCTGAAACGCACTAAGTTAAAATTTGGGCTCCTATACGGAGCCCAAATATAAACCCAGGGGGCCGATTTGAACAAACTTGAATCAGATCCACCCCACAATGTTGCTTACCAAATATGAAAAGATTCTGAAGCTGGATCTGGAGAAGAAGATTTTTTAAGAAATTTGCCTGAAATGCACTAAGTTCGAATTCAAGCTTCTATAGTGAGCCCAAATATGAAACTAGGAAGCCGATTTGAACAAACTTGAATCAGATCCACCCCACAATGTTGCATACCAAATATCAAAAGATTCTGCCTGCTGGATCTGGAGAAGAAGATTTTTTAATAAATTTGCCCGAAATGCACTAAGTGCGAATTCGGGCTTCTATATCAAGCCCAAATATGAATCCAGGGGGCCGATTTGAACAAACTTGAATTAGATCCACCCCGCAATGTTGCATACCAAATATCAAAAGATTCTGCCTGCTGGATCTGGAGAAGAAGATTTTTGAAGAAATTTGCCTGAAATGCACTAAGTGCGAATTCGGGCTTCTATATTAAGCCCAAATATGAATCCAGGGGGCCGATTTGAACAAACTTGAATCAGATCCACCCCACAATGTTGCATACCAAATATCAAAAGATTCTGCCTGCTGGATCTGGAGAAGAAGATTTTTGAAGAAATTTGCCCGAAATGCACTAAGTTTGAATTCAAGCTTCTATAGTGAGCCCAAATATGAATCCAGGTGGCTGATTTGAACAAACTTGAATCAGATCCACCCCACAATGTTGCATACCAAATATCAAAAGATTCTGCCTGCTGGATCTGGAGAAGATGATTTTTTAAGAAATTTGCCTGAAATGCACTAAGTTCGAATTCGAGCTTCTATAGTGAGCCCAAATATGAATCTAGGAAGCCGATTTGAACAAACTTGAATCAGATCCACCCCACAATGTTGCATACCAAATATCAAAAGATTCTGCCTGCTGGATCTGGAGAAGAAGATTTTTTAATAAATTTGCTTGAAATGCACTAAGTTCAAATTTGGGCTCCTATACTGAGCCCAAATATAAACCCAGGGGGCCGATTTGAACAAACTTGAATCAGATCCACCCCACAATGTTGCTTACCAAATATGAAAAGATTCTGCCTGCTGGATCTGGAGAAGAAGATTTTTTAAGAAATTTGCATGAAATGCACTAAGTTCAAATTCAAGCTTCTATAGTGAGCCCAAATATGAATCTAGGAAGCCGATTTGAACAAACTTGAATCAGATCCACCCCACAATGTTGCATACCAAATATCAAAAGATTCTGCCTTCTGGATCTGGAGAAGAAGATTTTTTAAGAAATTTGCCTAAATGCACTAAGCTCGAAATCGGGCTCCTATACTGAGCCCAAATATGAACCCAGGGGGCCGATTTGAACAAACTTGAATCAGATCCACCCTACAATGTTGCATACCAAATATCAAAAGATTCTGCCTGCTGGATCTGGAGAAGAAGATTTTTTAAGAAATTTGCCTGAAATGCACTAAGTTCGAAATCGGGCTCCTATACTGAGCCCAAATATTAACCCAGGGGGCCGATTTGAACAATCTTGAATCAGATCCACCCCACAATGTTGCTTACCAAATATGAAAAGATTCTGCCTGCTGGATCTGGAGAAGAAGATTTTTTAAGAAATTTGCCTGAAATGCACTAAGTTCGAATTCGGGCTTCTATAGTAAGCCCAAATATGTATCCACGGGGCCGATTTGAACAAACTTGAATCAGATCTACCCCGCAACATTGCATACCAAATATCAAAAGATTCTGCCTGCTGGATCTGGAGAAGAAGATTTTTGAAGAAATTTGCCTGAAATGCACTAAATTCGAATTCGAGCTCCTATAGTGAGCCCAAATATGAATCTAGGGAGCCGATTTGAACAAACTTGAATCAGATCCACCCCACAATGTTGCATACCAAATATCAAAAGATTCTGCCTGCTGGATCTGGAGAAGAAGATTTTTTAATAAATTTGCTTGAAATGCACTAAGTTCAAATTTGGGCTCCTATACTGAACCCAAATATAAACCCAGGGGGCCGATTTGAACAAACTTGAATCAGATCCACCCCACAATGTTGCATACCAAATATCAAAAGATTCTGCCTGCTGGATCTGGAGAAGAAGATTTTTTAGGAAATTTGCCTGAAATGCACTAAGTTCGAAATCGGGCTCCTATACTGAGCCCAAATATGAACCCAGGGGGCCGATTTGAACAAACTTGAATCAGATCCACCCTACAATGTTGCATACCAAATATCAAAAGATTCTGCCCGCTGGATCTGGAGAAGAAGATTTTTTAATGTTTTTCCCATTGCCTACAGTGTTAAAAAGTGCTGACTCAGCACTTTTTCAAAGTCCCGAAACTGTACCCTATGATAAAACCGATGGCAATTTTTTTTTACCAATCCTTTCTGTTGGTCCTAAGGAAGCTGCACACCAAATAAAAATTCTCAGTGCCGTGCAGTTTTGGAGATATGGGCGTTTTAAATTTTTTTCTATTTTTAGCTCCTGTGGTTCCCACGGGGCTGCGGGAAAATTTTTTTTTGCATAAATCAAGTACTCATGACCCAATAAGCCCTCACATAAAATTTGGTTCAAATCAGCCTCTCGGTTTGGAAAATAGAAATTTTGGGCGGGGCAAAAAATTTTGCCCCTCTCATAACAACGTCAAGTATAGCCCCACAAACTTCTCTTGAACAAATCTGAGTCTACACCTCAAAAGGAAGCTGCACACCAAATATCAAGTCTCTGCTACTGCTGGTTCATGAGAAGAAGATTTACAAAGATTTTGGTGCCCCTTGGGGGTGTGGCACCACCCAGGAGGAGGGGCAACTTCATTTGAACAAATCTGAATTGGCATTAGGTAATAAACATTTAGCCAACATTTGAATAAAATTGGGCTAGTGGTTTAGGAGGAGAAGTCGATAATGTAAAGTTAACGCCGGACGGACGACGACGGACGACGGACGACGGACGCCGGACGACGGACGACGGACGACGGACAGAAAGTGATCAGTTAAGCTCCCCTTGAGCTTCGCTCAGGTGAGCTAAAAACTGCAGTTTATATCTGCAGAAGATGTTGCAGGTGCCAACGGAATATCCGTGGTTGTATAAATGATTCTTTGAGTTCAGGTTCTCGATTAAGACGATACATTCTACCAGAAATAGACCACGACTAAGCGTAAACAACCAACAAGAACGGATATGCTGAGTGACCTTATCATTGAGCAAATTCTCATGCAGTCAATCAGAGGTCGTTGTGGTTTCACGAGAGGTTGGGAAATGAGTGAGTCAGGTAGGCAACAATGGATTCACAGTATACATACGTGTGCTCAAATATTTGAAGCAATGGCAGTACTGAGTAAAACGATGCAAGTGTCCAACGAATAGCATGTAGATCTCAGTTTGGGTAGAAGGGAGAGAGACGAGACCGATTGGTCACGAATTCAAGAGTGGTTTGATCTCTCTGAACCAAACTTGAGATCTCTCTCTCTCTTCTGGGCTGATCGCGAGTGAATCAGATAGGATTAATGGTGATCCAACTGAGTTGGTTGGAGCAGAGATTCACAAAAGGTTGGATGGAATAGATCCTGCTACAGCGACAATCTAAAGAAATGATCAGGTCCCAGTTGTCAGGAATTTGACCCCTGGTGTCAAAATTGATAACCAGAGAATAGACACAGATCCCCGTGTTCTATTCTCACGCTTAATTGCAATAGCGCAACGGGAGGATAACACAGAATTTTGATCATGAACTTTCTGCTGTTCCCAGATCTCTTTTTTTAAAGACACCATGATGCGGAAGGCTAACAAGAGTCAGTTATGGAAAGCTCTATCTGATTCCGTTGAAAATTCTGAGCTGTCGGGGGGGGGGGGGGGGGGGGTGGTTATATTTATTTTGGACGGCGGTATCCCTTTGCACAGAATCAAATGGCTGAAAACAGGAACTTACAAGGAACAGACCAAAGCACACGAGAATCACATTCGCGTGAGGTATGGAAAGTGCGTAGTTGTTTTTGATGGATACGGGAGTGAACCATGTATTAACTCTTTGCGACTATGACACGTAATGTTAAGTACGAAAATTGCCGTGCGTTGCGACTACAGTACGTAATATTACGTACTCCGACTATGAACCCGAGCGGCCGCTTTTTCGTCAAGGAACATGATTTATTTATTTATTAAGGTTTAACGACACTTTAACGGCCAAAGTCATATAGTGTAGGTGACAGTTTTACGGGCGGAGAAAGCCGAGTACCCGGAGAGAACCACTGAGCAACGACGAGCAGCTTCCAGCTTCCCCCAACATCGTAACTACGCATTGCAGCACAGGCAGGGTTAGACTGGTTGAAGACATGCGCACCATCGACGTGCAGTACGTCTTAGTACACGGCGTCATCGTGCCCCCGTTTGGACAACCGAGTTAAGTGCCTAGCCCAATGACATAACGCGAAAGTCCGAATCGATCGCTCAGACGGTCATTCATCCAAGGACTAACCGAGCTCAACGTTGCTTAACTTCGGTGATCTGACGAGAACCGGTTACCGCAATGCCACCGCGCCCTCGGGAACATGATATTTCATAATTTCATTAAATAGGGTGGATGCGAAGTGCGTGTGTGTGGTAGACCAATCAATATTTTCAACGTGCCGACACAAGGCTGCGCGTTGCAAATATTAATTGGTCTACCCCAAATAATGAATATGGACTCTTCCTGTTGCTGCCATGGAACTGATAATAGAAGATACCACCAGGGTTCAAGTTGCTAACTGTCAGGGCAAAGCCAGCCTAAATATAGGGGCAAGGGGCCTCATATATAAAGATAGTGCAAGTTCAAAAGATATTCCACATCAAGGCGAAAACCCTACGTGAATTTCACTTTTCTGTGAAGCTGGACATGGAAAAAACACACGTGGTGTATATCCAGCTTCAGCGCAGGGACCCAGGGGAGAAACGGTATGTTAGATAAAGTCTAATCTCATTTAATTTATACAGTAGTCGCGAGTCTTACGAGACGTAATCGGTTGGTGGCAGGATATCGTCACGGCCAATTGAGAAACGAGATTCTAAAAGATAGAAATGTCTGTCATGACAATGACTGGCAGAAACGAATCGGTTTTCTCGACAGGTGAAATCACCGTTAAGTCACGCGCGAGATGACTTGTATTGATTCTGCCTCGATATACGTCATCTCCCACCGTTTTGACAGATGGACAGATGAGCGTCGGTCCACCTGACAGTTTAGGGTAAAAAGTATATATACCTTGAAGAGCAGAGCATTAGTCACACACTTGGGGTCACACACACGTTGGTGAAGTCCAGGGCAGGCGGACTCTGTTTCCTAGCATAAGGGTACCTTCGATCACAGGAGCCTGAAACGGCTGGAATCGCCAGACAGGGCATTCCACGACTGATTTAGCTTAAGGTTGATAGGCGGCTACAGTGCCAAATTCGTTGAGAAGGAAAACCCAAAGGTGAAACGTTAAAGTTTAGATTGTCGAGTAGCAGGTATCAGCCTGCAATAGTCAGAAGTGTAGGTTAATTGTATTGTGCGTATTAACCCTTTGAAGCGTCAGACTGATTGCGTTGTGAGTAGTTTGTTTTGCTGTCGAAGCATCGTAATACCGACTGGAGATCGGTGTGAGTGACAATTTCGCCCTAGCACAAAAAGGGGCATTTGTGAATCGTGAATTCAACCAGGAACAGTGAACATTTCAATAGGACTTTCACGGAGGATTTTCAAAAGGCACATAAGGTATGAGTAGACAGTATCTGACTCAAATCAGAAGTACGGTGGCTTTATAGATGACAAACATTGCTGGTCGGAACCCTCCGACAGCCAGAGGTACAGTTACGCACAGACGTTGACATTTGAGCCTAAGCGGGTGAAGCTCTTATGGCGAGCTCACAGTAATAACATTTCAGATTTGTGAAGCTCTTATGGCGAGCTCACGGCAGTAACATTTCCAGTGTGTAGACTATAGTGCCAGTACAGGGCCATAGAATGACTATATGATTGTTGAGAATTATTTAACCCAAGCAACCAAATTTCTGTGAAAAGAATCGAATTGTTGATTGTTGAAATATTGAATTGAAACGGCTTTATTTTTATGGGTAAATAAAAGAATCGTTGTTACTTTAAATCAATCTTTCCATTACGCAGCCTGAAGTGATTAGGAATCACACCTAACGGAAATCGAACCTATTTCAGGCCAATTTGGCAGAGAAGGAATTACGGCGTCGGTCTAACTCAGCTCCCTGCGCAGAGTTCGCGACTCTTGGATTCCGACCCTCCACGTTGGCCTAATTTTCCCGCAACTTCATCAGCGGGACTAAATAACCCCACGTCAGCCCAGGCCTTACGGGGCCTCAGGTGTCCTGACATTGATGATTGCGTTTGACGTCGCCATAACCTGATTCTTCGTGAAGTTAAAACGTCACGATAACCGTTGTCGGAAAGGGTTAAAGATCACGAATACCAGAGAAGAGTGCTCCGACACGAGGTGACACCGGCTGTTGAAAGAGTCGTTAAACCCTCAAAAAATAAAAAAACATAAACCTTGCGTTGATGTACATCTGACCA
The DNA here is from genome assembly GCA_031216915.1 of Pictodentalium vernedei. NCBI lineage: Eukaryota > Metazoa > Mollusca > Scaphopoda > Dentaliida > Dentaliidae > Pictodentalium > Pictodentalium vernedei. The sequence continues at coordinate 513,633,380 of CM062297.1, forward strand.
GTGACACAAAACTCCACGCGAACGTGACTCTACGTCAGTCGTATACGGACATGGTAAAACAAACCTGAGAAAAACGTTCTGCCATGTCATGCTTGAAGCGAATGTGACACTACGTCAGCGGTATACAGACAAGGTAAAAAAACTGATAAAAAAAGTTACAGACAAACCGGTCAATTCAGAGCCTCCTCTTACGAATTGTTGATCCAGAGTCTTCTCCAGAAACGCTTGGTCTGAGCAGTTGTAAATTGTTCACATACATGTATGCTGGGAAAGAAGGAAATACCCTCGGTAAATTGAGGTACTCCAAGTTCATTACATTAGTTTTGGCGAGCAAAACCATAGTTGAACCTCAAAAACTCACACCAACAGAACGAGCTGCACAATCCAGTGTAGTCAATTTACAAGTTGTCATATGCAGTCTTGGTAAAACGCAGCTTGATTCCCTGAGATTCCAAATTCTCCCCTGTCATGGCTAACACAGAACCAGCACTCGATAGTCTTTTGAAATGCATTCGTTGTATGTGAAAATTTCTCCAAATAATCCATCTGGAACAAATCAGTGCTCTTGCCGAAAGCAAATGTGTCACTGTTTGTGATGATTTTCTTGGAGAGAGCTGCCACAACGCTGATGATGTTATAGAACTCACGTCGGAGAGTTTTACGGGTGGAGAAAGTCAGACTCCCCAGCGTTCTAACTCCACACAAGCAGGATTAGCATTGGTTGAAGACAAGTGCACCATCGACGTGCAGAACGCCTCAGTAAACAGCGCCACTGTGCCGCCACATGAGCAACAGGGATTAAGTGCCTTGCCCAAGGATACAGCGCAATTACCCCTGGCGGTGGTCGAACAATGGACTTTTCGGTTTAAAGTCCAATTCCGTAACCACTGACCACCCCCCCCCCCCCCCAAAAAAAAACCCAAAACAACAAAAGAATATGGGGTTGCTCAAGGGCTCATTGCGTGTGACCCTGGCTTTATTTTAACTCTTGGCCTATTAACACTTTACCCAACGTAACGGCCAAATCCGGCTAGCGCTATTCTCAAAAATCGCCAATTAATCGTAGATCTCGTTCCAACGAGGGGTTATAACCTATGTTTTTGGGACAAAAAAAAATGAAAAAAAATAGTTATTCAAGAATTTGTTTGCATGCGTCGTCTGCTGTTCTTGTTAGGTAAATGGTTAATCACAAACCCGTCGCATTAACCAAGTGGTTACTATGCCCCCTGTTGATGCAACAGTAAAAGTAAGGAAATATTTGTAAAACGATCAGCTTGATCAACCAATTTGCTAATCAACAACGCCTCAAAACCAATTTGCTAATATCGTCACCGTCAACGGGAGCTTTCATTGTGACCTCATATCAAATTCATGAAATTCTCTGCTGGCATTCACTAAAGATTGCATTGTCACATTTTCTATAAAAGCCGAGTCCGCTATATGAGATGTCATGTGAACTTGAATCGTTGGGCACTACGTTGGAAAATGTTACAGAAGGCGACAAGAATTGATGAACCATTCCTAATCGATTTTAAAGTCCATCAAAATCATCCTATGGGAAACGTTCTCTCTGAAGCAGAGGAAACATAAATAGTTAACAAGTAGAATCAATAAACGCTGGTGAACATTTGCGGCCAAATTAACTGTCACTTAGATATGAATCCTTCATCTAACCCTTGGTTTTCGCTCAACGCCACGTACAAAACCTACATTGAGTTAAAACTTTATCTTTGAATCCAGAATCCCAACACGTAGCTTCTGATCCCTTATTGGAACGAGCTCGATGAGCACGTTTCTATCAGTGGTTATAATATACACCTAGGATTTAACTAAGCACCCCTGAAATATCGTCGTGTGAGAACCATAGGGTTCTATCTTCCAATGGAAGATAGAACCTTATGGTTCTCACACGGCGATATTTCATGACAGTAAAGTTGCTGTTACTGATTATTATGATTTAATGATTGCTATGCCTTGCAGGACATTTCGTCTAGTCTAGTGAAACATGATGTTTCTGGTTGACAGCATACTCCAAACACATCCATTCGTCCACGTGAAGCATGCTTCGAACGAATGTTAACAAAACAACTATCACCCACATGCAATATCTGGGTATAAAACAAGAAAATTTCTAACTTCTTTTAACAATAAATGTTTACATGGCAAGGAGGAGACTGCCAGAAGCACTAAGGTGGCAAATCGTTGGCATGCATGCAACAGGCATGTCATTCAAAACTATTAGGCGTCGACATGGCTATTGTCATTCTGTCATCAGCAGACTTGTTCGAACACATCAACAAACCAACGATGTTAAGGACCGACCAAGGCCTTGACAACCCCCAAAAGACCTTTCCTCGAGACGATCGGAGTCTGGCACGCCTCGTAAGAAGTGAACCCTTTGCTTCAATTGGGGTGTTGAAACGCTTTTGGCTCCCCAACAGGTGTTTGTGCAACAGAACTGTCTGAAATCGTCACAAAGCACTGGGTATGTGGTCCACAAGGGTCATCAAGCGTCCAGGTCTGTCCAATCAGCATCAAAGACGACGTTTGGAGTGGTGTATGGCACAACAACGTTAGAATCTCAAGACGTGGAGGAGACTCCATTGGTTAGACGAGAGTAGGTTCCTGCTTCACGTCACAGATGGTCGTATGAGAGTGTGGAGGCATATAAATACTGCTTACGTGCCTAGGAACATCAGACCTGTTTCTTATGGTGGGGATGCCTCTCTGATGATTGTAAACTTGATATTTCTGACTGAACGTGGGAATCTCAATGTTATCAGTACATCCGGGACATTCTCAATCTGGTAGTCGTGCCTCGTGTTGACAACCACCCGTTGGCTACTCGCCCTGTATTTATGGACGACAATGCAAGGCCACATCGTTCCCATGCTGTGAGAGTATTCCTTCAGAACAACGACATTACGGCACTACCATGGCCTGCAATGAGCCCCGATTTGAATCCCTTAGAACACATCTGGGACTTTCTTGGACGTCGTGTGCAAGCAAGGACTCCGCCTGTACAGAATTCGGCCGATTTGGAAGCTGCATTACACAGGGAGTATCCGCAGTTGCCCGTGGACCGTATCAGAAGGCTCATTGGTAGCATTAGGAGGAGGGTTCATGCTGTCATACGGGCACGTGGTGGATACACTCGCTACTGACGTCAGACACTGCTATTGTGTTCAGAAGATCAAAAGGTACATATTTTGTCAGCAGTTACCGGCATTGTTTCATCGTGGACAGTTCCAGCACCACCCTTGTGGGGAGAACATTTTTCAATCAAAAACATTAGTGACAGATATGTGTAATTAGCGTCATTAAAATACTGCATATTTTCATCATTGTTTTGTCTTTCATTTGTCTATAGACCATTCTTTCCACAAACAATCACTTTCGGCCATCTGAAAAGATAGCATGAACGTAATGATAGCTTCTATTAACACCACTGCGAAAAAACAGTGGGGGTGCTTAATTAAGTTCCAGGTGTGTATATGTTTCTGAAGCAAAAAGTTAATAAAGGATACCTCTGGTGTTTGAGGGGTTACTATATCATTTAAAAGGTGACTAGAAGATGAAATATAAACCTGCGTTTGCTCGTTGAAAATTTATATTTCACCTTCTGTCACGAAAGAAATAATTTTGGTAACCACTGAAAAATGTAGGTATTCGTATTTTATTATATGCTAGCCTGTAAATTATCGCACATTATCTAAAAGTTATTTCTCGTTAACCATCGACTTGATGGATAACCAGGAATATTCCCCAGTAGCTTCCTATACGACGTCACGTTTCGGCGCATCACTTCACCTTCGATATTGTTACAAGCGGTTCAGTACCGGCTATACGAGCAGTACCAGAAGTTAATGCTATTCGAAGCCGTTCTTGTGATTCTATGACTGAAAGATTATATGTATAATAATAATATAATAAAGTAAAATAATTTGATGTAAATGAATGAAATTTAGCCTTGAACTGGGTAACTGTTCCGAAAAACCTTGTTGATCGATTCGAAGTTTATTTTGATGAGTCGGCGCACTCAGTTCCAAATTCCTTGTTGTAAATTGACATTTAAAATGCTCTAAAAATTAACATTAATTATTAAATTGCATCTGTGAGTTGAACAATAAGTTGGTTAAATTCGTGGGAAAGTGGGACTATTTTTTATGTGTGAGTGATTTGAGTGGTACAGGCTTGAAAGAACGATCAATACATCTTTGTTAATGTTTTGTAAATGACGTGTTGGCAGTCGAATTGGGTTGAATATTGCGCTTTAACCCGTTACCTAACCTGAAAAGGAGACGACACTTGCAGAAAAAATTCTTGTATAACTATTATTTTCATTTTTTTCTCAAAAACATAGGTTATCACCCCTCATTGGAACGAGCTCGGCGAGCTCGTTCCGATGAGGGGTCATAACCTATGATTTAGAGACAAAAAATGAAAAAATAATGAAAATAAGTGGCGATTTTTGAGAACAGTGCTGGCCGTTTTTGGCCGTTACTTTAGGTAAAGGGTTAAAATGCCACGTAGCATAATTTGTGTGAGAAACATAAGGTTATATCTTCTACTGAATGATAGAACCTTGAACCTTGTGGTTCTCACGCGACGAATTATTGTAATAAAAAGAAAATCTACGCTATTTTAGAAAATATCTGGAATTATCTCATGAGTGTGGACCTGAAAGTGTTATTTTCATTAGCGCTTGCGCAGATGCGCGTAGATATCCTATCTAAATGCGTTGAATATCAAAAAAAAACTTTACATTTTAATCTCAAATAATGCGAAGTGATTGCTTCGCACAAATATATATTAACAACAAATTTTAACACTTTCACGGTGATATCTCCCAGTTTCATAACATTTTAGCGAGTTTATTTCGTGTTTGTTGATACAATTTTAACTGTGGTTCTGCGATTTCACCTGGAGCGAAGATTACGATTTATAAATAACACAGTCATATGTTGCGTCGGTTAAGACGAAAAATGCGCCGTCTACTTTTCGATATTTTTTTTAGATTTTAGTGGGACCGTTCAGAAAATATACTTCAAGTAGGGTCGTCTACTCGTGTGTGGAAAAGGGTTAATGTCATTTTAAAATGTCTTCAGCAAAGGAGACAAAATTGTGATAGAGACTGTGCTTTAGAGATAGAAAGGGATACAAGGCAGACGAAACTCTTCTATTCTGTGGCATCACTAACAAGGGAAGGTTTTTCTTGAAAAAAAATATGATTTTTTATTCAGTTGCATTGACCCTTAAGCACTGTATTGCTGGATAGGGACGTCATACACAATACTATCTGTTGAAAATGGACGACCTCCATTTTTCATTTATAAGGACGTTCAGTAAAAATTATTCTTCAGTCGCCCTATAGTACTGGAAGGTAAAACACGTCGCAGCAAAGGGACACAGTGGTAACGTGGGGATGGTGGTGGGGGGGGGGGGGGGGTTCTCATTTGAGAATCGCGACAAATTAACGACTGATCGGACTGTTAATAAATACAAAAATAAAACATACACATTCCGTCGGTGTGCTCATGTACCTGCACTAATACATTTCCTACAATCAAACCTGTTCCTACATTATTGTATTCAAAGCAGGTAACACCACCCATCCGTACACGGGATCACACAAACCAAAGTGATCGGAATGTTTGTCATCATTGGTAAGTGTGTACAAATCAAAATGGTGAGTTTTCGACCCGCTTCTCGCCTGCTTCCGTTTACTATAGTACATTTTTTAACCGCTTTAACACTGGCGCTATGGATGTAAATGTCTCATGCGGCGAAATAGACGGGTTCATTCTGTATTTGTAGGGAGGTTCAGTAATAATTTAATCCTACAGCTCCTTAGAGCTGTAGGATTAAATCATTACTGAATCTCATTTCTGATCCATTGAACAGTGTGTTGCCATGCATACCGGGTTGAAATATTTGGCGAGAATTAAAACTGATTCTCGCGAATCATGGCATATGTTTAGGCCTGGCATAGCGAACTTTTATTATTAATGTAAAGAAGTCGCAAAGCCTTGTAGTTCATCGAGTACTTCGAAAAATAGTTTGATTTATTTTGTCAACGATCACCTTAAGTGTCTCTAAGGCATTGGAAACTTTGGTCAAACTATGTGATATGATTGAATAAAGACACGGACCTTGTCTTTATTCGATCGTGACACATTTATTCCCATGGGTCGAGATTTCATCCATAAAATATTGTGAAATTAATACTGAATCAAGAAACATAAACCGACAAGCATCCGAGATTCAATGTTCTGGCATTTCACTTTTTAGAGCGGACCCAGTCGCGATCTGCTCTACATTTCTATTATAATGTCCAAGATAACAGTCTACCAGAACAAGCTTCACCGGGAGTATGATGGGAAAGTGGGATGGGAGAATGAAGGAATGTGGTTAGTGGATGACACAAATGAGAGTGTTAGTATACTTATCTTATAGATTTTGAAAGAATGGAGTACGGGATATCATCAAGCAGTTCGTCTCAGAGTGTTAAACAGGAGAAGAGACGCAGGAATAAGGAGGGATTTGATTTGGAAGAACAGGGCTAATCAAGGCCTTCTCACATTAGAAGCGTGACAAATCTGCGACCGGTCAGAGTGTTATTATTGCTATTAGCATTGTCAGTAAGTCCGGGAGTTCAAAGCGCTATGTACATGTAATATTCAGAAATAGAAATGGACTCTTATTAACCCTTTGAACCCCAGCGGCCGCTTTTACGGCCAGGAACAATAATACATTATCATTTCAATAAGTAAGACGGCAGCTAAGTGAATGTGTGGGGTAGACCAATCAATATTTTCAACGCGCAGCCTAAGGGCTGCACGTTTAAAATATTAATGGGTCTACTCCCAAATAATAAATATGGACTCTTCCAATTGCTACCATTGAACTGACATGAAAGATACCACCAGGGTTCAAAGGGTTAAACGAAAACTTACACCGAGGGGTCCGAAATCGTCTTCATTTGGACTGTATAAATCTCATATACTTAGAGAGTTTTACTTAGTTAATTTTATTTCGGCCGAGATATCAGCCTAAGGTAACTTCAGATCAGCCCGAGACCGAAGGGCGAATGCTGCTGCTGTGAGGTTATCGAGGGTTGATATCTCTGCCAATATGAAACTGACCAAGTGATAAACTTTATTTATTAAACCCAAACTAATAATTACTAAATGTTCTCAGATCATGCGCACAAATAGCACGTCGATCTGCGCGTTAAACTACGCGTTATGACCATAGTAAGGCTATCATATTCTATACATATGGCCTGTGCACAAGCACTGTTTCAGCCAATGGACCTCCGGGTAACGAGGAGGTCCATTGGCAGAAACATTGCCTATGTTTGCTTTGAGTAACCAATAGAACCTGCCATGCTTTGGATGCCATTCTATATGGAAACTGTGCGCAATTCCTACGCGGAATTAAGCCTAGATAAGCGCACAGTTGGTGACAGGACTTCTAGCTTTAACTGTATAGTTTTCTGACAGTGTTATTGTTTCTCAGTCCGAAGTTTCCTCTTCTCCCAATTCCGGCAATCGAACGTCTCGGCTTCCCTACTGGGAAAACCGCAGACGTTCGAGAACATAAAATATCTCTTCTCCCACTTCGACGAATCTCCGCTTACGACTCTGAAACTTAGATTGTAGTGAATTTAATGTACAACTCTCCTATTTCTTCTCTTCATCCACTCAATCCTTAGTTACTTCCATCATTAATTCCTCACCATACAAGAGCTCAGTTTCGAACTTCTCAATTATGCTTGTCAGCGTCAATTTTCCTGATTGCTTTCGAAACAAAATCGTGAACGATTTCGATGTAAACAAATTGATTACGCCTAGTAACGCAACAAGGGGGACAACTCTGGCTCGTTTCATATCGACCGAAATCGAGGCCATATCAGTCCAAATTGGAATCATATCTGCCGAGATTGATAATGGGCAATTGTGGGTATGAAAATCATATCTAATAAATAATAAAGCATTCTACCGATCTTGTATGAGTAGAATCAGTACGACTGCAGAGCGCAGTTTTATATTTTTTAACAGGCCGATTTGCGCACGGTGGCTCAGTGGTTGGATTTCAAACCGAACGGTCCACTTTTCGATCCCCGCCAGGGGCAACTGTGTTGTGTCCTTGGGCAAGGCACTTAATCTAGATTGCTCACGTGGCGGCACTGTGATCGATGTGTGCTAAGGCGAACTGCACGTCGAGGGCGCACTTGCCTTCAACCAATGCTAACCCTGCTTGTGCACTGTTGGTACGTTGAGGAGTCTGACAATACTCGCCGCTCCTCTATGATTCTCTCCGGGTACTCCAGCTTCCTCCCTCGGTACAACTGTCCGATAAGAGGTGACCCTGACTGTCAAAAGTGCTGTTAAACCCCAAAATATAAATGAATACCCCAATAAATAAATAAATAAATAAATAAATAAATAAATAAATAAATAAATAAATAAATAAATAAATAAATCAGAGGCCGATTTGGAAATGCCTTAAGAAGAATATAATATGCTAATTTACGAATAAAGATTATTACAACATTCAACTGAACTGAGTCGTCGTTTTTGACCTCCCCGATTTGGTCTTGTGAACAGGACTAGCCACGACAACACAGGTTGCTTGACTGTGGTAATAATTTGGTTATTATTTACAACAGCTGTTCCAAAATTTAACCCGAAACCCGAAACTATGAACCAAAAGATATATACTAAGCAGAAAACACATAATAACTTGAATTTTGGAAAATATCTATCTCATAGTAACAAATTTTCACCGTAAAGGCACCAGAGTTTTTATTTCACATTTGTCAAGTAGTCGTCTCGTAATTGTGCGAGAGTCCCCAGAGCATTGATTGTGATAAGCATTCTATGAATTTGGAAAAGTTGAGGCTCGCTTTCAATAAAATCAAATTGATACGGAAACTACGGTTGTGTGGATGGGATGTGTGTGGCTTAATCATGTAATCTACATGTTTAAAATACTGATGTATACAGATTATGATAACATTCAACCAATCAGAGTTGTCTCATTCTCAGGAGCTGATGAGACCCGATTGGCGAGTTCGAACGGGGTGCCATTGACGTCCCGTTCGCACATGCCAATCGGAACTCGTCAACTTGATCGAGTCGATCGGGTCTCCACGGGACGGAACATGACAACCCAGACTGATTGACTGTTGTAATACTGTGTTTATTATATGGCAATAAGGGTATTTCAAAAATTGAATATGGCAACTGGTATGTGAACAAAAATGAAATTGTGTTCACCAGATAAAACGTTACAACAATTGAAAAATACATTATCCATCTTACAATAATATCTTACATTTCCGGTATAGGAAAGACGGGACTAAATTCAACTTTAATTAGAACTGTTTAAAAAAACACAGATCATCTCATGTTTCTTGTGGATTAGCATTTTCAAACGGAACTCGAATGGAATGTTTGTCCAAAGTGAACACCGTAAAAACGGTTGCGTTTTCTATTTCGCGTTTGTAGAGCTGTCGCCTCGAAATTCTGCGCATGTCGTGGGAGCCTCGTTTGAAACAGACATGATATGAATTTGCAAAAGTTACGACTTCTGTTTCCGAAGAACCAAAATTGATGGGAAAACTGCAGCTTTACATACTTTAATGAACAATTTTCATGAAGTTAATTGAGATTACTACCCTCAATGAAAGTGGAAACAGAATATGTAGGGTGCGTTCCGTCGATTTCTTTTAATTTAGTGGAAAACAACAACGGATTTTGTAATTCACCCGCGTTGCGTAGCTCAACAAGTATCATTCTTACAGGAAAATAACAAACACGCTCGAGTTGTACAACATTTTTCCAAGAATAAATTAATTGGGTCAATTATTATACATCGTTGATTGAATGGATTTGATATGAAGGTTTATGGAGCCGAGAGGATCATAAACGGACTGGTTATTAGCTGCTGTAACATGATAATCAAATCTGATCGAGCTCAAACAAAGAGATCACATAAAACATTGTTGCGGAGCCGACTATCAAAATTAAATCAGTTCATTAAATAGCTTCTGTGGGAAAATTTTAAAAACTGGTCTCTTTGCATCTAGGTGTTGTGAATTTTTATTGTTTTTTTTTTGTATTATTATTTCACTTGGAAACAGTTTGGAAAGATGACTTTAAACTTGAACTCTTTTTAGCAGTAAATTACTCCGGCTGAAAGCACAAGAAATCTTATTACTGTACGTCTGAAATGGCATTTCATAAGGGGATGCAGTCTAAAGTAAAAAGATCGCCAGTGAGAGAACAGTGCAGGACTGTTACATTAGCGAGAAGGGGTCAGAGCAAAGAGGACTTTGTGCGGCCTGCGTGATAAAGAGAACCCACAACCTGAGGAGTACCTAGACGGCACCCTCTGGGGTATAACTAATGTTCAAAATGCTGTCTAGGTCGCTGAAGCTCTAAGGAAACATGGGGCGAGGTTTGCCAAATGTATAATTAGAAAGTCCAAAATATCAATATGGCAGAATAAAAGATTCAGTGCGAGTTTAATGGGGAAGTCGGGTGGGATAATGAAGGATTTGTGTTTATTGGCTGAAGAATATGGATACGGGAAAGCATCATATGTTTAGTTTCCGGGTACTAGGAGGCGAGAAGGGTGGAGAGGGCTGCTGTATTTTATAGCGCATGGGTAATCAGGGCCTTCTTATTTGAGAACGGCGAAAAATCATCGGCTGGTGGAAGTTCTGTTGTTGGAAAGGATTGGTGTGGGCCTGTTACGAACTCATGCTACCTCCAACACGCGCAAGCCGCAAGAATATTCATGGTAATTTGGTAAAATAACAAGTGATTTCACGTAAAGTGTTTTTTCGCGCCGTTTCCGATTCAATTCGAATTCGATATCAACATGGAACTCTTGATTCGATTCGAGATTCGATTCTAGGACAGAAATTTCGATTCGCAGGACCCTAATGTTTCTCTCCGCAGCTTTAATGTTTAAACGTAGTGAGAAAAAGAGATAAATGTGAGAAATGAGATTATTTCTCCTCAAACAAAGTGGAAACTGAATATGAAGAATATGGGTTCAGTCCATTTCTTTGAATTCAGTGGAAAACAACAACGGATTTTGTAATTCACCAGCATTTTGCAGCTCAACAAGTATCACGCTTACAGAAAAATAATAAACACACTCGAGTTGAAGAAATTGTTTTCCAAGAATAAATTATTTGTGTCTGTTATTATACATTGGTTAATGTCATAATACTGCGATGGATTTGATATGAAAGTTTATGGAGCCGAGAGAATCATAAATGGACTCGCTATGAGCTGTTGTAATATGGTAATTAAGAAAATTAAGAAAACTTAAAACATCCAAACCCTGCGTTGACAAGACGTGCTGTGAAAGTGACGGCTAGTCCAGCAGCGACACTTTTTTCCGAAACTCCACATTATGTATGGAATGCATTGTATATGTAAACGTAAATATGAAAATACCAAAAAGTATTAAAATCATGAAGTTCAAAATAAACAAGAAGAATGTTACTAAGGTAACACATGCCCCCCCCCCCCCCTTGTGACCTTCACCTTGCAGATGCGGTGGAAACTATTATACGCGACACACCTTCTGAATGTCCTTAACATTTGTAAAAAGTTTAACAATTGTACTATGATTCGTTTCCGAGTTATGGCTGAAACACGAATATTGACCGATTTTTAGTGTGACCTTGAAATGTGACCTTGACCTTGAAGGTACGAACCCGGCTATGGTGTGTGACACATCCTCCCATGGTCCTTTATAATTGTGTGAAGTTTGATGTCTGTGACCCTAACAGTTTTCGAGTTATTGGCTCGGACACACACACGGACACACGGACACACGCACACTTCAATCACTATATGCCACTCGACCCAAGTCGGGGGCCATAAAAAGATATAATTAAGAAACTTGATAGGTTACTAGGGTGGATGTGTATATGTATTCAACGTTACACGACAAAAAACGGGCATTCAGAAATGTGTTAGGAGAACCACGCGTCGAATCTTGCCTACGCATGTGATTGCTCGTTACCCATCGGTGGGTATTTCTGTTGATTACGCAGGGATTCGCGAAAGCCAATGGAATGTTTGTTTGAGGCAATGAATGCTTCGCCACAAAACAAGAGTGCCACGCAAGAAAATAAACAGACCTCCGAAGGTAATAAATTAACTTTAAAAGTCTAGGCTGCATTCACTTAATTCAAGACGAATCGTGGCATAAATACAGAACACAGCGCTGTTAGATTGTGTTGGATATTTACAGCGCCCGTGAATCGCCTGAAAGACTCCAAATTGGGACGTTGATTCCTGCTCCACGTACTCTACCCTCGTAGTTTGGGTTTTTTTTTTAGTTGGGGGTGGTATTTTGTTTTGTTTGTTTTTTTTTTCTCTGCTTTTGTTTTTTACTCTTGGTGTCCATCAAGGAAATCCGTAAGCCTTTTGGTAAACTGTGAATAGACAACAGTTTTGCAAAAGTACACTTTAGGTGCACACAAAACGTGAAATGAAGCTCTTTAGGTTGTGTTGGGGGAAATACCCGCTATCTGTTGTCATAAAGTGTAATCTAGTTACTAACTGAATGAAAGGGAGCACTGTGACTCAGTGGTTACAACATTACCTTCAAACCGAAAGGTGCAGGGTTCCACACAAACTCTCTGGTCACCAGTCTAAAACGGTTCTGCATTCGACGCTGTTATGGACTGTTTGTTGCCCCACTTTTCGGAGAGTTTTGGGTGCCCATTTACACTATGTTTGGCCTTTGTTTTTTTGGGGGGTCATAACTCAAGAAATAGACAGAAACAAACGATCATTCCTTATAATTCAACTTGAGGGGCAATAAATTTAAACACTCTCTACTTTGCGGAGTTAAAATAAAAAACAGGTCGCATCATGCTACCAAGCGATAACTGAATAAAAAAGGCGCAGTTTTCTAAAATTCTGTTTGAAATAATGATACATTTCGCTGAAACATGTTCTTGTGTCAGTAAAACATTTAGTGACCAATGAATTGCGTATGTTAAAAGGAACTTCAAAGGCCACGTCCACGCAAAACTTCAATCTCCTTTGCCACTTGACGGGAGGTTGCTGTCATTCAAAGCAACACTGAGTTAACTTTAATTCTGATTTTGATCATTTCCTGAGAAACTGAAAACACATTTTGTGAATGGGGAGTTCGATATAAACCCAGATGACATGAAGTTGGTTGAACTTTGTCTCAGAAAGAGTTCGTTCAGCCTATTTGGAAATTGGAAAGTTTTGTTCGCGTGAGTTTCGTTTGTGGATTATTATGACCGGCCATTGTTTACGTTTGGTTTGGATAAAACGATGAACGCAGTCGATCACCTATTGCCTGTAAACAAATTGAACATGGAATAAAAAGCATGATAAGGATTTCATTGTTTATTAAATTTTATTTTGAAAGCCTTTTTAATATGATGAGATAAAAATTAATTGCTTTTCATGTTGAAACAGCATGAGCGTGCAGGGCGTCTTTTCCATTCACACAGTGCAACGTAATTTTTAAGGCAGACATTGGGGGTGCGGGTTAGGGCGGGCCTAAATGCATTTTTTCGGTTCATTGTGTTATGAAAAAAAAGAAATACTTTAGCCAATCATTTTGCTTGAAACTGCATGAACAGAAAAAAGTTTAATCATAACACAAGATATCAAAAATTCGAGTCTCAGATCATATATGTCACCAAAGGCAAGAACTGTTAACATTGGTTTAGTACAGATAAATATTCTTTAAAAGTGAGTTTATTAAATAGTGAAATCTCAAAACAACTTTTAGAGACATCCGCATATTTTCTACACGATATAGAATTCAACTGCAACAAGTTTGCATTATAAACACATTTAACCCTTTACCCAACGTAACGGCCAAAACCGGCCAGCGCTATTCTCAAAAATCGCCAATTAATTTTCAAAATATCTTCATTTTTTGTCTCAAAAACATAGGTTATGACTCCTCGTTGGAACGAGCTCGTCGAGCTCGTTCCAACGAGGGGTCATAACCTATGTTTTTGAGACAAAAAATGAAAAAAATTAGTTATTCAAGAATTTTTTTTGCAAGTGTCGTCTGCTTTTCATGTTAGGTAAAGGGTTAAAAAAAATTTGTTCACAACGAATTTCGCCAAATTGTTTCTGTTTAAATTCCTCTTAACAGCCCTTTATTCATGTGCCGCTATTTTAATATCTCCTGTACTACACGGGTAAACAAGTAGAATTCGATTGCATGTCTCATGTTTTATCCCATTTTAAGCCCTTGGTGATAAAAGAAAGCATTAACCGAACAAAACAAATATTTATCTAACAAGACAAATATTATTTATGTCAGAAAAACGCTTTATAACACAGACCCAGAACGTCATATTATAGGATGATCCGTCCTCTTGAGAGTTCGGCGATGTTAAGCATCCAATAACAAAAACAAGACATTAAACGAGAACGTTACAAACTTAAAAGCGTATATCCCCAAGGAAGAGATCGTCAGTAACTTTTTTCTTTGTTCTCACGTTTATAACATGTTTGTATGAAATAGTAAACAAATCTCCACCATAACCAAATTAACTCTTTACCTAACATGAAAAGCAGACGACACTTGCAAACAAAATTCTTGAATAACTAATTTTCTTTTTCATTTTGTGCCTCACAAACATAGGTTATGACCCTTCTTTGGAACGAGCTCGTCCCAAAGAGGGGTCATAACCATAACCTATGTTTTTGAGACAAAAAATGAAAAAAATAATGAAAATTAATTGGCGCTGGCTGGGTACTATCCTGTCAATACGCAAATTCAAAGCCTTCTCAGTGTTTGAAGGGTGGGGCAGTGATAATTTATTCCTGCATGTCAATGGGCTGCATGATTAACTTATCACAGGTCCGATTTTTTTTCATTTTAAACAATTTTGTTCAGTTTATGGCTACTTGTATTTAAGGACATTCGGGTATCCATGTTACATCATAACCGTAATGAAGGTGTAAAGAGGAGTTTTCCCAACAGTGTATGGTTATGCTGCCCGCTGGAGATGTACTCACGCCCCAAACACTGGTACTGGTCGCGTAATCTATCAGTAAAACAAAACGTGTTTACCACAGCAGCTGGGTACTGCCCTTATTTCCAAGTATGTCAGTGGAAACCAATTTTGTGTTCAGGGTGTCGTCGGCTCATATATTATTGAACATCCCTATGCATAAATATTATGCATATCGTTTGACATGGTCAATCTTGAAACGAAACAAATCAGTACCAAAATAGGGTCGCGTGCGTTGTGCTTTATTAAACTCACTGCTGTTGACATAACACAACGATTCAGCTCTTGAACCACGCAGTCTCATGATACAGCCCCATTGTCCAAATTGAGTGATTGACCTTCGCTTTGTATTGAACAGCACTTCACGAAATTTGTGAGGTTCGTCAATAAATATATCTACCATCTAGCCGTGGGTTAAAAATAATAATCGATTCATGCTCAAATTATATCGTCCCTTGAGCGAAACAAGGCGGCATCTGCCATCTGCAATGCTTTAGCATTGCAGATGACACCTTGTTCCACTCACCTGACAATATATGGAAATTTCTTACCTCACTCCATCTTCTGAAAATATCACTGACATGTGCAAGATGTGTAAATACCATACACAGTCTCACATTTCTGTGAGAAAGTTGTACCTTAAACCACTTGATGTAAACATCAACGAACGACTGGCCCTCGGCCTCTATTCTATCGTATGAGGCCATGAGGGACATGGGAAAATCCCTGAATGAGGTATAATCTATCATCCCCCTTATCCTGATCAAAGTATCGAACGGCCACGCCCCGTGGCACCTCACTTTCAGCACCCCTAAATAACGAACGACTGACCTTCGGCACCCCCTTTCTATCCTACTACATGCTTGCTAGCTATCTCAGATGACGACCTTTTCCCTCGACCAAATCTTAGAAAGTCCATAAGACCATTCATATTCAACTTGGATACTACAAACCAAGTATACGCTACACAACCACATAACCTAGTATTTCGAACAACCCATGGGATAGTACAACCCATTACGGTGATTTTGTAGTACAAGGTCTAACATGGGACCTATAGGGAAATACACCGCTACTACCATATCAGTCCAGCACGAGAAACCAGACACACCCGGACCTAAATAATGTAATGTCGGATTGTAGAGTGGCCAACAATAGAGGTTACGTTTCTATGACGTCGCGTACGCATCATGACGTCACGACGTCAATAGCAACGTCAGCTGTTTCGCGGGGAAAACCTTCAAGAAAACTCACCTTTCCCATCAGCTTTCAATCACATACCAAATCCCAAAGCCCCGTGTGTACATATATCATTATATGTACTATAGTATACTATATATTATGCAGTACGTACACCACATGCTGGATCAAGTTGGACAGAGCCGAAGTTTTGTACAGGAAAATGCTGCTCCAGGTAATGAGGCCTGATTCATACGTGTTATACTTCTCAGGTTGTCACTCATTTTAGTCAATCACAAATCTACCGACGATCGTTTTCTATAATGCATCAAGATTGAAGAGAAAGTGTTTCCTTTTTTTGCACAAAAAAATGCAAAATGGAATTTCTATTTTTGCAAAATGAGTTTTGGGTTCTTGCGTTTTGCGAATTCTGCAAACGGCAGCGCAAACCCTCTGCACGTGATGTGTAATGGGGTGTAATGAATGTCATACCCTGGCTGCTTTGTTTTTTTAAATTCATTGTATCATGAATTCGAAAAGGCAAAAGAGCCAGGGTGTAACGTTGGTGTAGTAACAGTTGCTGTTATAGATGTTGTAGTTCGTATAGTAGTGGTTCGTATTGCATTGGTAGTTCATGTGCCGTTCAGTTCATAGGACGCCTGCAAAACTGAAAATTATTTCACCATGCACAACAAAAAACTATTTGTCTTGTTATGGGCACCTATTATGGCATCAGAATTGTTATGTCTTTGGTTAAAAATTAAAAACAATTGTATTTTTTCTGAAGTTATTTTGATTTGATGTAAGTAGCCTTTAGCTGGACCTATCACTGAGTAATCTTTGAATGTATCTATCAACATGTTTACAAACACTGTTAAACAGGATCTATTTTAGCTCACTGATTACTGGGCCACAAACGTTTACTTGAAATTTGATAGAAACATCTAGAAACTTAAAAAGGTGAGTGAATTCAGCCAATCAGCAATTAATGGAACAGAAGAACATTAGAGAAATTTCTCATTCTGGAACATTCTATTTGAAGACTATATAAAACCTCTATCAACAGACTTCTGTAACTCGTCCATCTGATGACTTTATCTCACATTGTCACATTGTTGACAGATTCAACATTCATTGAACACTGTAGATTATTATTCGAGATAGTGTATTACATATCAGTTGAGTTATTACTTTGCAGAATTTTGTGATGTTGGCAATTGAGTCATTCTGTATTGGAACATTGTTTTCCAAAATTTGAGGAGAATTTTTTCCTCTTGTGAACGATTTTCGCTTGTGAAAAAACAGGATTCAGCTGGATTATTTTCATGGCTGGGGAGAGGGTGGATGCCCGGGGTGGTAACTTTGGGGGCCCAGGCCTGGTCCAGGATTCTTGGATCAGGCCTGAGTGTTCCAAAATTCTGACTTCTGATTCCTGTGCCACCCCCCCCCCCCCCCCACCCCCGCCCGATCCCGACGAGAATCAGCAAGATAAGTCGTTCGTCGTATTAAAATACTAGTTGCCACTCATACAAAGAAGGAATTGCAGTGTCCGGCGGAGATTTTCATTCTGTTAACCCCTTACTTAACGTGAAAAGCAACATGAAAAGCAGACGACACTTACAAACAAAATTATTGAATACTTATGTTTTCATTTTTTCCGTCGAAAACACAGCTTAAGACCCCTCATTGGAGCGAGTTCAACGAGCTCGTTCCAATGAGGTCTCATATGCTATGCTTTTGAGGCAAAAAAATGAAAATCGAATGGCAATATTTGTGAAAAGCGCTGGGCGGTTTTAGCCGTTAGGTTGGACAATGGGTTAATAGACTGTTTCCTATATACATATGCACCAGACCAGGTGATATCACTTCAAGAATTCTTCACTTCGAGAACTTCGACATCTGCATCAGTATCCTGACACTTTCGAAAGGCCCTTCACAGAATTAACCCTCGGACAGTTTTACAAGTCGCAGTACCCGGAGAGAACCACCGAGGAACGGCGAGCAACTGTCAGACTCCCCAGCGTACTAACTCAACAGAGGCAGGGTTAGCGGGATTAAGTGCCTTGCCCAAGGACACAACACAGTTACCCCTGGCGGGGATCGAATCGTGGTCCTTTCCGTTTGAAGTCCACTGCCATAACCACTGAGCCACCGCGCCCCTCGTTTATGAAGAAAAATAATTGATTAAAATCACGTACAATTTACATTAGAAGAACTAAGAAACAGGTAGTAATGAGTAATGATGAAAGTAGATTAATGACTACTTTTCAAGTCAACCTGAGTAGTATGTAAGGTTGAGATATGGCCTTTTTACCAGGACCCCGGGGTACGACCTCGACCTCGGGGTCATTGACCCCGGCGCCCAAAATCCGTTAGGCCTCCCCTCTCCCTCTCCCTCCCCTTTCCACACTAGGCCTAGGTTATTTTTAGACACCCCTTCACCCTACCCGCCCTGTATGTAACCTATTGTTTAGGCTATCCTTCCCCAAAGCCCATTTCAGGACCCTTTAAAGTGATCCAGGCTATGTATAACCTATTTAGAGTTTCCCCACATTGTTTTGGCTTTCCCCTATGTGGGCTCCCTCCTTCCCAAAGCCCACTCCCTCCCCACCAAAGTCCTGGACTGTTCCTCCCCTGTACTCATAAGAACACCTCAGGATACTCTTCACTGTCTTATAAATCGTGATGTCCACCCAGTTTTCATTTGTTCTAAGAGCGTTCAAAGAGAGAAGACACTCCGAGCCACAACTGTAAATTCTATAGGAGAGCCTTTACACGCAATAGACACGAAGATGGTTACTGCCTCAAGAGGTTTGGGATGACGGGTGAAGGCAATCAGTCAAACGAAGATTATAACTTGTCTGATTCTAACGAGAGCACATATTCAGAGTCAGACGATAGTGAAACAACCACTGAAAGTGAATATTCAGAAGAGGAAGATGATGAAACGAACATTATAGACACTTTAATCATAAGAGCATATGAAGATAATACAGCTAAATTTCAGAGATTAATAGTGTCGTACATAGAAAATGGCTTGCCCTCAGACGAGGCCACCAAAGCGGCCAGGGAAGCTCTTAGAGACAGCATGGGAGCTTCCCTCTGTAGAAGATTATTTAAGGCAATGAGTCGAGTAAGGCACTTCAGACAACATCCGGTCTATGGAAAAATTAGAAAAACTGCTCAGCGACTTCGAGATGAGGAGGGTTAGGGAATGAACGAAGCTGAAAAATTCGCAATTGAGAAACGAAAATACTTGTTTGATCCATTATTAAGAAAATACACGTTTTCTGGATGTGCAGACAGCTTGGGATCATAACTAGAGAAAGCCCAGAAGAACGACAACAACAAAAAATGCCCCTTTTCAGGGACAAAAGACATTTACTGAACATTTAATTATATTTATTGTATGCTTACCTGTAAAAGTATTGTAAAACTACTTATTGTAGAAATTACGTATGGTGAAACTGTAAAAAAAACTTATTTGAAAATCCACTTTGACTTATTGTAAATCCATTTTAATTGATTGTAGAACCATTTTCGCTTTGAAAAAATTACTTGTAAATTTGTAAGTCTGATTGCAAATCCATTTTGACTATTGTAAAACCAATTAATTACTTGTAAAACTGATTTTACGTGAAAATAAAATTTAATAGAGAGAAAATTTAGAGTTGTTCATTCCTTTTCAGCTTACCTATGAGTTGAGCATGCTATAGTAGTTTACTACAGCACTCCGGATCACTCATCTATTCGTCGCGCAGAAAATACTGCATGGCACGATCTGATTGGACAGTTGTTTGACCAATCAGAGAATGCCTGCGTGGGATAATTTTACAAAACGCTTATCTATTGGTCCTACGGAATATACCGCCGTGTGGAATGATCTGATTGGACAACTGTTTGACCAATCAGACACCGCCGCGATCTTACTGGGTTATCAAACACCTGCGACATGACACCATTTTATCTGTGATATAATCAAACAGTGTACATGGTCTTTATCATATTAAGCTTCTTATAAACAAAGGAGCCCTTTATCATAATACCTTTATCTATGACATAATCAAACATACCAGTTGTCCCTTATCTATTTGCATAACTATACAACGTACACTATCATATCTTCTTATAAACAAAGATTCCCTCTATCTTAATCACCATTATCTATGCATTGACAAAGACCAGGTGTTCTCTATCATAATTCCTTTATGACATGTCTAAACAAACCAGGTAGTCTTTATATCTAAAGCATTGTGTATGCCGTTACGTGTACATGTCCTTGACAACAATTACCTTAAAGATATTTACCAAGAAATAAAGTTATGGGGGAGGGGATAGGGGATGGTGGCACTCTTTTGTTAGTACTCATAAGTACACCTCAGTGCGAAAGTCCCCCAGCTTTGGGCTATCCTTGGGCATGGAAGGAACAGTCCAGGGCTTTGGTGGGGAGGGAGTGGGCTTTGGGAAGGAGGGGGCTCACATACGGGGAAAGCCAAAACAATGTGGGGAAAGCCCAAATAGGTTATACAAAGCCTGAGTCCCTTTAGAGGGTCCTAAAATGGGCTTTGGGGAAGGATAGCCTAACAAATAGGGTACATACAGGGCGGGTAGGGCGAGGGAGTGCCTAAAAATAACCTAGGCCTAGTGTGGAGAGGGGAGGGTAGAGGGGAGGCCTAACGGATTTTGGCGCCAGGGTCAATGACCCCGAGGTCGAGGTCGTACCCCAATGTCCTGGTAAGAAGGCCAGATCTCAACCTTAATACTACTGTTCATTTGCAGTACGTGGAGGATGTATTATCACTAAATCACCCATAGAGTGGGGACTCCACCCAAGCAATAATTGCAAATTTGTTACAAAGCATCACAAAGCACAAGCAATGTTCCAGATGGAACATTGTTTGTGTTTTTTTGTCTGTATGTACAGAATTTGAAAGTGATACTTAGGGTGATAAATCCACTCCACAAGTGAATTAGTTACAATCTACTCTCCACATATTGTAAAAAAGCTTGTAGATGCTATCTGATTTAAGGTATCCCAGAACTAAATATTTTCCCGTAGGCCACCATTATAACGTTCAGACGAAAAAAAATATGATCGAATAACTTTAATTTTGGCATTCAAATATCTTTGTCAAGTATAGCCCTTCAGACAACTTTTTCTGACCGAAAACAGGGGGTAATGCAACAAATAAGAGAGACAAAATGACAAAAGGGAAGTACCGCTCACATGCACATATTTTCAGCGAATTCCCTACAAAAACACACAAAAAGTAAATTGTATTCTTTAGGTCCAAAAGTCATTAAATCATCCTTTTTTATCAGGAATATTCAACAATAATGCAAGATGCCAACAGAATGTTTCAAATGTTTATTGAAATAATATATTTTCCCAAGGTTGTTTATTTTTAGAGATTGCATCATTTTCGAGTGCATCATTTCAAGACAGGTAACTCTAATTCAAATATTTAGTTCAGCGATACATTAAACGAATACAAATAATATAAAATGATTTAAGAGGTTTTTTTGCAGAACGACGGAGTGATAAACTACATCTCCGAGAACCACTTCATTTTATACCATGATTACCTATTCTACTATATATGAAAAGCCTATGACATAAATTTTAGCTATACACACCAACCGTGGTGAACACGCCAGCAATGGGATTTCAGCAGTTAAATTTTACACCTACAGTAGAACTACATCCAAGTTGACCTTTGGTGACGTCAACCTGAATGCAAACTTGTCTAAATTTATCGCACTTTGCCGCGCGAAGAGTGAAATGAAAGTGGAAATTATTTATTACGTTTTTAAATAGGTTTACCGCATAAGATGCTAAAAATTAACAAAGATGCATTGTCTCATGTTAATAAAGCATCCATAACTCGAAATAGTATAGTATTATGTTATTAAAACGAAAACGGCTCCGTTTCTTTTTCTATTTCGTTTCGGCGATAAAATTGACAGCGGAAGTACCACCCACCGATGCTCATGTAAACAAAAACAGATTCGCACGTAGGGGCCATGACATGACGTTTGAAAGTTTTAAATATATGTTCATGAAGCTGTTACAAAAATACCTCTCATGCTGGTAAGCTGACCAGTTTTTGTGTAGAAAGTATGATGGGACATTTCAGTCAATAATGTCTTCTACGACAGTATTCAACTCAGTCCAAGTACTATTATGTTGAAAGGACTGAATACAAGGAACACTCAGACCTGACCTCAGGAATGTGATCTGAATAAATTTTATTTTTAGGCAGCATGGTTTAAGTGTAATAATAATATACCCATTTATGTAGGGTTAAAATTATAGTTCAATGGACAAAGAATCACATTCTAAGGCGCTGTACATGTTACTGAGCTCATGCAAATATACAAACAGAATATTTCCAGTATTTTACAGTCCAGAACATCACTTGAAATATATATGTTTTGAGATCGTTCTTCAAAGTGTTGACATTTGACAGTCTTTTTGGATGATCAGGTAAATTATTCCACAAGTGAGGACCAGCAAATGATATGATATGATCTATCTCCAAATGTCTTATACCTATTTTTGGAACACGTAGTTGCATTTTACCATCAGGCCTCAGCTTGTATTTGACACACATTCTTGGTATTGATATGCCCTAAGTAGGCTGGTGACATGTTATTTTGTGACTTGAAAACTAATAATAAAGTTTGAGAATTGTTCTGTACTTTATAGGCAGTCAGTACAGATCCATCAAAACGGGAGTGATGTGTTAGGATCGTGGTACTCTACATACCACTCGGGCTGATGCATTTAATACTTTCTGCAGTACTAGTATTGTGGGAGGTGGAACAGTAAGGCATTACAATAATTCAAATGTGAATTTTCAAAGGCATGAACTAGTGTTTTTGTGGAGTCTTTTGAAAGGAACTGTCTATCTGTTTAATTTTGAATAGACCTCTGAAAGCTTTGTTGCACATATTTGTAACACGTTTGCCCATAGACATGTTTGAGTCGAAGACACCACAATTACATACACTGTCACTAGCCCTGATGGAGGAGTCTCCTACCTTCACTGATTTGTTGTCAATTTTAGTGAGTTGTTAACGGGACCCAATTATTAGGAATTCAGTCTTATCATTATTTATCATTAATTTGTTTGAAATCATCCAAGAGCGAATGTCCGAAATACATGATTCAATAATTTATTAAGCTTTAGTTTGATCCTTGGTTGATGACTGAAAAGTGAAGTAGGCCTGCGTGTCATCAGCATAACCATGAACGTCAGACAGGTGCGATTCAATGATGGCGAACATTTTTTAAATATAGAATAGAAACAGAACAGGACCAAGGCAACTGTCCTGTGGGACTCCACATTCCAGATGAAAGTCTTTTGATAGATTATCGTTTATTAATACATGCTGCTATCTGTTCTTCGGGCATGATGACAGCCAGCGTATACATATTATTACCGAGCCAGTGTACAGATAATTATCATTTAAATATACCAATTGCATTGAAATTTTTTTATATATTTCTTGCTCGTTAGAGTCAAAACTGTATGAGTTGCATCACATTCAAACAAGAAGAGTGTTGTCCGAAATAAACTCTGAGGTCTCTCAAATAATAGAGACCCGGAAATCAATGGCATCAATGAAATGGCTGCATTTCTGCAGTAATTTTCTCTGGGTATCTGTCCTAAACACCCTCTGGATAGCATCGCTGATTCATCTTGCCCATAATACTTTTTGAAAAAACCCTTCATCCTAACATGCATCAAGATGGTTATTTCTGCTTAGATTAGCTTCATTAACATATTTTCTGAACTGATATCTTTTTGACATTATATGAAAGTTCCAGGTCTCGGCTAATATACACGACAAAA
Organism: Pictodentalium vernedei; assembly: GCA_031216915.1. NCBI lineage: Eukaryota > Metazoa > Mollusca > Scaphopoda > Dentaliida > Dentaliidae > Pictodentalium > Pictodentalium vernedei. The sequence continues at coordinate 513,657,473 of CM062297.1, forward strand.
AGAGAGAATATTTTGTAGGGGTGGTACCACCTTACAACTGTGAAAAATAAATATTCTTTAAAGATGAGTTTATTAACGATTTACATTTTAAAACATGTTTTGGTGCGCTTAGCATATCTTATATATATAGAGAAAGAACGCGATGTGTGTTTGAATCGGTGGGTGCTGTACATAACGAGTTGGAATGGCGTAGTCATATTTCGCGAGAGCTGTAATGCCATCCCATGCATTAAAATTCATTTAAATAAACAGATTTTAATTCCGATGCTTAAACCCAACGGTGAAGAGTCCGTTTGTTTTGTTTGAACCTGTACTGATCAAATGAATCGATAAAAAATCAAAACAACCTTTTGGGAACCAGTCTAAATTACATTCGTTTACTTTTCTATTGGGCGTGTTTGTTGAAATTCGTATCGCTATTTCTTTTCGACTGGTGTCTAATCATTTGGTGGCCATTACTGTTAATAAAAATATAAGTACAAATTTGGACAGATGTGCAAAACAGCTGGGAGAAAATTTTAAAAAGAAGTTCGAAGCATGTCAAGATGTCCAAAGATTTACCGGAATAAATTTAACCAGTTTAGATATAGAGAGAAACATGTTGAAAATGTGAACAATGTCTGATCGGAACTATCGTTCGTGATAACTCATCGAAGACAATAGACACCTTTTGCATAATAAACGACGACTGATAGAAAATACGAATGGTTAATAGTAGTCGGGAATTCGTCATGCGGTCAGAAAACCTTTTCGCAGAATTGACGACTGCGAGTCCTCTGTGTCTCACAATTTTCTCGGCGACGAACGATTTGATTGCTAGTAAGAGATGGAAATTTAGGCCGCATGGCGATTACAGTTTAAGAACATAATATTAGAGTGAACCTCCACATTAAGTGGCGAATAAACGCTTTCAAACTTTTTGCAATATGATATTCTTGCGTGGTTTTTTTTTTTGGTTTTTTTTTTGAGAAATCGTAATCGTAACTACACCTGACAGGACGAACACAAATTCCAGTGTCGTAGTACCTCATTCCTAATTCCCATTAGTCGTGGTTCATTGTACAAAAGGTCTCCTTTAGCGATCTTTTGCACAATGAACTATGACTGATGAGAATTACAAATGGTGTACTACGTGAACGGAATTTGTGTTCCCTATCAAAAGTGTCTAATAGCACGCTGTGCACGGATGTGTCAGTATTAAATTGTGATAAAAATTCTGTCCGGACAGGATGAATCTTCGTATTGGAACAATAACTGCGTATTATTTTTAAGAGTGCTCGATAATTCTTTTAAGAATACCCAGTCATTCTTAAAAATAATGCCCTCTTATTGTTCTTGTTCTTGGTGCTTATTCTAACAGCGAAGGTTAGCTATGTATTTATCAAATATATTTTGCGTCCGGGCAATGGAACCTGTCATTTGTTGCCCCATCTCACTCCTCCTCCTGCGGCATAGATTTGATGTATGATCTGAAATGTAAGTTTAAGTCACAAATCAGTGATAGTCTTGTTTAAAGCCGGTTTTGCAACACTGTTTACTCTGGTGTTACCGAAGATATTAACCTGTCGACGTAACCAGCAAAACACGATATCATATTTGTCATACATTAGCAAATTGAGTTTCTCTCGAAGTTCTAACATCAGTAGGATCTTCAAGTTTGGGTTAAGTCTGTTCGAGCGCAGTTTGTATGGTTTTGAGTTCAGCAGTGAAAATAGAACTTTAAATTTATTTGGTATTCTCCATATCGCCCAACACCACTACTGCAGTACATGGTGTCTGGTCTGATCAGTAGGATCTTCAAGTCAGGGTTAAGTAAATATAGCAAAGCGAAAAGAGAGTCTGCAAAAATAATAGAATCCCCTTCCTGTCCATTCTCAGTCTGTGAGAGCACATTTGTATGGTTTTGACTTCAGCAGTGAAAACAGAACTTTAAGTTTATTTGGTATTCTACAGCGGTACATGGTGGCTGGTCTGATTTAACCCTCCGCGTAATGATGTCACTATACCAAAACTGGAAGGGTCAATTTTATCCTATAAATACCACTAGAAATTTAACCAATTTATTCTTATTTGGCAGAGCTCAATGAGCTCTGTCAAACAAGATTGAATGAGTTATATTCTTAGTTGCATTATGGTGAAAATCGGCAGCTTGGCGTTTGACACAATATGCAGTGGGGTTAATATGAAAAATATCCTTTTGGTGAGGTTGACGTCCACACAACAATTTGGAAACTCTGTAACGAAAAGATAAGATAAGTGGGTCATGATCAAAGAGATGTACTGAAAAGTGAAATGAATTAGCCTGTCGTTACTGTGAACCATAGTAAACATAGATTTCCCACACAAAATACCTGTCGGGATGATTGATAAATGTGGAATTTAAATAACGTATTTGCTACAGTAATGTAAACAAAAATGAGAGAAAACGTATGGGAGAGCTTGGTGGCTGTTTCAGTATTAAGGTTCCAGCTTTCAACATGTTGGCACATGCATTCTTTATTCTGTAAACAGATGAGTGCTGCAGTGAGAAATTAATAGAAGACATCAACTCTGATACTGCTGTTTTCATATCTTACTGTAACATTTTCAAAATTTCATATTTCCTTGTAACTTGCTAATTAATCCAATTAAGAAGCAAGTTATTGTTTGGAAACCATCAGCGAAAAAAGTAGAATATAAAATCAAGTTTCGTTTTGTCACTTTTAATAAACGAAAACAACAGACAGCTCTCTCGGAGCTGTCTGTTGTTTACGTTTATTAAAAGTTACAAAAGGAAAGGAAACTTTGCTTAATACTGCAAGTTAATTAGAAGCAACTGTGATATCTGCGAGTATCACACCTACCAACACTTAGTAATTGTCCACTTTGGCTTGTTGTTTAGCGTAATTTGCAATGTTTTATTCTTTTCGGGAAAAAACAAAATTAGCACATCTCACCTTCTTGACTTTTATATTAACCCTTTGAACCCTGATGGTATCTTCCATGGCAGTTCCATCGCAGCAATTGGAAGAGTCCACATTCATTATTTGGGGGTAGACCAATTTAATATTTTCAACGTGCAGCCATGAAATTATGACGTATCATACTTCTGGGCCGGAAAAATGGCAGCTGGGGTTCAAAGGGTTAATGGTAAGAACAGTGTCTGTATAATATGCCACTGTGCGCACACTATTGCTATAATGAAGAGAAAACAGTTACATGACATCAAACGATGGTAAAAATGCCGTTTTCTTATTTTTAAATGGGCTTCAGCAGAGAATAACAGGCAAACGTTCAAACTGACTGGGAATAAAATTGTAAAAAGCCAGCTTCTGTATTTTTATACTACTCGACAGGAAAATGCTTGAAGTTTGTGAAATGATATGCATGTCAAGATGATAGCTTAAATTTACGATTTTGTGGTTTAAGAAGTGTATATAATTTTGATAATTATTTTCGCTTGGGGTAAATGCGTAAATATACATGTAGGTATGTGACCGATCGACCCCGAAGAAATTGATTTGTCGAGTATGCCATATGTGTATCTTAATAGATATAAATCAGATAAACGTGATAACTTTAATGGGGAGGAATCTTAATAGGAATCTGTAACGCCAATTAGCGCTTATCTGGTCTGAAACAACGATCTTTCCTTAAAAGCTTCAAACAAAAGAGACTCGGTTAGCCACTGAAGATATTTATATTTATTTATATTTATTGGTGTTTTAAGGTCACGTATTTCTCCACAATGGCTAACCATGACCGTGACAGTTTTACGGGTGGAGGAAGCCGGAGTACCCGGAGAGAACCACCGAGCAACGGCGAGCAACTGTCAGCTCCCCAACATACCAACTCCACACAAGCAGGGTTAGAATTGGTTGAAGACAGGTGCACCATCGACGTGCATTACGCCTTAGTACACAGCGTCAATGTGCCCCCACGTGGGTAATGGGGGTGAAGTGTCTTGCCCAAGGACACAACGCGGTTGCCGCAGGTGGGATTCGAACCACTGAAGATAATCAGTCACCTAATTATACGGTCATTAGTCGCGATTATCTCCTATTCTTAAGTAACGCACGTGATTCGCGTGGTGTTGTATGGACAGCATAATTTTTTGTCAGTGGACTGTCAGAAATGTCAATGTGTAGCGAAAATATGATACCTTGAAAGAACTTAAAAGGGAATTTGAGACTAAGACAGATCTGCAGCCGCCAAGTTCAAGAGAAGCATTTAAAATGAGAATTAATGTCCTTGCGATCGAAGAAGAGACGGGGTTTCCTCGAAACTTCCATTCCAGTCTGTAGGCGTGTAAGTATGTGGGGCGTAGGCGAGGAGTTGGAGATGTCCCGTGCTATAGGTCTGAGGAGGTGCCGCATCGGTGCGAAAATATAGGCACGTTGTAATGTAAGGGGAGTCATAGAGCTCATACTTAGAGTAGGAACAGTCGTGAAAGAGTCGGTGGGCATATATGAGTGGGGGACAAGGAGTATGAAGTACGAACTTCGGGAGCTCACGAATGTTGGCATTTAGGTAGACGGTATTACTGTTGTAGGAGGTAAGCCGTACGTACGCATAGTAGGCTTTGCCTGTATGAACATTATTCTGAGATAAAGGGAGAGGAGCACTTAACCACCAAGTGGCAACTGCTTGAGTAAAAAGCCCCCATTCAAGTGACGATGTTTTAGTGGCCCTGCAACGGCAGTGGTAGAGTGGCATTTCGTCACAGGTTAGAGTTGAAGGCGTCCAGTAAAATGACAATACCTTAGTGGTTGTCCGACGGCAGTGATAGAGTAAAGTTCCAGTTGTATGTTCGTGAAAAGGCGACCAGCGTCCAGAGACACTACGTTGAGCTGAGGAGACCAAACAATAACGACAACGAAGAAGTAACCGGCGACACAGACAACGCGGGCTCGCAAAGTGACTCAAAACTGTGTGGGTGTGGAATGTGGTCGACGTTTTATTTTTCTTATTCATTGGATTTCATGTAAGTCACAAGTTATTATATTTTGTTTATATGTATTAAAATTGTTATTTTCAGTGACCTCCTGTTGATTAATGCTTTTTTATGAAAAGTCACGGACCCCTTCAGGATAAGAACCACCCCAACAAAAACGGAACGGACAGGTTCGACACGTGAGACATACGTTCACGCACTGATTCAGGAGACACTCCTGGTATCCAGGCTGAAGACGCGGCGTGAATCTATTTCTCCCAGCAACGACAACGTCCTGTTTCCGACATCCGACAATGCACATCCCTGATACAAATTTGCTAACATTTCGAAATTTTGATACGAAATTTCTATACCCTCGGTGTGAAATAAACCTACAATTTCAGGAAATTAAGGGGAGCTAACTTTCCTATAAATCTATTCCAATGACGAAAATTGTCCGCCATGCCATTAGAAAACATAAAGAATGTATTTTACAAAGAGCCCTATCGTGAAACTTTGTCGTACGTAAGGATAACTACTTCTAAATAACATTCACGTACTTTTTATATTTACTCTGCAGTGCTATGACCACAAAGTAACCTTTTTCGTGATCGGATAGCGATTCGATCGCATGATTCATTCTCTAGTAGATCAAGATTTCCTGAAAAAATACTGCGAACTCAGGACTGAGTCATGAAAAACAAATCAAAATATTATCAGAGGTTCAATGTTTTTGCATTCTGTTTTCGACATGTGAGATTCAACAGAATTGCGGGCAGAAAAATTTCGATCGGATCGCGACCCAGGTCGCGATTCGGTTGAACATTTTCTGTCCGCTTTTGTGATCACAGTTCTGTACACTGTACGCAACAAAATGCTAAAATCATCTAAAAAATAGCACGCAATGGTTCCGCCGATAGACCTCCGGTTTGAATCCGAAGTCCCTTTAGCTGAAATGTTCCTTGTGCTTCTAAATTTCTTCTTTTTTTTTAGAATTCGATTAAAAGTGAAAATTCACCTCATGGGTGTTTTATCGGCCAATTGCTCTTGTACTATTTATCGAAGTTATAACAATTAACTCTGCAGTTCAATTCCAGACCAGTAATAACGTGTAAACCCCAACTTCCAAATGTACAAGCTTTCAGACCACTTCTCAGAAATCTTAAAAAAATCCAACGCTGATAAGTGCAATATGTTCATCCATTTGTATTGAAGTTTGCGCGCATTCTACTGTTCATTTAGTGTGATGTCCCTTCGCTCACAAAATGTATAGATACTCTTTCGTGTTTCAGTTACAGATTTTCCGATAAATAGGTATTTAGCTCACTTTGAAAATATCAAGATATTAACACAATTAATGGCGGGTTCAGTCATAGTTATTTGGTCAACAAAAATGTATTGTGGTACTGGGGAGTGTTATTAAAGATTCGATCAATTCAAGTCTCGATTGATAAACATTTCCTGTGTTCCCTCAAAGAAAATGAATGTTTCAGGTATTTTTAAATTGTAAGTTCACTTTTCCAACCAACTGAAATATTCCAGCCGATTGAATCTAAAAACAGCCGATTAAATCTAAAAGCCGTAGTTTTGCTTTTCCATCCAGTTGAACTGTAACAGATCGAGAGAGAAGTGCGGGAGCCAAGGCTCGAAACGTCGACCTCTAGCACACAAAGCGACCGATTTACCACGAGATTAAGAGATCTGGACCAACCAGGCTGGTTGGTAAATGGTCATTATACCTCGACCGCCTAATTACTCACGTTTTTTTACGATTCAACCCCATTAAATCGCACCCCGGATTCTACCTCAGAGCGGTCGAAACATCCACAGTGTTTCACCACAGCACTCACAATGCCACCAACTGACGAGGGCTGGTCACGGCACCAATGTAACAGATCGAGAGAAAGGCGCGGGAGCCGTGGCTCGAACCGACGACCTTTTGCACACAAAGCGACCGATTTACCACGAGATTAAGAGATCCGGACCAACCAGGCTGGTTGGTAAATGGCCCTTATACCTCGACCGCTACAGAAAAATTCCAGCAGATTCAATCTATAAACAGACGATGGACAACTTAAAGACCAGAGTGGTACCTGATCATAGCAGCGTTAGAATCGTTTGAGGGTTGATGGCATGGAAGATTGTCAAAAGCACTGTTCAAACATATTCTTTCTGTACCTGCCGATTATAGCGAACAGTTTCGCCCCATTTGACGAGAAGTTTACGGGGGATCAGGGCGGAATGATTGGAGGCAACAACAGAGATCTCGAAAGAAACCAGTAAACTCTGCTCACTTGCGAAACCGGGGGACAATACTATAGAACTTTTACAATTGTAATTTGTAGAATTGTACTTTCTAGTTATGACTTTAAATGGGTTGAAAAGAACTATTGGCATTTTCAACGATATGGCAATTTGCCAGGTGGCAAATTGCCATATCTTTTAAAATGCTTATTATTTAATTGTAATTCAGTTATATTAATAGGTAGCAAATAAAATTCTAGAAAATTCAATTGTAAAAGTTTTATAGTATTGGCTCCAGGTGGAACTTTTTGAAGGTATTATAATATCGGCACTTCTTCTTCTCTCGACACCTCAAAAGCGCAGCTGCACAGGTATGCCCCATCTGGGAATCGAACACCTAATCTACAGGTTTGGCCTTTCGCTCAAGTGCTCGACCTACACCAAACCAACTGAATCTGGCTGAGATGCCGTGTGCTACAAAGCAAAAAATATAGGTTCTCTTTAGAACCAAAACTGGTTCTAATCTTGTCTCTGAGATGGAACCAGTTCTGTTTAAACAGTATTTATTTCAAATCAAGTAAATTTACCAAGATTAGCATTCAATTTTAACAGAATATTACATGAACTGAAGTAGATTCAGCAGTAAACTTGGAGCTTATTTAACGCAGTCGCCAAACATTTTGAAACAAAGGAGATATGAACAGTTGGCTTATCGAACCAGTTTTGGTTCTGTATAGAACCAAAAACTGGTTCGATATGCCAACTGTTCATATATCCTTTGCTTAATAATGATTTGAGACAACCTCGTATAAGCTCTAAACTTACGACTGAGACCCCCTCAATTTATGTTTAATTCTGTTAATATTTAATGTTAATCTCTATAAATTTATTTGATTTGAAATACTGTTTAAACAGAACTGGTTCCATCTCAGGGACAAGATTAGAACCAGTTTTGGTTCTAAAGAGAACCTATATTTTTTGCAGTGTATTGGGAAATAATTCTGTCGGAACGCTGAGCGTCTTCCACTGGCACTGGAGCGGATGATCCATAAATGGCAGTTGTGATTGCTTTCTCAGTTAAACGCCTTCCAAAATCGCAGCATGATGAAATCAATGAATGGAGAAGGTTGTCAGAGATAACAAGATATGGTAATTTTTAAAACTGTTCGTATGAAGATGACAATCAAAAATAGAGTGGATAGAGATTTCTGTCCAACGCAATTACAAAATTACTATGATGCTGTTGATACTGACCTCGGGGGAAAAACACTGAACCAAGAGAGGTTATTTATTTATTTATTTATTTATTTATTTATTTATTGGATTTTTTGAGACCACGTGTTTGTGTGAGTGAATTTAAGGGAGGAACTCTTCTTGCAAAAGGTAACTTGGTACTTGGCTATTACACTGCTTGATATGTTTATCTCATGTTGCCTTCAGACTGTTGCACCTCACCGCTGCATAATAGCTGATTTACTAGCGCTGACAGTCGACATGAAACAATTCGTGCATTCATAAAATATATTTTGACTAGTCTTTGTTTTCAATACAGTTGTTTCATACTGTGTCCACATATTCAAGTAACTGTCGCGCGTAAGAAACATATATTTATAGAGCTTTGCGTTCGAGTTTACACTTATGTTTTCTCATTATATCAAGACGTGGTCGGGCTTTTTTCCAAATATCGCTTGCATGTTCATCCCACTTCCATTTGCTGTCTAAGATCACGTCAGGATGCTTATGTTGATGAACTTCTTTTATTTGGATTTCAGACATGAATTGGGAAAGATGTGGTGAAGGTCGCTTTTGTGGGAAATTATCATTGTTTCTGTCTTAGAGGGATTAAACTCGACAAATCAAGTGTGGGCCCATGACTCGGGTTTTCCAAGTAATAAATAAGTAAAGTAAAGTAATAAAGTCATTTTTTCAGGACTTTTTGTTGGATTCCCAATGATGAGACTGTAAGTAAGTAAATTGTTATTCAACAGAATACGAGTCAAATTACAGGTTCAAACTACCCCACATAAAACACTGTGTTGCTCTTTAAAAATGATATGGATCTAAAAGGTACTAGATTCAGAAACAATGGCCCAATGGAGAACACTCGTAGTCGAGAATTTTGAAACATTTGTGGGGAGCAAAATGTGGTCTTTGAATAAACATGGTATACTTAGTGTTTCAAATTGTATGGACCCTTTCTTGAAAAACGTGCTTAATGTGTGGGCTCTCTTAAAAATAGTGATCCCACAACCCCGAGCCCACAACCCCGACCGAGATCCTCTCAGAACCACTATTTTACAATAATTATATAAAAATTAATAATGAATCCTTTCTTTACAGACGTTGATGTATAATAGGGTGTTTTCTTCATAAACGATATTCTTAGTGCTTCTGGGGCCATTATGGACTTTCCAAGAATTTAAGTCGAAATATGACCTTGATATTCCATTCACCATCTACCTCGGTGTGGTGAATGCAATACCAAGGCCATGGAAAAATATAATGTCGACTAGTACAAAACCTGAGTGACATCATATCTTGCACTAAAGCAAACCGCCATTTATATCCCATATTTCTTAATAAAGGATTACAAAAACCTTCACATACCCAAGAGAAATGGAACATCACATTAGATGAAAATCTTGATCATAATGATTGGCAACACATTTACAAACAAACTTTTAGGGAAACAGATGATACAAATCTACAAAGTTTACAATATAAGATTAACCACAAAATCCTATTCACAAAATCTAAACTCTTTAAATGTTGGCTTTCGGAAACAGAGCTGTGTCCTTTATGTGGAAATACGAAAGAAACGGTCGCACATCTATTTTACGATTGTTCTTTCTCAAAAACAGTTTTACTTTCACTAGTGGAAAAGGTTAACCTTAATCCGGATCCGCAAGTTCAACTAACATAAATAATAAAAGAGAAATAATTTTAGGCCCAGCTTCTGAGCATGCCTATCCAAATGTCTGTCTCCTCATCTACAAAAAGTATATTTACACCCACAGCCGAAGTAATACCATCCCCTCTTTCTCAATTCTAACAAGAGCTATAAAATCCTACCAAAATATTGAAATGTATTCTCTATACTTATACTCAATCGGCAAGGCTGAGCGTATTAAGGAAAAATGGAACAACCTAACTGATGCATTTTTGAATAATTGGAGAACTGCTCTGCATGTATATATATTATGCTGTAAAAATTCAGTTCTGTTGCAATCTTATATAATGTACTATTTTTCTAATGAAGTCAATAAAAAAACAAATACGAGTCAAACTATATATACAATATTATAGTATTTGACAATATGTGCTCACAGACACAATAATATTCTACTGGGAGGTAGCATGACCAATTGTCATCTTGCTGTAAAATGTCTGGCCGTGTATGTCAGAAGAAATCTTGCGTTCAATGCTTATTTCTCGGGAGAAATTATGATATGAGACTGTGTTTCTTGTCTCTAGTCTTTTAACTTTGTCCCGAGATCGAGCAGTCCCACTCCAATCAACATCGAAGGATCAGTTTGATCTTTTATCTAACAATCATATACAGTTTGGCTTGAAAACCACGAGAAACGATACGTATCACATAATGTGTTCCGATTCCGTATCATATAGACGACTCATTCTGATTCCGTATCATTAGACGACTCGTTTCCAAGAACGGAACGGCCTATCATAACAGGCGCATGAATACATTCTATGTGCGTTTCAGTGATCGACTCAGCTAATCGCTTTCGAAACAAAACAAAATTCCTTACAATTTGCGAGGGAAGTAGTAATAGCCAATGACCCCTCTCCCCCCCCCCCCCCCCCCCCCCCCACACACACACAATAAATAGAAACTGCACAATTAAATATTACACACTTGTAAATTCAAGTGTATCATCATACAAAGTGACACTGAGAGTGAAAAACTTTACAACGCACGCAACTTTGAAAATTTGCGGTGACCGCGTTACTCATTGTTTGTTAAAGTGCACAGCAATATTGTTCCATAAAATATGGGGGTTTTTTTTAACTTTTCTCCCCCAACATTATGTCCCAAAACTGTATTAATTTTAGATTTAATCTGTTTATGTGACACAATTGTTAGATAAATAAATTATCATGATATTGTGCATGTCCTGTGATTTGCATCAGATTCTCGGTAGTGTCCAGAATTGGATCACAACTCGCCGGCAAAGCCGGCTCGTTGAGATGTCATTCTGGACACCACCTCGAATCTGATACAAATCACAGGACATGCACATTACCACGATAATCTGTATGTAGCTCATAACATGACAACCTGATGGGGACGTGAATAAGATGAAAATGGAATTGAGACGAGATATAGAGCACCCGCATGGACAAAGCTTTGAAGACAGTTTTATTAATTGATCACTCATCAGTATTGATAGTGTTGATGCTGTTAAATGGATTTAAGGTGCTGATGGGTGGTAAGGGAAATAGTGATACCGTAGGTATCCTCCCTTTCCCACAACGACAACAAGTACATCTGTATCATGTCACCATCCCATCGCCCATGATGTTATGATGATGAGGCCAAAAGAAGTTGTGTTGGGAGGGAACGATAAGAACGAATGGATGACAAGAGATGATATGAGATGAGATAACAACTTCAAACACAAAAGACTGGCCCTTCCTACGCTTCATCAAACAAGTTTGTTTTGTTTTCTTTATTGCATTTTTTAATTGCTGAGGACATATAAACACTTACGTATGCAAACACAATGAGGGCGCAAGATTAGATATTCATCATTATTATACATTTGTTAACAAATAATATTGTTTCGACGAAAAATGGATTTATCGTGACTAAAAGGGGCCTGTCCACCATAGTAAGTGAGCATTACCGTACTTTCTATCTTTTCTCTGAAATTTGGTTGTAATTTAGTTGTCATTGTTGTACATAGCCGACTACGCACAGACACTACAATATGCATTATTACATGATACACATGATGAATACAAATCTTTGAATGGCCAAAAAAGTGTCTTCTTGAATGCGCCTCCAGTAGAAATTTCTCTTATTCTTTTTTCGGGATCATTCTATATTTCTGGAAAAACGTATGCGGGAAACTGAACGAGAAGATGGCCCAAGGTTTTACCCATTTTAATTGACCTAATTGTCTTATTATCATATATATAGGTTGGGCTTTAACATGAAAGAAATGACCAAAGGTCTGCGGTATGTTGTAGTATTATCAGTCAAGCATGAATAGTGATACCTACATCTTTTACAGACCTTTCAGTTTTAATATTGAATTACTTTTAACCCTCTGCAATCTGATTCAAAAGGGCAAAGTTTTCAGCAGCAAATATTTCCCATAATGCAGTTTGATATTTAACCAAATATACCTTGTTTGACAGAGCTCATGAGATGTGTCAAACAAGATATTATTGGTTAAATTCATAGTTAAACAAGAGAAAAACAGAGTGATTGGAGAAAATTATGCTGCATCACCAGAGTGTTAAGGGTTAAACGGCGAATCGATGTGGTAATTATATTTTCTATTATTTATCAAGCGAATTTCACGCTTTTGAAGTGCGAATATTTTGGAAGCAGTACTGCTATGAACTCATATTCCAGTACCATATAACAGGTGACTGAACATCTCTGAATAGTAGAGAGTGTTGGGAGTAATTTATGCCTTGTTTATTGTATAAAGCGCTCGCGATACTTTGCTACATGTGGTATACAAATGAAAATTTTTACCTTAGGAATTGATTCGCGTTCCTTTCGCTTGAATTACGTGCTAACAAATTTTCTTGAGCTTAAACACTCGACTGTTGATTGTTAGTATCATATGTTTTATTCGATGAGCTGAACAGCATAAATCTAGTTTTGGGACATTCATTACCAGATAATTAGCAGCGCACCATTCTGCCATCTTTGAAAACTCAGACTTTGCAAGGTCGAAACCGGCATGGGGAGTATGATTCCGAAGAGTGTGGACTGAAGCGTCATCAGCAAAGATTGGTGACACAAACGCGTTGAGGCGCAGACGCGGTTAACATAAATTAAAAAAGAGTGACCCCAGAATGGATTCTAGCGGCACCACGTGCGATTTCAGTATAATTAGAATGACACCCTACATATGGTATGTGTCATCTAGGTAGCTCATAAACCAGTTATTGGTAATGCATTTGATATTATAAAACTCTAACTTTTTTATCAAGATAGTGTGGCTATTTTTGTCGAAGGCCTTTACTAAATCTAAAGATACTGATCTGATAAGGTATAATCTTTTGTCGGTTCGCCATTGTCGTTGAATATGCGGCGAAGAAGTTGCGTTTGTCGGAAACCGGGGCTTTGTCGTTGCTGGTGGAAAGAGATTCACTCCGCGTATTCAGCCAAAACTCAAGGAGTGTTGTCTGAACCCGTGCGTGAACGTATGTCTCGCCGTAACGAATCCGCCCGTTTCACTTTTGTTGGGGTGGTTCTTATTCTGAAGGGGTTAATAACTTTTCCTCCAAAGGCATAAATCATCAGGGGTTCACTGAAAACAACAATTTTAATACATATATAAGAAAAATAAATATGATAATTGGTGACTTACATGGAATCCATAAGAATAAGAAAACAAAACATCAATCACCCCCTACCCACAGTTTTTGAGTCACTTGCGGGCCCGCATTCTCTGTTGTTGCTGGGTTTTTCTCCTCTTCGCTGGTATTGGTTTCTTCCTTGGTCGCCTCTTCTCTTCACACTTTCACTGCCGTCGCACGGCCACTAGCGTATTGTCACTTTATCGGACGCCTCTGCTCTAACGGGTGACGGAATGTCACTTCACTACTGCCGTCGCACGGCCACCAGCTTATTGTCACTTTACTTGGCGTTTTTCACACAAGCAGTCGCCACCAATGGGGTTAAACTCCCCCTTACGTTTGTCTCAGAATAATGTTCATACAAGCAAAGCCTACTCTGCCTGTGTATGGCTTGCCTCCTAAAATAGGTAATGCCGTTTACCTAAATGCAAATAGTTCCCCCAGCTCGTACTTCCTGTTTCTGATCCTATTCTCACATATGGCCACTGACTTGGCCCGCGACTGCTCCTATTCTAAATATGAGCTCTGTGGCTCCCCCTACACAACAACGTGCCTATACTTTCGCATCGATGCGGCACATCCTCTAACCTATAGCATGGGACCTCCTCATTTACTCGCAACGACCCACAGCCTTACACACCTTCCGACTGTAATTGGCTGGAATGAATTTTTCGAGAAATCCCCCGATTTTTATTTAGATAGCCATAACATTTATTCTCAGTTAATCGCTTCTCTTGAACTTGGCCGCTTAGATCTATCTTAATTTAACACTCGCTTTAAAGTTCCTTTGAAAGACTAGCACTTTGGTATCTTTTGACATTTCGGAGACAGGCTAGCTGCGTAGTATGGGTGTGTGTCCAGAACATATGGGATGCACTGGTTTCCAACAATTGCAATTTAACTGGGCTTAATTACCCAAATAACGATTACACAAGAGAATATAGTCTCACTTACTATTGACCTGTTATCAGATATCCCGTGTGGCGTTCAACAAGTGCGCCATAACGGACATTAAACTTCATCCTTAATTTAGCAGCGTCTGAATTACTGCCAATCTGTTTTCGGGGGTCCGCCATATATCTATCTTTAAGTTTTGTTTTTAACCCATTGAGGAAGATTATCGAAAATATTTACACTTTTAAGCAAGAAAATCGCCACTTTTAGCTATCACCTTGACAGCGTTACGGGGGTACTGTTGAGTTTTGTTTCCTAGAACCACACTGTGCTGGTATAGTAGAATATCTTTTGTTAAAAATCCGGATAATCTTTCCAGAGATATTCCCTCAAGTAGTTGTTGAAAGTGTGGGTAATATGCTAATGGGCCTATAATTAAGCCAAGATTGAGGTTTTCTCCATTTGAAAAGGGTACGACTTTCGCGATTTTTATTTTGGGATGATTCCACTGGATAACGACATGTTACCGAAGTGCTCAGCATAATTACTACTTTGTAAATGGCTGAGGATCCATTAGAGAGAATATGATCTATTGTAGAGTGGTCCCTAACGTGGGTTGGTTTGGTCATGAGAGGGAGAAAGCCTTGACTAATTATGGTGCCTATATATCCATTCGTTTTATTGCGTGTTTGAAACTTCAACAAATGAATGTTCATATCGCCTATAATATATGATATTTTCCGTTCCTGATTTATCATTTCGATAATTAACGATAATGTGGAAATGTACCTACCAATGCCGGCTTTGGGAGGAGTACTTTGGACATAGGGCAGTATTATTAGCAAATAATCGAACATTACTAAGTATGCCCTACGTTATGTCATTTGTTCAGAAAAAAACAGGATTGGGCCCAAAATTGATCATTGAGGTACATCCACATTAATAGGTCTCCGGGATGTCGCTTCAGATTGCTTTGGACTCTTTGTTGTCTATATTTTAAATAAGAACTTGAGAATGTCAACAATTAAAGCCATTTTATCAAGTGCAGAAATAAGACCTTTATATCGAATTTTGTCAAAGGCGTTATTAACGAAGCACGTCAAAAAAGTGTCATATATGTTTGTCATTTGGAGGACCGTCGAATTTGTTGCGGTGAATCAACGTATGATCTTTTGGCTACATTCGTAAATTGTATATCCTTCCCCTAGCACAACAATATGTTAACAGCTGAACTATAATGTTCATAACAAGAAAATATCATCGCACAGCGAAGCAACTTACCGCGCCTCTGATGAACTGTGACATAAGCAAAATTGTAACGAACTGGACATTATCAAAATCTGAAATTACTTTTCAAGTTATCACATGATCATTAAAATTGGTGCTTCATGAATTAAATGTTTGATGATTATCCCTAAAATTAGAGTTTGGAATCGAAGAATATTGCGTCCATGGAAATATTGCACACCCGTGGAATGTGACCACTTCACGGTGACCGTACTGTAACTAACAACTCACCTGTAGCAATCATTTAACTTCACGGTTGGACATACCCATAATTTTTATTTGAGAAATGGGTGGGACAAAGCAAAAACAGTCATATGATAGGTAAATTATTCATCGAGTTATGAAAAACTGAACTTGACCAATCATATGCTAGAAAATCGGATATAAATACAGAAAATTCAGTCATAAGTCTCTTCAAACCACATAGGAATTTATCTCTTAACCCGTTGAGTATCTTCAAGATATTTTTCACCAAATCTAGTCATGGCTACTGGGCAGCCATTACTAGATTTGATGAAAAATTAATCTAAGTGCAAGTTGAAAAATCACTGGTGAAAATATCCATTCAATTCCCAGGGTGCCTCAGCCATGACTAGATTTGATGAAAAATCAATCCAAGTGTAAGATAAGAAATCATTGGTAAAAAAAATCCATTCAGTTCACAGGGTGAAAATTTTATTATATGCGCCCAAATTATACTTATTTCGGTAACAAGAAAAACCCTGTGCTGGGCAGGAACATCCGCCAAGGAGATGAACGACGGCATTTCATTTTGACTGAAGGCAAAAGGCAAATGTTTCCACGCTGAGCATTTGCATACTGGGCCCGTGATGTAGTCAACGTATCTTTTTGAAGCAAGAGACGTCAGAAATTACACCATAAATACATGGAAAAATAGTTAAACGATTCTTGTTTGGTACAAGTGTTGACTTTTAGTTGGATGCGAAAGAATTATTTTACGACGCGGTGAGAAGTAAAGTGTTTCCTACATTCCAAGATAGAACAACAGCAATGTCAAGTCTCAAGCCATCAGACTAATTCGCACATATTCAAATTCTTTCGGGTTGGCTAACTAGACTATAATATCAATGAAAATCCGAAACAAATTGAGGAAATAACTTGCATATATTACACCCATCACAACCATAGATAAGACGCGTTGGTCATGCGGTGGCAAATTAGGTTGTATGACCGAGTGTAGTCACGATATAGCAGACGTCTCGGACTGGTTCAAGCACTCAGGACGACGGTCTCATTCTGTTAGGAATTCGACGCTCGTTCTTGGCTATTTGTTTATCCACTTTTCGTGGAAATTTGCGCCCAGACGATCGCTAATGTAATGTGATGTCTTACAAAGATATGTATATATTCTTTTGTGCTCAGATTATAGATATTCCATTCAGGAAGTATTTAATTCACCTTGAAAACATCAATATATTAACACAATTAGTGAAACAACGCAGCGTAATCCTAAACCTTCAGCTGCGGCGTTAAGTATATAGAAAGTTCTACTTGTGGTTCTGACGTTGCTTGTCTGCCTTCAGCTGCACAAGTGCTTTAAAGTGTGTTTTATTATTGAAAGTGGTGGTTGAAACGAAGGCATGTTTGTAGCCGTGAGAGTCTTTGGTCTGTAGTAACATGATGTTTGATAGTCTCTTGATGCATTTTATGGACCCCTGTGCAATGAACTTGTCCACCTCCCGTAGATCCCTACACAAGTGTGGAGTAGGACTGGTGCCTGTCCTAATCTGCGGAATAGAAGAAAGTAACACTCTATATACTGGATGCGTTATTTAAGTGCCGTATCTTCAAGTGAGTACACTATTGCCATACAAGACAGGTGTTGCCTAACTTTGTAAGATCAAAGGAACACCAGTAGTCATATATTTTGGACTCTGATCATGGAATTTCACATGAACTCTTACCTGTGAGAAGTAACCTACAGTGTGCTGTGAGGTAGGTCTTCATCGTCGCGGTCAGTGCAAGCACTAAATTATAGCAGTTTAATGTCAGCTATCCAAACAAGGTATATAGGACTTCATAATGGCAAATAACTTTATTATAAGGGTAGGTGGAACAAAAGCCTCTTGTGGGCAGGTGTGGAATTCAATGGTATGCTATCAGACATAAGGGTGTGGTTGTTCCATAGTGTGTATTGTGGTCACATACAGGCCATTGACCCTTAGATATCAAAGAGAGACAATATCGCAATTAAGTTGGACGGGCAATGTTGTGTGAAACATATATATGTTTATGAGGCCACCAGGGTGAGTGTTCTCCAGTGTATCCGTGAATGATAGCTGGGATAGAGGCCTGGTGCGTTAAACGACCTGGTGTGAGAGAGCACGGCAGTCTATTAGAACTAGGGGCAGTTGGTTTAACCGCCAGGGATCACTCAAAATTCTCAAGCCACCACTAAGTTTTGGCATCTTCGGATAGTATCACCTTTGAGTGTGCAACAAATGATGTTATCATGCACATCGCATCAAGAGGGGTAAGCAGTTAGCGTAGTATGCCAATTAGAGGCTTTTTCTCGTTTTGATGTTTTGGTCCAAAGTCGAAAAGCACTTCAGCAATTCGGATTGATTCAAATTACACAGTGGTAAAACTAGAGCGATCAGTGGCCTTGGCAAAAGCGGTAGTTAATTAACTACCGGTATAGCTTTTATGGACACATGTCCTCTACAATGTGTCGGCTCTGACCATATTACTTTACACCCCTGAGAGTTTACTTACAGAATCAACTAACTGTCGATGTGGATGCTATTAGTATTTGTGCTTTCGAATGAATGTGTTCCGCTCTTATAACTTGGTAAGTACAGTGTTTAACCCTTTACCTAACATGAATAGCAGACGACACTTGTAAAAAAAATTCTTGAATAACTAATTTTTTTCATTTTTGTCTCAAAAACATAGGTTATGACCCCTCATTGGAACGAGCTCGTCGAGCTCGTTCCAATGAGGGGGTCATAACCTATGTTTTTGAGACAAAAAATGAAAAAATTATCAAAATTAATTGGAGATTTTTGAGAATAGCGCTGGCCGTTTTTTCCGTTACGTTGGGTAATGGGTTAACTTGTTGAATCAACCTTTGCCATAGAGTGAGAACATGTGAAAGAGCGTAACTATTCATTTCTTCCATCCACCCACAGCCTCGAATAATAATAATATTCTCATACATGGTTGCGTGCTGTTGATTCAGATATATTGTTGGAAACAATGGATTCAGCCGATCATCTAGTGGCTATAACCCTTCTTTCATCTGGAAATTAGTTACCAGTTTGTCACTTATTTTAGATGTTACTCGAGGGTTGATCTATTGGGGTCCGAGAAGGGTGTCGTATACACAGATTCTAGTTCTTTGTGAATAGAGGATATAACCATAGTTGTTTGTGGATAGTGACTACTACCCTAGTTGATATTCTTCTACAGCGAAAATAGTGACATTGGTAAAGTAAATTACCCATGTAATTGTATTTTAACATCATTCATGTTACAATACGACCCTTTAAGAGACTGTAACACTTTTAACTATCTCGAGTTTATTTGTCTCAGCACCTTAATCCTTCATAGAATCACTCAACACATACTATGTACACAAAATGGGCGGTTCGTTTTGGGAGATTTTAGGATGGTCCAGTATAACTTTAATTCTACAGCCCAGTAGGGCTGTCGGACTAAATTATTGCTGATTGTCCTCATTGATTTATAACTCACTATCCGTTCGTCAACGAGTGTTTTTTCCTTTGTGTATGTTTTGTGCAAACAGGTTGCGAAACATATCATAAATCTCCTTTCACATGACCAAACCCCAAATCCATAAGCATCTTTTCGTCCGTACCATAGTATGTGCCCCTCTTCGTTAGGGCAAGCTGTCTAGGTTAGGTTTCGTAAGAAATTGATTGGCCATCAAAAACGTATTATTAAATCTAATTGGATATTAATAGCATAGTACTGTGTACGTTTTTATCGATTCGTTACCTAAAGAGTTGATTGAGAAGGTATTCAATGTTGAGATGTTTTGGGGTTCCATGTGGTATTAACACGGCCCTGTGCGTAATGCCTTAAACACTCAATTTCTATGCTTGAAGAGAAGTTACAGAGTTGAAGTATACAAAAATATTTTGGATACAACTTTCCTGAAAATTCTAGTTTTTAACCCTTTATTCAACGCACACAGTATCAAAATCTGTTATTTTAATTATTAGGGTTTTTTCAAACGTTTCAAAATAAATTCAATAAAACCATTTCATGTGATCCCGCACTGGAACGAGCTCGTCCCAATGAGGGGTCGTGTCGTATGATATGGTTTCGTTAAAAAAAAAATTCAATTATTTTTTTTCCAACTGCTCAATTTGTAAATTGCCTGTGTGGATGCGGACGATTCGATAGGTAAAGAGTGAAGTTCAAATAAGATTTTCTTTCATGAGCAAGATGCAAAAAACATGATAATTGTCCTTCCATGAGCGCCGGATCGGTCTGAGACACTCCGCTGGAACCGGACCCAAATTTGTAAAATGCTATTTTGTAGTTGCCTTTAGTGTGTACTCCTGGTCTGTTGCTGGACGACTGTGGAGATGAATGGAGTATGCACCCCACATGCATTTTGACAGTTTGTTTATTTTTTTAGTTTAGGTTTAGCAACACTTTCAGCAACCAGGGTCATCATGTCGGACAATTTTACGACTGAAAGAAGCCGTAGTACTCGAAGAGAACCACAGAGCAGCGGTGAGCAACTGTCAGACATTGCAGCTTACTAACCCGGCACAAGCAGAGTTAGCTGTGGTTGAAAGCAATTGCACAATCGACGTGCAGTTGGCCTTAGTACACAGCGCCACCGTACTCCCGCATGGATATTCGAGAGTAAGTGCCTTGCCCAAGGACACAGCGCAGATGTCCGAGTCGAACTGTCGACGTTTCGGTTTAAAGTCCAATACTCTTACACACGAGCCACAAGTACAGAGAGAGTAATTTACTTAGAAATGTTGATGTGGCTGCTATTAGTATTTGTGCTTTCGAATGAATGTGTTCCGCTCTTATAACTTGGTAAGTGCAGTGTTTAACCCTTTACCTAACATGAATAGCAGACGACACTTGTAAAAAAAATTCTTGAATAACTAATTTTTTTCATTTTTGTCTCAAAAACATAGGTTATGACCCCTCATTGGAACGAGCTCGTCGAGCTCGTTCCAATGAGGGGTCATAACCTATGTTTTTGAGACAAAAATGAAAAAATAATCAAAATTAATTGGAGATTTTTGAGAATAGCGCTGGCCGGTTTTTTCCGTTACGTTGGGTAAAATATTAACTTGTTGAATCAACCTTTGTCATAGAGTGAGGACATGTGAAAGAGCGTAACTATTCATTTCTTCCATCCACCCACAGCCTCGAATAATAATAATATTCTCATCCATGGTTGCGTGCTGTTGATTCAGATATATTGTTGGAAACAATAGATTCAGCCGATAATCCAGTGGCTATAACCCTTCTTTCATCTGTAAATTAGTTACCAGTTTGTCACTTATTTTAGATGTTACTCGTGGGTTGATCTATTGGAGTCCGAGAAGGGTGTCGTATACACAGATTCTAGTTCTTTGTGAATAGAGGGTACACCATAGTTGTTTGTGGATAGTGACTACTACCCTAGTTGATATTCTTCTACAGCGAAAATAGTGACATTGGTAAAGTAAATTACCCATGTAATTGTATTTTAACATCATTCATGTTACAATACGACCCTTTAAGAGACTGTAACACTTTTAACTATCTCGAGTTTATTTGTCTCAGCACCTTAATCCTTCATAGAATCACTCAACACATACTATTTACACAAAATGGGCGGTTCGTTTTGGGGGATTTTAGGATGGTCCAGTATAACTTTAATTCTACAGCCCAGTAGGGCTGTCGGACTAAATTATTGCTGATTGTCCTCATTGATTTATAACTCACTATCCGTTCGTCAACGAGTGGTTTTTCCTTTGTGTATGTTTTGTGCAAACAGGTTGCGAAACATATCATAAATTTCCTTTCACATGACCAAACCCCAAATCCATAAACATCTTTTCGTCCATACCGTAGTATGTGCCCCTCTTCGTTAGGGCAAGCTGTCTCGGTTAGGTTTTGTAAGAAATTAATTGACCATCAAAAACTTATTATTAAATCTAATTGGATATTACGAGCATAGTACTGTGTACGTTTTTATCGATTCGTTACCTAAAGGGTTGATTGAGAAGGTATTCAATGTATAGATGTATAGGGGTTCCATGTGGTATTAACACGGCCCTGTAAGTAATGCCTTAAACACTCAATTTCTATGCTTGAAGAGAAGTTACATAGCTGAAGTATACAAAAATATTTTGGATACAACTCTCCTGAAAATTCTAGTTTTTAATCCTTTATTCAACGCGCACAGTATCAAAATCTGTTATTTTAATTATTAGGGTTTTTTTCAAACGTTTCAAAATAAATTCAATAAAACCATTTCATGTGATCCCGCACTGGAACGAGCTCGTCCCAATGAGGGGCCGTGTCGTATGATATGGGATCGTTAAAAAACAAATTTCAATTATTTTTTTCTCCAACTGCTCAATTTGTAAATTGCCTGTGTGGATGCGGACGATTCGATAGGTAAAGAGTGAACTTAAATAAAATTTTCTTTCATGACCAAGATGCAAGAAACATGATAATTGTCCTTCCATGAGCGCCGGATCGGTCTGAGAGACTCCGCTGGAACCGTACCCAAATTTGTAAAATGCTATTTTGTAGTTGCCTTTAATGTGTACTCCTGGTCTGTTGCTGGATGACTGTAGAGATGAATGGGGTATGCACCCCACATGCATTTTGACAGTTTGTTTATTTTTTTAGTTTAGGTTTAGCAACACTTTTAGCAACCAGGGTCATCATGTCGGACAATTTTACGACTGAAAGAAGCCGCAGTACTCGGAGAGAACCACAGAGCAGCGGTGAGCAACTGTCAGACACTTCAGCTTACTCGCCCTGGACAAGCAGAGTTAGCAGTGGTTGAAAGCAATTGCACAATCGACGTGCAGTTGGCCTTAGTACACAGCGCCACCGTACCCCCGCGTGGATATTCGAGAGTAAGTGCCTTGCCCAAGGACACAGCGCAGATGTCCGAGTCGAACTGTCGACGTTTCGGTTTAAAGTCCAATACTCTTACACACGAGCCACAAGTACAGAGAGAGTAATTTACTTAGAAATAAGCATATAGTGGAGGAAGTTAAACTAAATAAATTGCATTCTAAAAGAGACACACAAGCAAAATGTCAGCTAATGGACCTTCTGGTTTAAGGGGTCGTCCAACCTAACTTTGGTCAATTTTTTGACATTTTTCCCAATGCCTCAGAAACAGATAAGAGAAGTAAGGAAAGGCAAATTATATATCAAAATAATGAGTAAAGTGCATAGAAAAGGTACATATATTTTTTTTCAGGAAAAAAAGTGAATTTTATGATTTTGAAGAAGATTAATTTGCAAATGGCATAAGTAACGAACCGGTAAAACCACAAAATAATCGGTAATTCGAAAGCCTTGTCCTCAATATAATGATAACATACTACAGACTCGGAGAAAGCATTTTTTTGACACACACTCTGGTGGGTTTTGACGTTTGAATGTAATAACATCAACACAAATTTTTGATGTTCCGGATGTGGCCATGTTTCAACGATGTTTTTCCGGTCATGTGATTACGATGTGGTTCTTGCAGAAATACTCAATTTGGGCAATCGTAAGAATGCAAGGACGTGATCACGCCCTTTATTTGTTCGAGACAATGTATGAGCGTATTTGCAAACAGGTGACGGCAAGTACTTGAGCTGTTAATGTCATAACTGCAAAATATGGTTCGAAATTCCCTCTCGTGTTCACAGGCCGTCTGAACTTTTTTGTTGACAAAAAATCTGAATTATTGCGCACTAGAAAGACAACATGAACCACTTGTAAAAAAAATAACCGAGTGTATAAAATCGGGACGATACACATAAAATAAGGCAATATTCATAACAAAGTAAGCAGAATGCTTCAGA
This sequence comes from Pictodentalium vernedei, assembly GCA_031216915.1. Taxonomy (NCBI): domain Eukaryota; kingdom Metazoa; phylum Mollusca; class Scaphopoda; order Dentaliida; family Dentaliidae; genus Pictodentalium; species Pictodentalium vernedei. The sequence continues at coordinate 513,681,419 of CM062297.1, forward strand.
AATCACTTTTTCACGAAGTATATTCCAAGTGACCTGGAACTATATTGAGTGTGTTAATTTCCCCCTGTCGCTGCGAAGTTATTTACGTCCAAGTAACCATGGAATTTGAAGACGGGTATGTTTGATGTCTGCAAAGGACCGATTGAAGATGGGTTGAAAATGATGCATTCGTGCTTTTAAATAAGGTGCGCTTGGACGATGCTGAGAATTTAGTTTTTTCTTCCAACCAACCATAGTAATACAATGTCGATCAGTGTTTTTTTTTATCGTTTTACACTGACAAATGTGACAAATCTCCTTCACCGGAAACCATCCCCCAATTTGCATATCACAATAAACATAACCGCTGTCACGGAGTGTCAGCGTGGCCGTGTGGTCAAAACCGAAACGAATTATCGAATGCACGGTCAATATTAGCTGCAATTGGCTTTTAAATAAATGAAATACACGAAATATTCGCAATTTCTTCATTATTCATGCCGAGTTACTTTTTAATCAAACCACATGCGTTCAGTTTCGTTTGTCGGCATCAAACTGATATTGTTTGTGGTAATTAAATAGTACGAGAAGGCGAAGGAAGCCAAATATTTTTACATCATCTATTATTTAATTCAAATTGATAATTTCTTTTATTTAACTGAAATTATGAACTGATAAGTTGGGTGTGTTGCGATTATTATGCCCCAGACCTGGAACTTAGTGGAAGTTGGAAAATCAAAGGTGCATCTAGGGTCGTGCAGTGGTGACCCCCTGTCCTCTTAATCTTAGTCTTACCCATTCATCATTGCATGTACCAACATTCCCCCTTGTATCTCATCCATTGCTACTCCAATTTGAAGGATATTTGGTTTTGTGATCGAGCATCATGGAGAAACAATGCCTGTGTAGCTGCTGTAGCATGTGTTTCTTCCCACATTTTTTCAGAGTTGTGGTACTTTTTCACTCTTTTGAGTTAGAAAATTTTGTTTATAACTAGTTGATTTGTTACAATTTGTTGCAGAGTGCCTGCTAATACCCTCAATTGTATTGCTGCAGAATTTTCTTGTGAAGATTTTGTTCCTATTACTTATCAAGCAACAACCTAATGAATATTCTGTATAAAGCCACCAATCTGATGTTTGACACTTTTATTGGAGCTGTTTTGAAGGCTTATGGAACTCAAAATGTTGATTATGGCAGGACTTTTCTATTCACCCATGAATCAATAAATTAAGTGTTATAGTTGGGAGTAAGAAGCATGAAAGGTCCAGAACTAAAAGTCTAAAAAGAATGTTTTGCAATGTAACATGATTTTTGCAGATACACTTATTTGGAGGTTTACCTGTCTGATAGTGTTTGGAACATGTGTGGCCAGGATCTTCAAAAAGAAAAAAGAGTTAAACTTTGAGAAAAAAGGCATATGCCTTGAGTGCCGGAGGTAGAGTCATACAAGGAAGAGAGCCCCACCCCAAAATTTTCTGTGTCAAATGGAGCTCACTTGTCATCTTTTGGGGATTGCTTTGTGTACTGCGTTCTTGAAAAAAATATGTGAGACCCTCTGGATGTGCCCTTCTGATCTCAATATGTCAGTAAGCCTCCTTGGGGAAAGTACATGCAATAATGGTTATGTAAGGTTGATTTGATGTGTTTTGAATAACAATGTACTTTTAAGCACATTAGATGGTTTATTGCAGTGACAGGTTACAGTTACCCTTATTTCTTCTCCAACAGATATCATGAGTGTATTGGTGTCCAAGAGTTAAACAAAGCTAATGTACTTATTGATAAACCAGACAAATTTAACAATTTAATCACTATCAAATTGATGCATGGGATAAAAGGGGTTACAGTGCAAGGGGTTTGTAAATATATTTATTCAACTACAATGTATGACTTTGCAGTGCATTCTACATAGGAGAATATCATATTTTCTTTCCAAACCATTACAGTAACACATACATCTTGATATTGGGAGACACTCTTTTGTCCTTCCATACTTCTTCTGCTGGACTCCTTCAAGTTGACCTTTGTTGAACTCCCCAAATCAAAACATAAACAAAAGAAAATGTCTGCCTTCAATCAGTGAGCACTCCACTTATAACATTTGGTCTCAATCTTCATTACTTTCATGAATTAGGAAAAGATTTCTTCGAGTATGTACTTAAATGTTTATAGAATACAGCTGTTATTTTATTTTGAGGTATTTTATTGTAAAAATTTTGTTCTCTTACTTATGCCATAGCAGACTTTCAGGTGGTGCTATTTACACATGGCAGCAGTTCCATGGCAAATTTCAGTTTCCACATGTTCTATGTTTCATTCCAAGCATTTTGGTATATAATTTATTGGGGTTATTCATTTTGGGCCTTTTTTAGACTTGAAAGAAAATTACATGAAATTTGACCAAAGTTAGGTTGGACGTCCCCTTAACACGGAAGTCCATCAGCGAAAACCATCCTCACCAATCTGTTTATAGGTGTTGTTTTTGGGGCGTTTAGACATTACCTGTATTCACTCAAAAAGATAACAAAAAGAACTCTCATTAGACGTCCCTGTCTAAAATACTCCCCCTCTCTCTCTCTCTCTCTCTCTCTCTCTCTCTCTCTCTCTCTCTCTCTCTCTCTTTCTCTCTCGATTCTACCTGGGAAATATGTGCCAAATCTCATAATGACTCAAGCCTGTTTGACGCCATTAGACGAAAAGCAATTGGTTTCAATTTTAACTCATAACCCGCCGGGTAGTTTTTAAGTTTTTTCATAAAATCTAGTCATGGCTGCTTCGAAGCAGCCATGACTAGATTCGATGAAAAATTCATAATTTGCACTCAAGCCTTCATTACGCAAAACCTAGATTCAATTTATAGCGGAAAGTTTAGTTACATATTCGACCCAAACCGTAATTATTCTAGCGGCAAGCAATTTGTTGCCCTGTGGCGGAATATCCATCGCGCTGCACAGAAGGAGATGAAGAACTGGAAGGAAGTTACATAGAGAAAATATATGTGATTAACGTGTGTATTATATTAAGTAGTAATAATCAACTGAGACCACTGTGTGTTAAAATTAGATTGCATTATCAAGTGCCCATTCTACTCACAAAAGACAATTACTTGTAGAATGAATGGGTGGCTGGAATTCAGCGATCAGGAATAAATGTAGTCCACTCATTCATTAATCCCTGGCCTCCAGTATCCGCGGAAATGACGTCTGGGAGATATTCCTATTGATTTGACAAATATCAATATTTATCTACTGTCTCGTGTTAATCAGTAAAGTATATATCTTCGTGAGTTGTGTTGATTATCTGCAAGAATATGACTTCAAGTGACATTAAAGATTATTGGTGCCTGGAAATAAGACTAGAAAAATGTTCTGGTCTGCGATGGTTATCTTTCTGTCCCAGGAGGTTTTCACACACTCGGCAGACTACTGTTTAGTGACAGAACCTGTAAATCACAAATGCCAAATTTTCAGAATTTTATTTATCACTTAATCCGACCCTTTTACCGACCATTAAACTCATTTTTTTGTAAAAGCGGCGTTGTAGCGTAGCTATAGGAAGGGACTCGACTCCACCCCTAAACGTTTCACGAAAATGACAACCGTATATACGTTCATGCCCCATATCCATCAAACTGCCACATGTACTCACATCCTGATATTTTTTGGATCATTTTTTCGAGGAATATTTATCAAACTTCATGTGCAGCGAATTAAAAGTCGAGTAGGTCCCAAAAGTGGTCACATAATTAAGGGACGGAAAACCGGGAGAAAGGAATGAAATTCCTAATGAGTTCCCAAAAAATGAGAGAGAGTAACTGTGTAAGAGCCTAACTGCTCTATTCAATCTAGCCATAGGAAAACAAGAGATTCCAATAAAGTGGAGAGAAAGCAAGGTCACGTTTATACGCAAAAAGGAGAACAATGAAGTATTGAATAATTATAGGGGGATCACTGTTAGTAGCAACATTGGAAAAAGTTTTTGTAAGTTTCCATATGGATGATTAAAGGATGTGATCGAAGATAAGGTTTTTTAGGAGAGATCCAGAATGGCTTTAGGATGGGAAAGAGAGTCACTGACTATTTTTTCACATTAACTCAAATGAAACAATCTGCGAAAGTTATATTGAAAAAGATGTTTATAACGTTTCTGGATGTTAAAAAGGCACACGATAGAGTACGTAGGGGTGTATGTGGTGCAAACTTGAGGTCTTGGGCCTGGGAGGTGAGCATTTTAGATAAAACGGGAGCCTATGCAGATGGGCCTGAAAAAGGAGTATATTCCTTCGCCAATACTTTTCGCATTGTACACCAAGATTTAGAAGACGAACTCCTACATAGCGACGAGGGAGTAACAGTTGAGGACCTGAAGGTCGCCGGGCTATTTTTCGCAGATTATATGGTGCTAGTGTCAGAAAGTGCATAGCTGCTAGAAAAAATGCCGACAGTTGTTTGGAAGACTTGATTGAACTGAATGAAAACAAAAGTGAAGTTATACCCGTGGGTCGTAAAGTGGAACCTAATTGAAAGTGGAGAGTGAGGGAGCTCTGTATTTCGAAAGATTGCAGCAGACGTGTTAGTGTTGGAAAGATGGGTGACTACGAGTATTTGGCGGTAAATATAAACATCACGGGAAGAGGCATCTACCGAAACAACTAATAATAAAACTCACCACTTTTGTCATACAAATCAACAGTTTTTGTAAGACAGTATCTTACACTAGATTTTGACAAAACATCAAAAAGTAAAATGGGTCTTGAATGTCTTCTACTTTATTTTATGAGGAGCTCGGCGGCAATGATTCTTCTGAAATTGACCACCTGGATTAATTTTTCCTCTGGAGTAACAGTGTTCATATTCCCCGAGAATGGGAGGTGGTCTGTGCACCCGGACGGGAAGAAGGAATGTGGGTTTAGCGTATTCTCCGTCAAGCCCACAATAAAGGAGCCCCATGGTTCCTCCCTCCCCTTGGCACACACTTGAGTAACAGGGGCTATATCTCTATCTTACCGACCCCTTCATTTCATGTCACTGAAGTCACGCTTTTGCGCAATTCACTGTGATTAGTTACACTGTCACTTAGCCAATTTTTTGACCCGTGTTATGCCGCTTGAATCCGTTAGTATACATATATTCTAGTAGTAAATATATTGTTAAATTCAGATTAGATCGCAGCATTCGAAGCTGTGTGTTGTTGATTAGTGCTTACTTCGCTCTGATGGCAAAGGCCAGTTTTGAGTGCCAGGTTTGGGTGGTTCAAAATCGAGTTCGCGAAAATGATTGCACTCTGTCTGTGACATCGATTTGCAGGATGCAGCTAACCCTACCCCCACAATACCCATATACCAATTGTCACACTACAAAGAAAATTGTCTTATTATGAATTGTTACCTTGCCGGGCTATAGAGAGCTATGTTCCATTTTGCCGGGGCACACAAATTCACGCGACGTTTCACGTAGTCAAGGGAGATAAATCCAGCTTGGAAATTGAACCGAGAAGATGATAGCATTAAAAACAGTAACACGTGGTCAGGAATGTACAGAATTAAGTAACGTGAACAGATTAGCGAACCATACAGCTTGAAATTAGTACTAGCTGCTACAAAAAATAATTATAACTCGCCAGCTGAAGCGTTTCGTAAATATTTGAGACAGACACCATCTTTGAAGCAGGGGGGAACTGGGTCAAGAAAAGTTACCGGGGAATGCACCAAGTGGGCCCAGACCCGGAGAAAATTTTGATTTTGCGAACTTTCCGATCGCGGCTTCCTTGCACATGAACGATCAATGGCACTCCACATAGCGGACATTTCGGTGGCATTTTTGTATCATCTGCATCTATAATTCGACAAAAGTGGTCCTACCTTGGAGGTTGGGGGGGGGGGGGTCGGGAAGACCATAGTTCGGCTCGATCGGAGACAAGTTTGATTTTTACAATTGAAGGAACGTTGTTTCCTTTCATCTGAGCGATCAATGACAGACGAGACTGCTGTTATATCAAAATGTCAGAAAACATTTCCATATACCAGCAGTCTATGCAATCAGACTCATTTCGCCTTTTGGTCATTTTCACGAAAGTTCACGTACATCAGGTATTGGAATGCATCGATTTTGGGGGTACCAAGGGGAAGCAAATAGGGCGCCCACCGGGAATTTTCCGGTGGACCATACGGCAGTTCGCCTCTGCTTTGAAGGCTATTCAACACAACGATCTGACAGAAAATCACGGCGACCGACACATATATATATTATTTCGATAGCTTTCAAGTATGGCAAATTCGCTATACAGGTCGTTGGCAGGGTACACATCTCCATGTACCCTGTAATAATGTTTTGCCCCCCTTCACTCGCGGCTCGGGGTACATAAAATTCTGACAGGGTACATGGGCTGTGTACCTTAGCTAAAGGTCTGTATAACTAATAATATCACGGGGTGGACTGTCAAATGGCGGTCATTTTGACACTACCACCTACGCATGTCCTGATTAGTTCTTGGTAACTCCTTCCAAGTCCTATAGGGATGTCCTAATCAACTGTTAGTAACCCCTATTTCGGACCTACTGTTGTCCAAATTAGCTGTTAGTAACTCCCAATTACGGCATATCAAGTCCTAATTTGGGAAAAAAGGATGTCCTAATTACCTGTTAGTAACCCATATGTAGGACATACGAATGTCCTAATTAGATGTACGTTAACACTAAGTAGGACCTAATAATTAGATTGACGTTGCCACTGTCGCCATGGCGCATACGAAGTCACAGAGACACCGACCATTGTTAATGTCCACCATTTAATCCGACATTACGTTGTCCGGGTCAGGTTTCTCGTACCGGAGTGACATGGTAGTATAGTACGAACAACCTCACTCTTTGTTGGTCTGGTATTAGAGCATGGTAGAACTAAACTATCGTATTCTTTTTTCCATCATGTTGTTGCTACAACCAGTATGTACTTTTAGTTCATGGAGTGTTTTTGAGTGCGTGTGGTTGTTTGGTATTATAAATTATCTCCGCCAACATGTATGATATATGGAGATTTCATACCCAGATGTTGGTTTTTAAATACCGAGCCGCAGGCGAAGTGTTTAAATGAAACATCCAGGTATTAAATCTCCATATACCATACATGTTGGCGGAAATAACGTTTTTGTCCAGTTTTTGTCCCGTTTGAAACACAATACAAACATAGTGGAAATAAATTTGTGAACGCATTTCTCAGCTCCACAATCACTTGGACCAAATTCGTGATAATTATTTTGTTTTTATAATCGCAGGAGACAACAGATAGGGTTACATCCCGTGGGTCGTTAAGGAAACGAGTAAACAGTATTTTGTTGACATACCGTCCCCTGAGTTCCAATATGTTCTATGTGTCTGATTTGCTCTTATTTTATTTTTATGATTGAATTGTCAAAAATCTGGTGATATTTGTGACTATTGTCGGGTTTTTTGGTTCGATTTTTATTTTAAATTTTAAAAGCGGAAAGCCTTCTTTTAAACCATAATCCCCCGATATTTCGCGTGCACTTATACCCTGGATATTGCACGCTCTCATATACATATCCTGGGTGCATCCTTTGCCATAGCTATTTGTCCAAGGCATTTTACCAATCAAAAGACCGAATTTATCGGGATAAATGGACAAGGTAATTTACTATAGCCAGTATGTACAGCTGTTGGTGTACTGTTTGTACTTCATACTAACTACTCACCTTCGTCTTTAACTAACCTCTTGTTGCTAGTGGTAGTACGCAGTGGTGGGTTATGTTGTTTTGTGCGGGTATACACGGTTGTCTTTCATGTTAGTGTTGTCTGATCGGTCTGTACCCGTTTTGGTCCATTTTAGCCTTGGGGGCATCTATTAACTATCTAGAGCCGTACACTGCACAACTCTTTTGGTGGTGTGAGTTATTGTGTCGATAGAAATGACCACGCCAGAAATCGATATTGATTTGACATTTACTTTGTTGCCATTGTCAAAATGACCACCAACTGAAAGGGCCATTCCATAACATCGGATTGTAATCAGTCGTGGTAAAATTCCCCTGTAAACTGTTGTCTCCCATTTGTACATTCTTCCTTGGGGCTGTCCGTCGCTATGTCTTGTCCGTCATCACACTGCGAGGAGAACTATTCGAATTTTACAAATGGCTTTTCGATGACAATATTATGGATGGGTTCGCATATCATCCTATCTTTCTACAGGAGTTATTGTCTTTTTTCTGTCATTAAGTTACAAAAAAAAACCTTTCGTGCGATACTGTTTTTTTCATATATAGCTGCTATATAATTATGTTCCGACTGTGTTTACGAAACAGCTTTTCCAGATTATTAATGAAGAGGTCTTGGCTTTTTCTGGAATCTATACACTAGCTTTTTCTAGTTGCGGGGAATGCCATTTTATGAATATACTTCATATTATATACACTTTTTGTGAGGATATCGAAATGCCAAAGACAGTAGATATCATACAATGGCAGACACCAAGTGTAGTAATGGCACTAGCCAGGCGGTAGAAACGCACTTTAGGAAAGCGCATATTGGACGCAATGAGGTATTCAAACAACATAAACAAAAACAAACTGCACAAACAGCGGAGTCACACTGTAAACTCGTCATTCTCACGCCTATTGTAATTGATAATGTGGGGGATCAAGGTTATTACTTACTGTAATAGAGAAAAGGACGTCTCCAAAAAAAGATATATTAAGTGTCGTACTGTTCCACGACAGTGGTTCTCTCCCATACTATCAGAGTTAAATAGGAAGAACAAGAACAGCCAAAAGACCTTAATGTAGTAGCATAAGACAGACTCTGTTCCATGTTATAATTTTTTCACTCATCCAAAGAGCACATAGTAATACGACCAGAGAACACATCGAAACACTCGAACACACCCTTGCCCTGTTATAATATATCCTCATGGCCCTACGATGTCACACAGTACGCTTTAAATGGGTCAGTAATAGAAATGTGCGTTTACTTGGCTCAAAAACAAAATAGGATGTAGACCGTAACTGTCAGACCCCCATTATTTATTTATTTATTTATTTATTTATTTATTTATTTATTTATTTATTTATTTATTTATTTATTGACGTTTAAGGTCACATACTTATGCACAATGGCTAATCATGACCGTGACAGTTTTACTGGTGGAAGAAGCCGGAGTATCCGGAGAGAACCACCGAGCATCGACGAGCAACTGTCAGCTCCTCAACATTCTAACTCTGTTCAAGTTACGCTCAGCGTGTGTTACAGCGGTTGAAGACATGTGCACCATCGACGTACAGTACGCCTTAGTACACGGCGTCATCGTGCCCCCATGTAGGCAACCGAGATAAAGTGCCTTGCCCAAGGACACAACGCGGGTCGCGTCCCGGGCGGGGATCGAACTCGGAACCTCTAGCACAGAAGTCTAAAAGTCTACCACTGAGCCACCGCACTCCTGCGTTAGACCCCCATCAGGCCAGGTTTCACCCATGACTATAATATACCACCCTAAATCTTAAACAAACAAACGCGCAGAATGTGGCAAAATGAAAACCTAGAAGAATATTCCCATTGAATTGATTTTATCTCTAGGATACAACACTTTTCCGTTGAGGATAGTTTTAAGCTTATTTGTTTTACAAGGACTGGTGAGCAAACTGTGCAACATATCTTAAAGTCTCCCCTTGGCCCAGCGGAGCAGGTGTGTCTGATGACCTTCAAAGTGGCAACTTCGTGGCCTCGATCGTTTCGAATACTACGAAGGGATCTTTAGCCTGCACGAGGTGTATCTCTCTCCGCACAGAGGCAATCATTCTACGTCCCCAGCCGATAGGATGGAACACTGTGACAGCGTCGACCCTACAGCTGATGCTGACAGAGAGTGTTACGGCACCTCGAGAACTTTCTCCGACCGAGGATCGATCCCGCGACCTCTGGGATAAGAGACCAGTGCGCATATTTACTCGGCCACTACTCTCTTCCGTCAAGATTAGCAAAACTCTATATTCTGCTCTCAGACATCCCAAACTCATCCTCCAAAACACACCCTCTTAAACTCACGCCCCAACAACACGTGACAATCATGGTACAGAAGCTAGTATAGAAGCTTTCGCGAAAGCCGAACATATGACGTGTCTTTCTGCACCTTCGTAACCGTTGTATGTACTGTTCGTGATTACGTGACTGTGTTGTGGTCATGATATCAGCTTTTACACGCCAATTAGTCTCTCGTGATTTGACAGCGTGAGTATTTGAAAAACCTATTATTCGGTTCATAATTAAAATTCGATGCATTTGTCATTTGTCTTGTAAATAGTATAACTTAATCGTTCACCAAACAAACAATATTCGATCTGTTTGATTAAGTGAATACGGAGACCTTCACTTTCTTTGATTGTTGGCTTTTCATACTCACACTTGTTGAGTATTTACCAATAAGATACCTAAATTCGACAACCAACTAGAAACATTCGAAGGAGAATCAATGATCGTTAACCCTCTGCACACAAATGTCAAAATTACTGCAAATGTTTCCTACAATGCAACTAAGAATTTAACCAATTCAGTCTTGTTTGACAGAGCTCATTGAGCTCTGTCAAACACGACTGAATTTGATAAATTCCTATTGGCATTGTGGGAAAAACATTGTAGTTTGAAATTACGTTTTTATTTACATCAGTGTGTGGAGAGTTTGCTGAATACTACATAAATAATCGTTGTTCAGACTTTTAATCTAAAAAAGTATTAGAATGTCAAAATTATAAGTTCAGGTTAAACACTGGGCGCGTTGAGAGCGATGCGTGCAATGCCTTTAAGTAATAATTAACTATTTTTCTACTCAATTGTGATGAATTTAGGTATGGTGTAAGGCTACCAACTTGACCCTTAACTCGGAAAAGATTCCAAAGAATAAAACTTAGTCCAATTTTCTAAGAAACATAGAGTCGTTTTGACGCAGATTAGAAGCGTCGAAATAATAATCAAGGATTTTGTGTTTCAGTTTTTTACATTTGTTCCGATATAGTCAATATTTATGTTTATTATATTACTACCACAAATAGTTACCCAATACCGCTGTAATTTGACCACCAATTCTGGCCCACCAGTAAACGAGAGTCTCAACTTGTTTTCAAATCTTGCTCTCTACCGGGATCACGTTCATGAGTGTTACTGACGTGCGTATATTTTCGAAGTGACAAATTTAAAAACGCGAAACGAATAGTCAAGTACCTTGCGGTGAACGCTTGGGAAAGCATTCCATAATTCTTTCTTTTTCTTTTCTTTTTTGTTAGTTTTTGGATGTAGTATTCAGTTTTCAAATACCTACAGCCATATAATAAAGGATTTATTACAAGAGTATATCAATCTGTGTAATTGTCTTGTGTATACTTATTCGAAATGAATTTCGTCCTAAGGAGATAACCTGAAAAGTGCAATGTGAATTTCTTTCAGGTCTCATGCAATTTGATAACTGGTCACCGAACTGCGCAGTGGCGATAATCGCTGTACCGCGTGTGTCAAACAGAAGAGTCGTCGCCAGCAAAGGAGAACAATTGGCATGTGAGTATACCTTGGTGTGGTGCTGTGGTTCGCATCGGTGTTCCTATGTAGGCTGTTTGTTCAACACAAGCCTATTTCCACTTCCTCTCTTCCAACTCTCCTCTCCGTTACTCTTCCCGCTATGAATACTAGTAAGTTTAGATCCGAATACGTGACATGTTTTCGTTTCAGGTTATGGTCACACGACCAAAATGGCTGAACATTTAATTTGTTTTAGTTTAAAGAATATTTATTTCCAAACTTTCCAAAGTGATACATAGCTTACAATATCATTAAGTGTGGATTCGACAGTAAGCTGTTAACTTATCCGTGGTCGTTTCCGCTCATGGTATAGTTAACAGGTAGCAAATGAGAAGGCAGTGAGAAGGCGTGTACAGCAAGATACCTGTTCACACAAATTTTACGCAAAGTAAACATGAAGAAAGTAACATAAGATGATACACGTAGGTTTAATTTATCTAACTGATAGAAGGGAAGAAGGGTAGGACAGTTGTCAGATAGATTGTGCAGTCACGATGATAGTCACGATTGCGCTGTTTGTGGCCTGAGTCGCTGACGCGGCGTTTCCCCCACCTCTTGTGTGAACCAGCATGGATCGAAAGAGACACGTCGCTAAGCTGCAGTACAGAAGGCGAAGAGATTATTATTATTATTATTATTATTATTATTATTATTATTATTATTATTATTATTATTATTATTATTATTATTATTATTATTTTAACACATCCTAATCAGAACAGCGCCCAACCGGCCTTTGGCTTTGAATATTAATTGATTCAAATCGAGAGAGACACAGAATGCAAAAGGGACATCAACAGATTTTCTTTCTTTCTTTCTTCCTTTTTTCTGTCTTTGTTTACTGCTACATATTCATATTTATTTTTACACATATACATATATATATATATAAACCCTTTCAAATAGTTTATTTTACATTTAAGAATTTCAAAAACTTGTTTGTTTCGCAATTGTAAAATTTTCTGTATTCATGTTATTGGAGCGGAGGTTTTTACTAAGTGGAAGCACTTGTCCTCCCATCCCTTTTTGCTTAATAGTTATGGCAAATAAAAATATGTTTAAAGTAGAAAGAAAAAGAATAAGGAGCCACCAGTCAGAACCGAACAATCTCCATGTTGTAACGTCAATCAATTACGTACGCGTTCTATCTGTGCGATGTGATATCGAGAGGACCGTTAGAACGTAAACTTTATTGTGTTGTGTATGTCAATGGAGGTCCCAACACAGAGATGGTCCGAGATAAAACCAGTTAGCTCAAATCTTATGTACACTTGAGTTATTGTTAGAGTTAGAGAAGATTGACAATAAATTGACAATTTATAAGGGACAACATATATTTTATTTTAAATTGATGAGTCATATGCCATCTACAGTTTGATAGAATAAAACAAAGTAAGAAATACCGATCTATGAAAAATTAAAACACACAATTTGAAAACCATCTAACTTTACCAGCACAGGGTTAAAAAAAGGTATAAATGTTCTCAAAACGTATGGTAAAAGTTACACAAGAAAACAAACTACAATAACGGTGTCACAAAAACTCGAGAACATTTCTTTTGCAACACAACTGGTGAATTTAACCCTTTACCTAACATGAAAAGCAGACGACACTTGCAAACAAAATTCTTGAATAACTATTTTTTTTCATTTTTTGTCTCAAAAACATACGTTATGAACCCTCATTGGAACGAGCTCGATGAGCTCGTTCCACAGAGGGGTCATAATCTGTGTTTTTGAGACAAACATGAAAAAATAATGAAAATTAATTGGCGATTTTTTTGAATGGCGCTGGCCAGTTTTGGCAGTTACGTTGGGTAAAGGGTTAAATGGTATTTATGTGAACACTTAAACAATTCTACATGAAAAGTAAAGTTTATTCAGGTTACATTTCTGGGTCGTATCTGAATATTCCTTGGTTGGATTGAGTCGTTTTTAACACCATGGTGCCTGTTCTGATTTAAACACTGTCATAAAAACATTACTGACTGAAATGGACCCCACCCCCACCCCCGCCCCCATACCCAGCTTTCGGTCCGGTGTCTACTGCGCATGCGTCACTTTCGAGGAAAAAGTGGGTCTAAATCTTAACACTGATGCCTATGGGCAAAATATTTTAAACATTAATTACACAAATAACCTGTTGAAAGACAATATTTTACGCGTTATTTCCATTTAGTTCCATTATTCTAGTTTAATGTAATATGTTTATGTTGATTATAGCGCAATTATTTTTTGCTTCCCTTTTAATTTGGAAATTGGTCCTGAATATCGTGTAGAATCATAGTAAATTTTACGAAAAAAGCCGACCCCAAGTGTGTTTAAATGTATTTTTTGACCTTTGAATATGTTAGGTGAAATTTTTACGCGTTATTTTAGTAATCTGCAATAAATACAGAAAACAGTAATATAAATATAATGAGTGTACGATATTTTGTTTTTGCTTCCTTTTTTGGCTGAAAAAGAGCATTTTTCAGAATATTTCAAGTGAGCGTCAGATTACGCGTGAACTGAGACTCGTCTTTTAACAGAGTATTTCTCTTTACTTCGGATAAAGTGGAATATTCATGTGCTATGTGATTTTTGTTCACAATTTTACATTAAGATGATTATAATTTTCATAATTTTTTATTTTTTTTTTTCACTCGTCATTTCTGCTTCTCTTATGTATAATGAATCTGAAATTAAAGGCACGTGAGCATTGGTGATTTTTTTCTTGAAATACAATTGAAATAAATATGAAAGGAAAGAAAGAAATCTCTATCAAAGAACACTACTACTAGGATTAGCTTAAAAAAATGAAATTTCTCCTTATTGTCATAAAAATGGTTAAAAATCTCCCGTTGAGGATATTTTTATTAAGGTGATGATAAAGAATACAATCACAGGTCAGAAAATTACTCTGGATTTCTCTCATGCTATCTTTCTTTACACTTGCAATGGATTAATCCAAGTGATTATAATCCTGAGACATGAAGCCTCGAAGAACAATGGATAAAATATATAAACCAGATCTTCTGTTAACAGCTACAGATTAGAGACAGACTAAGGTGTTACCAATATTGTCATATATGATCTAAGTAATAATAAAGATCCGCTTGTACATCTGATTGTTTTTACGGCAATTACAAACCATTCGGTTAATTCTCTCGCTCGTTGATGCTTTCTGCATAAATAATAAAAATTACATCAGGATTAAATACTGTTATAAAAACTAAATAATAAATAGGGAACGAGAAGGTGAATAAACAGGCAGAAAAACAGCTTAACTATGGCCTTCTACCAGAAAGGGCTGCCTTCACCGACTCAGCTTAAGATTAAACCTTAAGATTGAACAAGATGTGCTACTTCTATCTTTACAATTTACATACTTTAATGAAAACTAATTCTACCTTCTTCTTTTAAGCAGGTACACAGAAGACGCTTTTTGACCAGCACCCCAATAACCACTACAAATAGTCTAACCGTTTTGGAAACAGTCACCCCCATGGTTCCTGTACATCCTCCACTCCATCCCTAAAAGTGGTCGACCACTTTAAGGGAGGCGAGCGTTGGTCCTGCGTCCCGCCTCGGCCCCTTTTTGTAAGCGCATTGCGCATCTTTTTGTCCCAACCCATTAGGATTACAATGCAGGCCTGCCCCCGAACCAGGGAAGTTCGGGTCTTCTTCTTGGTGGTCCCCGAAAGGGGTCGTTGTTGTTTCCTTCAAAGACATCCTATCAAACAGAGAAAGCCTGAGGCAGATTATACTTGACAGTGATGACCAACACTTAAAATCATCTCCGAAGTGGCAGACTATACTTGCCCGAAAATCTAGATAGACTGCACCCTCGGGGAGAGGTAGTACCTTTGTGAGAGGACCCAACCTCCCACACTGGTCCTCACCCGAGGGTTCAACCGACATCAGTCAAAGAGACCTTCACGCCGCAACCGGTGACACCTGCCGAGTACCTGAACCTGTTCCTCCTTCAACACGAGTAGACATGTGGAAATTAATCATTTACAGCCAATGAGGGTCGAAAGGGGCTTGCTCCCCATACCGTCCCTGCGCGCCTTCGGCGCGTTAAACCATTCCATTCGGGCTTTCTGCACACATTCACACATCTGCCTTCAGAGCGTGAACAACACCTAGATAGCCATGGAACTACCAGATAGACTAGTGAAAGCCATTTCAGCTCTGAGCGTCTCATGCCCTGTCTCCTGGACTATCCAGGAAATAGGCTTGAGCGTCCACCTGAAAGTGGAGTTTGAAATTGAGAAGCCCACAACAACACCAACCCCTTCGGGGAGAGGTAGTACCTTTGGAGAGAGGGTCCCCTCTCCCACTGGTCCTCACCCGAAGGGGCACGGAAGCCCTGAAAAGAGACAGAACAAGAAAAAGAAGAAGAGCCCATCGACCAAGCGCAGGGGCGCCCGGCGCTTGGAGGCCTTCCGGAATAGGAAGAAAGAGTTGAGTGAGGGGGGTGGAGGCTCTGAAGGCAGCCGCCAGTTCTCCTCCTAGTCCCACTGGTACACCCAATCAACTGCCGGCTCCTGAGCCGGAACAGTTGGATGAGGAACGTCCAGTGGAGACTGAGGAGGAACTGGAAGTTGCTTTTTCACCGCCTCCCACCCCTCACTCCTCCCTTCCTTCACTACCGGAAAGCCCGGGAGCGGTAAAGCCACCAACCACTATGGAGACCATTATGAGAGAGATAGAGTTGGCCAAAGCAGTACAGGAAAGAGCAAGAGAGTACCTAAAAGAACATAACTCTACACCACCACCACCAGCCTCATCACCATCACCATGCCAACCTCCAAAGAAGAAGAGCCGCAAAAAGGCCAGAAGGGGATAGACCTTCATTCCTCCTTCCTTTTCCTCCTTCAACACGCCTAGACATGTGGAAACCCTTCACCTACAACCACTGAGGGTCGAAAGGGGCTTGTCCCCCAAATCGTCCCTGCGCGCCTTCGGCGCGCCAAACCATTTCTTTCGTTCGCTTTCTGCATTCGTTCACCCAGGTATTTCGAGTTAACTCCCCTACCGGACAGAAAGCTGGACATGCTATACATTCCAGGCAACATTGTTCGCCTCAGCAGCATGGAAGATTTTCTTTACATTATTTTCATAAACATATTTTCAAAACTTTCAAACATTATTTCTTTGTACCGCTATTGCTTGCCGCTGAATTCCATTTTCTGTTTTGTCCCATACATGAACAGTTTTGTTTGTACACATTTGAAAGTTCGCAAGAAAACACTGTTTTCTATAATTTTGGTCACGGCTGTGAATAATGCACCGCGATTTGTTGTTCTGCTGGGATTTTTGTAATTTATACCTCTATCCAAATACCGCCCTCCCCCTTTTGTGCAAAAACTTTTACGACTAATTAACGGGGTGGAGGGGGGGGTGGAGGGTACTCTGTCAGTAGTAGCATTAGAAAAGTTTTTTGTAAAGTCGTGTAAGGGAGATTATAGGATATGATCGAAAAGAGGGGTTTGTGGGAGGGATCCAGAATGGCTTCAGGAAGGGAAGGAGTCACTGATCATCTATTCATGATGATCCAAATGATAGAATCTGCGTAAACCAAAAAGAAAAAGATGTTTATGGGCTTTCTGGGCGTGAAAATGGCATATGATAGAGTATGGAGGGAGGGTATGTGGCGAAACCTTGAAGCCTTGAGTTTGTTGAAATTCTGAAAGCAATATATAAAGAGTTACAAAGAAAACTTAGCATGGGTATCAAAACAAAACGTGTGCCTTTTGGGATAGGCCTAAATCAGGGGTGTATCCTTTCGACAAGTCTTCTTGCATTGTACATCAAAGATTTAGGAGGTTTACTACTCATGAAGAGAAGACAGAAAATATTTACTGAGCTGTTTATAAGTATTCTTTTAAATATCTAGTTATTTTCATGAGGTTTCAGTATATATTTTTGGTTTTGTAGGTGTTTTGGGGATTTATTTGGGGTGGAGGAAGTAGGTTTAGGTCATATATCACGGAGGTAGAAAACAGGGGACTCGGTATAATTCTGATGGGAGACTAATGGACACATAGGTGACAAGGGAGAAAGCATCCAGGATGGGGATAAGAAAGTCAACAGGAATGGAGGGACGCTATTGGGCTTCACAAGTGAGCTCGTTCTGAAGATTCTGAACAGGGATGCGAGGTGTAAGGGGAAATGGACCTGGGAGAGGAATGCCAGAAAAACAATAATCGACTATATTCTGACATATATCGATTTATGGAGGGGTGATTGAGGTAGAAGTGGATGATGGGGGTAAAAGGGACTGACATAGTGACCACAACTTTGCAGTTATTATCGGGGGAAAAAATACAGTAAGAAACAAGGAAAGCTTCAAGGAGATTTTATGAACTCAGAAAGGATGCTGACTGGCCGAAGTTTTAAGAAGAATTGAAACCAAAGCTTGTGAATGTACACAGGGAGGCCAATGTCAAGGAAATGGCAGATGCCAGAGTTGTGAGCCTAGTGGGGGCAGAGGGGGGAAAGTATAGGAACGATTAGGGTGCCAACACGGGAACTTGGGTACAGACTGAATGACGAACTGAAAAAGGCCATAAAGGGCAAAAAAGTCAAATATGCTGCGTACAGAAGGAGTCCAAAGCTCAGGGGCAGAATGTAAAGAGTCCAGGATAGCAAACGAAGAATACCAACAAGAACGAAATAACGTGAACAAGATTAAAGACGATAATTGGAGAGCGCGGAACTGCAATCTCATTAGAAGGATAAGAATGACATGGGGTTCGAGTTCAAACGTATTCTGGAAATGGGTGAATAAAAGGAAGAGAGGAAGTAATTCTTAGAGTATTAAAGTAGAGAGCAGCAATAGATAAGACCAAGACCAAATCGCATCAGAACTAGTCAAGCCCTGGGAAAAGGTAAACAATAAGGGATGGGGCATGGAGAATCCATCGGAGTGCCGCAATGAGGTCAAGGAAAATTTATCGAACTTCGTGTGCGGCGAAATAAAAACCGAGATATAGATATAGATATAGATAATTCTTTATTCACGGTACGCAAAAATGGTTTACAGTACAATTCACATAATCTTGCGTTACAGAAATAGGCACACCGTAGTGAATGACGTAGCCAGATTGGTTGTCTACCCGACATTCCCTTAAGAAAATAACAGTTTATTTGCAATCTAACTATGAGAGCAAATGGAAGTAATAGTAGCTCTTTCTTTCAAGAAAGTGTATACAAGGCGGGAGGAAATTATTTATTTATTCAGGATCCACGTTTTACAGTATGTCCAGAAAGAAATCCAGCGGTTTTTCAAGGCAGATAAACCTAAATGCCAGCCCACTCCATATTCTAAGTACCCGTCGTCGTTGCGAATAATCTTGGAGCTTCTGAAGGTTCTGACACACAACTTACAGCATATTACAGCTATTAATTGGAAGACTATATGGAGTGGTTTCTGACAACAGGTTATACGAGTCGAGGTATTCAGAAAAGATTCAACTCTTGACATTTATATTGTACAATAGATTTCAGACGAAGGTTACATCAGTAGGTAATATCGGGAGCCAGCACCATAAGGCATAAGGCATAGACAGATTCATTTCAAGAGTTGCATTCTTCATCTTTTAACCCTTTGCTCAAAAGGGCACGACCGCATAGATACCGAATTTCATGATTTGAAGCAGGTTTTTCATTTCCAGCATACAATAAAATCATACAAAATATTAACATCCTTGAAACCAGCTCATAGAGCTGGCCTCAATCATATCAACATTTGCTTGGTGTTATTAGATATGTGCCACAACATACGAAGCCGAGGAAGCCACACTTAGGCTAAAAATCTGTGCGGTTGTAGTCTTTTTGTTAGATAAATGATTAGTATAGTTGATTATACTAAGTAAATAGCTTTTTGGAGGATAAAAAAAATTGTCGTCTGGCTAATTACCAAGCCCTTAAAAATGGCTATCAGTCATCTTAGTCTATTCGACATCCTGGCTGGGATGTAAATTAAGGGAAAAACAGCCGCAAAATGCCACACAGCTTTGGAGGTATGTCCAACACTGAGCACGCTCAACCATCTGAGAGAATCACCTACGCTTTATTTGAGATACCTGGTATTTGTCTGCGCATGCTTATAATCAATATGGTTTAAAATAAACTGGGATTTTTATTTCTTGTCAATATGTGCAGTCTGGACAGTAAGGGTTATTACAGTAAATCTCACTTGAATATGACGACAATATATTGTTAGTTAGCGTCTTCTGCAAGATGTGTCTATTTCTTATATCACGGATCGAGCTGTCAAGCGCGTTCCAGATTCTAGGAAATACATACAATGGGAGATTTTCTAGTGATTTGGTTCGATTTTTTTCTACCTTTAAGAGACCTGATTGCCTTGTCGCCATCCCTGATGGGTGTATTACGCTGCTGAATGTATTGTTGAAGGATGTTGGTAGTGTACCATTGTGCCAGTCTAAAACAAATAAGGACGCGTGAAGTTTGTACAAGTCCTCAACTTTTAGTATTTTGTCTTTTTTAAAAAGAGGTTCGGTGTGAGCATTGTATCGCTTGTTATTGATTATGCGCACCGAACGTTTTTGCATAATCCCAAGTCTTTTGACTGCCTTAGACCGCCCCCAACTCTGGATACCATATGTCAAGTGCATTAAGGCATAATAGAGGGTTTTCATGGCATCGTGGGGAAGAATGTGTTTAACTTTGTTCAGGCTATAGTTAGCACGAGATATTTTAAGGTAGATCTGTGATATGTGGGCATTGTAGGAGGAGGTACGCAAAGTGGTTTCAAAATTGAGGAACGGTAAACCGGGAGGGTTGAACGAACTTCCTAACGAGTTTTTAAAAAATGGGTGAGATGAACTCTGTAAAAGCTTAACGGCCTTATTCCATTTAGTCATTGAAAAGTGGTTTCAAAAGAGTGGAGAGAAAGCAAGGTTACAATTATACACAAAAAGGGGGGAAAGGATGAATTGGAAATTGTCTGAGGATTTCTGTCAGTAGCAACATTGGAAAAGTTTTCTGTAAAGTCCTGTATGGGAGATTAGAAGTCCAGAAAGTATTGGAAGGGGAGGAGAGTTACTGATCATCTTTTCCAGCTGTCCCAGATGATAGAATCTGCGAAAGTCAAAAGGAAAAAGCTGTATATGACCTTTCTGTATGTGAAAAAGGAATACGATAGAGTATGGGGGGGGGGGGGGGATGTGGTGGAACCTTGAGGCATTGGGCCTGGGAGGTGAGTTTGTGGGAATTCTGAAAACATTATATAAAGACGCACAAAGTGAACTTATCCTGGGTAACATAACAACAAAATGAACGCCGTGGGAGATAGGCCGGAAATAGGGGTGCATCCTTTCGCCAATTCTTTTTTTTTGCATTGTACATCAAAGTTTTAGTAGGTGAACTCCTGCATAGCGACAAGGGGGTAGCAGTATGGACCTGAAGATCCAAATGCTATTTTTCGCAGATGATATGGTACTAGTGTCAGAAAGAGAAGCGGGGCTGGAGAAAATTCTGGCCATTATTTGGAGAAATGAGAACAAAAGCAAAGTTATACCCGTGGATCGTAAAGTGGAACCGATTCAAAAGTGGGGAGTGGGGGGCTCTGTATTCCGGAAGGTAGCAGCAAACCTTTTAGTGTGCTGTAGACATGTGAATATGAGTATTTAGGAGTAAATATAAACAGGAGGCGGTGTCTACCGAAACCACAACAATAAGTTGAAGACATACTCACCATCGACGTGTTGTACGCCTTAGTACACGGCATAATCGTGCCCTCGTGTGGACAATCAGAGTTAAGTGCCTTGCCCAAGGGCAAGGCGGGAGTCCGAATCGATCGCTCAGACGGTTACCCATCCCAGGATTAACCGGGCTCGACGTTGCTTAACTTCGGTGATCTGACGAGAACCGGTTACCGCAACGCCTCCGTGACCCCATTTTGCCCCATATGTTTGGACGAGTACCAACCAGGATTAATTGTGACACGGACTAAGTTACCACATTAGGAAGTTACCACATGAGTTCTGAATGTCCGTGCGTCCGTGCGTCCAAACGTCGATTAACTCAAAATTGTCAGTTTTTGCCTCCAAAACGTACATTACCCCCCCCCCCCCCCTCCCCTCTCCCACCTGGAATGAGCTCTACAAGCTCTTTCCAGCCGAGGTTCATAAGCTGTGTTTTGGAGACAAAAATGAAATCATAAAATTTTAATGGTGATTTTTGTGAATATCGATGGTCAGTTTGATTGTTATATTAGGTAAAAGGTTAAGTTACTTTCGCAGTAAATATTTAACATGTGATGCACAAAAAATTAATCTGCTGTCCAGAATAAACATATTAATTACCTTACCGGGTAACTATAAAAATCTACTCTGTGTTTGCTTAGAGACGTGGACATATTTATGGTAATATTGAAACCGCAGTTTCCTGATTGTTTTAGAAAAAATGAAAAAGAAACCCAGTCGCTGGTTTGGGAGTAGCCCCGGCATGTTATCCATAACGGTTACAAAAAGGAAAACATCCACTAATATGTGTTTTTGAATGCCGGGAGTCATCCATCAGCCTGTAAGGGAGAGTGTATACTGATC
This sequence comes from Pictodentalium vernedei, assembly GCA_031216915.1. Classification (NCBI taxonomy): domain Eukaryota; kingdom Metazoa; phylum Mollusca; class Scaphopoda; order Dentaliida; family Dentaliidae; genus Pictodentalium; species Pictodentalium vernedei. The sequence goes on from CM062297.1 coordinate 513,703,535, forward strand.
CTTGGCCATCTGGTCTGCCTTCAGGGGGAACAGATGACGGGGTTATGGGAGAAACAAAAACATCACACACACCCACTCACAGACATGCGCCCAAAAGAAAGCCCTTAAAAGAGCTGTTATATCTTTATTCAAATGTTTATTTATTTCAAATGTACACTAGTCCCAGCCAGGCAAGCTTGTTTCAATCCTTGCTTGGTGTTTGATGGTTTCCTGTGTATGTTAACAGAAAGATAAGTTGTTCCAATTCCTCCTCCGCTTCGTCTACTATTTCCATGCGTCTTCTTGATAGGAGTGCTGCAAGGAAATATGAGAATGTTCAATTAGAAAAGGTATAGGTTGAGAGAGATATGAGACCGCTATTGTATGTAATGACTGTTGGGTGATTGTTGTTATGGACTGGGCGAGGGGTGGTTTTCTTTGGAGCCCACTCCCCACGAACAGAGTTGCGAGGCAGTTCCCACAGACCCGATCCTAGATTCCATATTGTAACTTTTGTGTGATTGTTGCTATTGCTGGGGAGAACAGTGGGTTTCTTCGTATGTGCCCCACATACTTTATCATGAACTAAACTTATATACCATGGGTCGAGTGATTACTACTCACGAAGACGAGACGAAGTTATTTGCTGAGCAGTTTATTAGTATTTTATAATTATCTAGTTTTTTTCAGGAGGATTTAAAATATATTTTTGGTTTTGTAGGTAATTTGTGGAGTAATATTGGATGAAGCAAGTAGATTTAGTAGATCTGTAAGCATCGTTGGTACATGTTCAACTGGTATCCAGACGGAGGTAAGAATGGTCAGTATAGGGGTTCAATGGTCGGAGGTCAGTCGAGGTGTGCAGGTGGATTAGACAGAGGCTAGTACAGCATATAGAGGGGTGGAGGTATAGGGGGCAGGGGCTTGCAGGCAGTCTAATATGAAGTACGGGGGTGGTCGGACAATGGACAGCAGTGGGGTGTGACAGATTTACATGAATATCTTACACTTGTTAAAGAAGTGTGTTGGATTCTGGTGGGAAATTGCGGAGCTAAAGGGGAGCCTGGGAAGGCTGGCATAGCTGGATTACCCCGATGAAAGAATCTTACAACTGTAGTGAGTAGCTACTTAATGTGAAATTGAGTATTACAATTGTAATAGCCGATAGTGGTTATAAAAAAAGAGAAATGATGAGAACAACGTTGCAAGTTACAGAAAACTCAACGTTAAAATAATGCATATTATTTAAAACGTTGAGTTTTCTTCTAGTTGCAAAAAAGTTTGTTCTCGTCATTTCTCTTTTTCTAAATCCACAGGCTGTGTTGAGTAGAGGTCATCGGTATTTACGACCTCCCATTAAGAGATAAATAATAAGTTATTTCATCTCTACGCCAATTACAAATACCTATCTGGCCATATACCATACATCAAGGTGACAGGTTAATAGGTGTTTGCTTGTTAGTAAGTCTTAATTACGTCGTGTCAGAGGTATGGCATGATGTAAGTGTCGGCCACGGATGTTATAGCCATAACTCATCGCTTATAATAATTTAATGGTTTCCGAGATTAAGACTCGGCAATTTTAACAGTATACCGGCTGTTCCTTTTTAAAGGAGGGGAGAGCTATCTCTTTATACTGTACACGTAATGACGTCTGGCCGGTTACAACAGGGTTATACAGAATTACTGCTGAGGGTTGGGAATCCAATTCGCACACTTGGTCAACATCTGACAGAATAGCTTGGATTTGGATATTATAAGCAAAGTGACTGCCCCAGGAAGTCAGTTTCTCGGGAGAACTCCTCTGATGCAATTAGGACGCGAACTGGTGAAAGACTTCCTGCCTCTCTGGTAACACTTAGTAACACTTAGTCGACTTTATTTTCTTCAGTGAACGAATATCTGAAATTTTGTTTTGCATCAGAGTCGTTTTACAAATGTAGAGCGCTATGATTTAAATAAGGAAAAATATAATACAAAGAAATCGTAAGTACTCTTCTGTGTTTGACTTTACCCATGTCCAGTTGAAGTGTTCCCGAGGAATCCATGGTGAATGTTTCAAGAGTAACCGCGAACTTGGTTTTAACCCGCTACTTCATACATTATCTTTAAGTTTGCGTGTGGGGTAGTGATTACGAACTTCCTCCCCAGAACAAACATTTTGGAGTCATAGCTAAAATCCACTAGACGACGGGGGTTCAACGATCGCGGCCATATCGATCCATTAACCCCTCTACTGTGCCACACGAAGACTTAATTTGGTGCCGGTGACCATTCATGTTCTCTTGAAAACTTTCACGAACTTTTTCTTTGAATGGGCGGATATTTAAGACCGCCAATCGATAATGCGGGAGCCGACGCCTTACATCTTGCCAGACAACAGTCTCGAGAACACTTATTAGACCAGTTCCGGGACGTAGTTAACATTTCCTCCAAGTTTTAATTGAAAACAAAACCGCTGAAGAAATACGCCAGATTCCCGATTGTTTAACGGTAGAATTTAACACTACGAGTGCAACGAATTTCGGAGGGCAGAGGACAGAATTGTGAATAAAACCCAACACCAGGCCCTTTGCCTATGCAAATACTCATTGAATAACCCCATCCAACCCGGTTAACTCAGAAACTTTAAGTCAAACATCAGAGGACAGCAGGCAGGCAGGATTCATCTCAACAAGGAATTCTACAAGATTCTTCACAGAACACGACGAACATTCAGTGCAGTAGCGTCATAAAAGGGTAAGTAGCTTGATTTTCTTATTTCATTATTATTTGTCGGCAGAGAAAGTTTTGTATTTATAAGAAATCAGTATGGCTGACCTTGATCAAGTTCAACAGCAGTTAATACTTGCTCAGGGTGAAGCCCAAATTCAAGAATTGCAAAAACTTGATTGAAGACACGAAAACTCGTCATCAGGATGAATTGGTTATGATTAGGGGGTCAACATCAAACAGAGGTTGACCAACTACAACAGGCAATTGATCGATTGAAAGTAAAAGTCCAACGTAACGAGGACAGTTCCGCCGCGGCCGTGTTTGAACATTTGCATGAAACAATAATTAGTGGCAATGTAAATGTGGCTACTACCGCTAATGCCACACAGTCTCAAGCATTAATCACTTATATTAAAAAGTTCTCGGGCCACCCAGCGCAGTTCAGATCCTGTATTAAGTCCCTGGAGTTTACTGTGAAACAAATAAAATAGGGGAAGAACGAAAAGCCATGATAGCTGCTCAAACCAGTGAATTTGTGGTCGCCGATTTTATTTTGCGATCAATCAAGGCCCGACCCGATATGAAATGGGAAGAACTTTACAAGGAATTGAAGAAAATGTATAGTGCTATTATGGATATTAGCATGGCTAACAATGCATTGAGGTATATGAAGCAAACTAATCATGAGACCGCCGTTACTTACGGCGAACGAATGCTGGATTTGTTAAAAGACGCGTACATGGAAGATGTTGATCGCCCCATAATCCAACGCCAAATTGCAGACTATTTTTGCTATGGGTTACTCGACAGTGATGTTCGAATGAAATTGATCAGAATAGCTCCCACAACATTAAGAAACGCGATGTTCCAGGCTTTGTTAGAAGCCTCAGAAAAATTACGGTTTAAATCACGCATGGAATCTTTAAAAGTAAGGGTTCGGAACGAAAATACATGTTATGAAGAATATGAGACAAATTTACCCCTTGAAATAGCAGAAGACGCCGCGGACATGCGAGTCATAACTCCGATGGAGGTAGAAACCGCCAGACGGTAGCATAGGGTGAATATTTTAACAAAAAGCAATTACAATGGTTACCATCACATGCCAGAAATCCAGATAGACCGAGACCCTTTTATCAACAGGTTAACCGAACAATGGGTGGTAATCAATATCAGCAGACTGTGAGGTCTCCAGGTAATTGATACCAGCAGCCTGCAAGGCTCCCGAGACTCGTCTGTCAGCGCTGTAATCGTATAGTCCACGTCAGAAAAGATTGCCGAGTTAATTTAACACGACAAGTTAGAACATTGGAGGTACAATCTCCTGGAAATAGGTTAAACTTTGAGTGTTACTGCTGTCACCAGAGAGGCCACTTCATCCACGATTGTTTGGTGATTTTAAATGAGGAAAACTCTGGCCACGCGGGGCAGTAAACAGGGTTAAGTCTCAACAGGAACCACAAGCTCCCAAAATATGTAAAAATAAAAATGACAAACAAAAGGGAGAAATAAAAGTTAAACAACTTCAACAGACCAGGGTAAATAATTGTAGAGTTATAAATATAAATAATGAGAGGGAATGGCAGCAAAGCACCCCTAGTAACTAAGATATATGAGTCAACGAGACTCAGAAATGGTTCTCCAACAAAACTAGGTATTAGAGGTGTAAATATCATTTATGAGAGTGACAGACAAACTACTGTAAATAATAAAAATGTGAGAAAAACAGGAAATAATAAGTGTAAAATCGAATCAAAACTTCTACTTCAAGACCAGCAACAGGTGAACACAAGCTCAAGGGTAAAAAAGTATGAGCTGAAAGGTCAAGGTCCCCTGGATCCAACCCCCTTCAAATTTGCTGGAGTTTGTGAAAAGTGTGGTAGTAAGACCCATTATACTAGGAATTGCAAGGGGTTAAAATGGTGTGACTGATGTACAGTCAGAAGTCATTGGACAAAAGACTGTCCAGGGGTATTAAAGTGTAGCAAATTTACTGATCTGAAGAATAAAGGGCATAATTATGACTCCAAAAATGACAGATTTTCCCGACATACTTTCACTTTTCAAGTTGGGTACAGCTTGAAGGTGAGAGTATGGCAAGCTGATATTACAACATTGAGGGCAGATGCTATTGTTAACCCAGCTAACACACATTTGACATATGGCAGGGGTGTAGCAAATGCCATAGCTCGAAGAGCTGGCCCAGCCCTTCAGAGAAAATGCCAGGAATACTTAGCTCAAAATGGTCCCCTACCAGTAGGTGGTAATATGGTAACCACTGGCAGATAGTTGCCCTGTTTCAAGGTTATCCATGCAGTTGGACCCAGGTGGAATGAGTATCATGATAAAGGCAGATGTTTTGAAGATTTATATAAAACTGTGATGGGAATATTATAGACATGTCAGAAAAGGGAGTATTCTACTCTGGCTATGCCTGTTATTAGTAGTGGAGTTTTTGGGGTCCCAAAATACAAATGTGCAGAAATTATAGTTACTGCTATTCAAAATCATGCAAACACTTTTGGAAATAAGGTCATGCCTCAACAAATACACATAGTTGACTTACAATCTGATATAGTAACTGTAATGTGCAAAGCTTGTCAGAACAATGTGAGTCAAACTGTGAAATAGTAAAAATGTGAAACAGAAAGTTGAGGATGTAAACAAACAAGATGGCCACCAGAAACAAAATGTCAGCCAAGATGGCCATCAGAATGTAAACAAACAAGATGGCCACTAGAAACAAAATGTCAATGAAGATGGCCGACAGAATGTAAACAAACAAGATGGCCACTGGAGACAAAATGTCAGCCAAGATGGCCAACAGGATGTAAACAAACAAGATGGCCACTGGAAACAAAATGTCAGCCAACATGGCCGACAGGTTGTAAACAAACAAAATGGCCACCAGAAACAAAATGGCAGCCAAGATGGTCGACAGGACGTAAATAAACCACATAGGTTACTCCCATAAACAACATGATAGTAGCAATGCACCTGAAAGAAAAACATTTGGTAATAAAATGAAAACAGATAAAAAGCCAAGAGGGAAGAAAAACAGAAATAACTTAATTAAAATGGACCCAAAGGGACATAGGGGAACTAAAGACTTAGAAAATAAGAATAAAATGGAACAAAAACAATCCAACTCTGGTTTGAAAACACTTACAATTAATTACAGCACAGCTTCATTGGATAGTGTTATGGTACACTTAGGTAAACAACGAGTCAGAGCTCTACTTGATTCGTGAGCTCAGACTTCAGACATTACACCTTGAAACTTGGGCGCATAGTTGGAAGACTGACTCCCATGGATCAAGGGGAAAAACTCATAGAAATAAAACAAGTATTGACAAACCAGCCTGAATTGAATGAAAATGAGATCACCGAGGCTGATATTCAGGTCCCAGATGATAAGAGACATATATTAATGCAAGTTATTAATGAAAACAAAGACTTAGTTGCTAAGACTGATAAGGAGTTAACCCAAACATACACAGTTAAGATGAAGATTGATACTGGAGACTCTCCTCCTATAAAAAGTTGAGCCTATAGAGTACCTCTCCTGAAGTGAAAGATCATGGATGATGCCTTGGCTGAAATGTTAGAGGCCGGTATTATTCGATGCTCAAACAGTTCTTGGAGTTTTCCTTGCTTGCTTGTGTGGATTCCAGAAGATAAACGGAGTCACGAAAGTTACAACTGGCCATAGCCACTCATAGATGATATCTTCACTTTATTGAATGGGTGTAAGTACTTTACCAGTCTTGATATGAAGTCAAGTTATTGGCAGGTCAAGATGGATGAACAAAATAGGTCTAAGGCTGCTTTTGTTTGTCACAAAGGCCTTTATGAATTCAATGTAATGCCCTATGGTTTAGTAAATGCCCCCTCCAAATTTCAGGCCCGCATGGCATATGTCTTAGAAGGCCTAGAGGCCTTCTCTTTGGCTTACATTGATGACATTTTTATTTTTAGTCGAGATGAAAAATCTCACTTGAATCACATTAAACAAGTATTCCAAAGATTACGCCAGCACAAGCTCAAATTAAAAGCAAAGAAGTGCTCCTTCTTTCAGACTGAAACTTCTTATCTTGGCTTTGTGATAAGCCAAGACAGAATAAAACCAGAAGAGTCTAGAGTCTCTGTTATCCGAAAGTTAAAACCACCGGAGACCATCACTGAAGTGCGCAGTTTTCTCAGGGTGCTATCTTATTACCGTCGATTTCTACCAAGGTTCAGCAAACTCGCTGCCCCTTTGTTAGAATTAACTAAGAAATATTCAAGATTTCATTGGAAGGAGGCCCAATAAAAGGCCTTTGAAGAATTGAAGGAAAAATTAACACAGGTAGCACATTTGTCATACCCAAAGCCAAGAAAACCATACATACTCTACACGGATGCCTCGAGCATTTGTGTAGGGGTGGTACTAACTCAACCTTGTGATGATGGTACAGGTCAATTACCAGGAGTTCCTAATGAAAAACCTATTGTGTTTTTATCACATAAGTTAGGTGAGACCCAACAAACATGGTCCACTTTTGAGAAAGAGGCATTTGCCATCTCATATGCTTTGGACAAATTCAATAATTATTTACAGGGCACGGAGTTTGTCATTAAGACAGATCATGCTCCCCTATGATATCTATTGATGAGTCCACAAAATAATGCCAAAGTACAACGATGGGCATTAAAAATAGCCAGCTATAATTGTAGGATTGAATATTTACCTGGTAGACAAAATACCTGTGCTGACCTGCTCTCAAGATTGCCTGATGGGATCGCTAATGCAGATCCACAGTATGAGATGGACAATGTTGAGACAGATAAAGCTTCACAAGTGGGAGTTATAAATAGTGATAAAATTGACCCCAGAAAATATGTGCATGTAATCAATGATAATACAGAATCTTCTAAAGAACTTCAAAGTATAAAGTATAAAAACTTAGATATGAAATTAGAAGAAGAAAAGGATTCTAAACTTGTCAAAATTATTAAGAAATATAAGAGTCCTAATACACTGCCTGGTGTAAGTAGTAAATATATGACGATTGGGGAAGTTTTGTATTACGTAAGTGCTGCAGAAGAAAATCCTAGGGTATGATTGTGTATAACAGAACAGTTACACACAGACGTACTTGAACAATACCATGACAGCTTAGGGCATTTGGGAATTGATAACGTGTATTATAACATCAGCAGGAAATATTACTGGCCTGGTTTATACAAACAGATTTACCAGTATGTTGAAAGATGCCTACCTTATAGAGCAAGAAATACAAAGAAACATACCTTGCCTTTACAAGAAACGGATAAACCTCCTTATCCATTTGCTAAGTTAGCATTGGATATGAGTGGTCCTCATCCAACCACCTTATCTGGGAATAAATACATAGTAACTTTTATAGATGTGTATTCAGGATGGCCGGAAGTGTTTCCAGTAGCTGACAAAAAGGCGGAAACGATAGGAAATTTGTTAATCAAACAACTTTTTCCCAGGTTTGGCTGTCCATTGGAATTATTAACAGACAAAGGGTCCGAAAATTGCAATGAGATCATGAAACACTTAACAGAGTATCTTAAAATTCATCATGTAAAGACTTCTTATTATCATCCACAGTCTAATGGGAAGGTCGAAAGGTTTCATGGTACTTTAAATAATGTTTTGGCAAAATTGTCATGAAAGGAACTTGAGACTTGGTTTCTCAATCAAGCTCTGGCAGCCATCAGATTCAATTGATGTGAATCCTCTGATTTCTCGCCGTTCTACCTGATGTATGGTAGAGATGTAGTGTTGCCTTTGGATACTGTACTTAAGCCAAGACAAAAATATATGGGCGAAGAACCCCATAAAATCGCTTTACAAGAACAACATAAAGCATTCTTACAACAACAAGCCATGCAAAAGAAGCATGTTCTGAAACAACAGAAATTACATGATGCAAAAGCAAAAACTACAACCTTTGAAGTGGGTGACCCAGTCTTGTATTTATCTGGTAGATCAAAAGGCAAACTTGAATCAAGATGGGATTAACCATTTGTAGTTATGGAAAAGTCAGGCCCAGTAAGTTATAAAACTAAAGATCAATTAGCAAATAGAATAATTAAATGTCATGGAGAGAAACTTAGCCTAGCTCCTCAGGAATGGGAGGTGCCAAGGCCAGAGAAGGCCAGTCAAGTGATACAGTATGCTGTATCGCCGGAACCTTCTACTACCAACACTGACTGTAGTGAGACTGATGTGCATGATGAAATAATGCAAGAACAGTCATTTTCAAATGATGATGTGCCGTTGGCTGAACGATTACACTCAGAACATCGTGAAGCAGAAGGAGAGCATCCTTTAACTCCTCTCATTAGGAGTAAGAGACAAACCAGAGAACATTCTTCCTCAGAAGAGGATGATGTTCCCCGGAAGAATTATGACAACAAGTTCATAGGGTTAGAGAACATATGAAAGCTATGAATAGGCTCTTGTCGGACCAAGAGCCGAAGAGTTCTGTCCAAAATATTGAGCCTCCACAACTGACTGACAATGAACAATCAATGGAGGTAAATCAGTTACAAAATGAACCAACTAAGCCCAAGCAGGAAACACAGGCTGACATAAGTAATATGATCTCAAGGATTCAGACAGTCTTGAGGAATCATGAAACTGCCACCGATTCTAACACTTTGGTGATAGTGTAGCCTGCCCCTTGGAGTACAGCCAAATAACAATGTCAATGACAAAGGCAATCTACAGAGAGGTTGAGGTTTGAAGAAGGCAAAATGAGTGACTAAATTATATTGACTTATGATTTGTTAAAAAGAAAATACTGGTAATACTTTGTTTGCCTCGCGAACCAACATGGTACCTCATGTCAATGGGTATTATCTGTTGTTTCACAAGCTTGCAGTGAAATGATAGAGTAACTAAGATACAGATAGAGACTCACTCATGATGCTAACTCTTGCTTCCTTTCTTTGTAGGAGCATGATGTTATGTTGGACAGTTACAGTTGTAATTTTGGTGATATTATTAGTGATAGTCAATGGGAAAGGGAATACTATCATAAGAAACAATGTGATCTTTAGAAAAGTAAAAGAAGTAAATATGGTAACTAGTGATTGGACAATGATGTATGTTTTTGATTTAAAGGCATTCACACAATACATAGATGAAGTAGAGCAGAATGTTAGATATCTAAATAAGTTTTATACTGAAACCGAACAACAATTTGATGTAGTCATAGAGATTCATGAAAAGACTAACAATATTACCGATAAAAATGCTTTTTCCCTTCACGTTGCACTTAAGTCAATAATAACGGCTATGTACCAAGAGGTCGGATTCATAAATAATCATGTTGCACGAGTAGTAGATGATCTGAATGACTATCATAAGCTCAATGGCCATACAACCCCCTCATGATTTAAATGGGGATTGTTAGACTTCGTTGGAGAAGGGTTAAGTTTTCTTTTTGGTACTGTGTCTGCTTCAGATTTGAAGGGACTGCAAAGTAATATTGAAAAATTATATGCTAATCAAGCTAAACTTAAGCATGTGGTTAAAGAGAGTTTAACTATGATAAGTTTGAATAGAGAAACAATTCAACAAAATTGAGAATTTATGATTTATCAAATTCAGTAACAGAATTCCAGACACAAGCACAACGAATTTTCACAGACCATGAAGAATGTCTAGTATTGATCGAACATTTTACAAATTCATATCATCAATTGAAAATAGTATTCATGCAGCTGGAACTCATGCTAACCATGGCAGAGACCTATATGCGTGATTTACATGATCAAATGGATATTTTGGCTGATGAAAAATTATCTGCAAAAATCATAAATCCTTCACTACTAACAAATGTATTGATGGAAACAGAATCACAGTTGAATAATCATACGTCATAGCCATTAGATGTCCAAAACAAACTTTGGCAATATTATCATTTATTGACGATGGCAACTGTGTTTGCTGACAATAAATTGGTAATATTGGTAAAGGTGCCATTAAGTAATGCAAACTTTAACTTTGAAGTATTTAAAGTACAGGATTTATAAGGACCATTTGTAAATGTGAGTAAACACTCTTCACAAGAAGCGAATAAACTTGTGACTATGTACACTCTGGAATCTGATACCTTGATTGTTGATAAACAAAGAAATTGATATGTACCTGAAATAGAACATGATTAATGCATAGATAATAAGAAATTATTTTGTTCACTTGTAGGAGTGATACGTACAATACATACAACTACTAGCTGTATGTTGGCATTATTCTTGAATATGAAATTGGCAATAAAGCAATTATGTACAATGGAAATAAGACTTAATATTGATTTACCCTTCATGATGAGACTTGAGGAAGGATTATGGTATGTCTTCACTGACGTTCCATTATGATTCTCCATTACGTGCCCAAATATGAAGAACCCAAAACCAGATAGGATTCTTCCACCAATAGGCATCTTACAACTGAATCCATTGTGTATGGCAACTAGTGGTCAATTATTTTTGACTAGCTACTTCCACCACAGGGATGAAAAGATACACCACTTAGTATCAAAAACGGTATTACTGTAATTTTCGATGACACAACAAAGTATTTGGAAACCCGTATTGTCTCGAATAAATGTTACTAGCTTTGAGATACCAAACGATTTTAAGCATTTAGATAAAATTCCTATGAATGATCTTATTCATGAATTGGATATGGTTAACGAGACTCCTACCAAACCTTTTTCCATTCCAAAATGGGCATATTTCATTGCTACCATAATGTGCATACTTGTTGCATACCTGTTAATGCATTTGTATTGATCCGTACCCTTAGACAGTTATACAACTGGCTATGTAAAAGTAACAGTAAATGTAAAATGTGACTAACTATCTCTGCTGATGGTGATAATGAAATGGTTAATCTTGCTTCTGTCAATAATGATGTTTATGCAGCTATGAATGCATCTCCAATGGTGACACCTTCAGCACCTCAACCTCCAAAGAGTATAACTGACATGATGAGACGGGCAATAAAAATCTTAGTACTTCACCCAAACCTGCCCAATGACAAATGTATCTTTGAGGAAGCCATGATGCCGAGTCTGCCAGTGTTCACGTGACTATGATAGATAGAAACATTGACTCTAATGAGCAATAAGCTCACAGACTGTGTGTTTTTGTTTCAGTGAGCAATGGCAGACTGTGGTAGCAAACAATTTAAAGAAGATAGTTCCACAATTACCAGTTCACCAAATAGTGAAACATCTACTTCTGGAAACATGGCAGATAATGAGTCTACAAATAACTCGGCGTTGGTGACACCCAAATATGATTCTGATGAATGTTCAAATTCGGATATCTTCGCTAAAACTGATGATTCTGATAGTGATTATAGTGTGTGTTTGTTTTCAGATATCTTGGCTGAGCGATAAGATTTAACTGGTGGTCATAGTGACCTTTTACTTTCATCAGAAATTATATCCATTTCAAGTGTGACAAGTCCAGAAGTTGAACCCCTGTCCAGTAGTGATAGTCCTGGATCTGTGCCGATACCTCGCCCTGATCTGAGGGTCCTTGGCGTGATGTCGACCCAGATTCTCGAAAATTCATGTTTGATGGACCTGTACCAGGTACCGAAACCATACTCAGCTTCGAATGGATTGCCCACGCGACCATATTTGAACTCGTGTACTGTTCCCGAGCCTAGTCCTAATTACAAATTGTTGGGAACTCGCCATGACTATATACATCAAAACCGGGTTAGAAGTACCACCGATACATTGAATGGATCCACCGTACCCTATTCGGTGGCGGGTGTATCTGTGATACAGAAAGTCGGATAATTTAGTAATAGAATCCACTTCACCACCGTTAAGTGATGAAGAGGCTAAACTGACAAGATCACTACCAGAAATAGTGGTCCACACTATTGATCATCAGCCACGACCATGGGAATGGGCGGTACGAGAATACATTCATATGCCCTTACCCTACCCTCATCAGTCCATGTCACTTCAATCCAATCAAAGTGATGTGCAGGAACATCGACCCCTTTGCACAGTCGATCATATTGAAGATAGACCTATCATAAGACCAAATACATATGAACTGCAGTTTCTGAGAATGATACGAGGCCTCTCTATGGAGGCTCCATTTGGGTGTTTTTATATAGATACACAGCAAGAAATGGTAATGGTTGAAGTCGAATGACAGTTGATTTATTATCATGATAAAGCAGCATCTGATTGTATCACTTTTGCTAATCGTTCAAGATACTTAACCCTTCACAATTGTCCTGATTTGCTTGAATATAATGATGCCACCACCCTTCCTTGTCAGAGTCACAGTGTGACAACCTCTTATCATACGAAAAATAGATTTCAAACGTCCAGTAACATGGTTCGTTTTAGCCCATTTGTAAAAATTTGGGATTAGCTTCGTAAACAACATACCAAATTTCATAAAGATAGACGACCTAAACGTTGTCAACCTTATATTGTGTTTAGACAATTTCATCCAGATCTTATTGGAGATAACTTTGAGTACTGAACAGGACCAAATACCATTTATAGAACTTATCAATTACCCTCAAGTGATAATGGGAGTAATATCGAATCCGAAACACCGCATCAATAGATGGGTAGTTTGGATTCGATTCAAGATTATTAAGATGAATTGTAACTAGACGACTGAAATAACTCTCCAAGAATCGATTTCTATGGGTCCTAGTATCGAAAAATAGGCAGGAGCCCATGGAAATCTGGGTCGAGTATAAATTGCCATATTGTGACCCACTGTAGCAGTGACAATACATTTCATATTCTTAAACAAAGCGATAACGGAACGAAATTGGGTAAACGGTTGAGGAGAGTGTATATAAGTATATAAATATATAAGTGTTTAAGAGTCGTGTGAAGTGGTTATTTGGTTACTTATTTTAGTGATATATTTATCATCTAATTTACGAGAGTTTGAGTTTATCCTTAATTATTTGTTTTAATTATATTGGTATTGAAGGTACGTCCATTCAACAGTCAAAGATAAAAGATGGCCTCAGCAAATATTATTGAATTCGAAGAGTTTGACCGTGAGCAAGAACTGAACTTGGAAACTAAATTATGAGCAATGGCAGTTGATACACTGACCTGCTGGCTTTATTTCTCTCAGAGGGCGATCCAAAAACGAATTAGATATTGCAAAATCCAACATTATAATGCGCATACGCGAGATATTGAACTAACCTCCCACAAAGTATATTTACGATACTATCTCACTACAGACAATAGGATTATATTGCCTAGATTGTTTGAGAATGTGAAACCTACAAGGATTGCGGATCCATATGAGGCCCAGGGGACGGGGCCAGATCGAATCATTCATTACCGGAATGATCCTTGCTGGAATGGGCGGTATTACGATTTTCGGATGTTGTCACCAAACGACTATAAATTTAACAGAATGGAGCCAATATCCGAACTTGGTATAATTCGTCCATTCCAGCATGGAAAACTAGAATGTATCTCTCAGCAAGACCCACTTCATCCATAGAATGTATGACCACTGAGTCAGACCCCTGTCTGAAATTTACTAAGCCAGACAGTTATCACGTACGTATGTTATATCAACATGAATGTACGTGCCCTGATTATGTAATGGTTCATGGTGCCCTCTGTCAACGTAAAATAAAACGCCAGGAACGTCTTAAACAAAGACGTTCCAATCACGTGAGTCCCGTTCAAGTCACATCCAAGTGACTTGCAGTATCTGTTTAGAGGATATACCAGTTGGTCCTCAACCCACTTTGACCTGTCAAAGATGTAAAAGGTCAGTTCACGCCCATTGTGGTAGCAAATGGTCACAAGAGCATCCAGCAAGCCCATCTTGCAGAGCCGAGGTTTGTTGGAAGGCTCAAGTTAGTTCTTATCGGCTACCTAAACTAAATGCTCACTTTTGGTAGTAAAGATATAAAGAATTGAGGTCAGCTGTCGGATACAGATTGTCATTATTAGTTTTTGATCAACGTGCATTTTCCAAAACATATACTGAAATAACTCATAGATAAAAGAACATGTCATTCTAGACAGATTTAGATAAGTATCCCTGGAACAGACATTCCAACAATCACAAAAACTGGTGAAATCGTTTAGCAAAAAGCCAGAAGTATCCATGCGGCCCCGTGTATATATATAGCTCCCATATAAAGGACGTATATATTTGTTTTTATTATCATAAGTTAAGATAATAGTTTGGTTTCAAAGGACATAATAATAGTTATAAGGATATTATGGTTTTTATTTTATAACGTATATTTTTGACATCATGGCTTCTGCAAGTTCAGAAAATCCCGAGAACCTTATGGCAGAAGATTTTGAGAGGGAACAACAAGAATACGACTACCATCGAGACTTACTGAATAATGATCGTTTCGTAAGTCTTCAATGTATTAGCAGGGATATCCTTCAA
This sequence comes from Pictodentalium vernedei, assembly GCA_031216915.1. Taxonomy (NCBI): domain Eukaryota; kingdom Metazoa; phylum Mollusca; class Scaphopoda; order Dentaliida; family Dentaliidae; genus Pictodentalium; species Pictodentalium vernedei. The sequence continues at coordinate 513,718,688 of CM062297.1, forward strand.
GCCTCCCAGAGAGTTATCCGTTATTGGGATTAGGGTCGCATTGATAAAGATACCGGTGACGTCAAAATACTTTCTCATGTTTGTAGGGATTCGGGTGATGTTATTTTTCCTCATCTTGTAGTGGACGACAGACCACTAAGAGATACGACCCCGGTCGAGGTATACCCGGCCACATATTATCAGGTTGTCCGCTACTGGAACGATCTACGTTGGAGTGGACGATTCTATGATAATATCCGTCCCTTTCGTCCCTCGGAATTTGATTACATGGACGCTGTTGGTCAGCACTCCCCAACAGCGACACACACAAAATGTGAGGGAAACATTTGAACGTGAAAAGATTCACCCAGATTTCCAACTGCTGCATTCTTGCCTTCATCAGCATGTGGCAAACTGGAGGCATCAAATAATAAATCACGTAACCTCAAGTAGCGGTCAGGACAAATGTGTTATCTGTTTTGACCCGATACCTGAGGGTGACTGGGAGGCAAACAACTGTCCCCAGTGTAGACAGTTGGTACATATGGAATGTGGGCGCACCTGGATGCGTTACTCTGATCCTCGACAGAGCCCACATTGCTGTTTACTTTTATGGTGGGGTACCAACTTGGTTTCAGACTGGTTTGATTAGCCCAGCATGATCATTGTGGTGACCCCGTGGCAAATTGATTGTCTTAAATCCATTTTATTTTTATTTTCAGAACATTGGATACTTCGCAGTTACTGAGAGGCAGGGCAAGTCCTTTATACGGAAGTGTATGTATGTGAGTTCTTCCTTGCACTCGAACTCCTCGGCACAGCCTTTGGAGTTTGAATCTTTTTGGGGAGGATTGTCACATAATGCCCTCCCGTGGATCATTGTTTGTAAGCATAGAGCTTTTCCTCATCCCCAAGGGGAGGGGGCGGGGGTCCCAAGAACGGGCTATGTAATTTAGTTTGTGTGAAAGTATTGTTTTACTTTCATGTAATTCTCACTGAGAAACATATCTTCTTTCTCAGGTGAAACAAGTACTTTAGCGATTCATGTGTAGGGTATTTTTTTGTAAATAATTAAATAACACAGATGTTGAGTAGAGGTCATCGGTATTTACGACCTCCCATTAAGAGATAGATAATAAGCTATTTCATCTCTACGCCGATTACAAATACCTATCTGGCCATATACCATACATCAAGGTGACAGGTTAATAGGTGTTTGCTTGTTAGTAAGTCTTAAGTACGTCGTGTCAGAGGTATGGCATGATGTAAGTGTCGGCCACGGATGTTATAGCCATAACTCATCGCTGATAATAATTTAATGGTTTCCGGGATTAAGATTCGGCAATTTTAACAGTATACTAGATGTTCACTTTTAAAGTAGGGGAGAGCTATTTCTTAATAATGTACACGTAACGACGTCTGCCGGTTACAACAGGGTTATACAGAATTACTGCTGGGGGTTGGGAATCCACTTCACACACCTGGTCAACATCTGGTCCGATAAACTATCTTCTGACAGAATAGCTTGGATTTGGATATTATAAGCAAACTGACTGCCCCAGGAAGTCAGTTTCTCGGGAGAACTCCTCTGATGCAGTTAGAACGCGAACTGATGAAAGATTTCCTGCCTCTCTGGTAACACTTAGTAACACTCAGTCGACTTTATTTTCTTCAGTGAACGAATATCTGAAATTTTGTTTTGCATCAGAGTCTTTTTACAAGTGTAGAGCGCTATGATTTAATTAAGGAAAAATATAATACAAAGAAATCGTAAGTACTCTTCTGTGTTTGACTTCACCCATGTCCAGTTGAAGTGTCCCCGAGGAATTCATGGTGAATGTTTCAAGAGTAACCACGAACTTGGTTTTAACCTATTACCTCAGACATTATCTTTAAGTTTGCGTGTGGGGGAGTGATTACGAACTTCCTCCCCAGAACAAACATTTTGGAGTCATAGCTAAAATCCACTAGACGACGGGGACGCAACGATCGCGGTCATATCGATCCATTAACCCCTCTACTGTGCCACAAAAGCCCGGCTGCTCTGTAACTGCGTGTCAAAAGTACACGGACAAAGTTATCAATGGCCATGTAGCTTTGTGTGATGTACAATGTGCAGGCCGATTTTGATTGTCATGTTGATTGACAACATGCACATTTTTTCCTTGGGGAAGACAATCCGTGTCCCCCATCCACCGAACGTACGCCCGCTGGGATTTTTTCACTAGCAAAAATTTGAAAATGTACTATCAGTTAGAGCCATAATTTTTGCGATACCACAAATGCCAATTGGCTACATAGTTAGTCCAAGAAGAACAACTCAGTTTTCGATAGATGAAAAACCGCGATATCGGTCCCAGTACAGTCGCAGTTAAGCAAACGAACGTACTGGGTGGCCCTAACTCATCAAAAGTGTCCTTCTGAACCATTCAGGAGTAAGTATTTGAATTCCATTCATTCATTCATTCATTCATTCATTCATTCAAGATGAAAAATTAATTGCAAAAATTCGTATACCGATGAACAAATGAACCCTTTCACATAGTAAACGCCCTTTTACAAATAACAACGCTTTTTATGGTCTGTCTTTCTCTTAGATGGAAACATTTAGATTATATTTCGCTGTGGGACAAGCTTGGTCTCAATGAAATTCTTTTGAAACTGAAATATTAAGCTTTTACCCAACGTGAAAAGGAGAGGCGTACAAAAATAATTTTTTGAATAACTAGAAATTGTCAGTTTTGCCTCCAAAACGTACATTATGACCCTTCCCACCCCCACCCCCCTCATTGAAACGAGCTCCACAGCCTCGTAACAATGGGGTTTATAAGGCTAAGTTGCATTGGCAGTAAATGTTTAACATGTGATGCATGAAAATTTAATCCACTGTCCAGAAGTTAAATAGTATTTACCTTATCTTACAAATGTCGTGAGCTTCAACTTAATGTGAAATTGAGTATTACAGTTGCAATGGCCGATGGTGGTGATAAAAACGAGAAACGATGAGAACAATTTTTTTGCAAGTTGAAGAAAACTCAACGTTTAAATCATGTATCTTCAACTTGCAGACAAGGTTGTTATCATCATTTCTGTTTTTCTAAATCAACAAGAATGAAATGAAAAGTGTAAATCAGCAGGATGTGTCAAAGATTATTTACGTAATTTCACAAATAAAACTGTTTGTGTTAAAAGTGTCTCCTCGCGATTGTTGTCTAATCATTCCCTGTTAGATGCCCTTCTATAAACACATCCAACATGCAATGACAACATCTCCAATGTTAGACAATAGGCGTGTTTGCGTATTGTCGATTGCTGCAGATAACAATGTGACATCTGCCAGTCAGAAAGGGTGCTATCATCAAGTTATCTGTTTTTGCAAAAAGTATATAAGGAGAGAGAGATCACTGGGTGGCTGCATATTCACAGAAAGTCTGAATTGATAGAAACATCAAACGAGAAGCATTTTTAGCTGTCCAAACGATGAAAAGGTAAGTTTATTTATTTTCCATACATTTTATTTAATGTTTCAGTACTTTGCAAACTTTTAAATTAGAATTTACCATAACCGTTTTGCTTCTACAAATATATTTTCATCATCATCATTATTTCATGCACTGTTTGTCTCCGAAAACATTTTTTTCTGTTTTCTTTCACCAGGGTACAACTCGTTTGGTTTGATACGCACGAGGAATTGTTGAGTTTGCCAATTTTACTACATGTAATAATGCGTCATGAAGTCGGATTTGTCGCAATAAATTTTATAGCAATTAAATCACTTCTAATGATGAAATTAATTCTAATCGCGGAGCTACACATAGGCGGTGGGGGTAGGATGTGCTTGTCAGCATTTCTCGGAAAATTTGAACCCCAAGAAAGTCTGAAAAAATTTTTGTGAGAGCATTGGGGGGGGGGTAGCAGGCAGAATGTAGAGAGATTAGTTTGTGCAACTTCGAGCGCAAAAGTTGTGATTAGTGTTTTGGCACCTCTGGACTGCATGCATGATTGAAATACTTTGGTATTTTTTTTTAATTTTTTGCTTCCAAAACGTTATCCCCCTCCTCCGGAGCGAGATAGGAATACAAATGAGAGATAAAAAGTTGTGTTACTGAGGCAAAAATGAAAGCTCTTTGTGAGTTTTTCCCAAGTATATCCGCCACATTTTTTCAACCCTAGCGTCGCCAATGTTCAAGAGTCTCATCAAAGAGCCTCATCAGAGAGTCTCAGATTAGCTTGTAACTTTCTCCTTAAACATTTTGATGATTGTTCTTCTGGTTTCTGTGCTGAATGTTAATGCGTTATCGGAAATAAATAGTGCCCAAACAAAATCTGCCGCTTGTAAAAAATATATTTTTCACATCTTTGTATTTACTTTTTTATTTCATTCACATCGAATATTTTTTGCCATTGTGTTGGTAAACTGTTGTATTTTGTATTGTATGTTGGATGCAGAGGCGGAACGATCGTGTGACACCCACCGATAATGATCCAATCAGGACATTTTCATCTGAATTGTAGTTTTAGATTGATTCACTCTTGCTGGTAATCATACACGGAGTAGATTTGCTTCTTAATTCACACATTCAGTCGGTTTAATGCAAATGGACGTCTGTGGCTGAAGAAGGTGTGCCATGGTGATGTAGATGGAATATATCTTCATTTGGGTCTTGATTCGGTTTACACCCCTCACTCAGTCGGTTAGTTTCGCGATGCACCTGTATATCACACCACAGCACAGCACTGGTTTAGCACATTACCGAACGCGCGGCTAAAAAAAATATCTTACGACTCCATATGAGATCCTTCCAATGAGGACACATAAGCTTGTTTTAGAGGCCAAATTGAAGAAAATGAGATTTTAATGGCGATTTTTGTCAATAGATGTAGCCAAATAATGGCGGAATATCTACCGGTCTTGCCATTCCCTTCTCTTGTAGAAAAAAAATCCTAGAATGGATCACCTGAAAAAATGTTGCATGGGAAAACTGCTATTTACGTTACAATTTTATCTAATTTGTACAGAACTGAGAAAATACCCATTATAAGTTTTAACATGATTCAATAAATATTTTCGACTTGTTTATTTTCAGAATGACTGAAGAATCATTTAAATACCCAGATGGTCTTGAAGTGAGTAATGGAATTATTAGACGGCGAAGTGAAGTTTCGAAAAAGCTGTCCGTGTATTCCAAAATCAGCAAAAGTTCCACCCAAGTGCAACATCCACGCCATCGAAGACCCCACAGAATTCAAAATCTCCACGAAATGTGCGAAAGACTAAAATGTGTAGGACAACAAGCTACCATAACGGCAACTTGCCTCGTGCTTGTTCAACATTCATTGAACCTGTGGTGAATATATCTAAGTCTTCTTTCAGGCAGCGAGAAAATTTTGAATTTATCCCTATTGCTTCATCATCGTTTAATCTCCCTGTGTGCGAAGAAACTGAACACTGGGGGAAGCTAAAAAAAATTAATGACGGCATTCAGTTGAGCTCCAAGAGGTCTCGGCGTATTATTATTCAGCTCCGGGATACGAACAGCCATAGATGTTTATTGAATGCACAGCACACAGAAAGGCCCTCATGGAGAGGTATAAAAGTAAACAAACCCAGAAATAAAATAGGTTACATCAACGGAAGACGAGTATTTTCTGTGCCGGAATGATTTGAGAAAGAATCATTTAGTTGTAATGATTTATGTTGCTTGGACATTTATAAACCTCGTATAATCAAAGGAAAGAAATATAAAAGCAAAGGAACTGCCATGAAGAAATTACAGAGAATGGGACGTTTCATGAAAAATAGAATATCAAATAAACTTTTTAATTTATCTAATCTCATTGATTCATAAATCTTAATTTTATGTCAAATCGCCTTTAATGGCATTAATTCATATGAATTGGTCCTGTGGATTTTAAAATTGACAAATGTTCTCTCAGAGACGTTTGGACTCTGCAATACATTTTCCAAGGTTTTGAAACGCTCAGAAAAGACAAGCTACTCAATATGCCACAAACAAATATACGAACGAAGCATATTTATTGGCCAAATATATGAAAATGTCTATAATTATTCTCCACTTCATTTCTGGGAAACCTCTTATAACAATCTTTCTAGGAAATGATGTGAGTTGCTGAATTTGTGAGTGGAAAAATTGGACTGGTCTTTTTCAAAGAGATGTTAATAACATAATGAAAATAGTTAAAAGCTTTATTTTGTTTATTGTAATCTGCATACCTTGATGTATCCACTTTATCATGATTTGTTAAGGCTGATCCCTGATGTTGGCCTCCGTGGAACGAGCCTGAATTCACAGGCCGTAAATGTAATGACAGTGGAACCCTATTAATTGAATAGTCACTTTACTAGTGAAAATTATTTAATAAACATGAGCAGTAAATTGAGAGATATTTGTTTCCTTCCCTGCACTCTGAGAGCTTTGTGAAGCAAGATATAATAGAATAAAAGTCTGTATCACGGAGCTGTTTCGAAGACGGTTTCATAGATTAAAAGCCTGTATCTGATGCAGTGAAGCCACGGTTTATTTATCGACATATTACAAGATTTATTATTCAGTTTACTGGAGTTTACATTATATGCTATTAACAGAAAAAAATATTACGGTATTACCCGGTATTACCCGGTCAAATCTGGACTCAAGGTGTGGTATGTGTGTTTTTGTGTTTGGAATTTATATTCAATTAACATGGTTATTCAATTAGGCGATATCCATTTTGATTCAACCATTATTTTGTAATACTAATTGTAAATATGGTGTTCTTGATATTTTGATACAATTCCAAATTGATATTGCTTATAAACTTTGATAAAATAGTGCTTTTTGTATCAGTGCAACATTATTTCACGTGTTATTTAATTTCTCAGTGCTATGTTATGCTAATTGTTATGTACAGTGTTTGTTTTGTTTCATTAAATAAATTTGTTATTACCTAGGGTCAAATTCATTCATTTATTAGTGTGGTCCCAGCAACATGAACGAATAGTTCTGTGTTGTGGACGGTTAATCTGAGGTATTGTTTGATACCGATTCATTGGACATTTTTGTAAGAGCACACGCAAACATACATATCTAGCGTTTTGAAAAAAATTCCTGGAAAGCCCCTTCTACAATTCCTATGAAGCCCTAAATCCTCGTACTTTAACCAAACACGTCAACAAAAGCTTGAGATGTATTCGAAACTTTCTCGGCAATTCATTCACACAGCGAGCCAATATACAATCTTTGATTAAAACTTCGAAGGTTTTGGGCACAATACAAGCTGTTGGGCGATACCAATAATTGTTGAAATTCAATTCTTTTTTTTTGTACTATACATGAACTATTAACACGTGTACTCGCTTTGCACCTGGGGACATCATATATACCTTATCAGTGCAAAGGCCTGGTCACGTGTCGGTCAAATTTGGAGGAATAAATTCATATTAGATCGTAAAAGTCTGGAGTAAATATATTTCACTCTCATTCGACAATCACTCGTATATGCAGAACTGGTCTGGGAGAACTGAACTTGATTCGATGAATGCAATGCAATATTCGAGTATTGTGTCCGGTGTCTTAAGCGAAAGGGGATGGGAGTCTGTTCGATATGTTAGTGGGGCAAACTATTAAACATACGAAAGTACTGAATGAATTTAAGCTTCTCGCGTCTTGTTTGGGGCTATCCTTACCCGTATCCACATATAAAACAGTTTGATCCCTCCTTACATACCAAACAGATCTTCTCCCGTCCCCATTTCGATCAACCAAGCCACGAACTCCGCAATGAAAACAAATGCCGTTTGCCTCTTTTTCAAGCTAAAAATGACCACACATCGTTTATCCTTCAAAAATAAAACTTTAGAACGCGTTGCCTCCAGCTATGAATGACAATTTGTCTTTGGTTGAGCAAAACAATTATCGGAACGTTAACCCTTTCAAGCCGAGCGGGCGCTTTTCCGGCCAGGAACATGATATTTCATAACGTCATTATATAGGATTGCTGTTTATTGGTGTACCCCAAATAATGAATATGGTCTCTTCTAATTGCTGCCATTGAACTGGTATGGAAGATGCCACTAGAGTTCAAAGGATTAATCAACCACTACAATGTTGCTTTTATTCAGCTTCTCGTAATGCACTTATATATCATTGCGGGTTACGCATTCGTTGTAGTAATTTGAAAGAACATCTTTTTGACAATCACCTTGATGATTGATTCTCCACACTGCTCGTGTGAGCATGCGCATGACCACTGAATATTTCCCATTAATCCCCCATCCCATCGAATGTAATAGACTGTCTTAGGTTCGGAATTTTATTTATTTATTTATTTGGGGGGGGGGGGGTTAACGACACTTTCGACAGCCAGGGTCACCTCGTGTCGGAAATCGGAATTTTATTACGATTAAGAAGTGGATAATAATACAAACTTTAAAACAGTCCATAAATTCTTTCTTGATTCTATATAATATACTTGATCCCAAGACCGATGAGTACAACTTAAGTTCCGAACAGGATGAGTAGATTACTGTGACGCTTCACGTATAAGACTGCACATCTCCTTACTGAATGTAACCACGAATCACACGGGCGCCAGGGATCAAGCATAAACTACTAACAGCAGATAAAACAAAATTATCAACATTCTCTGGGACATGTTTTGTAGTTTCTACAACTCCCAGATCTATAGCACAACTATACCCAAGCAAAAAGGTGCATTATTCGATGCACAGTTGCATCAGAATGTTCCAAATTCTCCTGATAACGTGTGCATATCTCTTTTTCGGCTCCATTAAAGTTATCACTTTTATTGCGCCTTCGCTGATTTATTTCTAGTTAAATACACAGATGGCTTGGTTATTCGGGGTGCCTCACTTTCCTATTCTTATGTTTTTAGCCCGAGCGAGAAAGATTATCAAAAAAATATATATGCACTTTTAAACAGCAAAATAATATTTTAAGCTATCCCCTAGACAAATTCGTCTTTGGTTGAGTTAAAATGATCTTAATCGAAACGTTATTCGCCCCCTCTCCCCTCCCCACACACACAATATTTCTTTAGATTCCAAACTGGATTACTGGGTCTTTCACAAATAGGGCTGCACATCTCCTCACTGCACATACATGTAACCACGAATCACAAGAGCGCTGAGGACCAAGCAAAAAACTTCTAAAAAGAAGATAAAACAAAAGCATGAACATATTCTAGGACACTTTTTCTAGTTTCTACAACTCTCTTCTTATCTAAAATACTGTTATACCCTAGACATGAAGTGCATTTTTCAGATGCACAGTAGCATCAGACTGTTCAAAATTCCCCTGATAAAGTAGGCATATCTCTCTGTTTCTCCAAATTGTTGACGTTTTTGTAGCGTTGATCCCCTGTGCGTTATATCTCGACACTATACTGTACGTTGTAGGTTTCTGATTACTTACCAGTACTTTTTCCCATCTGTCCACTACAATATTGAGTGTAACATCTTCAAATCACGCACAGCAGACAATTCTCATCTTGGGGGAAATATACAGGAAACTTAACTCCCCTTTAACTTTCTAAAGCCGCCAGTCAATTTAACATCAAGGGTATAAACATTTGGATTTTGATATATCAGTGAATTGGTATCATCGATATGTGAATCATTTCATAAACCTGTAGATCTGAAAAACAAATACGGAATCTGGCTTTTTACAATTTTTTTTCCAAATCAGTTTTAATGTTCGACTATGATTCTTTGTTGAAACCCATTTAAAATATGAAAACGCCTCTTCCACCATCTTCTGATGTTCCGTAACTTTTTTCGCTTCCTTATACCAATAGTGTGAGCATCGACACTGTTGCTTCCATAATATAAAAGTCAAGGGGATAAGATTTGCTAATTGTTTTCCCGGAAAGAATAAAAAAATGCAAATTACTTTAAAAACACATTCGCGAAGCAATCGGCCAAATTTTAGTAGGTGTGATGCGGACAGATATTCTTAATGACGGATTATCTGTGGAGTAGTTGCTTCTAATTAGCGTTCCATAAAAAGCCAAGTTTCCTTTTGTAACTTTTAATAACGAAAACAACAAAGTAACTAAAGGAAACTTGACTTTATTCTCTTCTTGCTACCATAGGTGTTTTCTCAACAATTATTTACTTCTTACTTGGACCTTTCTCGCCCGTCTTGTAATTTCAGGAGAATTGACTTGATGGAAAGTCGATTTCATGACGATATTAGTCAGGGCGGGCTGCTGTTTGGAACTAAGAAGTAAATCTCTCTCTGTTTCCTTAATGCTTCTATGATCAAAGATTGTTCAACCTCCAAAATAGGGTTGTGCCCTTTTGCTCATTGGGTGAGCATTTAAGGCAGTTTTAGCTTCTGATTAAAATAATTCTAATCTGTTAGTCCGGATGCCACACGTACTGTATCATCAACTAAACTTGTACACCTTGGGTCGAGTGATTACTACTCACGAAGACGAGACGAAGTTATTTGCTGAGCTGTTTATACGTATTTTAGGTGTTTTTTTCAGGAGGAATTAGAATATATATTTGGTTTTGTAGGTGATTTGGGGAGTAATATTCGGTGAAGCAAGTAGATTTAGTAGATCTGTAAACATAGTTGGTACGTGTTCAACCGGTGTCCATACGGAGGAAAGAAATGTTAGTAGATGGGGGCAAGGGGTCCAGTGGTCGGGGGTCAGTCGAGGTGTGCAGATGGAGGAGGCATAAGCTAATAAAGTTGGTAGAGGGGTGGATGTGGAGGACGCAGGGGCATGCAGACAGACAGTGTAATACGAAATACGGGGGTGGTCGGCCAATGGACGATAGTGGGGTGTGTCAGAATTGCAGGGATATCTTATAGTTGTTACATAAGTCTGTTGGGTTCGGGTGGGAAATTGCGGAGCTAGGGGGGGGGGGTGCTGGGGAGGGCTGGCATAGTTAGGGTTACACCGATGAAAGATACTTACGATGGTGAGGTGGGTGGACGGTTGTTGTGGATTCGAAAAGGAAGCGGGAAGGGAGGAAATATGGAGGGAGGAAGCTTGATGTGGAGTATGCAAGTGAGGATGGTTGGTCCAGTAGGAAAATTTGGAGATTAGAGCCAGGTCAGGAAAGGGTAGAGACAGGGGGTCAGAACCAGTGTAGAATTATTAAGCGTGCTTGGAAAATAGATTCAGTGTCTTAGATCCTGATACACCAGTAGGAGAGGATGAGGGAGGGGACAATAGAGAGGGGTGGTTTGTAGTGCTGATAGAGCAGATGGGGAAAGAAGAAAGGGCAAACGAAAAAAGAGTTCGAATGTCAATCAAACGATGCAAGTTGAAGATGTTATGGATGATATAGGATCTGAGGACAGAGTGGGAAGGCGAAATAGCTACCCTGATCGAGAGAGATGTCTTTGATGCCATGGGCTTAAGTGAGACGTGGTTAAGACATGAGGAACGGGTAGAACAATTAAAGGGGTGCTTGTGGATATGTGTAGGACGAACTGAATGTCAGAAAAAAGGTGGAGGGGTAGGCATGTACGTAAAAGGGGATTTAAAACCGTCGATGATCACAGATCTGGCAGATGTCAGTACCGCGGCTGAGGTATTTACAGAAATCGGATGAGTGAAGGTTACTCTAAAAAACAAAAGTGTTGCCATTGGGACTGTGTACTGTGCGGTGGAGGGAAGCAAACCTGAGTGGAATGGCTCAATATACTCAACACTTAGGTCTAATATCGCGGAATTGGAAAACAGGGGACTCAGTATAATTCTGATGGGAGACTCTAATGGACACATAGGTGACAACGAAGAAGGCATCCAGGGCGGGGATAAGAAAGTCAACAGAAATGGAAGAAATTGTTGGACTTCACAAGTGAGTTCGGCCTGAAGATTCTGCAGAGCGAGGTGTGAGGGGAAATGGACGTGGGAGAGGAACGACCGAAGAACAATTATCGACTAGATTCTCACAGATATCGATTTAAGCAGGGAGGTGGTAGAGATAAAAGTTAACAATGAGGATAAAAGGGGGTTAGATAGTGACCTCAACTTGATTACAGTTACGATCAAGGGCAAACACCCAGTAGGAAACAAGGGAAGCTTCAAAGAGATTTGGTGTCTCAGAAAGGATGCTGGCTGGGCAAGGAAAATTGAAACCAAACCTTGTGAATGTACAGAGGGAGGCCAAAGTCCAGAAAATGGCAGATACCAGAGTTGTGAGTCTAGAGGAGACAGGGGAGGAAAGTATGGGAAAGAATAGGATGGCAACACGGGAAGATGGTAACAGAGTGATTGACGAACTGAAACTGGCCATAAAGGACAGAAAAGACAAATGTGCTGCGTGTAGGAGGGGTAGGAAAATCAAGCGGGTGGAAAGCAACGATGTCATGGCAGCAAGAGAAGAATACCCACAGGCACGGAATAAAGTAAATAAGATTAAAGACGATAATCGGAGAGTCAGAAACTGCAATCTTATTATGACGATGAGAATGAAAGGGTGGGGGTCGAACTCGAACGTGCTTTGCAAATGGGCGAATAAAAGAAACAAAGGAAGTAATTCACAGAGTATTAAAGTAAAGGGCCGAAATGCAGATGACCAAGACCAAATCGCATCAGAACTAGTCAAGCAGTGAGAAAAAGTAAACGATAAGCGATGTGGCACGGGGAACCCACCTGAGCGCCACGTTGAGGTCGAGGAAAATTTATCGAACTTCGTGTGCAGCGAAATAAAACCGAGGGGGCACAAAAGGTGTTGTCAAAATTAAGGAACGGAACAGCGGGAGGGATGGACGAATTTCCTAACGAGTTCCTAAAACCTGGGGGTGAGGAAATATATAAAAAAGCTTTACGGCCCTATTCAATTTAGCCACAGAAAAACAAGATGTTCCAAAAGAATGGAGAGAAAGCAAGGCTACATTTATACACAAAAAGGGGAAAATGATGTATTGGACAAATATCTGGGGACTTCTGTCAGTAGCAACATTGTTAAGGCTTTCTGCAAAGTCCTGTATGGGAAATTAGAGGATGTGATTGAAGAGAAAGGGTTTCTGGGTGAGATCGAGAATGGCTTCAGGAATGGAAGGAGAGTCACTGGCCATCTTTTCACACTGACGCAAATGATAGAATCTGCGAAAACCAAAAAGCCTTTCTGGGTGTGAAAATGGCATAGGGTGTGGAGGAAGGGCATGTGGCGAATGCTTGAGGCATTGGGCCTGGGAGGTGAGTTTGTTGGAATTCTAAAAGCGGTAGTAGAGGGGTGAAGTCTGATACTGTGTGGAACATTAATGGTGTTTTGTTAAAGATTGCTCTCAAACTTTTTTTCATCGATATTCTGTATAGACTGTATCGATAAATAGGTTATCTCCACCTGATTTTGAAAATTGCTGTCTGCTATGGAGACTACTATAAATTACTTCCGGTTTATATTCGGAAGTCTTCATTTTATAGTGTGCGTTTTAATTGAATTGCGTTGACAGAAATCCAATCGTGGTAACTGGAAAGCCCGGCTTCTGTGTAACTGGGCGTCAAAAGTGCACGGACAAAGTTGTCAATGGCCATTTCGCTTTGTGTGATGTACAATGTGCAAGCCGATGTTGATTGTCATTTTGATTGATAACATGCACATTTTTTCCTTGGGGAAGACAGTCCGTGTCCCCCATCCACCAACGTACGCCCGCTGGGATTTTTTCACTAGGAAAAATTTGAAAATGTGCTATCAGTTAGAGTCATAATGTTTGCGATACCACAAATGCCAATCGGCTACATAGTTAGTCTAAGAATAACAGCTCAGTTTTCGATAGATGAAAAACCGCGATATCGGTCCCAGAACTGTCGCAGTTAAGCAAGCGAACATTATGACCCTTCCCACCCCCTCCCTCATTGAAACGAGCTCCACAGGCTCGTAACAATGGGGGTTTATAAGGTTAAGTTGCGTTGGCAGTAAATGTTTAACTCGTACTTTCCGTCACTGTGGAAAAAAGCAAACGTCACCCCAATCTTGAAAAAACAACCCTCCAATTCTGTTATTAATTGTCGCCCAATATCTCTGATCATCTGCGTTGGAAAAATATTTGAAAAATGTGTATTCAAACCTTTGTGGGAGTTCCTAACGACAATAACGTTCTCAGTCAATTTCAGTCAGGTTTTACACCCGGTGACTCAACTGTCCTCCAACTGACTGACATATATGACGAATTCTGTCGCGGCCTTGATGAAGGCAAAGAAGGGTTGTCTTCTGTGATGTCAGCAAGGCCTTTGATAAAGTATGGCATGCTGGTCTCATCTACAAGTTGGAGAGTATAGGTGTTTCGGGTGAACTTCTGATGTTCTTAAAATCGAATCTTGCAGATAGGTTGCAACGAGTTGTGATATCGTCTGAGACATCTTCATGGAGAATCGTCAATGCCGGTGTTCCACAAGGATCGATCCTTGGGCCCTTGTTGTTCCTCATATACATAAACGACATAACCAAAGATCTGTGTCTGCAGATCAGACATGTAGCTGCGCAACACACAGCATACACATATAAGCTCGCATATAAGCACGCATACTCACCCAATAATAAAAAAGTCTCTCGCGTAATGCCACATCGTTATGATAAATGCGCGTGAACTCGAGCAGTGGAGCAGAGTCATTTTTTTATTTAAACCTTTTAGTTAGCAAGATAAAACTGTAAGTTGTTTCAAAAACGTTTCTATTGTTTCGGGAGTGAAAAGAGAGCTGCCGTACAAAAGGGTGTCGACGCTGACAATACCTAACTGACCTATTGTAACTGTCCGTACGTCGTCGTGAAGCGGGCATCGTAGCAGGAAATGTTTTGTTGTTTCCCGTTCGCCATATCTGCAATAGAATGAAGGCGATAAATGATCTCTGAATAGGTGATCATTAAGATTGCTGCATCCTAGGCGGAACCTACAATGTAGAATCTGGGCTAATCGGGATTTATGACCGACATAGAAGCTGGGTATCTTGCGATTGTCCCTGTTAAGATACTGTTTGAAGCTGGTGGGATTAGGGTTTTCTCTAACTGAACTGGGGTCTCATTCCAAAAGTCGGCTGTGGAAGGTAAAAAAGAAGATTGGTGACTGTGAGTCCGACATCTGACGTTACTCAGATTAGAGTTGTTTCGAAGGTTATAGCTGTGGGTTTCCTTGAGTGCTGTGGGGTCATCTGTGATATATAATGGGGTGTCAGACGATGGTACATTTTGAAGTACTGCATAAGTTTATGGTTTTTCCTTCTTGAAACCAAAGTTTCCCACCCAGTCTCAATATACAGAGACTGCTTGCACGATCTTTTAGTTCCTCCGGTCGCAATCCGGGCTGCTTCAATTTGAATTCGGTCAAGTCCACGGGATTCTTCTACACTGCAATTATCCCACACTACCTCTGCATATTCCAATGCTGGGCGAACGAATGAAAAATAAACTCTTTCAATGGCTTTACGATCTAGTCTAAACTTTAGTTGCCTGATCATACCAATTCGTTTCTACCCTTGAGTGACTATTTCACTTAGATGGGATGACCAACTACCACTCTCGTTTATGGTCAGCCCGAGGTGTTTGTGCTTTTGGACGTTCTTTATATTCTGTGAGAACATTGTCAGATGGGGCTGGGTCTGCTGTGATATCTTACGTGTAATTACCATAGATTCCGTTTTGTTGGGATTGAAGGTTACGAGCCATTGGCGAGACCAGTCCTCAATTATTTTAAGATCATTATTAATAATTTCAGCTGCCAGTTGCCAATTCTCGACAACAAGAAAAAGAGTGGTATCATCAGCAAAGAGTCTGATATTACCTTTAATATTATCCACTATGTCGTTGATGTAGATCAAAACAAAAGTGGTCCTAAGATAGATCCTTGGGGAACACCGGCTGTTACATTCTCCCATGATGACGTTGCAGAGTTTATACAAACCCGTTGCTGGCGGTCTTCTAAGTAACTTTCAAATCAGCGAAGTAAGGGTCCAGTGATACATATACGTTCAAGCTTGAACAGTAAGCCATAATGCCATACTTTATCGAATGCTTTGCTTACATCACAGAATACGACCCGAATTTCCTTCCCATCGTCAAGCGCAGAACTAAATATATGATAAATTTCAGTTAACTGTAGAACTTTTGAGTCAAATGGGAGGAAGCCGGATTGAAGAGGTGTAAGTAGAGAGTTACTTCGTAGAAATGCGATAATTCTTTTAAAAATGCATCTTTCAAAGACTTTACTTAAACAACTCAATAGGGTTATTGGACGGTAGGTCGTTGCCAATTGGGGGTTCCCGGATTTGTAGACGGGGACAACGTTACACCTCTTCCATTCAGTTGGAAAAAAGAGTGGCTCAGCATCATATTGAAGGCAGTTGTCAAAGGAGGTGCTAAGCTCGTTGAACACCTTATGAAATTCTTCGGGCTGATATTGTCGGGGCCACATGCTTTGGAGACACTCAGAGAGTCATTCTTTCACTTCCTCTGGGGTAAGAGTAATCTGACTTATTACTGGGCTATCAGGGCTGAAAGGGGTATGCGGGAGGGAATGACCTTGGTCTTCAACTGATGAGATATTACAAAAATAGTCGTTAAAAATTTGGGCTTCATCTCTCTCGTGTGAGATGAGATTGCCATTTAAAAGAAGGGCAGGGATGGGCGACCGGTTTTTAAGAGTATATGTCTAAGGGTTTTCCACCACTAAGGGATTTGTTGACGAACTATTCGGGGCTGTGTCAATCTTAGTAAAATGTAATTGCTTTGATTTTCGTATTTCTGATGTTACTTCATTGCGTTTTTTCCTAAATCTTTCCCATGCTTGTGGGGAATTTACTAACTTTGCTTTGCGATGGAGACGCTTTCTCTGACGTATTAGGCATCTCAAATTATTGTGAAACCACTTCGGTTGTTGGGGTCCTACAGTTACAAGTTTGTTGGGAATTCATTTAGCAGTTGTACTCGTTATTGTTGTGGTGAGCTCGTTTGTAACAGAGGTGATGCTGCAGTTAGTAAACAGGTCTGACCAATTGATGTCAGTAGCATGTCTCGTATGTTTCACCTCTAGGTTGGATGATCTCATTTGGATGATCTCATGTGACGTCGTGTCACGTGACGTAGTGGAGCCATGTTGTGTTGTCATGGTAACCCGCGTGAGCGGCCCTCTTGTGACGTCTTCCCCATAGTAATACGTGGTGTGACTGCGCATGCGTAGCGCGTGTTGTTAGGGTGATACGTGTTTCCGTCGTCCATTTTGTATACTGGAGGCCGCCATCTTGGTTTCTATGGTAGCACGTGATTGCTATGTTACCCAATTTTTTGCAATAGGACGGGGGTATGTTCGGAGGGTGTGTTCGATTAAATCGGAGTATTAAGAATTACCACAAACAACCCGACAATCCTTCCAAATCACCAAAATCTATCCCAACTTTTACTATTTCGAATTCTTACAGAATTCTCTGCTTCTATTTATATATGCTATAGTTTTCGTCTATCTGGCCATGTTGCTTTGTTCTAGAGTATACTCCAGTAGCGTAGAAGAGCCTATTAGTTGGAACAGTTTACCTTATTATTGCTATATTTAGCAATTTCTGGTCTATTCTTGTTAGTTCTGACCCTATTCTAAGTACTCTTATTGTTTCATTTATCTAGATTATAACTAACCAATTAGATTGCTTGATTTCCCATAATCTGTATGCAGGGTTATCTCCCTTGTGTATAACAAAAGCCTATATCCAATGGCCATATCCCATGGAATCTCATTTTTGGGAAACGCCTGTGACTGTGGAATCCCTTTTTTGTCGTATGAGGCCATGAGGGCTATGTAAAAGCCCTCAATGAGTCCTCATTTATTATCCCTCATAGCCTCATTGAATTTTGAGGTTATGAGGACCATTAAAAATCCCTCAATGAGGTATAATTTACTACGACTCTTAGCCTCAGTTCAGTATTTGAGGATACCTATGGCCTGGTATTGTATTATTCGAGGATACCTATCGAAGATACCTTTAGGAGAATCCCCTTTTTGTCGTATGAGGCCATGAGGGCTATGTAAAATCCCTCAATGAGTCCTCATTTATTATCCCTCATAGCCTCATTTAATTTTGAGGTTATGAGGACCATTAAAAATCCCTCAATGAGGTATAATTTACTACGACTCTTAGCCTCATTTCAGTATTTGAGGATACCTATGGCCTGGTATTGTATTATTTGAGGATACCTATTGAGGATACCTATCGAGGACACCTTTTGGAGAATCCCTTTTTTGTCGCATTAGGCTATGTAAAAGCCCTCAATGGGTCTAATGTAGTCTTACCAACCGCTTCCATCTTGTTGCCAAAGCTCCAAGGCCATTACAGGTCTATGGCCTGTCTGTCCTATCATTAGCTTCTACAGCAGTCTTGTTCCATTGCGGCCTTGTACCAGTACTATTGGCTTCTGTTATTCTGCCCCATATCTCATCCATTACTTCCTAGCTATACCTATCTCAGTTTCGACTATAACATTGATCAAGATTTCCCCTGTATACATATAAGGCATTCCGTTATTGAGATTCCTAGCCGAGTCCGTAAAATTTGGATTCCGTGTTTTAACATCGGCACACGAGGGTATTCCCCTTCACTATTGGAAGAATTTAGTTTAATGGGTTGTAGTTTAAAAATTCAGATCACCTTTCGTTATATTTTCATTAAGTTTAAATATTCGTTCAGTTCAAAAGGGAGTGTTAATACCTTCATTAGGGTTATAGTTCATTCATTCAGTTCAAAGGGTGTTAATATTTATTTATATTATATATAGTTCATTCAAACAGTTCAAAGGGTTAATTTTTATACATTCATTAGGGTTATAGTTCATTCAAACAGTTCAAGAGGGTTATATTTAGGAGTTATAGTTCTAAACTTTGTTCACTTTGTTTTGTTCACTTCCATCTTGATTGTATTTGATCAGATCTGTTAAGTCTGTCCAACTAGTTCGATCAATCCGACTAATTTG
This sequence comes from Pictodentalium vernedei, assembly GCA_031216915.1. Taxonomy (NCBI): domain Eukaryota; kingdom Metazoa; phylum Mollusca; class Scaphopoda; order Dentaliida; family Dentaliidae; genus Pictodentalium; species Pictodentalium vernedei. Next base: position 513,737,604 of record CM062297.1, read on the forward strand.
ACATTCTTTCAATTTGTTATGTTTACTTCAATCTTGGTTCTGTTGGATCTTCGTTCTGTTGTACCTTTGCTGTTTTGTAGTGGTTGGTTGTCTCTGTTCAGGTTCTTGTAGTCATTGTTGAATTGAGGGTTATTAATCCCTTCCCATACCCTCGTGTGCCGATGTTAAAACACGGAATCCAAATTTTACGGACTCGGCTAGGAATCTCAATAACGGAATGCCTTATATGTATACAGGGGAAATCTGATTCAACCTTGATCAATGTTATAGTCGAGACTGAGATAGGTATAGCTAGGAAGTAATGGATGAGATATGGGGCAGAATAACAGAAGCCAATAGTACTGGTACAAGGCCGCAATGGAACAAAACTGCTGTAGAAGCTAATGATAAGACAGACAGGCCATAGACCTGTAATGGACTTGGAGCTTTGGAGACAAGATGGAAGCGATTGGTAAGACTACATTAGACCCATTGAGGGCTTTTACATGGCCTAATGCGACAAAAAAGGGATTCTCCAAAAGGTATCCTCGATAGGTATCCTCAATAGGTATCCTCAAATAATACAATACCAGGCCATAGGTATCCTCAAATACTGAAATGAGGCTAAGAGTCGTAGTAAATTATACCTCATTGAGGGATTTTTAATGGTCCTCATAACCTCAAAATTAAATGAGGCTATGAGGGATAATAAATGAGGACTCATTGAGGGCTTTTACATAGCCGTCATGGCTTCATACGACAAAAAGGGGATTCTCCTAAAGGTATCCTCGATAGGTATCTTTGAATAATACAATACCAGGCCATAGGTATCCTCAAATACTGAAATGAGGCTAAGACTCGTAGTAAATTATACCTCAATGAGGGATTTTTAATGGTCCTCATAACCTCAAAATTCAATGAGGCTATGAGGGATAATAAATGGGGACTCATTTAGGGCTTTTACATAGCCCTCATGGCCTCATACGACAAAAAAGGGATTCCACAGTCACAGGCGTTTCCCAAAAATGAGATTGCATGGGATATGGCCATTGGATATAGGCTTTTGTTATACACAAGGGAGATAACCCTGCATACAGATTATGGGAAATCAAGCAATCGGATTGGTTAGTTATAATCTAGATAAATGAAACAATAAGAGTACTTAGAATAGGGTCAGAACTAACAAGAATAGACCAGAAATTGCTAAATATAGCAATAATAAGGTAAACTGTTCCAACTAATAGGCTCTTCTACGCTTCTGGAGTATACTCTAGAACAAAGGAACATGGCCAGATAGACGAAAACTATAGCATATATAAATAGAAGCAGAGGATTCTGTAAGAATTCGAAATAGTAAAAGTTGGGATAGATTTTGGTGATTCGGAAGGATTGTCGGGTTGGTTGTGGTAATTGTTAATATTCCGATTCCATCGAACACACCCTCCGAACATACCCCGTCCTACTGCAGAAACATTGGGTAACATAGCAATCACGTGCTACCATAGAAACCAAGATTTCGGCCTCCAGTATACAAAATGGACGACGGAAACACGTATCACCCTAACAACACGAGCTGCGCATGCGCAGTCACACCACGTATCACTATGGGGATGACGCCACAACATGGCCGCTCACGCGGGCTACCATGACAACACAACATGGCGCCACTACGTCACGTGACATGACGTGACATGGGATCATCAAATGAGATCATCCAACCTAGAGGTGAAACATACGAACACTGCTACTGATGTCTGAGAAGCGACTATTTAATTCAGGAAAATTCCCATCATCATATGTCCAGACAAGTCGTTTATGAGGTTTACTGTGGGTTTTTCGGAAATTAAAAGTCGCAATAACAGGACAATGGTACTTGACATAATTACCAAGGAAAAGGTCACCAACTTCTGCAGTTAGAATTGAGAGGTCATCATTAACAAGGATCAGGTCTATTAATGATGATGAATTCTTTGTGTAATAGGTCAGTTCGACAACCAGCTGCTTGAGATTGAACTGATTGGTAATTTGTTGCAGTGAGACAGAGGTTATCGTTGAAGTCTCCCATTAGCAAAAGATTTTTAATATCTGTGCCTAGAACTCTTTCAATAGATATTTCAATTAAGTTCCATAAGTCACTGTCTGAGGTGGATGGCCTTTATAGTACACCTACGAGGATCGACCCATTGGTGGTGTATATCTTGGCCCATAAACATTCTAGCCCAGGTATGTCAAGACCTGGGCGTGTCTTGAAGGGTATATCGTTTTGATGTAAATTATTACTCCACCACCTCTTGAGCCCCTGTCTTTTCGCAAAGGGTTTTGGAAGTTGGGAAGTAGGATATCCTCACTCCTCACACCTGGAGTAGGCCACGTTTCGGTAAATGCACAAATGTCATGAGGAAGCATCTCACACCTAAGTATATCCAATTTTGGGCACAGAGTTTGGACGTTCATGTGAAGTATGGAGAAACCACTTGTATTGGAAGATGGGTTCCATGAGTGGGAGCTATGCGGGGTGTTTACACACGAGCTATTTGGACCGGGGTTTCTCTCAATGTCACCAGCCACATATAATAGCAGTATTGCCCAACATATGTTAACAGATGCGAGCGCAGACAGCAAAGTAAATTTATGCACTTGAGTTATCTTTTTGAGGGAGGGAGAGAGTGACTCCTCACTTGTGGTACTCTTTTTATCGGCTGAGTTTGTCGCGACTAGCAAGGCAACCATTAATGTTAATATAGTTATGCCATGTGACGAGACCAACAACACCAGGATAGTACTAGAGAGATCGAGCTGTTTTTTACGATGCACCCCGGAGCGCGCTTTTGTTGCAAACAGGCCCACTCTCATCCGGTAAATGTTTATGTCATCCATTGTTTAGACATGGGCGGACTATGCATGGATGAGACTGGACCCACTTAGTAAAACCCATCACAGGTGAGGCCTATCTCCGAACTGACTGGACTTCGCACAAGTATTGCCGATTCATATGGGGAGTTCCGGGCATTTTCAGAAGTAGTTTTGGTCTGATCAGTGTTGCAGGAAGAAGGTCGCGTATAGAAGGAAAAGAAGTAATAACTGGTGATATGTACAAAGTGAAAAGAACGTACAAGTAAGGCAATATGTACATAGATGGATTGTGAAAACACAGGTCGTTGGAATTCAGGGGTTATTACTTTTCCGTAGGCCATCGTTCACACTTTGAGTGTTTTGGGTTTTTAAATCAATATATTCTTACAACACAACGTTAGTCGCTATAGCATTCATGGCGTTGTTAGAGGTCTGCTATCGTGCACCATGTGCCTGTAATTAAGTTGGGGATTGTAAAGGAGTCCCCAGCCCAGTGCAAGGCGGATGGAGCCAACCTAGCACTTGGGGTTACAAAGGCCTTTAGCACAAAAACAAGTCAGTAGGCGAGGTAACAAGGGCTTCCATGCAATTCCAGGGGAATGGGGGGGGGGGGCAGGTGAAGGGAGATATCGAAAAATTTGGAGAGAAAATACACGGGAGTTTATCTTTTGGTACCGGGTGGTATTATTCTTCACATTGATAACAATTTAAGACAGACAAATGCTAGGTGTCTTGCGGGGACGGGGGGGGGGGGGGCTCATTGTACACCCCCCCCCCCCCCCACCCATCCTGCATCTGCCACCTAGACCGCAGAGTCAGGCGCTTGAACCGAGTGATCAAACCACCCACTTCAATCGACTATAACCTTATCCTACCATTATTCATTGCGTCTTGATTACAATGGGTTACCCCCCGCGTCAGCCCACACTTTGGACTCAGTTACGGGATGCCTTTGTCTGATGGCCTGCGAAAGTAGAGCACCTTGGATTTCTTCCTGCACTACATTTGGAAAAAAGACTAGCATCAGTCACATCCCTCGTCACACCACCCGCATCGCATCCAGTGAGAGCAACAGTCTTTTAGTAAAATTATTTTTTCACTCGAACTCTTCTGGAATAGTGCTTGTCAGGTAGGAGGTGGGAAACGTTGAACGGTGGGAACACAATATGGCAATGGTAGGCATATTACTAGCCTGAATTGGAGAGAGGGGGAACAAAGCAAAGAGGTCTTTGGGTAGCCTATGTGATAACGAGAGGCTAGATTTTGAAGAATGCCTTGACGGTTTCTTTGGTGAGTTATAGTAGTTCAAGATGAGTTCGCGGTCGCTGGAGCTGAGGGATTACGATGGGGAAGTGGGAAGGGAGAATGAAAGACATGTTAGTGTGCTTATCGGAGAGATTAGGAAGAATCGGTTACGGGATGTCATCAAGCAGTTCATCTCAGAGTGTTGCGGAGGAAGAAGAGGCGTGGGGATAAAAAGGTCTTTGGGAGAACAGGGCTAATGAAGCCTTCTCACCTGAGCGACAAATCAGCGGCCGGCTAACGTGTTATTATTACACGGTAGTAGAGGGATGAGTCTGATACTGTGTGGAACGTTAATGGTGTTTTGTTACGGATTGCCCTCAAACTGAACTTTTTCATCGATATTCTGTAAAGGCTGTATAGTTTAAACAGTATTTATTTCCAACAACGTGCAATCAGTACAAAGATACAGATGTGTTTGAGTGGTGGAAACGGATTCAGCAACAAGCTGTATAGCTTATACAATGCTGTATCGATAAATAGGTTATCTCCACCTGATCTGGAAAACAGCTCTGTGCAATGGAGGCCCCTATAAATTACTTCCGGTTGGTAGTCGGAAATCTTTATTTTGTAGCGTGCGTTTTAATTGAATTGCGTTGACAGAACAGTTTATTCGTCCGTTCGTTCGTTCGTTCGTTCGTTCGTTCGTTCCTTCGTTCCTTCCTTCCTTCAAATTTACAAGATGAAAAATTAATTGCAAAAATTCATGTACCGATGAACAAATTAACCCTTTGACATACTAAACGCCCTTTTACAAACAACAACTCTTTGTGATCTGCCATTCTCTTAGGTGTTTACGTTATAGATTATATTTCGCTGTGGGACAAGCTTGGTCACCATGACGTTTTTTGGAAATATTGAGCTTTCACCCAACGCGAAAAGGAGAGACGCTTACAAAAATAATTTTTCAATAACTAAAAATTGTCACTTTTGCCTCCAAAAACATACATTATGCCCTACCCCCTTCCCTCATTGGAACGGGATCCACAAGATCGTTCCAAAGGTGTTTCATAAGGTTAAGTGGCTTTGGCAGTAAATATTTAACATGTGATGTATGAAAATCTAATAAGCTGTCTCAGAATGAAAAATTGTATTTTCCTAATCTTACAAATGTGGCGAGCAGCTACTTAATGTGGAAATCAGTATTACAATTGTAATGGCCGATGGTGGTGATAAAAAAAGAGAAAGGATGAGTAATAACGTTTTTTGAAACTTGAAGAAAACTCAACGTTAAAATAATGTATTTTATTTTAACGATGAGTTTTCTTCAACTTTCAAAAAAGGGTTGTTCTCATCATTTCTGTTTTTCTAAATTAACATGATGAATGAAAAGTTTCAGCGCGCCGAAGGCGCACTGGGATGATGTGGAATTGAAATCCCTTTATTTGCTTTATAGCTTTATTTGCTTATGATTCCACGAGAGTCGGAAGCGAGAGCCAATAATTTTATTTAGTTTGAGTGTGCGCACTGGCAGTAAGGTAGTGGGTTGAGATCCCCGAGAACCTCGAACTGGAAGATAATAATAATAATAACACTTTGGCCGGCCGCTGATTTGTCGCGGTTCTCGGACGAGAAGGCCATGGTTACCCCTGTACTCCCAACTGCCTCCCTATTCCCACGCTTCTCCTCTCCTCCCAACACTCGGAGACGAACTGGTTGATGACATCCCTTGCCCCATTCTTCCCAATCTCTCCGATTAGCATATTAACCCTCTCCTTTGAGTCTCCCCCTAACCACATGTCCTTCATTCTCCCATCCCACTTCCCCATTATACTCCCAGTGAATCTCATTCTTTTAGACTGATACTTTGGGCATTCTAGAAGAAAGTGTTCCAGGGTCTCCATCATGCCCAAGTTACACATCTGGCACTCCCTTTCACCGTCTTTCCCAATTTTTTTCCCTCAGCTCCAGGGATCGCGACCTCAGCTTCAACAACAGTGACCCCCAAAGGTGCCATCAAGGTACTCTTCAAAACCTGGCTTCTCTTTATAACGCAGGCCACCCAAAGACCTCTTTGATTTGACTCCCTCTCGCCAATTACGGTTACAATCCGCCATGACCCTTTCTCTGACGATTTTTTTACCCTGGTTGCCCCAAGGTCCGAGATCTCCAATGAGTAGTTCTCTACTAGCTCCCTCACTTGGACCATCCACCCCGTTTTGATATTTGAGTTGAAAATTCTCAGGAACATTACTTTACACCATCGGCTGTCAGGGAGATTTACCAAATAATTAAGATAACCGAGTTTCAACAGGTCTATCCTGTCCTTGATCCTCATCCACCCAAGCTCACCTTTGATTGCTTCTAGCGCTGCGGCATTACTCGACCCCGTTATCCATCGGCCTGCATCGTTCTGCAGGATTTCCAAGCTCTTTACGGCCGTCTGGTTTAGGGGTACCACTTCCGTACCGTATGTTATACTTGGCAGCCCCACCATTTCCCAAATGGTTTTCCCCACGAAAACCTTATTGAAACTGTTTCTCCCTATAAGTTTCATTTGGTTAAGGATTCGCTTCCCCTTCACAATCAATTTATTTGTGTGGTTTCGGTAGATGCCTCTTCCTGTAATGTTTATATTTACCCCCAAATAATCGTAACCACCTGTCTCTCATACACTGAGAAGTTTGCTGCTCCCTTCCGGAATGCAGAACTCACCCACTCTCCACCTTCGAGGAGGTCCACTTTGCGGCCCACAGGTATAACTTTGCTCTTGCTTTCATTAAGTTCGAGTCTCCATTTGCTCCCATATTTCCCAACAATTCCCAGCATTTTCGTTAGCCCCTCTTCGCTTTCTGACAATAGAACCATATCGTCTGCAAACAATAGCCCTGGGATCTTCAAGTCCCCAACTGCTACCCCCTCCTCGCTACGCAGGAGTTCATCTCCTAAACCTTTGATGTACAATGCAAACAGGATTGGCGAAAGGATACACCCCTGTTTTAGGCCTATCTCCATAGGCACACGTTTTGTTGTAATGTTTCCCAGGCTAAGTTCACTCTGTACATCCTTATATAATGCTTTCATAATTCCAACAAACTCGCCTCCTAAGCCCATGGCCTCCAGCTTGCGCCACACACCTTCCCTCCATACTCTATCGTATGCCTTTTTGATATCCAAAAAGGCCATAAACATCGTTTTCTTTTTTGCTTTCGCGGTTTCTATCATTTGGGATAGTGTGAAAAGATGGTCAGTAACTCTCCTTCCCTTCCTGAAGCCATTCTGGATTTCTCCCAAAAAACCCTTCTCTTCAATCACCTCCTCTAGTCTCCCCCCATACAGGACTTTACAGAAAACCTTTCCAATGTTGCTACTAACAGAGATCCCTCGATAGTTATCCAAAACGTCTTTTTCCCCCTTTTTGTGAATAAATGTCACTTTGCTTTCTCTCCACTCCTTTGGGACCTCTTGATTTTCTATGGCTAGATTGAATAGGGCAGTTAGGCTTTCCACGAGTTCCTCTCCCCCTTTGTGATAAACTCGTTAGGAATTTCATCCACTCCACCCGCTTTTCCATCACTTAATTTTGATATCACCTTTCGCACCTCCTCCGTTTTAATTTCGCTGCACACGAACTTCGATAGGTTTTCCTCGACTTGATTCGGACACTCTGGTGGGCTCCCCATGCCCCATCGCTTATCGTTTACCTTTTCCCAGTGCTTGACTAGTTCTGATGCGACTTGATCTTGCTCGTCTGTAACTCTGCCATCTACTTTAATACTCTGTGGGTTTCTTCCTTTGTTACGTTTATTCACCCATTTCCAAAATACGTTCGAACTCGACCCCCCCCCCCCCCCCCCTGTCGTTCTTATCGTCCTAATAAGACTGCTATTTCGTACTCTCCGATTATCGTCTTTAATCTTATTTACTTTATTTCGTGCTTGGTGGTATTCTTCCTTAGCAACTGTGGCCTCATTGCTTTCCGCCCCCTTAAGTTTTCTACTTCTCCTGTATGCAGCACATTTGGCTTTTCTTCCCTTTATGGCCCTTTTCAGTTCTTCATTCACTCTGTACCCAAGTTCCCGTGTTGGCACCCTGACCTTTCCTACACTTTCCTTTCCTGCCTCCACCAGGCTCGCAACTATGACGTCGGCCATCTTCTGGACACTGCCCCTCTTGGGTACGGTTGCAAGCTTTCGTTTTAGTTTTTCATTGAACTTCGCCCAGTCAGGTATGGCTAGGAATTGTGCATAACGACAAGTATTCTGCTCCGTGTTTGCTAAGACACGTAGGCATATTTATGGTAATACTGAAACCACAGTTTGATGGTTATTTTAGAAAAAAGAAAAAGAAACCCAAACAGTCGTTGGCTTCGGAGCAGCCCCAGCATATTATCTTCAACGGTTACAAAAAGTAGGAAAAAATCCACCAATATGTGTTATCAGAATGAATGAAAGGTTTTAGAGCGCCGAAGGCGCGCATGGACGAAGTGGGATTTACAAATCCCTTGCGACCCGGTTAACCTTATTTTATTTCACTTGGATCACACAGGCCTAGCTTTCCTATTGCCTCAAATGGGGTCTGAGGGGGTACGCACGCGGTTAGAACTCCAGGCAGTTTACGTTGGAGTGATAGATTGTCAATACTCAATCCCTCAACGCCATTAAGACTATTAGAGAGTGGGCTCTATTCGGTTCCAGCTCGGCGATGGTAGAGGTTTGAGTCCCCCCATGGTGGCGAGCCAGAATATAATGTTGTGCGATGGCAAATTTAAGGGAAGAAGAGAAAAGAAAACCAAACAGCAACGCCGGTTTGGTAGCGGCCCGGTATATGACCATAGCGGTTACAAAAAGAGGATTGGAGAAAGCTCCAACAGTTTAGTTATGAAAAACCGGGAGTCATCCACCAAGCCTTCTGGGAGATAGGATGCCGTATGTGATTATGAGGTATCTGGTTATCCTTCGGGAATTCCAAATGACCTCCCCCACACCCCCACACCCCCCACCCAATAAAAAGCACCCTCTAACAGACACACACCCTCAAGCTCTTAAAAGGGCTGTTAAATCTTTATTTAAATGTTTATTTATATAAAATGTACACTCGTCCCCAGCCAGACAAGCTTGTTTCAATCCTTGCCTGGTGTTTGGTGGTTTCTTGTGTATATTGCAGAAAGGTAGGTTGCACCAATTCCTCCTACGCTGTGTCTACCATTTCCATGCGTCTTCTTGATAAGAGTGTTGCAAGAAAATTTGAGAATGTTCAATTAGAAAAGTTATAGGTATAGAGAAAGATGGGTATCCGCTATTGTATATTGTGACTGTTGTGTGATTGTTGCTATGGATGGGGTAAGGGGTGTGTTTCTTCGGAGCCCACTCCCCACACGCAGAGTTGCGAGGCAATCCTCACAGACTCAATCCTAAAAATCTCAATGAGTAGCGAGGCAATCCTCACTGACTCCACGCCGTTTAATTCTATTGAGTAATTTTAATTTACTGTGGCTTATTTTGTTTTTCTGTTAAAGGTTCGGTGTTCGTTCAGCTTCACCATTGATTCACCATCCTGGAGTATGTGGAGGGTTTTGTTATATAGATCTTATTAAACGCATTTCAATCGCGTTTCAGCAGAGTTGCGAGGCTGTCCTCATAGACTCTATCCTAAAGTTCTCAGTGAGTAGCGAGGCAATCCTCACTGACTCCACGCAGTTTAGTTATATTGTATAATTTTTTTTTTTATTTTCTGGAAACTTATTTTGTTTTTCTGTTAAGGGATCGGTGTTCGTTCAGCTCAACCAGTAATTCACTATCTTGGAGTCTGTTGAGGGTTTTGTTTTGTAGGTCTTTTAATCGCGTATCAGTAGTTTCTATTTTTGCTAGCTCGTGAAGTTCCTTTATCGGTGTCCATTTGGGTTTGCATAGTGCCACATAGTGTTATCAACAGGATGTATCAAAGATTATTTACGTAATTTCACAAATAAAACTGTTTGTGTTGAAAGTGTGTCCTCGCGAATGTTGTCTAATCATTCCCTGTCAAACGCCCTTCTATAAACACATCCAGTATGCAATGACAACATATCCAATGTTAGACTGTGGACGTGTTTGGGTACTGTCGATTACTGCAAATAACAATGTGATATCTGCCAGTCAGAAAGGGTGCTATCATCAAGTTATCTGTTTTTACAAAACGCATATGAGGCGAGAGACCACTGGGTGGCTGCACATTCACAGAAAAGCCTGCATTGACAGAAACATCAAACAAGAAACTTTTTGTTAGCTGTCCATACGATGCAAAGGTAAGTTTATTCATTTTCCATACATTTTATTTTGCTTGTCTCAGAGGACATTTTTTTCTTTTCTTTCGCCAGGGTTCAACGCGTTTGGTATGGTACACACGAGGAAGTGTTGAGTTTGCCAATTTTACTAAACATGCGTCATAAAGTCGAATTTCTCATAATAAATTTCAAAGCAATTAAATCACCTCTAATGATGAAATTAAACCTAATTGTGGAGCTACAAATAGGCGGTGGAGTAGGACTTGCCTGTCACCCCAAGAAAGTCTAAAATGTTTTTATGGGGAGAGCATTGGGGGGGGGGGGGGGCAGGCAGAATGTAGAGATTAGTTTGTGCAGCTTCGAGAGCGAAAGTTGTGATTAGTGTTTTGACACATCTGTATACCGTTCTCATGATTGAAATATTTTGGTATTTTTATTTAATTTTTGCCTCCAAACCATTGCGTATTATCCCCTTCCCCGGAACGAGATAGGCATAATAATGACAGATAAGTTGTGTTTCTGAGGCAAAAAATGAAATATCTTTGAGATTTTTTCCCAAGTATATCCGCCACATTTTTTCAACCCCAGCTACGCCAGTGTCCAAGAGTTTCATCAACTAACCTCATCAGAGAGTCTCAGATTAGCTTGTGACTTTCTCCTTAAACATTTTGATGATTGTTATTCTGGTTTCTGTGCAGAATGTTAATGCATTTTCGGAAATAAATAGTGCCCAAACAAAATCAAAAGATACTTTTTCACATCTATTTACTTTTTTATTACATTCGCATCGGGAGCGCTGTGTCTGAGTGGTAGACTGTTGGATTTCTATGCTAGAGGTCCCGTTCGATCCCCGTCCGGGACGACCCGCGTTGTCTCTCTGGGCAAGGCAGTTTATCCTGGTTGCTTACATGGGGGCACGATGGTACCGTGTACTAAGGTGTACTGCACGTCGATCGTGCACATGTCTTCAATCGCTGTAATCCTGCTTGAGCGGAGCTTGAACAGAGTTGGAATGTTGAGGGGCTGACAGTTACTCGTCGATGCTCGGTGGGTCTCTCCGGGTGCTCCGGCTTCCTCCACCCGTAAAACTATCACGGTCGCGATTAGCCATGGTGCATAAGTATGTGACCTTAAACACCAATAAATAAATAATTACATTCGGATCAAATATTTTTTATCATGTTGTTGCTAAATTGTTGTATTTTGTATTGCATGTTGGATGCAGAGGCAGAACGATCGTGTCGTCCACCCGTTATTCGTTCAAGAAAATATCAGGTTATCGATTAATCGTTCTATATTACTTGGCAGAAGACAAATAGCAAGAAATTTCAACTCGAATAACCCCTAATATTCATTTAACTCTTCTACAACCATGGTCTACTTTAAGATGATGATAAATCCATTTTGACTTTGATGATGTAAATCAATGATGAAACACACTGATAGGAAGATTGCTCTGAAACCTGTACAATCATGTATCAGTGACGTGTGTGTGTGCGGGGGGGGGGGGGGGGGTAATTCTGTTACTTGTTTTCAGTGACACTCACCGATAATGATCCAATCAGGTCATTTTCGTCTGAATTGTAGTCTTTGATTGATTCACTCTTGCTGGTAATCATGTACGGAGTAGATTTGCTTCTTAATTCACACATACAGACGGTTTTATGCAAATGGACGTCTGTGGCTGAAGAAGGTGTGCCTTCTGATGTAGTTGGAATATATCTTCACTTCGGACTTGATTGGGTATACACCCCTCACCCAATCGGTTAGCTTCGAGCTGTACCTGTATATCACGCCACAGCATATCACTGGTTTAGCACTTTACAGAACACGCGGCTAAAAAAATTATCTTACGACTCCATACGAGGTTCTTCCAGTGAGGTGTCATAAGCTTGTTTTTGGGGGCCAAATTAAAAAAGGGAATTAAATGACGATTTTTGTGAATAGAGCTGACCAGATAATGGAGGAAAACCTACTGGTTTTGCCATTCCCTTCTCTTGCATGTATAAATCTGAAAATGGATCACTTGAAAAGAATGCTGATGAGAAAAGAGCTATTTACTTTATAATTTTTCTAATTTGTACAGAACAGAAAATAACCATTGTAAGTTTTAACATGATTCAATAAATATTTTCGACTTGTTTATTTCAGAATGACCGAAGAATCATTTAAATACCCAGATGGTCTTGAAGTGAGAAATGGAATTATTAGACGGCGAAGCGAAGTTTCGAAAAAGCTGCCCGTGTATTCCAAAATCAGCAAAAAGTTCCACCCAAGTGCAACATCCACGCCATCGAAGAACCTACAGAATTCAAAATCTCCACGAAATGTGCGTAAGACTAAAATGTGTAGGACAACAAGCTACCATAACGGCAACTTGCCTCGTGCTTGTTCAACATTCATTGAACCTGTGGTGAATATATCTACATCTTCTTTCAGGGAGCAAGAAAATTTTGAATTTATCCCTATATCTTCATCATCGTTTAATCTCCCTGCGTGCGAAGAAAACGAACACCTGGGAAAGCACAAAAAAATTAATGACGGACTTCAGTTGAGCTCCAAGAAGTCGCAACGTATTGTTCTTCAGCTCCGGGAAAAGAATAGCCATACATGTTCATTAAATGAGCAGCACACAGAAAGGCCCTTAGAGATAGGTGTAAAAGTAAACAAACCCAGAAATAAAATAGTGTACATCAACGGAAGACGAGTATTTTCTGTGCCGAAACAACTGGAGAAAGAATCATTTAGTTACAATGATTTGTGTTGCTTGGACTTTTACAAACCTCGTATAATCGACGGAAAGAAATATAAAAGAAAAGAAACTGTCATGAAGAAATTTCAGAAAATGGGACGTTTCATGAAAAATAGAATATCTAATAAACTTTTTAAGTTATCTAATCTCATTGATCTATAAATCTCCATTTTATTTTAAATCGCCTTTAAAGGCATTAAATCATTTGATTCCAGCCCTTCAGGTGTTGGGGAATTACCCTTGTTAAATTCTCTAAATACACATGAAATGGTCCTGTGGATTTTATCTTGGACGAATGTACTCTCAGAGACGTTTGGACTCTGCAATACAGTTTTCAAGGTTTTGAAACACTGAGAATAGACAAGCTTCTCAATATGTCAAAAACAAAGTATACGAACGAAGCATATTTGTTGACCTAATATATGAAAATGTCGATCATTATTTTACACATTATTTCAGGGAAAGCTATTGTGCCGATATTTATCGGAAACGATGTGAGTTGCTGAATTTGTGAGTGAAAAAAAATGGATTAGCCATTTTCAAAGAGATGTTATACCTGAACAAAAAAAAACATTTGTAATTTGGAAACTTAACACCAAAGATTGTTGCAGCTGGCCTGTTCGTAATTGATAACTTAATGAAAACATGAAGTTAAAAGCTTAATTTTGTTTATTGTAATCTGCATACCTTGATGTCTCCGCTTTATCATGATTTGTTAAGGCTGATCCCTTATGCTGGCCTCCGTGGAACGAACCTGAACTCGCAGGCCTTCGTGAAAAATGTAATGACAGTGGAACCCTGTTAATTGAATAGTCACTTTAATAGTGTAAATTATTCAATACACATTAGCAGTAAATTGACAGAGATTTGGTTCCATCCCTGCGCTCTAAGAGCTCTGTGAAGCAAGATATCATAGAATAAAAGTCTGTATCACGGAGATCTTTCGAACACGGTATCATAGATTAAAAGCATGAATCGGATGTAGTGAAGCCATGGTTTATTTATCGAAATATTACAAGATTTTTTATTCAGTTAAAATGAGTTTACATTATATGCTATTAACAGAAGAAAATACTACCGTTTTAACCGGTCAAATTTGTGTGGAATGTGTTTTTGTGGAATTTATAGGGTTATTCAATTAGACGATATCCAATTAAGTGGGTTGCACTGTATTATTCATCTTTTGCCGCAATGTCTGCAACATCCATTTTGATTCAACCATTATTTTGTTACACTGTTTGTGAATATGATGTTACTGATATTTTGATACGACTCCATATTGATATTGCTTATAAACTTTGAAAAATAGTGCTTTTTGTATCAGTGCAAGATTATTTCACTTGTTATTTAATTTCTCGGTGCTAACAATTGTTATGTACAGTTATTGTTTTGTTTGATTAAATAAATTTGTTATTATCTAGGATCAAATTCATTCATTCATTACTATGGTCCCAGCAATATGAACGAATACTTCTGTGTTGTGGACGGTTAATTTGAGGCATTGTTTGATATCGATTCAGTGGACATTTTTGTAAGAGCGCATGCATACATACATAGCTAGCGTTTTGAAAAATTCCTGGAAACCCCCTTCTACACTTCCTACGAAGCCTTAAATCCTCGTACTTTAACCAAACACGTCAACAAAAGCTTGAGATGTTTTCGAAACTTTTTCGGCAATTAGTTCACACAGCGGGCCAATATGCAATCTTTCATTAAAACTACGAAGATTTTGGGCACCATACAAGCTGTTGGGCGCTTCCAATAATTGTTTAAATTAAATTCTTTGCTGTACTATACATCAACTATTAAAACGTGTACTCGCTGTGTACATGGGGACATCATATTTACCGTATCCGTGCAAAAACATGGTCACGTGCCGGTCAAATTGTGAAGAATAAATTCATATTAGATCGTAAAAGTCTGGGGTAAATATATTCCGTTCTCATTCGGCAATCACTCGTTTTTGCAGAAGTGGTCTGGGAGAACTGAACTTGATTCGATGAATGCAATGCAATATTCGTGTATTGTGTCCGGTGTCTTAAGCGCAAGGGGGGAGGGGGAGTCTGTTCGATACGTATGGGGGGGACTATTCAACATTCGAAAGTACTGAATGACTTTACGCTTCTCGCGTCTTCTTTGTGGGTATCCTTACCCGCTTCCACATATAAAACAGTTTGGTCCCTGCTTGCATACCGAACAGAACTTTCCCGTCCCCCATTTCGATCAACTAAGTCACGAACTCCGGAATGCAAACAAATGCCGTTTGTCTCTTTATCAAGCTAAAAATGACCAAACATCGTTCATCCTTTATTATATAGGATTACTGTTCAATAAATGTGTGTGGAAGTTAATCAATAGTTTCAGCGTGGATCCCCGAGGCTGCACGTTGAAAATATTAATTGGTGTACCCCAAATAATGAATATGGAGTCTTCTAATTGCTGACATTAATAAACACAGTTTAGAGCCATGGAGCCACATAAAGTGCTCTCAGGATTTACAAAGTGGGAAAACAAATGCATACATACATACATAAAACACATACTCAGTGAAATATGTCTTTGATAAACAATATGAATTCATTCAAAGGGGACTGATCGTGGAACTGGTATGGAAGATATCACTAGATTTCAAAGGATTAATCAACCGCCACAATGTTGCTTTTATTCAGCTTCTCGCAAGGCACCAATATATCATTGCGGGTTACGCATTCGTTGTAGTAATTTGAAAGAACATCTTTTTGACAATCACCTTGATGATTGATTCTCCACACTGCTCGTGTGATCGGCGCATGACCACTGAATAGTTCCCATTAATTCCTCATCCCATCGAATGTAATAGACTGTCTTAGGTTCGGAATTTTATTTATTTATTTATTTATTTATTTATTTATTTATTTATTTATTTATTTATTTATTTATTTATTTATTGGTGTTTAACGACACATTCGGTAGCTAGGCTCACCTCGTGTCGGAAATCGGAATTCTATTAAGAAGTGGATAATTATACAAACTTCAAAACAGTCCATAAATTCATTCTTGATTCCATATTATTTACTTGATTCCAAGCCCGATGTGTACAACTTAGGTTCCGAACTGGATGAGTGGATTACTGGGAAGCTTCACGAATAAGACTGCACATCTCCTTACTGCACGTAACCATGAGTCACACGGGCACCGGGGACGAGGTCCAAACTACTAACAACAGACAAAACAAAACTATCAACATACTCTGAGGCATTTTTTTCTAGTTTCTACAACTCTCTTATCTATAGTACAACTATACCCAAGCCATAAGGTGCATTATTCGATGCACTGTAGCATCAGAATGTTCAAAATTCTCCTGATATGCATATCTATTTTTTCCGCTCCATAAAATTTGTCACTTTTATTGCGCCTTCACTGATTTATTTCTAATTAACGTCAGATCATCGAACTTAAGCAACGTCGAGCCCGGTTAGTCCTTGGATGGGTGACCGTTTGAACGATCGATTCGGACTCCCGCGTTGTGTACTTGGGTAAGGCACTTAACCCCGATTGTCCACATGGGGGCACGATTATGCAGTGTACTGCACGTCGATGGTGCGCATGTCTTCAACCAGTCTTACCCCGCCTGTGCTGCACTGCGGAGTTACGATATTGGGGAGCTGGCAGCTGCTCGTCGTTGCTCGGTGGTTCTCTCCGAGTACTCCGGCTTCCTCCACCCGTAGAACTGTCACCGATACGATATGCCCATGGCTGTTAATGTGTCGTTAAAACTTAATAAATAAATAAATAGTTTTTAATTAAATACACAGATGGCTTACTTGATAGATCGGTTATTCGGGGTCCGTCACATTCCTATTCTTATGTGTTTAGCCCGAGTGAGAAAGATTATCAAAATATAAATATACACTTTTAAACAGTAGCATATCTCTCTGTTCCTCCAAATTGTTGACGTTTTTGTAGCGTTGATCCCCTGTGCGTTATTTCCCGACACTATACTATACGTTGTAGGTTTCTGATTACTTACCAGTACTTTTCCCGTCTGTCAACTACAATATTGAATGTAACATCTTCAAATTACGCACAGCTAACACAATTCTCATCATTGGAGGAGATATACGGCAAACTTAACCCCCATTTACTTTCTAAAGCCGTCAGTAATTTAACACCAAGGGTATAAACCTTGGGATTTTGACATTTTAGGGTATGTGCATCATCGATATGTAAGTCATTTCATAAACTTCAGATATTTCCCTGTAGATTTGTATAAAAATACGGAATCTAGCTTTTTACAATTTTTTCCCAATCAGTTTTAATGTTCGACTAACATTCTTTGTTGAAACCCATTTGAAATGAGAAAATGCCGCTTCCACCGTCTTCTTTATATCAATAGTGTGCGTATCGACAATGTTCCTTCCACTAATATAAAAGTCCAGGAGGTAGGCTTTGCTAATTGTTTTCCCGGAAGGAATAAAAATATGCAAATTACTTTAAAAACCCATTCGTTAAGCAATTAGCCAAATTTTGGTAGGTGTGATACTGATAGATATTCTTGGTGATGGAGATTATTTTTGAAGTAGTTGCTTCTAATTAGCGTGCCATAAAAAGCCAAGTTTCCTTTCGTAACTTTAATAAACGAAAACAGCGGACACGTCCGAGAGCTGCCTGTTGTTTTCGTTTATTAAAAGGAACAAAAGGAATTAGATTTTTGGTTTTGTAGGTGATTTGGGGAGTAATAGTAGATTTAGAAGATCTGTAAACATGGTTGGTACGTGTCCAACTGGTGTCCAGACGGAGGTAAGAGTGGTTAGGTGAGGGGTGCAAGGGGTCCCGTGGTCGGGGGCAGTCGAGGTGTTCAGGTGAAAGAGACAGATGCTAGTATAGTTGGTAGGGGGGTGGAAGTGTGGGAGGCATGGGCTTGCAGGTAGTGTACTATGAAGTACGGGGGTGGTCGATCAATGGTCACAGTAGTGGGGTGTGTCGGAATTGCAGGGATATATACTGAGTCAAACAAGAAAGTGTAATAAACTTCGAGGAGAAATTTCTTTAGTATTATCGACTTTAATCCCAAACAAATTATTGTAAATTCATATTTCGAGTCTAGCTGTATGAATTTGCATAATTTCATGTTCTTACTGTTGCCAGTGTCACGCCAGGACGTCGCAGTTCAGACATGGGGTGAAATTAAAAGTTCACACATGCAGTCAATAGCGTGTATGTCCACCGTTTGCTTCTTGGATGACAAGACATCGACGGCGCATGGACTTGATAAGTCTCTGGATGTGACCCTGTGGTATTGCGTTCCACTCCTGCTTTAGAACATTAAGTAAATCGCCTAACGTCTGAAGATCATGAAGTCGTACCCGACGGTCCAATTGATCCCAAACATGCTCGATTGGCGACAAATCTGGCGAAAGTGGGGACCAGGGAAGAAGATCGATGCTGTGCTCCTCAAGAAAACCACGACAGATATGCGCCACGTGACATCGGGCATTGTCTTACTGGAATAACTGCAATCCGACGTTAGCGTTGAACAACTGGACAACAGTAGCGTTAAGAATTTCGTCCCTATATCGCTGTCCATTCAGATTACCATCGATGAAGATCAACTGCGTTCGATGGTGCAATGAAATTTCTTCCCAAACCATTACACTACCCCCGCCGAAACGGTCGCATTCCCGCACGCAAGCATCGGAAAACCGCTCTCGTCTTCGGCGATACACTCTTGCCCAACCATCAGCGCGCCGTAGACAAAATCGTGATTCTTCACTAAAGAGAACTGTGCTCCAACTCTGCTGAGTCCAGCGAACACGCTGACGTACCCATTCCATTCTGACGGTACCATGACGTTGGGTAAGGATTGGTTCGTGGTATGGACGCCTACTTCGGATGCCGTGTTCAGCGAGTCTGATGCGGACAATTTGTGCACTGATTCTATTGTTAGTTCTACCAGGAGTAATTGCTGCTGTCCTCACTGCCGGAAGGAAGCGATCCCGCAAGTTAGACGCCCTGATGTGTCGGTCTTGTGCAGGGGTCGTAACTCTTGGTCAACCTGAACGCGGTCGGTCGGCAGTAGATCCAGTCGTTCTATACCTTCCAATGAGACGGTAAATAATGGCCACAGTGACTCCGAACTGAGCAGTGAGCTGATCAGGAGGTACCCCAGCCTCAAGCATACCAATGGCACGCAACCACTGATTTTCGGTTAACCATGGCATTTTTTAAAATGTCGGAAGACAAATACTAGCGTGTTTTCTCAATAACACAGGCTCTCTAGCACAACACAGCACAAAGAAAGTCGTTGGTCACCCATTCATTTGACATTCTAGGGAACCCGTGCTGTTTTGAAATCCGTAGCAAAATTGTATACGGTTGGGTGGACAACAACAAGATGTCATTAAACTCTTTGCACGACTTCTTGTCCACAAACATCAACATTAGAAGTATTATATTTCATCCTTTATGCTATTTTCTCACATTTGTTTCTATTATACTTTCTTTTTTGACTCAGTATATTACAGTTGTTAAAGAAGTGTGTTGCGTTCTGGTGGGAAACTGCGGAGCTAAAGGGGAGTCTATGTAGGGCTGGCATAGCTGGGGTTACCCCACTGAATGCTACTTACGATACTAAGGTGGATAGTGGGTGGGCGGTTGTTTTGGGTTCTGGGAGGAAATGTGGAGGGGACGCTTGATGTGGAGTATGAAAGTGAGGAGGGTAGGTCCAGGAGGAAAATTTGGGGGGTAGAGCCAGGTCCGGAAAGGGTAGAGAAAGGAGGTCAGAACCAGTGTAGGCTTACTAAGGCTACTAAGCGGTGCTTAGAAAATAGATTCAGTGTCTTAGATCCTGATGCACCAGTAGGAGAGGACGAGGGAGGGGACAACAGAGAAGGGTAGTTTGTGGTGCAGATAGAGAAGATGGGGAAAGAAGTACGGTCAGAAGAAAAAAGTGTTCGGATGCCAGTCAAACGATGCAAGTTGTAGATGATATGGATGGGTGATGTAGGGTCTGAGGATAGATGTAGGAAGGAGAATAATAGAAAGTTAGTTGTAGCAGGAAGCAGCATTGCACGCGGGAATCATAAGGTTGTCTGTGGTCCTAACAGCTCAAATCGGACGGTTTGTATTTCCCTGGGGCGAAGGTCGAAGATTTGAGGGACAGGGTTGGTGGTATTGTGGTAGGGTCAGGATCAGATCCGGTGGTTCATGTGGGGACCAATGACATCAGGGAGATGAGATTAGTAAGACTGGCGGAGACGTACAGGGACTTAGTTATTAAACTATTCGGTAGAAATGAAAGGGAAGTGATATCGGGCTCCTTCCCGCCCTATGGGGTGGGGCGAGCAGAATTCAAAGAATATGGCATTGAATGAGGAATTTGCGGAGTAATGTGCTGATTGGGGTATACCCTTTATTGATCGCTGAGATACGTTTTGGGGCAAGGGGGGCATGTACGGGCGTTACGGGATGCACCTTAGCAGGTGTGGACACAAGGGTTGGGCGAAAAAATTATACAGGTAGCAGAGCCTTTTTGGGGAGACGAGCGGAGAGGGAGGTCAGAGGCAATAACAAAACAGTGAACCCAGATGAGGTGAACTAGTGCAAAGGGTGGGGGTGGTGAACGATTTTATCGAAATTACCGTCAGGAAACAATAGAATCAATAGGGAGAAGTCAGGGGACCCCGGTACACTGAAAGTGGGGTACAGCAACATACAGTCCCCATAGAGAAATAGATATACTGATCGAGGGAGAGAACTTTGATGTCATGGGCTTAAGTGAGGCGTGGTTAAGACATGATGAACGGGTAGACCACGTAACGTGGTGCGTGTGGCTAGGTGTAGGACGAACTGAAGCTCAGAAGAAAGGTGAAGGGTTAGGCATGTACACGAAAGGAGATTTAAAACCGTCGACGATCACAGATCTGGTAGATGTCAGTACCTCTGCTGAGGTATTTAAAGAAATCGGAAGAGTAAAGGTTAACCAAAAAATTAAAAGGTTTGCCCTTGGGATTGTGTACTGTGCGGCGGAAGGAAACAACCCGGAGTGGAATGACTCAATGTACTCATACCTTAGGTCCAACATCACGGAATTAGAAAACATGGGACTCAGAATAATTCTGATGGGAGACTTTAATGGACACATAGATGACAATGAAGAAGGCATCCAGGGCGGGGATAAGAAAGTCAACAGGAATGGAAGGAAGCTGTTGGACTTCACAAGTGAGTTCGGTCTGAAGATTATGAACAGGGATGCGAGGTGTAAGGGAAGAGGAACGACCGAAGAACAATAATCGGCTAGTTTCTCACAGATATCGATACGGAGGGAGGTGGTAGAGGTAAAAGTGGACGATGAGTGTAAAAGGGAGTTGGATAGTGACCACAACTTGATTACAGTTACGATCGGGGGCAAAAACCCAGTAGGAAACAAGGGAAGCTTCAAGTTGTGTTGGGAACTCAGAAAGGATGCTGACTGGGCGAAGTTTGGCGAAAAATTGAAACCTAAGCATATGAATGTACACAGGGAGGCCAGTGTCCAGGAAATGAGAGATGTCATAGTTGTGAGCCTAGAGGAGGCAGGGAGGGAAAGTATAGGACCAACACCGGAATTTGGGTACAGAGTGAATGACGAACTGAAACCATCCATAATGGGCAGAAAAGTCAAATGTGCTGCGTGAGGGAGTAGAAAATTCAAGGGGGTGGACAGCAACGAGTCCATGGCAGCAAAAGAAGAATACCAACAGGCACGAAATAAAGTAAATAAGATTGAAGAGGATAATCGGAAAGAGCGAAACTGCAATCTTATTAGGACGATGAGAATGACAGGGTGGGGTCGAGTTCGAACGTACGTTGTAAATGGGCGAAGAAAAGAAACAAAAGAAGTCATTCACAGAGTAGTAAAGAAGAGGGCCGAAATACAGATGACCAAGACCAAATCGCATCAGAACAAGTCATGCAGTGGGAAAAGGTAAACGATAATCGATAGGGCATGGGGAACTTCGTGTGCAGCGAAATAAAAACAGAGGAAGCGCAAAAGGTTGTCTCACAATTAAGGGACGGAATAGCGGGAGGGATAGACGAAATTCCTAACGAGTTCCTAAAAAATTGAAGGTGAGGAAATCTTTGAAAGCTTAACGGCCTTGTGTAAGTATTTAAAATTCATATTCTTTTTATAAATACTTTTGTCTGACATATCTAAGCAGTTGCCATCCTTTCCCATGAAAGCTGGTAATTTTTTATACCATAGGAATAGATATCCTTGTGTGGAGTACGTGATTTCTACCCCCTCTCATGAGCGTGTTTAAATTTCATATCTTTGGAATGTAAGTCTTTAATCCTTTACCTAACATGGAAAGCAGACGACACTTGCAAAAAAAAAATCTTGAATAACTAATTTTTTTCATTTTTTGTCTCAAAAACATAGGATATGACCCCTCGTTGGAACGATCTCGACGAGCTCGTTCCAACGAGGGGTCATAACCTATGTTTTTGAGACAAAAAATTAAAAAAAATAGTTATTCGAGAATTTTTTTTGGCAAGTGTTGTCTGCTTTTCATGTTAGGTAAAGGGTTAATTTGAACTGTGGTTCTCGGTTGGGTAACATAGCCTTTTCTAGTATCAGATCAGAATCAGACTCTTCGTGATATCGATAACAACTGTCGATAACGTGCCGATTACTATAACTTAGCAGAGCGAATATAATATTCTTAGAGATCTGTCCGGGGTTTCATTGTAAGTCTTATAAAAAAAATAATGAAAATTAATTGGCGATGTTTGAGAATAGCGCTGACGGTTTGGGCCGTTACGTTGGAAAGGGTTAAATGTTATATCTTTGGAACAGATATCTTGGTCCACATATCTAAAAGGTACCCACCCATCCATTAAATGGATGTAAAACTTCATACAATGCGTAAAGAAAGCTATATTTTTGTGAAATGTATTTGTGTGTAATAAAATAAAACACACACTCTTATGTAAGTGTTTAAATTTTATATCTTTTGAATAGACACCTTTGTGTGATACATTCAAGTAGTACCCACCTCTTTTAGGTAGAGTTTAGATGATATATCTTTGTAATAGATAAGTTTGTGTGATATATCAAAGTAGTATCTACCCCTCGCATGTAAGTGTTTAAAATTTGTATATCGGGCATGAATATCCTTGACAAAAATGTATATGTGTGTAACCATTTAGTTTGGTGCATACATTTTATGTAAGTGTCTAAATTTTATATTTTTAGAATAGGCATCCTAGGGTGATATCTAAGTACCCCCTCCATTTAACCCTTTACCCAACGAATCGGCCACATCCGCCCGCGTAATATGAATATTCAGCAGCTGAAAAAATATTATTTTTCAAACAATTTCAACAAAACCATAACATATGACCCCTCCTTGGAACGAGCTCGTCCCAAAGAGGGGTCACATGATATGGTTTTGTTGAAATTGTTTTAAAAAAATTTTTTAAATTATATTTAAAATAATAAATTTTGATATCGTCTGTGTTGGGTAAAGGGTTAAATGTATATGTGGGTAACCAGTTTGGTACACACACGTTTTATTCAAGTATCTAAACTTTATATGTTTAGAATAGACATCCTTGTGTGACATATCTAAGAAGAACCCCTCCCCCCCCCTCCATTTAAATGTGTATAAAATATGTGCATTGGACATACATATATCTGTGTGAGGTGTGTTTGTGTGTAATGAAGTAAAACACACTAGACATACTTGGGTGACACATCTAAGATAACCCCCCCCCCCCACCCCACCCACTCTCCATACAGTTTGTACTTTGGACATAATTACATCTTTATGAAATGTATTTCTGTGTGACCAAGTAGTTCATACCTCTTATGTAAGAATTAATACTTATATCTGTGGAAAAGATACATTTGTGTGACATATCTAAGCAGTGGCCACTCCTTTCCATGAAAGTGGGTAAATTTGTATATCTTAGGAATAGATATCTTTGTGTGATGTAAGTGGTCCCCGCCCGCCCATGTGTGAGCGTTTAAATTTTGTTACCTGGGCATTGAATCCACTGTGTAATATATTTATATGTAATAGGTTTGTGAATACTGACATCTTAGGTCAGTACCTCCCTCTCAAATAAATAGCTAAATTTGTACACCTTCAGATAAGATATCTGCACATTATATATCTATGTGCAATCAGCTTGAATAGGTATGTGTGTATACTATTTGTATATATGCGGACATGCACACATACTTTGTGGGGTAGATCTAATGTGTAACCTGTATGTGAATACACATGTTTCTATGTAGTATACTCTCTCAAGCAAGTGTTTCAGCTGTATACCTCAGGCATAGATATTTTTATAAAACTCATTTGTATCTAACCAAGTAGCATATGCCTCTTATGAAAGTATTTTAATGTTTATACCTTTGGAACAGATTTCTTCGAGCGATATACACTAATAATGCCCATTCTCTCCGCTGTAAGCTTTTCTTTTATATTTATACACTGGGCACAGATATTCGTGTGAAGTGTATATCTTTGGAGTAGACATATTTGTTTGATCCACCCCTCTCATAAAAGGATTTAAATTTTATATATTGAGCATAGATGTACCTTTGTGAAATATATTCTGTGTGTAATAAAGAATTATGCACCTCTTATGTATAAGTGTTCAAATCTTATACCCTTGGAATGGGCATCTTCGTGTGATACATTTAACTTGTACCCACCCCGCGCATGTAAGCGTTTACATTTTACACAGTGCCCACGAATACCTTTGTGGAATTTAGTTGGGTGTAACCTCTTTTGCGAGTGTTTAATTTTTTGTATCCACAGAATAGACATCTTCTGTGATACATCTCTGTAGTACCTACTTCATCCCATGTAAATATTAAAATTCTGTGCTTTGAGCCTTGGTGTGTCTTTGTGATTTGTATTTGTGTATAACAACGTAATATACACCTCTTATGTTCGTGTTCATATTTCATATCTTTGTACAGAAATCCTTGTATAGCATAACAATGTACCCCCCCCCCCCCCCCCCCCACGCACACGCACATTTTAAATGTATATAAATTCTATACACTGGACCTGGATATGTCTTTGGGAAATGTATTTTTGTGTTATCAAGTCGTTCACGCCGATTTTGCAAAGCTCTGGTGTGAAAAATATATCGATGCGCAATCCAGTACGTGTATGGATGTATGTAGACTTGTTCCCTATACAAGTGTTTAAATGTTTTCCATGTTGTATTCAATTTATATAAATTATGCGTCTTTCAGTATTCTCCAACGTAAAGAGCTTAAACTACTAGTTTCTGAAACCTTGATGTATATATAATTTTGTTATTTCGTCCGATTAACATATATCCCAGATTAACATATATTCCACTCAGATGCCATTTTATGCCTTATAGATCCTGGGAATATTTTATAAGCAGTACCCTCCTTCCAGTAAGTGTATGCATCTTCTACCCATTTGAATAATATCGTTGTAATATATTTAGGTGAAACCGCATGTGTACGTATGAATGTGTACACATGTGGTACCTCCATGTAAGTGATGAAATTCTAACCTTATGTGTACGTATGTATATATAACATCCACATCATTCGCTATCATTGAGGTATTCTTGCGTGCAACCATATGTGTGCACGTACATGTGTGCACGTACATGTGTGCATGCATGTAATTCTTCTATGTAAGTGGTTAAACTCCAGCCCGCCATGCATGCATTATTTTTTTTATGACATCCACCACTTTCCCATCTTCGAGAGATATTTTACTTTTCCCACTTCCACAGAAGTGCGAACGCTCAGAAATGTTTTTCTTTTGTCCGAAAATTCTTTTCATCTTTCATCCAAGTATGTTTTGGGGTACAAAAACAATGCAAGATGAATATCCAAGTGAGTTGGCGCTCCGACACTAGATTTGAACATTTCATGCCGTAATATCTTCAAACTCCACTTGCTAACCACAGACTCTATTAACTTCAGCCTTCAAATTCTTAGATTATTTACGAGCAGAAGAGATTTGGGTATAATGCAATAAGAGAAAGATGGATATCCAAACTCGCATGTCCATATTATCTCAATGTAAATTAAACTGCTATCCACATATAAATATTTCCACAAGATGAAAGCATAGAGAAACTCTTATCTTTTTACTCCTACTTTTCGAATTGCTTTCGAGAGATTAAACAAGGTTAAGCTGCTATTTTAGTAAAGGAATTTTGTTTATTTTGAAATTCCCACCTCTGATATTCCTTAAATACAAATTAAATATACAGAAAGGATACTTCAAAATGAAGGTTGGGAGGTATAGAACACGAAACATATATGAAATCAACCCATAGAGTTGACAGCAGGCACCACTGGTTCCTGGAAGTCTGCTACTGTATTCTTAACTGATAATAAAATAATATTTCACGAGAACAATTTGTGACCAAATGTGCTTCAAATATCCAAGAACAAAGCTAGGCATTCAAAACACTTTGGAGCGCAGCGATAGGACTGCATTTGTGAAAAGGACAGCACTGTCTGCATTTTTTATTGAAGATGGATGCCATATGTGACGGACGTGCGCAAGTCACTCGATACCACTAATTTCCATCGAAAAACAAAATCGTAATTCTAAGAAATTTCAACAGGTGTCATGATACCTTGCATAGAATATGGCAACTGTGCAGTCTCTATATAATAATAGTATGCTGTATTAAGGCGATCCTTCTCATTTATTTGATTTTAGACGGCGTTGTGTATCGATGCTTTTCCGTCCGATGACGTTGACTGGAAATCGAAAGTAATTTACAATGTCAACAAATGTGACAGTTTTGGAATTTACCACCACGCAGCTCTGTCGCTGTGTTTTGAAGAATTTTGATGCTCTAGCTTTGTTCTTGGATATGTGAAGCACATTTGGCCACAAGTTGTTCTCGTGAAATATTATTTTATTATCAGTTCTGGTACGAATACGGTAGCAGACTTCCAGGAACCAGTGGTGCCTGCTGTCAATCCTATGAGTTGATTACATACATGTTTCGTGTTATATGCCTTCCAACCTTCATTTTAATGTATAATTTGTGTATATTTAATTTTAATTGAAGGAATATAAGCGGTAGGAATTTCAAAATAAACAAAATTCTATTACTTACATAGCACCTGAATACAACCCTGAAGTGAGCACAAGTATCTCGTGACAAGTAAGGAAAAGCTACATTTGTGCTTCTTTTCGTGGTCAATTCCGATGTGAATGGAACAAACAACTATATACAGCCAACAAACCAACTGGATTTTTCTTTTTATATCTACAGTTGTGGCTGACGCACATTGTGGCAAAGATACTCTTCAACACTTGTCTTGACGTTGCTTTGGTTCGTACTGAAAACTCATTTTTAAACTCATTTTTCCCATTTCCGGAATGGTTTTTCATCTGGGACGCGCGAGCCATAGATGACGTGTAGGTGCGTGGGTATGTATATGTGTCATATATGTGCGTGTGAACATATTGGTGAATATTTATATATTATGTACATATGTATGTGTATGACTGGTATATGAGTGTCTTTGTGTTTATATGTCGAATGTGGTCCGCGCGTCTCGCACGGGGACCATCCTGTATCGTAAATTTTCGTAAAATATTCTCGACTGGATGACCATCAAACGTAATTTGTACCATCCATACACTCCACTGACGGTTTCATATGAAACAAAACACATATGTATTTGTTCTTTTTTGTATTTACATTGTTTACATTTCTTTTCATGTTTCATTTTATTTCAGAACAAAAAGTGACGCAATGAGCTTATCACAATATTTTTTCACAAGGCATTATGACATCCTCACCAGAAAGGACCTATTCTCAATATATAGATATATTTCAATTACAACCTATCCTAATGGCTGACGACATAAGTACACAAAGATCAAGGATAGGTCTTTTTCATGGCGGAGACTCACGCTGTTCATTAAGTTTTATGACAGTCGTTTTCGTCAATCTTCTTATTACCGGCGACCTCCAAGGCATTACAATAGCGATTTTCATTCAGTTAATTGTAAGTGGTGACGTTGAACTCAATCCGGGGGCTATTAGCATAATACACATCAATATAAGTGGACTTCGTAATAAAAAAGACCTACTCCATGCAGAGCTACGGTATTGTGATATTATAGGTGTGACAGAAACCATGTTAATTGCGGATGTGGATAATGAGAGTCTTGACATTCCGGGTTATTGCACCCCATTGCGTAAGGACCGGGACCATGGACTAGGAGGAGGGGTGGCTGTGTACATAAAGTCAGGCATTATTTTTAAACGTCGTATTGATTTAGATCGACCAGGTTTGGAACTAATTTGGACTGAAGTACGACTCCAGAATCAAAAATACATCCTGGGTGTTATACATGTATACTGACCACCTGCTAGTAATAACATGTACTGGGACTTAAATGAAGGCTCGATCTAAGTAGCTAGAGCTGACATGTCATTAAAATGTATCTTAATTGGAGACTTTAACGCCAATTGTCTCAAAACAAAACATCCCAAAATCGCACATTTGGAAAATTATTTTGGTATGACACAAGTGATAGATTCATCTACTCGTATTACGTACAACTCGTGCAGTCTAATTGATCTTACTATAGTATCCTGCAAAAATTATGTAGAAAAATGCTTAATAATCCCACCTTTCTGTAGTGATCATCACGCAACAGGAGTAGTCCTAAAATTACCAGACCCTCGTAATAAACCTTTCCAGAGAAGAGTGTGGAATTACAATGAGATGGACGAAAATGGGTTACGTAACCATTTCTCACAAACATCTTGGGATGTTTTGTTCAATAATGATATAAATGATTCTACCGAAAGCCTGACCAAGTATATCATAGATACTGCAAACCAATATATTCCCCCCAAAAAGGTTCTTATTCGACCTAAGGATGAACCCTGGATGAATTCCTCAATACGGAAAATGATGAGAAAACGTAACAAAGCTCATTATAAAGCAAAACAGTGTAATAGGACAGAAGATTGAGCACATTTTCGGCAAACCAGAAATGAAACTATTGCACTAATAAGAAAAGGAAATGCTGAGTACGACATAAAACTTGAAAACTACGTTTCAGCTGCAACTTTAGTGAAAAACATTGGTTGTCAACTTTAAAATCTTTTTCTAAACAACAAAGTACGAATAACAGTTTTCCCTCCTTAGAAGAAAATGGTAAAGTAGTGAATGATGCAAAGGCTATTGCTGATCTGTTAAATGACTTTTTCATAGAACAGTCAAGTTATGTTAATGATAAAGAGTTACCTCCCCTGGCTTTTAATAATTTTGATTTAAATGAAGCGCATATCAGCGAGAACGAGGTGACAGCTATTCTTCTTAAAATAGACCCTAAAAAGGCGAGCGATCCAGACGAATTTAATAACACAATTTTGAAATTATGTGCTCATGAACTTGCTTGCCCACTGACCAGGTTGTTCAACATTTCATTAACAAGTAAAACTTTTCCAGATTTATGGAAAATGGCAAGAGTCGTGCCAAAACATAAGAAAGAATCAATACATAATAAGAAAAATTATCGCCCGTTTCCCCGACTGGTAGTGTTAGTAAAATCCTTTCTTTTTCTTTTTTTTATTCAGATGAAATAATGTACATATACCAATAGGTAATTACATACAGACACACAAGTAGTATACAGCAAGTATATAATTTACATGATTACATATGGATACAAAAGTCTACCTGCGTAAAGCTGTATTTCCATCACATTTCTGGTATAGCCATGGTTATCATTTTTAGGTGTTTTGGAAATAGAAATAAAAAACCGCATAACAGTTACAGGTGGTGACACAATGACAAAATATTGTCGCAAGAGAAGCCTTACTATATGGGGACTACAATAAATAAAAAAAGGAAAGAAAATAGGAATAAGGTGTGACCTTTTATTGTGGTTTGAAAGTTATCTAACGCGCCGTTCCCAGTGTGTTGTCATTAACGTAGAGACGTCTACGAGCACAATAGTGCCGGCAGGGGTCCCACAAGGCTCAGTATTAGGACCGATTTTGTTCAATATTTATATCAATGATATTGTGAATAATATTGTGTCAAATATAAGGCTATATGCCGACGACACCACATTGTATCTAGCAGTAGAAGATGCAAAGCTTTCGGCCAAAATTTTGAACGATGATCTTGAAAAAAATTGCCGTCTTGTCGAACACTTGGCAGGTATTGTTTAACCCCGAAAAACGGAAACTCTAAATATATCCCGCAAAACAATTCCCCTTGATTGCCCGAGTTTATATTTACAGGGACAACAAATTGAAGAAAAAGTGAACATAAACATTTGTGTGTAATTTTTTCTAAAACTGCTTCCTGGGATGCATGTCGAAATGGCTGTGAAAAAGGTTGGTCCGATGACAAACTGCCTCAGAAGTTTAAAATGCAGACTTTTAGATCCGCATTAGAAACACTCTATAGATAGTTCATTCTTCCCATGTTTGACTACGCGGATGTAGTATGGAACAACTGTAGTGGCACGAAAAATATACTCCTCGAAAATTTACAGCTAGACGCGTTACGCACAGTTATAGGAGGGCCAAGAGGGACAAGCCATAATCTTATATATAAAGAATCAGGTTTTATAACATTAAAGGAAAGTAGAAAACGGCACAAAATTATATCTTTGTTTAAAATTATTAACACGGATGTACCTAATTACATGCGACTGTTAATCCCCCGTACAGTTTTAGAATTAACTCATTATCCACTAAGAAAATCCAATTTACTACGTGAGATTAAATGCAACACGCAATGGTTCTCAAACTCATTTCTGCCATCTAGTTTAAACAATATTTATTCAATAGTTGATAAGCAAATACATTTCACAATAACAGTTGAGTAAAAAAAAAATCAGAACAACACAAGATACAGTACTAGTACTATACACGAAACAAGTAAAGGCAAGGAAATTAATTGCTGTGTAAAAGAGGGATTCGACAGGAAGCTTAAAGCTTATGTAAGTCGTCTCCCTAAATTTTTTAAAAATTACCCCTGTAGGTGGTACAAATCCGTGGAGCACCTCGCCTGGAGGCCGAGACAATCCCCATTGTATGAAAGTTAAACTTAATTACTGCGATCGTACATCAAGTGGCCAACAATCAATTGGGTAACAAAAACAACACACTCACAGGCATCACACAATATCTCTCTATCACACACGCACAACTCTCCCTCTCTCACGCACAGCCTCTCACCATTTCCCTCACCCCTACACAATCACACTCAAGCGCAAAGACGCATCCCCAGATCTGGCGCGACACAAATAGACGGGAGACTTTAATGGCATTCAAATACGGAGTGCAGGTAGACAGCCTCGACCGCCAGGCAACGATATGCGAGATTGTTTAAACTTCGAATTGAATTAACAAGGAAAGGAAAAAGAAGGAAGAACTGCAGCACTGATAAATAGAAAAAAGAAGAGAAAAAACTAATAGGATCAGCTTGAATACATCACACATTGACTTAACACTCTAGAGAATCTTAAATAGGCAGCTTATTTCCTTTATTTCATTTTGTAAAGAATAAGTTGTAAATAAATTAAGATTAGAATATCAGTGGTATTAAAATGAAATATCCGTGGTGTTGGGCGTTGGAAGGGGTATTCCACTTTAGGCATTGGCCACTGAAACCTATTTTACCAGCTAAGCAGAATCTGTTTGCCACAGTGAACAGTCACTGCTTCAGTGTCGCGTTTCCCACGAGGGGTGGGGGTGGGGATAACTCATTGGAATCGCTCACTTGATAAAATGAAGTCATGTACCATTTCGAAAATAAGGCAGTTGTCCTTGTTGTTCAAAAATTCTGATCCAGACAGAAGTGTGGATGTATCTACTACAAATGAGAGTAAATTAATCGTATAATTACGTGCGTTTGAGACCAATGGACGACGAAAGAAAAAGTGATCAGTAGTTTCGCGCTCTCCATACTGACAGAAAGGACTGGGTGATAAGTGATTGTTAAGGCTACTACAATGCAACCGCAACCCACAACGGTAGGTGAGAATTAAGGTTACTACAATGCAACCGCAACCCACAACGGTATATGTGAGCTCTGCGAGATTTCACGTTACTATAGAACCTTGGGGGTCTTTGGCTACCATCACTCAGAAATGTTTTAAAGTTAATCACTGATGGGTTCTCACGGACAGGTAAGGGCAACTTTTTCCACTGGTTAGTAACGCTTGGGATAAAAGAACGCTGGTACAATTGCGTTCGGCAAAAAGGCACTCGGTGGTTTTGACCAGATCGGACACTAAGTGAAGAATTCGACAAGGAGATAATTGGGGGACTTTGTTGGAGATGTATGGAGGTGATATATGATGATACATTTTGAAAAAAACTGAATTAATTTATGTTTACGACGTCTATATTGCAGGGAGACCCATCGTGTTTCCGAATATAGCAAAGACTTACTGGCACTTACTGTTGCAGTGTTGCTCCCGTAATGATTCTTGCTGTTACAATCTGTATTTTATCAAGTTCAGTTTCATTGGTCACAGAACAATTATCCCATCAGAATCCGCGTATTCAAGAAGAGGCCTAATAAAAGCGAAATATATTTTTTCTAGGACACTGCGATCGAGATTAAATTTATGGCTTCTCAAAAAGTCTAAACGAGACCAGGCTTTGGAGCAGATATGGTCAATGTGGTCATTCCATGTACATGTGCTATTTAGTATGACTCCTAAATGTTTATTGTTAGAAATTTCCGATATCTGTGAGCCACCTAAATATAAGGGTGGGTAGGAGTTGGGATTGCTTTTACGTCATATACACATACTTTCTGTTTTGCTGGGATTGAACTCAACTTACCATGTTTTGGCCCAATAATGGATTGTGGCCAAATCATGATTGATTATAGCCGAGGCTTGCTCGGGATTCTCAATAATTAGATATAGGGAAGTGTCATCTGCAAAGAGGCGTATACTACTAAGTAAGTCGCTGGTAATATCGTTTATGCATATCAGAAACAGTAAGGTTCCTAGTATAGACCGCTTAGGTACACCGGCATTAATGGGCCTCCATGAAGATGCCTCTGAGGCTATCACGACTCGCTGCGACCTATCCGCAAGATACGATTTTAAAAACAGAAGTAGTTCCCCTGAAACGAGAATAATCTCCAGCTTGTGGATAAGACCAGCATGCCATACCTTGTCAAACGCCTTACTGACGTCACAGAAAACTACCCTAACTTCTTTGCCTTCATCAAGTGCGCGACAGAATTCGTCATATATGTCAATCATTTGGAGGACAGTTGAATCTCTCGGTGTAAAACCTGACTGGAATTGACTAAGAACATTATTTTCAATCAAAAATTGCCACAAGCGTTTGAAAACACATTTTTCAAATATTTTACCAACACAGCTGATCAACGATATCAGGCGATAATTAGTGACTGAGTTTAAGGGTTGTTTTTTAAGAATTGGGGAGACATTTGCCTTTTTCCATAAGAGATGAAAGTACGAATTATTCAGTAGTATATTGAATAAAATTGAGAGTGGTTCACAGAGAGAGGATTTACATTCTTTAAGGAGACGCGGGCTTATTTGGTCGGGACCGAACGCCATGGAAACCTTTATCGACTTCATTGCTGCGTATACTTCGCTGCAATGTAGGGTGATACTATCAATGCATTGGAAAACATGGAGTGGTGAATCTGGTAGGCAAACATTCGAATCAACTGTCGAGATGGAACTGGAGTATTCATTGAAAACTTCAGCTTTCTCAACACTTGAAGAATATATTTTGTTTAAATAAATCAGGGTAGGAATTCCTGTTGCATTACTGCTACCGACGATTGTTTAAAGGTCTTCCACCACAGTGATGCTGGGGTCACGTTGCTTCTCAATGTGTCCTGGACTTATGACAGATATAGGGCTTTGGTCTTGCTGATAGCCGGAACAACCTCATTCCGTTTAAATTTGTATTTAGTCCAGGCGTGCGAGAAATTAGTGCGTTTAGCAATACGATACAAACGCTTTCTCTGTCTAATCAGTAATCTTATTTCATTATGCGTCCATTTCGGTTGGTCCATTCTCGAAGTATTCGAATACTGTGAGACTCTGGAATTGCCTTCACGAGAACGTCAGAAACTGCGAAACAATAAAAGTCCTAAAAAAAGTTTTAGCAATTGATGATATCATTATCCCTAAATATTACTATGTCGGGAGCAGAAAAACGCAGATTATCCATTTTAAACTTCGTTTAAATTGTAGCGAACTAAATGGCCATAAGTTTGACAGATTTATCGGGAATCGTCCTGAATGCCGCTATGGCTATCGTTATGAAAACTCCAGTCATTATATACTTTCATGTCCTATTTACGCACAGGAACGACATATGATGTTTAACAAATTCGAAAACGATGACAAAACCATCGAGGTACTTCTCCATGGAAATCCATATAAATCTGACTCGCACAACAGTTTTGTTTTCAATACTGTTCAAGAATACATTATCAAAACGAGAAAGTTTGAAAACTTATTATAGGAAAGTGGTATTTTCTCGGCAGCTGTGATTCCCTGGTGTCGACTCGAAGGGATCCACGTTTCAAATACTACATTTATAGCTGAGTCTTCGCCATCATGACGCATACACGCCCATCTTAATATGTCTGATCATACTCCAGACATCAAAATAGATTAGATAACCATTATGCACCAGCTCACGATAGCTTTACAGACTTACCGGTTTCTTTAACTAAACAATCTGTCAGGCCGACAAATATTTTTTTTATTCTGAGAGCGGTTTTTGTTACGCTACGCTGTAGTGGAACTCACAACTGTAAACTGTTCAGTGGTCACTTTCCAGGGGTGTGTTACAGAGCAGCCCAGCTACTCCTCTTTCTACAAGCGACAAGAGTAATGATATGCAGTTTCTCAAGAGCCTTTTAAATAATTATGATTAAGAAGGTAATGAAGTCACTTGGTTAAGTACGTTTTTCGCGATGCAATATAGATTATTTGGAGCATTCATAATGTCGGCAGTGTGCGCGTCATGACTGGGTGATGGGTGTCTCGAAAAATGTTTTGTAACGCACTATGCCTTATTTGTACTGGAAATAGGTTTTCCATTAATTTGGAAGTATATCTTGATACCTGATATTCGGTCACTTGTGCACAACTGCACAAGCACCATACAATGTAATTTTATAATGTAAGGGTAAGGCGTTAAGATAGGCCTAGCCTGTTCGCCAAATCCTGTTTCAAATGAATGAAATAAAAAATATTGTTTAAAAAAAACCCGCCTTGTTCAATTTAGCCATAGAACAACAAGAGGTTCCAAAAGAATGGAGAGAAAGCAAGGGGTTACATTTATACATAAAAAGGGGAGGATGTATAGGACAAATATCGGGGGATTTCTGTCAGTAGCAACATTGTAAAGTTTTTCTGCAAAGTCCTGTATGAGCGATTAGAGGGTGTCATTGAAGAGAAAGGGTTTCGGGGGAGATCCAGAATGGCTTCAGGAAGAGAAAGAGAGTTACTGGCCATCTTTTCACACTGACCCAAATGATAGAAACTGCGAAAGCCAAAAAGAAAAAGATGTCTATGGCATTTCTGTGTGTGAAAAGGCCATAGGGTATGGAGGGATGGTATGTGGCGAATGCTTGAGGCCTTGGGCCTGGGAGGTGGGTTTGTTGGAATTCTAAAAGCATTATATAAAGATGTACAAACAGAACTTAGCCCGAGTAACATAACAACAAAACGTTTGCCTATGGAGATAGGCCTAAAGCAGGGGTGTATCCTTTCACCAGGTTCTCGTCAGATCACCGGAGCTAAGCAACGTCGAGCCCGGTTAGTACTCGGATGGGTGACGGTCTGAGCGATCGATTCGGACTCCCGCGTTGTGTCTTTGGGCAAGGCACTTAACCCCTGATTGTCCACATGGGGGCACGATGACGCCGTGTACTAAGGCGTACTGCACGTCGACGGTGCGCATGTCTTCAACCAATCTAACCCTGCCTGTGCTGCAGTGCGGAGTTACGATGTTGAGGAGCTGGCAGCTGCTCGTCGTTCCTCGGTGGTTCTCTCCGGGTACTCCGGCTTCCTCCGCTCGTAAAACTGTCACAGTCATGATTAGCAATTGTGCATAAGTATGTGACCTTAAACACCAAAAAATAAATAAATAAATCCTTTCGCCAATTCTTTTTGCTTTGGACATCCAAGATTTGGGAGATGAACTTCTATATAACGACGAGGGGGTAGCAGTTGGGGGCCTGAAGAAAACCAGGGTTAATTCTCTCTACTTGACAGAAAACGAAGGGGTGGGCTGGAGAAAATGCTGGTAATTGTTGGGAGATCTGGGAACAAATGGAGACTCGAACTAAATGAAAACGAAAGCAAAGTTGTACCCGAGGGTCGTAAAATGGATCCAACTCGGAAGCGAAGAGTGGGAGAGTTCTGCATTCCTGAAGGTAGCAGCAAACTTCTTAGTATAGGAGAGACATGTGACGACGAGTATTTAGGGGTAAATATAAACATTACGGAAAGAGGCATCCACCGAAGGCACACGAATAAATTAACTTTATGGGGAGACTAATCCTTAATCAAATGAAACTGATAGGGAGAAACAGCTTCAATGAGGTTTTCGTGGGCAAAACAATTTGGGAAATGGTGTATGTACCAAGTATAACATATGGTACGGAAGTGATACCTCTAAACCAAATGGCTTTAACGAGCTTAGAAACGCTGCAGATTGATGCAGGCCGATGGCTAACGGGGTCGAGTAATGCTTCAGCACTAGACGCAATAAGGGGTGGGCTTGGGTGGATAAGAATTAAAGACAGGACAGACTTAATGAAACTATGCTACCTCAACTATTTAATATATCTTCCTGACAGCCAGTTGTGGAAATTAATGTCTGAGAACCGCGACAAATCAGCGACCGACTAACGTGTTATTATTACACGGTAGTAGAATGGTGAAGTCTGATACCGTGTGGAATGTTAATGGTATTTTAGTTTAAACAATATTTATTGGAAAATTTGTTACTTGTATACATTACATATCAAATAATAAGAAAGGTACAACACAAAATGCACAATAGTACACAAGATAACAAAGATGAACAAATAGATGGGTTACAATGTAAAGAAGGGATTCGACAAAAAGCTGACAGCTTATGTAAGTCGTCTCCCTAGCTAGTTTATTAATTCACTCAGGCAGGTGGTAACAGTTAGTAGGTAAACTCGCACATCGTCACCCGAGGACCCCCACCCGCCCCTCGGAACCTCCTTCCCTACATGGATAAAGGGATGACAGTTACAAAAAGGATTTCATTGGGCATAGACAAATTTATGCCCTCAGAGACAGCGCATCACCCCCATTGGAACGCGCTTGGTGTGATCGCTCCAACGGGGGGTCATAAGACAAGTCTCCGAGACCAAAACTGAAAACAGAATAAAATATAGGTGGCTAGCTTTATTAATAGCACTGATCGTACTGACCATCACGCGCAGTAAGGGTGGGCGGGGGCAGACCACCGGACAACGATATGCAAGCGTGTTTGGACTACAACAGGAATGGAATAAGACAGATTTGAAAGGAAAGAGGAAGAGAAGAAAAGAAAAAAAAGAAAAGTAAAAAAAAAAAAGAACCATATGAAAGAAAAAAAGAGAGTAGGGCAGTTATAATACATGATGTATTAACTACATCGAAGAGTGCTTAAGTGAGTAGGTTAAATCATTCAATTCATTTAGTAAAGAGTAATGAATAAAGTCTACGAATAGAGTCCACAAATAGAGTCGACGAATAGAATCAAGGAGTCAAGGTGGCGTTAAGGTGGCTTTGGGCTGCAGTGAAATTTGACAGGTGTGGAGGGAAATATTAGTGTCGCTGTGCTAGTTTGGTACTGTTATTATTAAGTAAAATTGAATGGGTCATTGTTCTGTTACACGTAGGTCAATCACTGGAATCTCTTACTCGATAAGATGAAGTCATGTACCACTTCAAAGATAAGGCGATTGTCTTCGTCATTCAGAAATTCTGAACCAAATAAAAGTGAGGATGTGGCTGCCTCAAAAGGGAGAAGATTGATGGTATAATTACGTACGTCTGAGAAGATTGGACAGTGAAGAAGAAAATGATCAGGAGTCTCGTGCTCGCCACATTGACATAGAGGGCTTGGTGATAGATGATTATCGTATAGGTGGGAATTGAGGTTACTGCACCCTAGTCGTAGCCTACAATGATATATTTGAGCTGCACGAGATTTTGCATTACTGTAAAACCCTGGAGGTCGATGGTTTCCCTTATTTAGGAAAGTCTTGAAATTAATCAGTGACGAGTTCTCGCGGACAGGCAGGGGCAAATTATTCCATTGGTCAGTAACGCTAGGGATGAAGGAAGACTTGTACAATTGAGTCCGACAAAAAGGAACTAGGTGGTTTTGATTTGATCGGAGACTGAGTGACAAAATAGTCGAAGAGGCAGGCGGGGGGACCTTATTGGATAGGTAAAGAGGTAACATGCGATGATACATTTTAAAGAACTGAATTAGCTTGTGCTTGTGACGTCTTACTTGCAATGGGTCCCATTGCGTTTCACGATAAAGCAAAGTCTTACTGGCACTTACGGTTGCCCCCGTAATGATTCTAGCTGCGGCAATTTGTATTTTTCCAATTCCGCCGATTTGGTTTCAGAGTAGTTATCCCAAACAGTATCAGTATATTCAATAAGTGGCCTAATAAAGGCAAAGTATATTTTTTCTAAAACACTACGATCCAGATTAAATTTGTGCCTCCTCAGTAAGTCCAAACGGCGCCAGGCTTTAGCGCAAATATGGTCGATGTGGTCGTTCCATGTACATGTACTATTCAGTATGACTCCTAAATGTTCATTGTTCACACATCAGATATCTGAGAATCGCCTAAAAATAAGGGTGGATGGGTGTTACTTTTACGCGAAATTAGCATACTCTCTGTTTTATTGGGATTCAACTCAACCAGCCATGTTTTAGCCCAATGTTCAATTGTGGCTAAATCGTGATTGATTAAGGTCGAGGCTTGATCTGCGTCCTCTATAATGAGATATAAGGAAGTATCATCTGCAAAGAGGCGTATACTGCTAAGCAGGTTATTGGTTATGTCATTAATGTAAATGAGGAACAGAAGGGGGCCGAGAATCGACCCTTGGGGAACACCGGCATTGATGGGTCTCCACGGAGATGCCTCTGACTGACGCTACCACAACACGTTGCAACCTATCTGCAAGATACGATTTTAAAAACAACAGGAGTTCTCCAGAAACGCCAATGCTCTCCAGCTTGTAGATAAGACCAGTATTCCATACTTTGTCAAAGGCCTTAGTTACATCACAGAACACTACCCTAACTTCTTTGCCTTCATCGAGTGCGCGGCAGAATTCATCATATATGTCAGTCAGTTGGAGGACAGTTGAGTCGCCAGGTCGAAAACCTGACTGAAATTGACTGAGGACATTATTTTCAATCAGAAAAGCCCACAGGCGTTTAAATACACATCTTTCGAAAATTTTGCCAACACAACTGATTAGGGATATTGGGCGATAATTAACAACATAATTAGAGGGTTGCTTTTTCAAGATTGGGGAGACGTTTGCCTTTTTCCACAGTGACGGAAAGTACGAGTTGTTCATCAGTATGTTAAATAAGATTGAAAGTGGCTCACATAAAGAGGTTTTACATTCTTTAAGAAGACGCGGGCTTATCAGATCTGGGCCAGACGCCTTGGACACTTTTATCGACTTCATTGCAGTATATACTTCGCTACAATGGAGGGTGATACTATCAATACTTTCAGAAGCACGGACCGGTGGGTCAGGCAGGGAAGCATTCGAATCGTCAACTGTTGAGATAGAACTGAAATATTCGTTGAACACTTCCGCTTTCTCAGCACTTGATGAGTATATTTTGTTTAAGTGGATGAGAGTGGGAATTCCTACTGTATTACTGCTACCGATAAATGATTTTAAGGTCTTCCACCACCGTGATGGTGGGGTTTCATTGCTCCTTAGAGTGGACTGGATTTTGGACATATATAACGCTTTGGCCTTCCTAACAGCCGACACAACTTCGTTCCGTTTCAGTTTATATTTTACCCAGGCGTGTGGAAGATCGGTGCGTTTAGCAATGCGATACAAACGTTTTCTCTGTCTAATCAGTAATCTGATTTCGTTATGCATCCATTTAGGTTGGTCTAGTCGCGTGGTAATAAATTTGTTGGATATGTTGATGGATGCAGTATCGAGTATTTTGTCGGTGAAATCAGAAACTATAGTATCGAGACATGGATTATCGAATAGAGAGTCCCAGTCAGTGTTAGAAAAAGCATCATTCAATGCTTCATAATTACCCTGGGAATAGAGCCATATCCTTTTTTTAAATGAGAGAGGTGGTGATTTTAAAAATTCGACTTCGACTGAAATTGGACTGTGGTAACGAATCATATCTGGGATAATTGGTTCCAGGACCTCACAAGTTTTCATGTGGATTGTATCGCTGAGAGCAAAGAGGTCCAGTATCGAAGCCGACGACTCGGTAAAACATGTTGGCTCACTCACAACCTGTCTTAAATTGAAATAATGTAAAATTTCAGAAAAACCGCTTCTTGAGGGAACCACTTGATTGTCATTGAAGTCACCTGTAACAATTATGTCGACAATTGACGTGTCTCTGGCTTTTTCAATGGGTGCTGATATGGCTTCCCATGCATCGGGAGGACTGTTGGGTGGCCGGTAGAATACCCCCAACAATAACGATCTACTCTGTTTTGTATATACTTCTGCCCAGAGGCACTCCGTATTCAACGTACTTAGGTCCGGTCTTGGTCGAAATGAGATACCGTCTTTAATATAAATTGCGACCCCCACCTCCCCTTGTCGTGCGGTTAAATCTCAATGGTTCTTGAAACCCATGGAGAAAGAGATCGGATGTGGGGTCATTGCTACACAGCCATGTCTCAGACAATGCCATGACGTCAGATGGTGCGAATTCACATTGAACGATATCCAGTTTGGGTTTTAGACTCTAGACGTTAAGATGGACAATTTTCAATGTATTCTGTTTGTGATCCGAGTTAAACGAATTTGGGCCAGGGTTAGTTTCGATGTCGCCGGACAATAATAATGTTAGGGCCAAGTGGAACAGCGAGGTGACAAGGAAAGCTGAAATCAGTACTACTAGTGTAGGCACAACCTTTGACGCGTATACGTCACTGTAACGATATGGAATTTCATCAAGCGGATTTACTAAATCAGAAGTAACGGACTCACTGAAGGAGCCAAAGAACAA
This sequence comes from Pictodentalium vernedei, assembly GCA_031216915.1. Taxonomy (NCBI): domain Eukaryota; kingdom Metazoa; phylum Mollusca; class Scaphopoda; order Dentaliida; family Dentaliidae; genus Pictodentalium; species Pictodentalium vernedei. The sequence continues at coordinate 513,778,979 of CM062297.1, forward strand.
CGTAACCATAGTAGTGAAGCTTTCATGCAGCCCAACCCCACTGAGACGTAGGAGCAGATAAGTTAAAACACAAGTGGAACTCTTTTTTGGCAGACAATACTTCAAGTTACTACAATACATTTTAAGATTGAAAGTGCCTATCCGAGCACGATATGATTCAAGGGAACACATTGTGAACTACTGTGTAACCTGTTGATATAGATAAAATATATCTTCGGAAGTAAAATTATATTCAAGCTGGATAGGCAAAAGAGGATGAGGTGTAGAATAAGGAGAATAGGATAGTTGAACTTAAGACTAAAGAATACATAAAACACTAAGAAAAGTAGAAGGTAAATATATACAGGATGAATGTAAGTGCTTATATATAAGTTTAGGATGGAATCTACTTAACCGAGGTCGAGAATTGCTGTAACTAAGCGATGTGGATGTTCTGTATATTAATGCATTAGTTATCAGATCGGTGAAACAACATGACGGATATTGAGGAGTGCTGAGGGAGAGGCGCGTGACACCAAGACAGAGTATATGAATGGGGTTGGGGAAGGGGGTTGAAGAGCGGTTGGGGAGCCTTATGTTATAGCTCACAAATACGTTGAAGCTTTGGTGAGGTTCACAGCTTGACAACTTAGAAGATCCTTGTCACATCGGTAGCACATGTTGGCAAGGAAGAAGATACCTTACGGAAAAAAGTTACCGTGATTGATCCCCCACCTAACGCGAAAGGCAGATACCACTTCTATGAACAATTAGTGCAACACTCAACTTTCTCACCCTAATCTCAAAAGCACAACCCACGATCTCTCAAAGGAACGAGCTCATTGGGCTCGTTCCAACGAGGGGTCACGGACCATGTCTTGGAGACAGGGAGTGAAGGCATAACCAAATTTGAACGGCTACAAATGTAAACTGCGTTGATCGCTCCTGGCCGCAACGCCGGGCAAGGGCCCAACAAGTACGATATGACATAGGAAGTGCTAGAAGGAACAAAAGAAGGAAAAACACAAGCCACAGGGGTGTAAAATGACCTTGGTTATTACTGTGTAGATTAATAATGCTTCTACCATTAAGTGGTGGGTCGTAGAGTTTGTGCGGAAATAGAGGTCTGTTTATAATAACTGGGTGTTGCGCGGGAATCATCAAGGAATTGGTACCATTACCACAAAGCAGTCACATTTGGAACGATAGACAAACCCTTCTTGCCACGAAAGTGTCGAAAATTGGAAAGAAGGGAATATTGTTGTGTTTGAAGTACAATGGCATGGGTGAGGGGGGCTCACCCCTGAATAGGCTCGATCTTACAACTCTTATACTGGAACGATGTCATCCTGCAAAAAAAAAAAAAAAAAAAAAAAAAAAAAATTGCAAGAGGGAGTCAAGGGTGTCCCACCTAACATGATGAATCTGGAGCAAGGTTGTAAATTGTATGTAGCAGCCAGCTAAGACTCTATAAACCTCTTTGGATTTTAGGTTGTTATTACAAAGATAGTTGCCTATGCCCACCAAGCTCCTTTTCTGAAAGATTAAATATTTCAACACACGGCTTGTGACCTCCCATCGGAATGAACGCGGCGAGCACGCTCCAATGAGGGATCACAGGACATGTCCTCTGGGCAATCAATAAGCAAATACAGTAGCTTGGTTAGCAACTTTTGTAATTGTCAATAGCCAGTCTTTGCCTAGGTTGAGGTTGGATGTAGGTTTTACACTGTGTCTCCAATATGCCAAGTCTCAATGTAAAAGGGATAGCTAGGTTCGCCAGAATCACTGAGCCAGGCAAGAATTATCTACAAATTATCAACCCAGAACAAAAATAGCACTGTAAACTTTAGCGAAAGGTGCCTTTCTTTTTCCGGCAAATACGATGTAATACAACGAGGTGAAAAGCGTCAAAGCGGAGATAAGACTTCGGCCGGATCTCGAAAAAATCACGATCCGGTCGAAATTTTCTGACCGGTTTTGCGAGAATAGCACTGGATGTTGGTAGCACGGGGTAGATTGGGTGTGTAGGGTAAATCGTGATATAGTATCAATACATTAAGTACCACCAAGGTACGCTTATGATCACGCAGAAGATATTTCGATCGATCAGATCGCAAATGAAGCGTGATACATTGCACACCGGTTAATTGTAATTTTTCGTAATTTGACAATCGCAAGAGCACCGTTAGAAAAACATAATGCCATGGCCGAAGCAGGGAAGGTTCTTTAGCGAGACTTAAGATTGAAAACTAGACCCAAAACTGAACATTCTCAAGTGCATATACGCATATATACATATTGAGCAGACAGACATTAGTGAATTTATTTTTCTACATAAACCCGAGACAAAGATGTTAAAGAATCTTTTTTTTTTTGTTTTCCTTTTTTTTTGGGGTGGGGAGGACGGGGGGATTAAAATCTAGACTCAAAAGTCAAACATTATCAAGAGTATGTACGCATACATACATATTGAGCAGACAGACATAATCAGGCAACAAGAGACAGGTCAAGAAATTTATGCAAGTGTCGTTCACTATCCGGGTTGGGCAAGGGTTTTTTACAGTGAAAAGGGAGCAAGCCGTGTGAAAAACGGCCTTTAAAACAAAGCTCGCGACCCCCACTGAAAGAATCGAGCTCATCGAGCTCGCTTCAATGAAGGATCACAAGCCTTGATCCTGAGCCCAAAACTGAAAACGTTCAAATATTAGGGAATGTCTTTTTGTTAGAGGCAAACTGCAGTTACAATTGCAATTATGACAAGTTTCTCGCCAGGAAGCGGTCGTCCAGTCGGCGATGAGGACCGACACTGGAAAATGAAAAGAATTGAAAGTATACACTGGTATCACATTGGTTCCAGAACCATCTCGTGGGTTAGGACGAGAAAGTATATCGGATCTTACCGACGGCTTGAAAACAGGCGCAATTCGAATTTGTCCTTTACCCAACGCAACGGTCAAAACTAGAAAAGGGTTCGATGATATACAATGGACTCATGTAGGTTTCAGAACCATCTCATGGGTGAGGACAAGAAATTATGCAATATTTTTCTAAGGGCTGAGGGCAGTCACTATTGAAATTAGACTGTTACCCAACGCAATGGTCAATACCGGTCAATTCCACTCATAAGACCGAATTCGAATCCTACCATGTCTTCATCATTGGATCCAGAATTTCAGCCTACCAAACGTAGCCTATGACATAGCCTATGACCCCTCATCGGAGCGAGCTCGGTGAGCTCGCCCAGGCGAGGCATCTCAAGTCATGTCCTTGAAACCGAGAACGGTGGTTTCGTCACCGGAGACTGCTCGCCAGTTGGTGGTCGAGACCGATACTGAAGAAAGTAGATGATACCTACTGCTCTCAGCTGGGTGACAGATCTATCTTAAGATCAGTGACAGGGAAATAATGATACGATCTCTTTGACGGTGGAAGGCACATTATACATTTAGTACTACCTTATTAGGTAGAATATATAAGCGGTAAACAATTGTGTAGCTCACACTTACATCTGTATATGTATGGTTTTCACGAATCAAGATTCCTCAGTAATCTTACAGTTGCAGGGAGGAAAAAGTGGACAGAGATTTTCAATCGGATCGCAACCCAGTTGTAATCCGATCGAAACTCCCAGTACACCACCCTTATGGTCTTAAAATTGTAAGATAAATGTCAGATAGAAGGCCTAGCCGCGGTTTATAACCTGTGACGTGTTTAGGTCAATGTTCATAAGAAGGCGGCCAAATTTGCTATCCAGCTCAGAAATTTGGGTGGGGTTTGTAATTCGCCTAACGGAGCCATCTTCGAACTTCACGAAGATGACTCCGTCAAAAGTCCACGATTCTTTCAGTTTACGCTCTTGCACAAGTTTTCTTGCGCGCCATGCTATAGAGGCGCGAGTTTTTGTCAAGTCTTCATTCAAAAAAAACACCAAAGGTTTTGTGAGTTTCGCTTGATAGATCATTCCGTTCGAATCGCACAGACCTGAGCCTTGACTTGGCCCTATAAAGTTTGTCCCTCGTCCTGTAGCTGGTTAATTTGAAAATAATTGTCATTGGTCTTGGCTGACGCCCACTGGTGACTTTTGCTCCGACTCTGTGGCTGCGCGAAATCTCATTCAGTGATAATGACACACCCATTTTACTGGCGGTCTCTAGAATGATATTGTCAGTGTTCTCGTCACTCGGATCCGGTAATGGTATTTTGTTACGGATTGCTCTCAAACTGAACTTTTTCATCGATATTCTGTGAAGGCTGTATATTTAAACAGTATTTATTTCCAACAACATGCAGTGAGTACAAAGATACGAAAGAAACTGATGTGTTTGGGGGTGGAAACGGATTCAGCAACAGGCTGTGCAGTTTACACAATGCTGTATCGATAAATAGGTTATCTCCACCTGATTTGGAAAACAGCTCTGTGCTATGGAGACTCCTATAAATTACTTCCGGTTGGGATTCGGAAATCTTCATTTTATAGCGTGCGTTTTAATTGAATTGCGTTGACAGAACTGCAATCATGGTAACGGAAAAGCCCGGCTGCTGTGTAACCAGGCGTCAAAATTACACGGACAAAGTTGTCAATGGCGAAGTCGCTTTTGGGTGATGTGCAAGCCGATGTTGATTGTCATGTTGATTGACAGCATGCAATTATTTTTCTTGGGGAAGACAATCCGCGTCACCATCCACCAACGTACGCCCGCTGGGATTTCTCCACTAGCAAACATTTAATAATGTGCTATCAATTGGAGGCAAAATGTTTTCAATTCTACAAATGCCAACCGGCGAAAGTTAATCCAAGAACGACAACTCACTTTCGATAGACGAATAACCGCGATATCGGTCCCAGTCCTGACGCCGTTATGCAAGCCAAAGTACTGGGTGGCCCCAACTCATCAAAAGTGAAGTGTCCTTCTGAACCATGCAGGAGTACGGAAGTGAGTGACATCGTTTCGACCCTTTAAGGCATTCGTTCGTTCGTGTCCGTTCGTTCGTTCGTTCGTTTCGTTCGCGTTCAAATTTCAAATTTGCAAGATGAAAAATTAATTGCAAAAATTCATGTACAGATGAACAACTTATCCCTTTGACATAGTAAACGCCTTTTTACAAATAACAACGCTTTGTGATCTGCTTTTCTCTTGGATGTTTACGTTGTAGATTATATTTCGCAGTGGAACAAGTTTGGTCTCTATGAAATTGTTTGGAAACTGAAATATTAAGGTTTTATCCAACGTGAAATGGAGGAGACGCTCACAACAATAATTTTTGAATAACTAAAAATTGTCATTTTTGTCTCCAAAACGTGCATTATGCACCCCCCCCCCCCCCTCCCCACCATTGAAACGAGCTCCACAGGCCGCGACAAATCAGCGGCCGGCCAAATTGTAATTATTACAAAGGTGTTTTATAAAGTTAAGTTGTGTTGACAGTAAATATTTAACATGTGATGCATAAAAATTTAATACGCTGTCCAGAATAAAAATAATATTTACCTTATCTTCCAAATGTAGTGAGCAGCCGCTTAACGTGAAATTGAGTATTACAATTGTAATGGCCGATGGTGGTGATAAAAAAAAAAGAAATGATGAGAACAACTTTTTTGCAAGTTGAAGAAGACTCAACGTTAAAATAAAATATATTATTTTTACGATGAGCTTTCTTCAACTTACAAAATAGGTTGTTCTCATAATTTCTGTTTTTCTAAATCAACAAAATGTGTCAAAGATTATTTACGTAATTCACAAATAAAAATGTTTGTGTTAAAAGTGTGTCCTCGCGATTGTTGTCTAATCATTCCCTGTCACACGCCCTTCTATAAACACATCCAGCATGCAATGACAACATCTCCAACGTTAGACTGTGGACATGTTTGTGTATTGTCGCTTGCTGCAGATAACAATGTGACATCTGCCAGCCAGAAAGGGTGCTATCATCAAGTTATCTGTTTTTACAAAAACGTATATAAGGAGAGACCCACTGGGTGGTTGCACATTCAAAGAAAGTCTGAATTGATAGAAACATCAAACAAGAAACATTTTTAGCTGTCCATACGATGCAAAGGTAAGTTTATTTATTTTCGAAACATTTTATTTAGTGTTTCAGTAATTTACAAAATTTTAAATTAAATTTTACCTTAACCGTTTTGCTTCTACAAATATATTTTCATCAACATTTATTTAATGCATTGTTAGTCTCCGAGGAAATTTTTCTCTTTTCTTTCCCCGGGGTACAATTTGTTTGGTTTAGTAATATTAGAATAATTGTTGAGTTTGCCAATTGTACTAATATTGCGTCATGAAGTCGAATTTGTCATAATAAATTTTATAGCAATTAAATCACTTCTAATAATGAAATTAATCCTAATCGTAGAGCTATACATAGCCGGTGGGGGTAGGACGTGCCAGTCAGCATTTCTCGGAACATTTGACCCCTACGAAAGTCTAAAATATTTTTGTGGGGAGAGCATTGTGTGTGTGTGTGTGTGTGTGTGTGTGTGTGTGTGTGTGTGTGTGTGTGAGGGGTAGGGGCAGGCAGGCAGGCAAATTGTAGAGATTAGTTTGTGTACCTTCGAGCGCAAAAGTTGTGATTACTGTTTTGACACCTCTGTAGACTGCACGTATGATTGAAATATTTTTGTATTTTTTTTAATTTTTGCCTCCAAAACATTACGTATTATCCCCTTCCACGGAACGAGATAGGGATAATAATGAGAGATAATAAGTTGTGTTTCTGAGGTAAAAAATGAAATCTCTTTGTGATTAGGTTATCGATTTATTGTTCCATATTATTTGGCTGAAGACAAATAGTAAGAAATTTCAACTCGAATAACCCCTGATATTCATTTAACTCTTCTAGAACCATGGTCTACTTTAAGATGATGATAAACCCATTTTGACTTTGATGATGAAAATCCATCTTGAAACACAGTGGCGGGAAGATTGCTCTGAGACCTGTACAATCGTGTATCAGTGACGGGGGGGTGGGGGGTAATTCTGGTACTTGTTTTCAGTGACACCTACCGATAATGATCCAGTCAGGACATTTTCATCTGACTTGGAGTTTTAGATTGATTCACTCTTGCTGGTAATCATTACGGAGTAGATTTGCTTCTTAATTCACACACCCAGTAGGTTTAATGCAAATGGACGCCTGTGGCTGAAGAAAATATATATCTTCTTTTGGGATCCCTCGCCCAATCGGTTAGCTACGCGATTTACCTGTATATCACACCACAGCATAGCACTGGTTTAGTACATTACCAAACACGCGGCTAAAAAAATTATCTTACGACTCCATACAAGGTCCTTCCAATGAGGTGCCATAAGCTTGTTTTTAGAGGCCCAATTGAAAAAAATGAGATTTTAGTGGGGATTTTGTGAATAGAGCGGGCCAGACAATGGCGGAAAACCTACCTGTTTTGCCATTCCTTTCTCTTGCATACATAAATCCGAAAATGGAACACCTGAAAAAAAAATGTTGCCGGAGAAAAGAGCTATTTACGTTACATTTTTTTCTATTATGTACAGAACAGAAGATAATCATTATAAGTTTTAACATGATTCAATAAATATTTTCGACTTTCGGTTTATTTTCAGAATGAGTGAAGAATCATTTAAATACCCAGATGGTATTGAAGTGAGAAATGGGATTATTAGTCGACGAAGTGACGTTTCGAAAAAGCTGCCCGTGTATTCCAAAATCAGCAAAAAGTTCCATCCAAGTGCAACATCCACGCCATCAAAGAACCCACAGAATTCAAAATCTCCACGAAATGTGCGTAAGACTAAAATGTGTAGGACAACAAGCTACCATAACGGCAACTTGCCTCGTGCTTGTTCAACATTCATTGAACCTGTGGTGAATATATCTAAGTCTTCTTTCAGGGAGCAAGAAAATTTTGAATTTATCCCTATAGCTTCATCATCGTTTAATCTCCCGGTGTTCGAAGAAACCGAACGCTTGGGGAAGCACAAAAAAATTAATGACGGCTTTCAGTTGAGCTCCAAGAAGTCTCGGCGTATTATTCTTCAGCTCCGGGACAAGAACAGCCATAGATGTTCATTAAATGAGCAGCACACAGAAAGACCCTTACAGAGAGGTATAAAAGTAAACAAACCCAGAAATAAAATAGGTTACATCAACGGAAGACGAGTATTTGCTGTGCCGAAACGATTGGAGAAAGAATCATTTAGTTGTAATGAGTTCTGTTGCTTGGACTTTTATAAACCTCGTATAATCAACGCAAAGAAATATAAAAGCAAAGGAACTGTCATGAAGAAATTTCAGAGATTGGGACATTTCATGAAAAATAGAATATCAAATAAACTTTTTAATTTATCTAATCTCATTGATCTATAAAGCCCAATTGTAATGTCAAATCGCCTTTAAAGGCATTAAAGCATTCGATGCCAACACACCAATTCTTTGGGAACTGCCTTTTTAATTTCCCTAAATACACATGAAATGGTCCTGTGGATTTTATCTTGGACGAATGCACTCTCAGAGACGTTTACATTATATGTTATTAACAGAAACAATCATACTGTATTAACCGGTCAAATTTGTACTGAAGGTGTGGTGTGTGCTTTTGTGTTTGGAATTTATATTCAATTAAGAGGGTTATTCAATTAGACGATATCCAATTTAGTGGTTGCTCTGCATTATTCAGCTGTTGCCGTTATGTCTGCAACATCCATTTTGATTCAACCATTATTTTGTAACACTGATTGTAAATATGATGTTATTACGACTTCAAACTGATATTACTTATAAACTTTGATAAAATAGTGCTTTTTGTATCAGAGCAAGATTATTTCACTTGTTATTTAATTTCTCAGTGCTAACAATTGTTATGTACAGTGTTTGTTTTGTTTAATTAAATAAATTTGTTATTACCTAGGATCAAATTCTCGTATTTATTATCTTGGTCCCAGCAACATTGATCGAATACTTCTGTGTGGTGGACGGTTAAATTGACGCATTGTTTGTTACCGATTCAGTGGCCATTTTGTAAGAGCTCCTGCAGACATACATATCCAGCGTTTTGAACTGATGGAAACCCCCTTCTATAATTCCTATAAATCCCAAAATCCCCGTACTTCAACCAAACACGTCAACAAAAGCTTGAGATGCATTGGAAACTTTTTTCGGCAATTAGTTCACACAGCGGGCCAATATACAAACTTTGATTAAAACTACGAAGGTCTTGGGCACCATGCAAGCTGTTGGGCGATTCCAGCAACTGTTGAAATTCGATCTTTGTTTTAAAATTTGAACATTTATTAGATTCTCTCATAATAACCCGTGTAAGGGTGCATGAGGTGCATACATATGGACAAGCATATGATTGATACACGTGATGGTAGATAAATAAATCCATTGTACAATAATCACCACTGCCGTGGAGAACAAACTCCACGGGTCAATACATGCCCGATCACCACCAATCCAACGAAGGTCCGCGCTCACAGTTCTGGCCGCACATCCTCTATCATTCAGTTTCCCCAAATAATATTCACGGCACATCCCGTGCGCCATGTCGAGGGGCTGATATATAGCTGAAAACGTATCATTCATAAAACGATGCACGCACACCCACATTTGACAAGTAGTGATCAGGTATGCATTGACCCGAGTGGTACTATACATGAACTATCAAAACTTTTACTCGCAGTGTACATGGAAACATCATATTTACCATACCCGTGCAAAAGCCTGGTCACGTGTCGGTAAAATTAGGAAGAATAAAGTCATATCAGATCGTAAAAGTCTGGAGTAAATATATTCCGCTCTCATTCGTCATTCACTCGTATATGCAAAAATGGACTGGGAGAACTGAACTGAACTTGATTCGATGAAGAATGAAGGCAATGAAATATTCGAGTATTGTGCCCGGTGTCTTAAGCGCATGTGTGTTCAATATGTAAGGGGTGGGGGGGGGGGGGGGGGGGGTATTAAACATGCGTTATTTTTCGACACTATACCATTCGTTGTTGGTTCTTGATTACTTACCTGTATTTTTCCCGTCTGCTTACTGCATGGAACTTAGAAGTAAATCTAACACCGTTTCCTTAAGGCCGCACACAGTAGATCTTCTGTTTCTCATGCCATTTTTGTTTTGTAAAATTGCGCGTGGAGTGACGGTCTTCTACTTTTTTTGTAATTTATTCTTTGCCATCAAAAGTTCATGTTCTTGGTTTGTTTTATGCCTCATTATCTACAGAATAGCATGGATGGTGGTGTATTACGTCTCTTATGTGGAAGAAGGCTTTGCAATGCTAAAGCATTGCAAAACCTTGTTCCACTCAAGGGCCAAATTTATCAGTTTTAATTCCTTGGATAAAATATCAGATATAAACATTCAATTTTTATTTTTTGAAGTTTGCATTGGTTTTAGAAGAGAGCATGCGACAGCCAAAGGGACCATCTGGGAGGGCCTGAGAAACAGATTTTCAACATTGTTAGGCTTCATACTTCTATAATCAAAGATTATTCAACCTCCAAATGAGGGTTGCGCCACATTACTTTACTGAGTGAGCATTTAAGGTACTCCAATCACTTTCCGATAGACGCTATTATAAGTTACAGGACGTTCAGGTGGCGGATACGGTATCATATGAGGCGAGGTGAAAACAATATTGGACGAGGCGGTTCGCCGAGTCCAATATTGTTTTTGCCGAGCCTCATATGACACCGTATCCGCCACCTGAAAATCCTGTAACGTATTTATTATGCCAGCGGAAACAAAATAACATTCAAATTTGAACGCCGGCACATTTTCAAAACTGGTGCAAAACGCTATGTAAGTTGTAACAAACGTGCACAGTTGTCTCCCTGTTTGTGTATAATTTCCTTGACAACACAGACAACAGCGATAGACGCTTTTCTTCGTACTGTCACTTTGTCTTGAGTGTGCAGAAAATGTCCGAAACGTCCGATTTTATAGAATTCGAACAAAATAAATGTATCTCGCATCTTTTCCTTCATAGCTGTGATTCATTTCTTACAATTTCATTATAGTGCAGTCGCTATTTTTAAAAACGAGAGAAAATGAGACATATAGACACGGAGGGACGTTTGATTGATCCGTTATCGGTAGATCGAATACAGTAGTATTTCTCACTTCAAATAATTAAATTTACCTTTAGAAAATAAATTTCACAATAAATTTATTATAAAACGAGAGAAAATGAGACATATAGACACGGAGGGACATTTGATTGCACTGCAATTTCTTCAATATGGATATAAAAGCACCGCGAGGTGAGGAAATTTCCACGTCGAAACAAAATGGCGGTACTGACCTAATACGAGTTTCGTATTAGGTCACCTCGGGCTGCAGATGACCCAATACGGCTCAGTACCGTCCCACTATAATTGTAATTTTTCGTAATTTGACAATCGCAAGAGCACCGTTAGAAAAGCATAATGCCATGGCCGAAGCAGGGAAGGTTCTTTAGCGAGACTTAAGATTGAAAACTAGGCCCAAAACTGAACATTCTGACAAATGCTCACGTGACCTATGGTGGCTGCACGTTAGAAATTTGCTCTCGCTTTCAAAGTCATTTTAATGTCTATTTTCGTATAATGTGGATCTCATCATTGTGATAGTATGTAGTTGAAGCATTGTTGAGTTCATCTTTTATGTGACATTTGGAGTTCTATGTGATATGTGATGGAAGACTGGTGATATGGAATCTCATCTGTTCGCGATCTGATAATGGAGTTCTGACATTTTGTTTTGTTTACATTGGCAACGGCCTGTTGATGCTCCTCGACGGGTTCAATTAAAAAAGATTCGTGAGTAATGTGTTTATGTGGTGAACGAGGAGAATTTTATCCTCGCCTGTTAACGAACTTCTCTGGTCGAATATTATTTCGAAGAACACTATTCTGAGTTTGAACTTGGTCTTTTAAGAAAAAACTTGGTCTCTAAAGAGAAAACTCCACAATTAACTGCTGTTGATTTTGAACTCAGCTGTACTAAAGTGATCTTTCGACCTTGGTGTTGACGAACTACTGATGCGTGTTGGTATCGCTCCTTTGTCTCCGTGAGTCGCTGTTCGTAATTGTGCTATCACCTTAAAACGCTGACAAAAACAATCTAGTGAGCAGCAATTCTATTAATAAATATGGGGGATTCCAACGCTGCAACTGATATCACTTCTTACAATGATGACGATATGGAAAGTGAAAGTAACAAGAGAAATAGATCGGCAGTGTGCATGACACCTTCTCCAGCTGGTAAAAAGAAACCACGGGAATGTACAAGTTCTGACGAGGAGCCCGACCTTTTCGATTTTTGGAATTCTGACTCTCCCAGCCAATACGAGACTCAGTTGAGCCCTGACGATCGGTTGACCATTGCACTCACCAGGGTACTTCGTAATTCATCTGTTAGGGAGTCCCTGAAGTCCATTTTCCCCGAGGCTGCGAATGAAAGGATTAGTGATTTAGAAAAGACTATTGAATCAATGAAAGACGAGCTAAATGCCAAAGACCATAGACTTCAGGAACTCACGGACAGGGTTGACGACCTGGAACAATACGGCCGTCGTACAAATTTACGCTTATCCGGTATCACAGAAAAACCAGGAGAAGATACGGACAGTATTGTTGTAGACCTTGCCAACAAAATAGGCGTCAGCATATCGATTGAGGACATTTCGAGGAGTCATCGAGTGGGCCCCAAGGTGGTTAATGGAAAGCACATGGAGGCACGTCCAATTATTTTCAGACTCAACAGTTACCGAGTTCGTAACAAATTGTACCGTTCTCGAACAAAACTCAAATCAGTTAAGGCTGCTTCGGACTCTAGTCGCCAAAGACTCTACCACCCTGGGATATTTATTAATGAAGATCTCACTAGGTCGCGAGCTTTTATAGCTCGCAGAGCTCGTCTCATGGTACGTGAGGGGAAGCTGCAGGACTCCTGGACCTTCGACGGAGTCATCTTTGTAAAACACAAGGATGGCTCCGTAGATAGGATTACGAGCCCCTGGCAGATGGACGGCGTGGAGAGGAAGTACCGAATTGTTCAAAAAATTAATCTCAATACTTCTCAATCAACTATGGTTGATTAGCTATTGTTACCCAACTGTCAATTTCTTCTCTCGTCTGTTTTGGCGTCAACACACACAACTACTTGGTGAATTTTAGTGCCAGACTGCTGATGTTAACAACACACACAACTGCTTGGTGAATTTTAGTGCCAGACTGCTGATGTTAACAACCCCTTGCCTAACGCATACGCATATATAGCTTATTACTCCTCACTGGAACTAGCCCATTGGGCACGTTCCAATGAGGGGTCATAAGCTGTGTTTTTGAAAAAAAAATTTTTTTTTTTTTTTTTTCTTTCTTTTTTTAATGTCAACACACGCAACTATTTGGTGAATTCTAGTGCCAGACTGCTGATGTTAACAACCCCTTACCCAACGCATACGCATATATAGCTTATTACCCCTCATTGGAACGAGCCCATTGGGCACGTTCCAGTGAGGGATCATAAGCTGTGTTTTTGAAAAAAATTGTTTTTTTTCTGTTTTTTTTCTTTCTTTTTTTTAATGTTTAGGTATTCATGAATTTATTTTGAAGGTGTCATCTTCTTCTTTTTTGGGGTGTGGGATTAACTCCGATTAACAGTGTGATTACTGGCATTTGACTAGCTACTGTTACATAACTGTCATTTTTTTCCCTCGTCCGATTTGGCGCCGACACATGCAACTATTTGTGGTGATTTTTAGTGCCAGACTACTAGTTTTAACACCCCCTTACCCAACGCATACACAGCTTATTACACAAACTGGAGCGAGCCCATTGAACACGTTCCAGTGTGGGGTCATAAGCTGTGTCTTCGAAAATTTTTTTTTTTTTTTTTTTTTTTTTCTGTTTTTATGTTTAGGCATTCATGAATTTACTATGAAGGCGTCTTCTTCTATTCTTGTTGGGAATGGGGTTAACTCCGATTAACAGTATGATTACTGGCTTTTTGTTTTGGGGGTGTTGAAACTGGGTGAAACTTTGCCCCAGTCATTAAGGATATTGTGTCTAAAATGTATCTTGAAGGAGTTGAATGCATTTAGATAAAAAAAAACACAGTTTGTTGCCCCTCATTGGAGGGAGCGCTTTCAGCTCGTTGGGTCATAAGCAGTGATCTTGAAAAAAAAAATGTTTTTTTCCTTCTACTTTTTTCTTTTGTCTGCTACTTTTGTTGGGTATGGGGTCATAGGACGTGTTTTGGGGAAAAAGAATCCAATTATTTAGTTTAACATTTTAGCCAAAGTAACGACCAAAACCGGCCAGCTCTATATACAAAAATATGCGGTCAAACATGTTTCTATTTCAAGATTTCTGACTTGAAAACATAGCTTGTTGCCCCTCATTGGAGGGATCTCTTTGGGATCGTTCCAATGAGGGGTCATAGACCGTGTTTTTTTTTTTGTTTTTTTAGAAAAAAGAATTCAATTATTTAATTTAACACTTTGGCTGAAGTAACGACCAAAACCGGCCAGCTCTATATAAAGAAATATGCGGTCAACCATGTTTCTATTCCAAGTTTTCTGACTCGAAAACACGGCTTTGCCCCTGATTGGAGGGAGCTCTTTGAGCTCGTTCCAATGAGGGGTCATAGGCCGTGTTTTGGGGAAAAAGAATTCAATTATTTAGTTTAACACCTTAGCCAAAGTAACAGCCAACCCCAGCCAGCTGTTATATACAAAAATATGCGGTCAAACATGTTTCTATTCCAAGTTCTCTGACTCGAAAAAACGGCTTGCTGCCCCTCATTGGAGGGAGCTCTTTGAGCTCGTTCCAGTGAGGGGTCATAGGCCGTGTCTCGGAGAAAAAAATCAATTGTTTAGTTATCCAAGAATTTATTTTGAAGGTGTCGTCTTCTACTCTTGTTGGTCATGAGGCTGTGTTTTTAAGAAAAAGGAAAAAAAAGAAAATTAACTCCGATTAACGGTGTGCTTACAAGTATTTTGTCCAGGTGAAACGTTGTCCTAGTCATTAGGGATGTTCATCATCCCTCGGGTAGGTCGATTGGCAATGGCATTGTTTAACAATTATCTAAAAACACAACCCACGCATTGAAACCCTTTGCCCAACGTAACGACTAACACCGGCCAGCGTTATACACAAATTTGCATTCGGACTGTTTTTTTTTTTTTGCTTTTTTTTTTTTTTTTTTGGACTCGAAAACATAGCTGATTACCCCTCGTTGGAAAGATCTCTTCGATCGTTCCAATGAGAGGCCATAGGCTGTGTTTTAGAAAAAGACTAAAATAAAAAAATAAAAAAGTACAATTAACTCCGATAAACGGTGTGCTTATTAGCATTTTGTCTATGTGAAATGTTGTCCTAGGCATGAGGGATGTTCTGTCCTCGGGGTGTTTTCGTCATCCCTGGGGTAGGTCGATTGGCAAAGGCATTGTTTAATTTTTCTGTTTGATTTTTCTTTTTCCTTTTTTAAATGTTTAGCTATCCAATAATTTGTTCTGAAGGTGTCGTCTGCAGCTATTGGTCGGCAAGGGGTTATCTCCGATTAACGACAACAATGCTTCAATTCAGTATCTATTAATTATCAGTATCTATTAATTATATTCTTGGCTCGAAAACATAGCTCATTATCCCTCACTGGAAAGAGCTCGTTGAGCTTTTTTTTCCTTTTTCAAATGTTTAGTTATCCAATAATTTGTTTTGAAGGTGTCGTCTGCTGCTATTGATCGGCATGGGGTTATCTCCGATTAACGGTGTGATTACTAACTTTTGTCTAGGGACTGTTGAGACTGGGTGCAATTTTGTCCTGGTCATTAGGAATGTTGGGCGCCTTCTTTTTCCCTGGTGTGGGGTTCGCAAGTAGCTATCAAAGGCTTCATATCGATCGTCTTGTTCTTCTGCTTGAACACGATTCATCAACTATTATCAACTGGGACGCCCTTATCTCAATCCATCTTGCAAGCAATTTCATTTGGATAATCATATCGCAGTTATTAGTTTTACTGTCACCGGCATTAATGCCAGTCTCTGTGTTCACAATGTAACTTTGGCCCTTTGGGCCCCAATGACCTTCCATCAGCCCACGATCCTTCTGATTTTTCTTAATCAAGGATTGCAAAATGCATAATAACATCATGTGGCGTAGACCAGCCCGAAGGCTACCCGAAGGCTGCGCGTCGAAAGTGTTGATTGGTCTGCCCTTAAAATTGAAAATGGACTCTCTTACCTTAGTGGACTGAATTGATATGGAGGATGGCATTGGGGATCAAGGTGTCAACGTGACCAGCTGAGATTCTCCTCCTTCTCGTTACTATCAATATTATCACCATTATTATTACCATTATTATTACCAATATCACAGGTAATATCGTCCTCCTCTGGAAACTCACCTGTTGCAAGAAGGATTAAGCCTGTAAGATATGGGGTGGATCCCACTTGTTAGGTACCTCCGCAGCACAATAGCTACACCCTTCTGACAATTTTCGATTTTTCGTGTCAGAAGGGAATATGTTTCCCTCATTGATTTTTATTCCTTGGCGCAATTACAAAGCTTGCTAGTGGTACATAAAGCTTGATGAATCCTGTCCAGCCAAATATATTACCGTCTGTATCTCATCTCCTCGATTGTGCATATATGTACGATTATCATAACCCACAAGTATAGTACATATATTTATGTGTGTAAAGATGTATATATATATATATGTGTGTATGTATGTATATGTATATGTATATATGTGTACATGTATATGTATATATGTGTGTGTATCCGTGTGTGTGTTTGTGTATCTGCATGTATATATGTGTGTATATGTGTACGTGTGTTTGTGTCTATGTATATCTGAGAGCATATATATGTGCACATACACGTATGTGTGTAGAAGTCGGCCCAAATAGTCAGTAACTAGTAAGTATAAACCCTCCACCACCCATCCCAGATGATGTGGGCCGACATTGACAAAGTCAATGATGGTCTATATCTTCTGGAATGCGTGATGGCGTGTCCTTTTGCTCAGTTCCAGGTTCCTGAAAATGGACTGTATATATGTGTGTGTATCCGTGTGTGTGTGTGTGTGTGTGTTTGTGTATCTGCATGTATATATGTGTGTATATGTGTACGTGTGTTTGTGTCTATGTATATCTGAGAGCATATATATGTGCACATACACGTATGTGTGTAGAAGTCGGCCCAAATAGTCAGTAACTAGTAAGTATAAACCCTCCACCACCCATCCCAGATGATGTGGGCCGACATTGACAAAGTCAATGATGGTCTATATCTTCTGGAATGCGTGATGGCGTGTCCTTTTGCTCAGTTCCAGGTTCCTCAGGTGCGTTATGGAAATATCACTTGGGGGCAACTGTGGTTCAGAATGTGGTTCGCTCGGGTGAACTTGGAACTAGCGGGTGTCAACTGTGTCGGTATATTTATGTTAGAGCCTGTGCACATGCGTATGTGTGTGTACGAGAGAAAAAGAATGCACAGGTTGTGTTTGAGGATGCGGGGCAGCGTGTGCGTGAGAGGGTGTGCGAGTGTGTAGATACGCTTGTGCGTGTGAGAGGACGTATATGTGCATATATGCAGCCTGTGCCAAGCAGCAATAACACAACTCTATTATTTTAGCAAATATTAGAGTCTTCCCTTTTTTGTGTGTGTGTGTGTCTCCTCACCTTTGGTTTGTCGCTTGCGTCACAATTCACCCACTCCCGATTTATTCTACGTATGATATCCACTACTATTTTGTTATTTAGTTTGACATTTGACTTTGAATAAGTAGTTCATTCCTTCGGAATATGAATTGTTTTTCCAGCTTGTTTTCCTTATTTTTCTTTACTATTTTCTCTTGCTTGTTTCTTCTGAGTTACCTTCTCCACTTTCATCCAAACTCTCGTATAAAGCAACCTGAATTCAATTCGCACCACTGCGAAATGATCCTGTCATTGAAAGTTACCAATCTCCGGGCATCATGCATACGTGTGTATTATTACCACCCACAGATTACATAATGTATAGTCTTGAGTCTTACCGCGCCAGGATTGGTACATTCAATACTGTAGTTCATGCTCGCGGCCTGAAAAGAAGACTAACAAAACACCAGTCCCTTTGTGCTCTTGTGTATCTTTACATGTGGTTTATTCGTATTAAGGTCCAGATCAGCATTACTGTAACATCAGCCCTGTTTCATCTTTTATTCAACAAATTTATCCTACGCTGCCAATGCAGTAATGATCTTTGTACGAATGTTGAAAGACCCAATCTCCCACCGACACTTAATGTACCATATACAATGCCAACTTCCTCAGCCATCTGTTATTTTATATATTTTATGACTTTGGTATTGGCTGTGGTCTTGTTATTGTCCGGAGACATTGAATCAAACCCTGGACCAGACTCTGTGTACAGAGAAAATAACCATGATGCATTAAAAATCGTTCACCTGAACATCCAAAGCTTGAAGCCTAAAGTAGACATTGTTCAATATGAATCATCTTCCAATGATATCTTAGCATTTACTGAGACATGGCTTCAATGCTCGGACCCAACATCAGATATTATGATCCATGGCTTCCAAGAACCTGTACGATTTAACCGTTTGTCGAGGGGAGGGGGTGTTGCCGTCTACGTGAAAGACGGCTTGTGCTTTCGGCATAGAACTGATCTTGAGGTGAATGACATTGAATGCATCTGGGCTGAAGTGTTCATGACCCATGGTACGTCACTGCTGCTAGGAGTATTTTACCGCCCACCCAGTAGTCCCTCAGATGTTTGGGATAAAATTACGGCATCTATTGACAAAGCCAAAGATACCTTAATTTCAGACATAATTATTACTGGTGACTTCAACGACAACCAATATGGTTCTCCCAATGGTTGCTTCCGGGAACTAAGTAATTATTTCAATCTTAGACAGCTTGTGGAAGAACCAACATGCTTTACCGAATCATCTGCAACTCTGATCGACCTATTTGCGGTTAGTAATACTGTACATGTACTGGAATGTGAAGCCCTAGAACCACTTGTACCTGACATGACTCGCTATCATTGTCCAATTTATATTGCCATTGAATTCAAGAAAGAAAAGCCTAAAAACTTTAAGAGACGCATATGGTTGTATGCAGAGGGAAACTTTGATGGTCAGAACACTGCATACAATAACGTAGACTGGGAAAGACTGCTTGCTCATTCGTGCCTGGACACTGTAGTATCCACCTTCACCGATCAATTACTCGAAACGGCATCTAAATTTATTCCCAACAAATTGATAACCTCTAGGGCTAACCAGCCTAAATGGATGCATAATCAAATTCGATTATTAATAAGGCAAAGAACACGTTTATACCGTAGAGCAAAGCGCTCTGGCCAGCTGCAAGACTGGGCGAGATATAAGCATAAACGAAATGAAGTCGTATCAGCTGTTAGGAAAGCCAAATCTACATATATATCAAAAGTCCAATCAGAACTAAGTTGTCCGGATACACCATCGTCAGTGTGGTGGAAAACATTAAAAACATTTATCTGTAAAAATATCCATGGAATCCCGACTATAAGTCACCTCAACAAACTCTATTCAACCAATCTAGAAAAGGCGGAAGTGTTCAATGATTACTTCTGTTCCATTTCGACATTGGATGACACTAATGCATCCTTGCCAGATTCACCCCTGCCTACCCTACAATCGCTTGACAAAATAACACTTGAAAGCAAGGAAGTGTACGAAGCAATCAAGAGTATTAAGGTATCGAAGGCGTCTGGTCCTGGTCTAATAAGTCCCAGACTTTTAAAAGAATGTAAAGACTCATTGTGTGACCCACTTACGGCCCTCTTCAATAGGTTATTAGATAACTGTTACTTTCCAAATTTATGGAAAAAAGCCAATGTGACACCGGTGCTGAAAAAGAATCCGTCTAATGTAGTTACTAACTATCGGCCAATATCTTTGCTTAGCTGTACTGGTAAACTACTTGAAAAATGTATCTTCAAACGATTATGGCATTTCTTATGTGATAACAACATACTAAGCCAGTTTCAGTCTGGTTTTACTCCAGGTGACTCTACGGTTCTACAACTGACAGACCTCTATGATGAATTCTGTCATGCTCTTGACGAAGGAAAAGAAGTAAGGGTCGTCTTTTGTGATGTTAATAAGGCATTTGATAAAGTTTGGCATGTTGGTCTTATTCACAAGCTCGAGAGAATAGGAATATCTGGTGACTTGCTTTGTTTCCAAAAATCATACCTTTCTGATCGGTACCAGCGCGTCCTTGTAGCCTCTGAGGCATCTCCTTGGAAACCAATAACGTCTGGTGTTCCACAGGGTTCTATCCTTGGTCCCCTGTTATTCCTGATTTACATCAACGATATTACTGTAAACCTACTTAGCAGCATACGTTTATTTGCAGATGATACATCCCTTTATCTTATAATTGAGAATCCTGACCAAGGTGCCATCATACTCAACCGTGATTTAGCCACAATTGAACATTGGGCTAAAACTTGGCTCGTTGAGTTCAACCCCCATAAAACGGAAACCATGATCATATCACGTAAAAGTAACGTTCCAGTGCACCCACCAATATATTTAAGCGGAACTCAAATCTCGGAGGTGTGTAGCCACAAGCATCTGGGTGTAATTTTGAATAAAGGTTGTACATGGAACGACCATATCAATGATATGTGCGCTAAAGCCTGGACACGTATTGACTTGCTCAGGGCCCATAAGTTTACACTTGACCGGAAAGTCCTTGAAAAGATATACTTCGCATTTGTCCGACCTCTTTTAGAATACGCTGACTCTGTCTGGGACAACTGCTCAGCAACTCAAGCTGCTGACCTGGAGAAAATACAAGTAGCTGCAGCAAGAATAGTAACTGGCGCCACTGTGAGCTGCAGAAAAGAACTTCTCTACACAGAAACTCAATGGGATTCACTGGAAGAAAGACGCCGAAAGCACAAGCTTATCCAATTTTTTAAGATGTATCATAAATTAACGCCTCCATATATCTCCAACAAGGTGCCACCAGTTATCTCATCTATCACCCAAAACCACAATCTGCGATCGGAAAATAACCACCGTGTTCCTTTTTGCCGCACCAATTTATATAAGTCCTCGTTTATCCCGCAAGTTACCGACCAGTGGAATGGAATACCCCCCTCAGTAAGAGAAAATTGTTCCCTCATAAACTTCAAGACGTTTATAAATAGTGCGAACCTGCGACCACCAATTTTCTACTATGGCGCCAAATCTCGTGCTGCCCATATTTATCATTGCAGGTTACGCCTGCATTGCAGTAATATCAACGCCCACTTATACGATAATCATCTCTCACCATCTCCACGTTGCCAGTGTGGGGATCTTGAAAATACTGAGCACTTTCTTATGCACTGCCCAATCTATGACGATGCTCGTGATTCCACAATCAATACATTGTCATTTACTTTTGAGCTCTCAACACTTTTATTTGGATCCGAACATTTGAATAACAATGAAAACTTTCTTGTCTTCAGAGCTGTGCAGGACTTCATCATGGTGAGTGGACGTTTTAATACGTAACAGTGAGCCCAAAGACATTTTGGTATTATTTGCCACACATATGGGCCACCGTTACCGATTTGTTCATTGAGGCTGCCCTATTGAATATTCTGTGATAGCCAACATTGAATTCAGGTTGTTTCCCCATTTCCTAGTTAACCCTTTACCCAATGTAACGGTCAGTGTTATCCAAGAAAATCACCATTTAACCCCCTTCATATTTTCAGTTTTCGCCTCGGGAACATGGCTAGTGACCCCTCAATGGAACGAGTTCGATGAGCTCGTTCCGGTGAGGGGTCATGGGCTGTGCTTTTGAGACGGACATTGAACATTTCTAGTTATTCAAACATTATTCTTCAAGTGTCGTCTTCTACACGTGTTGGGAAAGGGGTTAAGTTCCTTGTCCCTTTTTATTCTTCTATTCTCTCTGTTACTCTCCTTACTCTCTCTATTTCTCATGTTTAAACAATATTTTAATTAGTGTTTCCAGCTACCTTTAAACTTCGTCAGTCTTCCCAAGGAGACAGCTTATACAAGCTAAAAGCTTAATGCTGAATCCTTCCAACAAATCTCGTTCTTGACACATAACTTTAATGCATACCATTGTATTACGTATTCTCTGTAGCAACCATCTTGTAGATAATGATATGTATGTATCATATTTTCTCATGAATAAATATTGTTTAAACTAAAACTGAACATTCTCAAGTGCATATACGCATATATACATATTGAGCAGACAGACATTAGTGAATTTATTTTTCTACATAAACCCGAGACAAAGATGTTAAAGAATCTTTTTTTTTTTTTGTTTTCCTTTTTTTTTGGGGGGGGGGGGAATTAAATCAAAGGTCAAACATTATCAAGAGCATGTACGCATACATACATATTGAGCAGACAGACATAATCAGGCAACAAGAGACAGGTCAAGAAATTTATGCAAGTGTCGTTCACTATCCGGGTTGGGCAAGGGTTTTCTACAGTGGAAAGGGAGCAAGCCGTGTGAAACACAGCCTTTAAAACAAAGCTCGCGACCCCCACTGAAAGAATCGAGCTCATCGAGCTCGCTTCAATGAAGGATCACAAGCCTTGATCCTGAGCCCAAAACTGAAAACGTTCAAATATTAGGGAATGTCTTTTTGTTAGAGGCAAACTGCAGTTACAATTGCAATTATGACAAGTTTCTCGCCAGGAAGCGGTCGTCCAGTCGGCGATGAGGACCGACACTGGAAAATGAAAAGAATTGAAAGTATACACTGGTATCACATTGGTTCCAGAACCATCTCGTGGGTTAGGACGAGAAAGTATATCGGATCTTACCGACGGCTTGAAAACAGGCGCAATTCGAATTTGTCCTTTACCCAACGCAACGGTCAAAACTAGAAAAGAGTTCGAAGATATACAATGGACTCATGTAGGAGTAGGTATAAAAGGCCGATTCAAACACAGATGACGATGTACGTGTACATGTACACGTACATCGATGTACACCTCCATAGGATTTAGTGTTAAAATCGTGTATCTGTACACGATTTTAACGTTTTTTAGGGTGTTTTAGAATCGGCTTTGCCGATTCAAAATCACTGGATTGTATCCAAAAGTGACAAAAAGCGCATGAAAGTTTACGTATTTGTACATGCAGCGTTTTGTGTTTGAATCGGCAATGGGTTTCCCCATAGGATTCAGTGTTAAATTGCGAGCAAAAAACGTTTTGTCGTTTCTAAATCATCATCTTGTCGATTCTGAATCGTCCGCGTCCGTACACGATTTTAACACTGAAACCCTATGGAGGCGTACACGGAGAACCACTTGCGGATTTTAGGTCGGAAATCGAATCGTGTACGGTACACGGAAAAGAGGTGTTTTTGAACCGGCAAACCCACTGTCGCGTTTTCCTGAAGTAAAACTAACACATGTTATCGTTATGACTGAATGAGGTTTTCGTTCAAAAGAGTAGACTATAAAATATGAGCGTCAGTTTTAAAGAGAGGAGTTGCGTGAATGTAAATCATCCGTTCAAAAGAGTCGACTATAAAATATGATCTGTAAAATAGACATTCGTGTTTTGCGTTGATGTAACGGAGAGAAATTGAGTTTTAGGCATCCGTTCAAAAGAGTCGACTATAAAATATGATCTGTAAAATAGATATTCGTGTTTTGCGTTGATGTAAGGAAGAGAAATTGAGTTTTAGGCATCCGTTTAAAAGAGTCGACTATAAATATGATCTGTAAAAAAATAGATATTCGTGTCTTGTTTCGATGTGACGAATTCTTGTGAAGTAATCTTAATAAACACTTAATGGAATGTTTGAATGAAAACATGTTGCTTTATGTTTTTGTTGTGGCGTGAATGAAGGTTTTTTCGTTTTAATGGATCGTTTTAATAATGTTATAATAAAACGCATTTTCCATTCAATTAGGTTTTGAGTGGTAAAATTTTTAATATATTCGCGATAACGATCAGATAGAGAGATTTGAAATGAATGAATGAATGAATGAAATCCCTTTAACGTTAAAATTAGAAAAAAAACAGTTTCTTTTATGCGCTAGAATGTTTTTGTAACTGTCATAAAAGGTTCTCTCTTAATTCGACACTGAGTGAATGTTTTTTTGATATGTGAATGGAATTCCTTTGACAAACGTAGATTACTCTCAAAATGCGTTAAATCAGAAACCGGTTTGTCATGTACTGCTTAAAACGTATTTTAAACTTTCCCAATTCAATCAATACTGAGTTGAGATGTGAATATTTTTTAGTTTATTATATTAAAGACGGAAAGATTTTTATTAACTTAAAAACATAAAAAATATAATTAAACATTTAATTTTGAAAATAATAAATAACTCGCATTTAGCATACTTAAAGGAACATTAACAATTAAAAACGAAAAATGTTTTTACAGATGGATTCTAGACGCCGAGATCGAATTTTAGAGGAGTATGAACGTGCTAAGAAGAGCATTCAGTCGGCTGACAGAAGCAGACGTCTTGGTGAGATGGAACTCAAACGCGAAGCCGCAAAAATATTTAAACCCGTGACGGAGGGTCAAGAGCGAAGCAGGAAGGAGATAGTCGAAAAACTGAGACCCATAAAAGAGAGTTACTTGAGAATGGGTTCGTTGCCTCTTAGTTTTGGAAATCGGCATTCCGTTCAATCTACACCGGATTACGTTCCCACGGGAATTCAAACAGAGAGCGAGGCCGACACCGATGCAGCTTCGACTATCACCACTGATAGCGTCGCATCGTCTGATGATGGCGGTAAGAGAGATCTGTTGTATGGATTTTATAAGGATTCGGAGGGGAGAACTTTTGTCGGTGACACAGAAGTAGAAATTGGCGATGATGAATTGATCGTTGGTTCGAACAGATACGAATTGACTGATGGACTGTGCAGATTGCTCCTTTACGACAAGCCCAGCGATTACACGGAACAGGATTTCGACAATTACGGCGACATTCTGGTTCAGACCCACGCCATGAAGAGAAATAACGATGGCAGAGAGACGAGACTCAAAGCCAACAGAGGTTACAAGTGGACGAAAGTGGTGAAACCCATATGGGATATGAATAAGAAGTTCGTCGAATCGGTGACTGGCAAAGGGGTGAAAACCACTTTTCTTCCGAGCGATTCTGACGCTCTGTCTCAGAGACTGAGTTTGTTGATGGCGAGCAGACGGGCTGGTAACACAGGATTAGATAATGAGATAGTTACTATATGTGACGAATTGTTGAGACAGAAGGTTTTGAATAAAAACCATTATAAAAGGCTGATGAACGAATTGAAGGATTGATGTGTATATAATAAGTAGAGAGAAACAAAAACAAACAAACAAAAATAAAACAGTAAATTTTTACACTAGAATAATAAAAGTATTTAAACAACAAAAACGATTTACCAGTGAAAAAACAAAATATATTATAAAAAATAAAAATATGTTGGTGATAAAGAACAGGGGATACGTCAGAACTTACGTTCAAGGCGGTTCTGGCATCGTCGATTCTATAATGCGAGCGTTCACGAGCGATGCGGGTAGAAAACTCGCATCGACTGCGTTTGAGGTCGGTAAGAAGACGGCTTTGGATGCTGGTAAGAAAGCCGCTTCCGAAGCCAGTGGTAGGATAGCTTCTGTGGCTGGCAATAGGGCAGCCGACGCGTTGATCGACAAGTTGATCAGTCCGCCGGCGAAGCGAGCTGCGTTAGAGCGAACGCCGAAAAGTTGGAAAGACTTTAAGGATGCTGTGGTACCCATACAAGATTTAGCTAAAATGACGAGTGGATCAGGATTGAAGAGAACTCGCGACGGTGTTATATAAATAAATAATAATATTAAAAACTGAGTTTGAAAAACATATAAAATTTGTGTTTGAAAAGAATCTAAAATAACAAACAAAAAAATAAATAAAAATAAAACAAAGATGAACATTAAAGATATGTCTTGGAACGACGCCGCGACCAAGAGGTAGAATAACGAGTTCTTTCCCAAAAGCATAAGAGGCTTGATAGTGGGAAAATCGAATTGTGGAAAGACCAATCTGTTGATGAATCTGTTGTCCCGACCCGACTGGTTGGATTACGACAGATTGTTCGTGTTTGGCAAGAGCTTGTTTCAACCCGAATACAGATTGCTTCGACAGTGCATGGATCGTAGATTGCCCAAGGACGTCATAGCCAGAATCTTTGACAGCAGGGAGGAATTCGACAAGAGTGAAGCTCCTCTTTCGACCATTTTGCACGGTGCGGCGATGGAGCTGATGAAGAGAAATGCATCTTCGAACGTCGAGTGTCGATTTTATGAGAACGCTAGCGACGTTCCGGGTCCTAGAGAATTGAAATCGGAAGATAAGAATCTCATGATTTTCGACTATCTGCTTTTGGAGAGACAGAACCGATGCGAATCGTATTACGTTAGGGGTCGACATAGCAACGTGGACTGTTTCTACCTGTCGCAGAATTATTTTCGATTGCCCAGACAGACGATAAGGGAGAACGCTAATTTTCTATGTCTCTTTCGCCAAGATCTCAAGAATCTCAATCACATCTACGGCGATCTCGTCGCAAACGACATGAGCGCGGCGGAATTCAGGAGATTCTGCAAGAGGGTTTGGAATGGTGGACTTTACAATTTCGTCGTGATCGATTTGACAAGTGAATTTAAGCGCGGAAAATATCGGTGCGGATTCGACAAGTTTTATGTTTCTGATGATAATAAGATAGAGCGTGAAAATAAAAAAATTTAGAAAATAATAAATCTTCAAATAATTAGTTTTGAAAAAAATAAAAAAAAATAAAATTAAAATATAATGTTGGAACAAGGAGAATTGTTAGAACGGATAGCCGAGAATACGGCTGCAAAACAATCCATTCAAATCGTGGTGAGTGGCGATTCGACTCGATTCGCTACAAAATTCGAACCTTCCATCGAATTGAATAGAGAGAAAAGATACGAGATGGCGTTGGTGAATCTGGAGACTTATTATTCCTTTCCCAACGTCACCGAAAAGAATAACTCGTTCAAGTATTCCGACGGAGTGGATTGGTTGGAGATTCGAATTCCCAAAGGGAGTTACGAAATAGAGGATTTGAACAATTACATTCAGATGCGAATGAAGACGGATGGAAAGGGAATCAACAATATCAGACTCGCTCCCAATCCTAATACCTTACAGACGATGTTGGATTTGGAAGATAATTTTCGAGTGGATTTCAACACGGACGATTCTATAGGCAAGATGTTGGGATTCGATCGAAAGATGTATCGAGGTCACGTGGCATCTGAAAATACGGTCGACATTCTCGCAGTCAATAGCATTCTGGTGAATGTGGACGTGATTGTTGGAAGCTCTGTGAATGGTAGCGCTCAACCGATGATCTATTCCTTCTTTCCAAACGTGTCGCCGGGTTATAAGATCGTGGAGCGACCTAGAAATTTAGTTTATCTACCAGTGATTTTAGACACGTTGTATAGTCTCAAAACCACGTTGACGGATCAAAATGGTGAACTGTTAGATCTTCGCGGAGAGAGGGTGACGATACGATTTCACATAAGAGAAATATAAAATCAAACAAACAAAATATTGTGTATATATATATAGATAACAAAAAATAAAATAAACGCAATATTAATTTTACAAAATTATTTTAATATAAATAATTATTATTAAACAAGAAAACAATTGAAGTAAATTATATTTTGAAAAAAAGAATTTTGACAGAATACATGATTAAAAACGTGAACATATCCGCAGGACAGCGGAAGAAACTTAAGAGAGCGTTAACAACTCGAGGCGAGGCGGTGAGATTCAAATTCACTCACGAATATCTGACGAGAGGCGGTCAGGATTCGATCGCCTGGACCAGAAGTCAAATCAAAAGGATGGAGAAAGCGATTCGCGATGGAAGAGGGTTGACGGTGAGAATGAGTCCCGCTCAATTGAGATACAATTTGAGAATGAAAGGCGGTTTCCTACCGCTATTGGCAGGAATCGCCGCAAAAGCATTACCCTTCACCGCAAAGGCACTACCCTTTCTCGGAAAGACTCTCGGCATGGGAGCTCTCACGGGACTCGCTAGTTCGGCAGTTGAGAAATTAATGGGTGGCAGCGGACTGTTTTTGAAGAAGGGAGGAGCCGTGTGTCGCATCCATGTAGATGACAGCGGTAAAGGATTGTATCTAGAACCTGTTAGAGGAAACAGTCTCTATCTGAAGAGTGGACAGAATGTTGAGCGACTCGGCAAGGGTTTGTTGCTCAGTGAGAATTCGCCGTTTAAGAATATACCGATTTTGAATATGTTATTATAATATAAAATTATATGATTAAATAAAATATAAATCATAGAAAGTATAAAATAATATATAAAATGGATAAAAAGGTGGAGAAACAATTAGACAATAATGATGAATATCGCGAGACAGAGTGCGAAAAAAAATATGTGGAAAAATGGTTAGACGCTAATGATGGATATCTAAGGAAAGAACTGATGAAAGAGTTAGATAAACAGCGGGATAGATGGTTGGAAATGAAAAGAATGAGATGCTTTCCACCGTCACCACTACCTTCTGAAGAGAATGGTAATGATGTGAGTGTTACCAAGAGATGCACAACATTCGTTCATAATTATGATTCGGATAAACAAATGTGTTGTTATAAAAAAACGTATCATGTTACAAAAAAAGAAAAAAAGAAAAGAAGAATCAATGCTGAAATTTAAGAAAAAAGGAAACGTTATTATAATATATGGTAATAGTGAAGCAGGAAAACAAAAAAAAAAGTAATGAGATCTAAAGATGATCTCATTACTTTTTTTTCCTTTTTTCTTCACTAAAAATCAATCTCTCTGTTGTTTATATTTCCAAGCTCGTTATTAGCATGTTGACACTCGTGTTTTCAAGATGATCTCATCACGTTTTTTTTCCTTCTTCTTCGCTAAAAAAATCAATCACTCTATTGTGTATATTTCCAAGTCCGTTATTAGCATGTTGACACTCGTGTATTCTCCTTTTTCGAAAATGTGTTGAATGTTTATCTTTACTCTTTTGAGTTTTGTTACTTCAGTCAACTCGCTCACACCACCCAATTTCTTCACGAGTTTGAATGAGATGTTTGGAAATATGTAACTTCCATAGGGCAATGACAAATCGTCCTTGTCGAATTCTCTATCTTCAGCGATGATTATGTTCTGCAGATCGCTTTCGTACTCATAAAACAAATCGAGCGCGGCTTCGTCCAATTTCAAAGGCATGCGATATTTGTCATATTTGTGCTCTAAGCCCGTCATCTCGACCTCATTCAATTCGATGGGATCATGTCATTGTAATCTATAGATTTTAAAACCTAATTTCTTACACATTTCGACTCATTTCAATTA
Organism: Pictodentalium vernedei; assembly: GCA_031216915.1. Classification (NCBI taxonomy): domain Eukaryota; kingdom Metazoa; phylum Mollusca; class Scaphopoda; order Dentaliida; family Dentaliidae; genus Pictodentalium; species Pictodentalium vernedei. The sequence continues at coordinate 513,808,358 of CM062297.1, forward strand.
GGTGTCTTTTAGGTGTTGTTGTCGTCATGATCGATTATTTGGTTTTTCTGTTTTATGAATTCTTGCAAATAATGTATATTTTAAATTTTGTATTTAAATAATAATTTGTTAAAAAGTTTGTTTATTTTTTTTGCTCTTTATATATATAAAAAAAAGTTGTTTTTTTTAATTTTAATTTTCTTTAATGTAAATTTTTTTAGTAAATGTTTTTTCTCTTTATATATATATATAAATAAAAAAGTTAAATTTTAACATTTCAATCTCTCTATTGTTTATATTTCCAAGTCCATTATTAGCATGTTGACACTCGTGTATTCTCCTTTTTCGAAAATGTGTTGAATGTTTATCTTTACTCTTTTGAGTTTTTTTACATCGGTGAACTCGCTCTCACCACCCGATTTCTCCACGAGTTCGCATGAGATTTTTGGATATATGTAACTTCCATAGAACAATGTCAAATCGTCCTTGTCGAATTCTTTATCTTTAGCGATGACGATTTTCTGCAGATCGCTTTGATAGTCGTAAAACAAATCGAGCATGGCTTCATCCAATTTCAAAGTCATCTTATATCTGTCGTATTTATGCTCTAAGTCCTTCATCTCGATCTCATTCAATTTGATGGGATCGTGTTGTTGTAATCTATAGATTTTATGACCGAATTTCTTATAAATTTCGACTCGTTTCAATTTCAATTAGCATCTTTTAGGTGTTGCTGTCATGATCGATTATTTGGTTTTTTTTTGTTTTATGAATTCTTGCAAATAATGTATATTTTAAATTTTGTATTTTAATAATTTGTTTAAAAAAAGTTTTATGTTTTTTTTTTTGCTCTTTATATATATATAAAAAAAAAAAAGTTTTTTTAATTTTAATTTCTTTTTGTGAAAAATTTTTGGAACAATTGTACAATACATTGAATCACGCAAACAAGACATTATCTCAATTCTTGACTTTAGAAGATTTGATTCGATTCATAAAAGAAGCAGACGAGTTTTAGAACGTGCAAGACTTCAAACGTTTAAAAATTGGCCTTCGGATCTTGCAGTTATCATCATCTATTGAGAAGGAATCGGGTGACATGAACACGTGTCTGCTTCGTGGAAATTTTTTTGAACCTCATGCAAGACTTCGTGTAAAAGTCATAAGAGTTCTATTTGTCTTGAACCTTCTTCTTCTTTTTTAATAGTTCGAACGACATTGTCGATTAATTTTTGTTCGCTAATAGTATTACGATTCGATTTTTTATCGCAAATTGTATCGTTTCGTTTCGAAACGCGTAAATATAAATTACGATTTTTTCCTTCTTGGTTTTTTGGAGAATAACGATTTATTAAACAACATTGAAGTTTATGTTGAGATTCCATCGTGGATGTTGTCGTCATGATCAATTATTTGTTTTTTTTTGTTTTACGAATTCTTGCAAATAATGTATATTTTAAATTTTGTATTTAAATAATTTGTTTAAAAAGTTTTGTTTTTTCTCTTTATATATATATATAAATAAAAGGTAAATTTTTAACATCCTTTTTTTTTTCTCGTATTAATTCAATTTTTTTTCACGTTAAGGAACATAAAAAAATTGATTAATTTCATCAAAAAAAATATTTTTCACATTAAATAAAAAAAACAAAACTTTTTAAACAAATTATTTTTATACAAAATTCGGAAAAAAAAATAAAAATATTCTTACAAAATGAAGCAAACAGATAAAAAAAATTGGAAAATTTACATGAGAAAACCATACCTCAGTTAAACGAGATTTGTAAACTATTAAAAATTTCACATTTCAGAAATCATAGAACTAAATCCAAAAAAATTGAAGTTATACAGAAATATTTGCGAAACGATGGAAAGGCAAATGAAATGCCGATAGCAACGACGTCAAAAAATGCATCGGTTGTGAAAAATGAGAAGAAGAAGAAAAAGATAGTAAAAGAAATTGAAATGCCGAGGTTGAAAAAAACCAAAAACATTTCGATTGTGAAAAATAAGAAGACAACTAAACGAAAAGCCATTGAAGAAGAACTTCAAGTTTCCAAAGAAAAGAAAAGAAAAACTAAAACGAAAACGAGTGATGCACTTCAGATCAAAGGTATTTTTAAAACTTTCGACGTGGTTCCCTCATTGAAGAAAATCGATTCGAAATTGTTCATGGAACGTGTGAAGAAAAAAGTATTGGATTTGTTTCGCAAATACATGAACGTGGGACTAAAAATTAAGATGATACTCCATTGTGTGATGAATAAAATCGATGTGAAGTCCAGTGAGAGCATCGTGAAAAATGCATATTTCAGATCTAACGTCGAACCCGTATTTCGAGGTTCAGATTTATCGGACATTTTCGAAAAGATGAAAGACAAGATGTTGATGTCTCTCGCAAATTATCAACATGAAGGTAGTAATTGGACGTTTGATGAGGTGTTGAAACACGAAATTCACATAACTGAAAACGATTCGTTGAAAGGATCTTCCTACGTGGGATAACCGTATTTCCTAGCTAAAAAACATGCCGTGGTCAACGTGAGAAATAAAGATGATCAGTGTTTTAAATGGGCAGTCACCTCCGCTTTATACTCTGTCAAAATGAACCCCGATAGAGTTTCTCATTACGAGAAGACTTCTAAAAATCTCGATTGGACCGGAGTGACTTTTCCAACAGAGTTAAAACACATCAAACGTTTCGAGGTTCAAAATCCCAAAGTAGCAGTGAATGTCTTGGGATACAACGATGAAAAACGAACGATCTGTCCTCTCAGACAGACTTCATATCACGAAAGAGAAAAGATGATTATTTTATTATTGATTTCGAATGGTGACAATCGTCATTATTGTTGGGTTAAACATCCGAGCCGATTACTGTCAAGACAAAATAATAAACATGAACATAAGGTATGTTTATGTTGCAACTGCATGAACATGTTTAAGAGTGAAAAATCGTTAGCGAAACATCAGGAATATTGCAACAGAAATCAAGGTGTCGCCGTCGAAATGCCCAAACCTAACACCATCGTGAAGTTTGAAAATCACAATAGAAGGTACCATTCGTTGTGTACGCCGATCTCGAATGTTTCACTGTGAAAATGAGTTCCTGTCAACCCAACGCTCTTCAAAGTTACGGCGAAAGATATCAAAAACACATACCTTCGGGCTATTGCATTTACGTGAAATGCACTTTCGATCCGCAACACGACATGGGTCCCTTCACCTACATGAAACAGTATGAAGACAACGACGTGGCCCAAAGGTTCGTGGAAGAGTGAGAATCGAAAATTCAAATGTTATACGACAAATTCAAAACTCCGGCGAAAATGATCATCACGCGAGAACAGCAGGACGAAAATTACAGAGCCACCGAATGTCACATATGCAGACAATCGTTCAATGAGAATTCAGAGGAAAATAAGAAGGTCAGAGACCACGATCATTACACGGGTCTGTATCGCGGTCCGGCTCACAACAAGTGTAATTTAAAATATCAAGATGCCACTTTCTATCCAGTGATGTTTCACAGTCTCTCGGGTTACGACAGTCATCTGTTCGTGAAAAATCTCGGCACCTCACATGAAGAATTAAATTGCATCGCGAACAGCGAAGAAAGATACATTTCTTTCTCGAAATGGAAGCTCTTGGAGAAGAAATGAGTAATCGTTGGAAATACGTTGGAAGAAAAAACGAAATCCATTCGTAGATGCATACGTTTCATCGACAGTTTTAAATTCATGTCGACCGCTCTGGAAAAATTAGTCGATGACATGAGCAAGGATAAATTTAAAATCATGAGCAAACATTTTGGAGAACGAGTAGACGTCATGTTGAGGAAAGGAGTCTATCCTTACAATTACATGTGTGATCTAAAGAGATTCGAAGACACTGCACTACCTTCGAAAGAAGATTTTTATTCAAAATTATACGAATCCGACATTTCCAACGAGAATTACGAACACGCCAAAAACGTGTGGAAATCATTCGATATGAAAACCATGAGAGATTATCACGATCTCTATCTGAAGACCGACGTTCTGCTCTTGGCAGACGTGTTCGAAAATTTATTTTCGAGACGTCTGTCATCGAAATTACGATCTGGATCCCGCTTGGTATTTCACCGCACCCGGTCTGGCATGGGATGCTCTGTTGAAGACCACCAAAGTTCAATTGGAATTATTATCTGACGTGAACATGTTGCTCATGTTCGAAAGGGCTGCGAGAGGTGGCGTCTCGATGATCTCTCACAGATATTCTGAAGCTAACAATCCCTACATGAAAGAAGGTTTCGATTCGAAACGGTCGCCTAAATACATACAGTATTGGGACGCTAATAATCTGTATGGTTGGGCTATGAGTCATCCTTTACCGATTGGAAATTTCGAATGGGTGAAGGAACCGGAAGAGATGCAAAAATGGAGAGACTATCCTTGCATTTTAGAAGTCGATTTGAACTATCCTGAAGAATTACACGATCCACACAACAATTATCCACTGGCTCCCGAACGAATGGAACTGAACGAAGGAGACGAGGAAAAACTCATTCCCAATTTATTTAACAAACGTAACTATGTCGTCTACAGCGAGAATTTGAAACAATATGTCAATTACGGGATGAAATTAGTCAACATACATCGCATCATTCAATTCGATGAAGAGCCTTGGATGAAAAAATACATCGATCTCAACACAAATCTCAGAATTCGAGCCGAGAACGATTTCGAAAAAAATTTCTTCAAACTCATGGACAACTGCGTGTACGGTAAATCGATGGAAAAGATCAGGAAGAGAACCGACGTTCCACTCATCACGTCTGAGAAAAGAGCTAAAAAATTAGTAGCGAAACCCAATTACAAACACAGAACCATATTCGACGAACATCTAGTGGCCGTTCACATGCAAAAGACGCACCTGAAATTCGACAAACTGTATTATCTCAGACCGATCATCTTAGATATCAGCAAGCGATTGATGTACGAGTTTCACTACGATTACGTCAAACGAAAAGTTGGTGATAAAGCCAAACTACTGTTCACCGACACAGACAGTTTAGTTTACGAGATAGAGACGAAAGACGTCTACCGAGATATCTCAGGACGAGCAATTATCCCGTCGATCACCCGTCCAATATTCAATCGAACGACAACAAGAAGGTGTTGGGTAAATTTAAGGACGAGAGCGGCGGTAAACAAATCGTCAAATTCGTGGGCTTGAGACCTAAACTGTATGCTTATCATATAGAAGATGAAGAGATCAAGAACCGCAAAGGAGTTAAAGCATGTGTGGTGAAGAAAAACATCTCTTTCCAAGAGTATAAAGATTTCTGTTAGGAAGTGGTCCGGTGTATAAGACTATGAAATCGATTTGAAGCGAAAATCACAACTTGTACACCGAAATAGTCAACAAGATTTTGCTGACGGCCGACGACGATAAGAGATTCGTGTTAGACGATAAAATAAGCACTTTGGCACTCGGACATTGGACTGTGGATCTAATTAGAGATGATATGAATGTGGATGATTGGATTCCAGATATGATTGTGGATGATAAGATTCCAGAAAATCAAGAGGAATTAGATGGATTCAAAATTATAGAAATCGATAGAGATGGATTCGAAATTATAGAAATCGATAGAGACATCGAGAGAGTTAGTTTAAAAAGAAAAAGAAAAATATAAAAAAAAAATAAATAAAAATAACGTCATTTTAGTGAATTATAATATAATAAATAAATAATAAAATATATACGCATTTATGAATAAGAAAATAAAGATATCCGTAGAAGGTGTCGTCTTACCTAACGAATCCCTATCCAACATCGATCTGTTGAATGCAGCAAAAGATTTGAAAATCAAAGATTTTCTAGGCGTGTTTTCCAGATATGCCTTGCTGAAGAGAAGACCTCGACAATCGGAATGTGGAATTTTAAGTCTACACGATTCATCGGGTGAAGGCACTCACTGGGTGGCGTGGATCAAGAATGGGAAGAAGAAAAATTATTATTTCAACAGCTACGGAATCTCGCCGCCAAAAGAAATAAAGAACTATTTCAACAAATCGATGGTTTGTTACAACACGGAAGAAGTGCAATCACCAAATCAAGTGTTTTGCGGTCACCTGTGTCTCTACGTTCTCAAGAGATGGTCTGAAGGAGATCGGTTTCAAGACATTCTCAATGATTTACATTAGAGAGAGATTTTTTTTATAGTATATATAAAGATAATAAATTATTTTAAAAAATTTTAATCGAATAAAAACGAAAAATAAAAATAACATAGTTCATTTTTTAATAAACTGCGTTTTGAATATATTTTTTCTAAAAAACAAAAAGTCCCCACAACAACATGCCAGTCAATAAATTTGGTAGAAGTGACGACGAAAAAGTCAACCTAAGAAAGAAGAGGAAGATGTTCGAAGTCGACGATGGTTACGACATTGCCAACTTGGACGAACATTACGTTCGGAGATACAAACCTCGATAAGAACCTTTGAACATGAATGATAAGAAGCTCTACAATCTTCCCAAGCCAATAGATCTCGCAGATGCTGCGACTAAAAAATACGTCGACGCGGGAACGCCGAATTCGAACGAATCATGCTAGATAATTACGTGGATAAAACCATGACCGATGATCTCGATCTGAAATCCAAACGTTTGGTGAACGTCGTGAATCCCATAGATCCCACCGATGCCACGACCAAGAAATACGCGGACAACTCTCACGTGAGATTCAGGGAACACCTGAGAAATAGATACGTTCAGAAAATGATGCACTCGGAATTGAACGCCAATTCTAACAAGATAACGAACGTGGCCACTCCCACGAATCCCAAGGACGTGGCGACCAAACACTACATAGATCTGGAACAGAGAAAGTCTGACAGACGAGAAATGAAATCGGATCTGAATGCGGGATTCAACAAGATATTGAATCTGTCGAAGATCGATGACACGGATGCAGACTCAACCGCGGTCAACAAGGGCTATGTGGATTCTGCCATGATATGATCACAAGAATACCTAGAATCGCAAGTGGACGATCTCTACCTGAACAAACAATCTGGCGGAACCATGGACGGTGGTATCGACATGAATGGTAAGAATTTATTCGGACTCAGTCACGATCCCGAATTCGATTCCAGCGTGGTCAGCAGAAAGTACGTGGATGACAACTCGGTCTGGAGAAAGGGTGACATAATGGAAGGTAAACTAGACATGGGTGGACACGCGCTCACGAATCTACCGGATCCCGTGAACATGACGGATGCCTGCACCCTGATTTCGGTGGTGGAGAAAGTCAAATATGCTAGACAATTGATCACCGTGTGGGCCGAGGAGGCCGGCACCTTAGATGAAGGAAAAGCTGAGTGGTCTTTCAGAAATGGAGGTAGCGGATCGAAACATGGTCAGGTGGGATATCCCATGCTGCTGGGAGGTGAAATCCTTCGAATGAGTCTGGCTTCCTCGTATTTGAATAACAGAGCAGTCGTCAATCTCATGGTGAATGGAGTAGAGAGTGATAAGAGATACAGCATCGAAAAGACTGAGAATCAACATGCGAATGTTAGCACGTTCGGCACGCCTCTCAAAGTGAACGCCGGAGACAGGATTAATTTCGTTATGAAAACCAATAATCCCGAAGCTGCCACTTCCATGGTGAGTCTACTGATCGAATTAGTTCCTTTGAACAAACAGTGAACGCGTGGAAAATAACGAATTAAAAAAAAAAATAATGTGTGATTTATTAAAAACAAAAAAAAAAAGTAATGAGATTTAGAAAGATGTTCAATCTCTCTAGATCACATTACTTTTATTTTTTTTTTTTTTTTTTTTTTTTTTTTTTTTAATAATTACTCATTACTTTTTTTTTATTTTTGTTTTTTTTCACACTCGTTTCTCATCGAATGATCGACATCTTATTTCCATCCGATTCGAATTATAATTCTCTGTCTGACAGGACCAGGGTGAAGGCTTCGGTTTTTCTTGGAACGTTCGTATCGAATTGCATCTTGATCTGAACGTCTAAGACGCTACTCTTGAGTCATTCACTCTGTTTACTAACGTCGAATACGAACATGGGATACATCGACTTGTATTCGCCGGGAGATATGTTAGGGTTGCTCATCAATTCGTCTAGACCATGATACTTCTTTCAAAAATCAGTGGCGTCGCCATACAGTCTGCAGAAATCGTTCTTGTCAAACGATGTATTGTAATCGATTCCTGGATATCTTGTGGCGTTCAGAAACACTTGCATGTTTCTCAAACTGCAGTGATCGAACAGCGACGCATTCTTTTCCTGAGACCCGTCCCTATCAGTCTGAAACGCAACCATGATGAAACGCGGTCTCTCGGAAGCGGATTTCACAGTCAATCTTCAATCGAAGTTATTCGTGGAGGGAGGAATGCTAGCCGTGTCGCACTGTCTCATTCTAAATCCCACGGGTAATTTACTCTTGGATTCTATGATCTTGTAGAGACGCGCTTTTTCCACGATCAAAGGCTCCACGTGCAGAACGAACCAGGATATCTTGTGTAGAGTTATCTTACCCGCATTGGTCGCAGTGAGTCTCACTATTGCGTCGTCGTCTCCTTTACGAATCAACGTCAGATTGTGTTTGAATCCGCACATGATCTTGTTGTAATCGTCCGCAGATCCGAAGATGTGTTTCAAAGGTATCCTGAACGAAAACGTTCCTTTAGGTCTGGACGTCTTGACGACGTAGTCGAATATCGCGGCGGTGCCGGCGCTAGCAGGGCAGACGGTGTCTTTCACCCACAACTGATTAAGTCCTCTGGATTTCGAAAAATCATCAGGATACGTCAAGAGTCCGAACATCGTGGTGGCCTGACCGGAATGAAACACAGATTCTATCTCTTGTCCGGATAGCATGTATTTTATATTACTGAATAGATGCATGATGCCATTATTGGCTAGAGTAACCGTGTCGTCGTCGGCGTAGTCGCTCCCATCTTCCTTGGTGAGACGTCCCTGCACCACTATGTAACTCTCGCTAGGATGCATGAATAGATCTTATCTCTCCCGCATTGTTCAAACTCATTCTGGTTACCGGTTCGTATTCGTGAACCTCATATTCTTGAATACTTTCATCTTTCACTATGCTTTGTGCTATATCATCTAGTATATTTGTCATTTTAAAGGATTTTTAGTTTTTTTTTGTTTATTAATTAACTTGCTTTCTTTATCTAAAAATAGTTTTTAATTATTTTTTATTATTATTTTTCTCTCTTATATATATGTGTGTAAACAAGAAAATGTTAAAGAAAGTAAACAAAAAAAAAAATTGTTTTCTTTATCAAAACTTTGTCTTCTGTAAAATGTTGTTCGTAAAACTTTCCGATGATCTCTTCTCCATCTAAATCTTCGATTTCGTAAGTCACCGGATCGGTGTGAAATATTTTGATTATCACAAAGATTTCCGAGGTCCATCGAGGAGTATAACCCTTTTCGAAGTGCTTCTTATAAGCGTAGATTCTCACTCGATCACCGACCGCAAATTTCGGCGTTCTAGACTTCTTCCTGATCTTAGATCTTTCAGGATATAGATTCACATAGACTCGTTTTTCGTTTCGAGGATCGCCAGCTTCCGTGGGAGTCATCTTGATCGATCTGTGTCGCGTGTTGTTGTAATTTTTGACCAGACCGTTCAGAGCATATATGTATTTCTTGGTCGAATTCGCCGTGAAGTATCTGTGCATCTTTTCCTTCATCGTTCGATTCCAACGTTCCACTACGCTGGCTTTCTCTTCGTTTTCGATCGAATAGAGGTCTACCAATCGATGAACGTGCTTGTTGTAGAATTCCTTTCCCTTATCCACCCACAATATACTCGGTTATCGAGAAGACGAGTCGAACACGCTCTTCAGAGCCTCGGCGACTCAAGGTCCCGATTTATTCTTCAAAGCTCTTATCCAACCGTATTTGGAAAACACGTCGATGACCGTCAATAGATATTTGACGCCCTCGTTTAACCTCGAAAACGATCTCATGTCGACCAAGTCGGCAGACCAAATATCATCCAAACCCTTCACGAACACCCTTCTCTTTCGAAATTTACGCACTATGGGTTTGTGTAACTCCTCAGCCAATTCACTCGTCAATAATCGTTTCTTCTTCTTCTTTTCAGATGCACTTTTTTTTGAACGTCCCATCCGAATCGACGTTTCGCACCGATCAGATTGCCGACCAGCGAACGTTCTATCTTCTCTCTCCTGGTCGGATTCGATATGCCTCTCAATTTCCCCAACATGTTTTTATCGCAGACGTCGTTGCGAGTCTTGGTGTCGGGATGTCCGGCGTAGCACAGATCATGATCATACGCGGCCGCGTCCACCCTATTCACAGGTTTGCTCCAAGATTTGGGTGTCAGATCGGCGTTGAGTCTCTTGTTCAATTTCGTTTTGGGTCCCGTGAAACTATGACCCGGCAGATGCATTTCGAAAGGTAGATTATTGATCATTTTATTCACGATGCCTTTACCTTTGCTCGCGTTCTTTTTTTTTTTGACGAACCGAGTCTTGACAGAACCACACACGTCGCAAATTCCGCGAAGCATCTGTCTGTCGTTTTTAGTTCGCACTTCTCGAGAATTACTCGTCTCGGTAACTCTCTTACACTTTACGCAATACATTTTTTTTTTTTTAGAGTTATTTAAATTAATTTCGTTTTTTTTTATTTTATATATAAATTTAATAATTTTTTTTTAAAATTCTGTTCTTATTATATATATATTTTTTTTTTCAATCGCTGCTCTTGAGTTCTATCATCTTACTGAAATTCCTCCCTGGCCTCTTTCCTCCCCTTTTCCACGAGAGAATCCTTCATCTCTTCCTTGATGATCTGACGAGTCTTGATTCTCACGGCTTCTTTCATGGCATCGTATTTCGTTTTCTCGCCCAATATCGTGAAGTATTCTCCGTCCGATATCCTACCGTCTTTCAACGCCATCGAGATCATTTCGGATATCGTGTCGATCTTGGAGTCGGCCAGGACGCGAATCTTGTCATGTTTCCTCGCCTTCAGATATAATTTCCTACTCAAAAAGTTTCTGAGCGTGCTAAACAATCCGGCGGCGAGAGCCACTCCTTCTACGGTCAACACGATCGGAATGCCGATCGCGGTCGACAACAATCCGATGCCGGCCGCGTGTAAACCCATGGAAATCGTGATGAGTGTCGTGTCGATCGCGTTGACGAATTTCACGAAACGCGAATACTTCTTCTTGAGAGAACGGCGAGAATCTCTCTCTCGAGTTAAATACGCTTGGATTCTATTGATTTGATCGATGCGATACCTCTCTCCTCTTTCTTTTTCTTCTAGCGACGGTGCCGTCGACAAAACGCCGTTCGGCTTCTCATCCTCGTCGTCTACTAACGTCGGATACAATTTATTTCTGGTTCTCATTTTTGTATTTTTTTTTTCTTTTCTAATATTAGATAAAAATTTATGTGTGTATTTATTTATTTTCTATTCTCCCTTATTTTATATCAACAAAAAAACTTAGACGTATGCTTCCTTCAGCAATAATTTCATGATGCATCCCTTGTCGTCTAAAGTCAGACTTCTACGCGCCAATTTCAGTTCTTCCGAAACTGTGGGCTTGTCTTGATCCTTACAGAAGACTAATCTCTTCCAAAGCGTGATCACATCGTCGAATCTAACGCGTTCGAACGCCGGTTCCAAATACTTGACGACCATATCTTCCCTTTCCATCGTCAGACACGAATGATTCTCGTGATCGAAGTCTAGATGATCCCGACATCCGACGCATCGTTCTAACAAGATGGGACGTAGTTCGTCGTTCACGCAAATTGCGTATGCTCTCATCAGCATGTTTAAAAGAAACCTCGCTCTAATAGTCTGGGAAGCGCACATGATTTACGTATTTTTTTTTATTATCTATTCGATTTGATATATTATTTTTTAAATAACTATTTATTTATATATTTTTTTCTCTCTCCTATATATATATCAATCACTTTTTTTTATTTCTTCAGGAACATGTGTTAGTTTTACTTCAGGAAAACGCGACAGTGGGTTTGCCGGTTCAAAAACACCTCTTTTCCGTGTACCGTACACGATTCGATTTCCGACGTAAAATCCGCAAGTGGATCTCCGTGTACGCCTCCATAGGGTTTCAGTGTTAAAATCGTGTACGGACGCGGACGATTTAGAATCGACAAGATGATGATTTAGAAACGACAAAACGTTTTTTGCTCGCAATTTAACACTGAATCCTATGGGGAAACCCATTTGCCGATTCAAACACAAAACGCTACATGTACAAAAACGTAAAATTTCATGCGTTTTTTCTCACTCTTGGATACAATCCAGTGATTTTGAATCGGCAAAGCCGATTCTAAAACACCCTAAAAAACGTTAAAATCGTGTACAGGTACACGATTTTAACACTAAATCCTATGGAGGTGTACATTGATGTACGTGTACATGTACACGTACATCGTCATCTGTGTTTGAATCGGCCTTTTATACCTACTTGTAGGTTTCAGAACCATCTCATGGGTGAGGACAAGAAATTATGCAATATTTTTCCAAGGGCTGAGGGCAGTCACTATTGAAATTAGATTGTTACCCAACGCAATGGTCAATACCGGTCAATTCCACTCATAAGACCGAATTCGAATCCTACCATGTCTTCATCATTGGATCCAGAATTTCAGCCTACCAAACGTAGCCTATGACATAGCCTATGACCCCTCATCGGAGCGAGCTCGGTGAGCTCGCCCAGGCGAGGCATCTCAAGTCATGTCCTTGAAACCGAGAACGGTGGTTTCGTCACCGGAGACTGCTCGCCAGTTGGTGGTCGAGACCGATACTGAAGAAAGTAGATGATACCTACTGCTCTCAGCTGGGTGACAGATCTATCTTAAGATCAGTGACAAGGAAATAATGATACGATCTCTTTGACGGTGGAAGGCACATTATACATTTAGTACTACCTTATTAGTTAGAATATATAAGCGGTAAACAATTGTGTAGCTCACACTTACATCTGTATATATATGGTTTTCACGAATCGAGATTCCTCAGTAATCTTACAGTTGCAGGGAGGAAAAAGTGGACAGAGATTTTCAATCGGATCGCAACCCAGTTGTAATCCGATCGAAACTCCCAGTACACCACCCTTATGGTCTTAAAATTGTAAGATAAATGTCAGATAGAAGGTCTAGCCGCGGTTTATAACCTGTGACGTGTTTAGGTCAATGTTCATAAGAAGGCGGCCAAATTTGCTCTCTAACTCAGAAATTTGGGTGGGGTTTGTAATTCGCCTAACGGAGCCATCTTCGAACTTCACGAAGATGACTCCGTCAAAAGTCCACGATTCTTTCAGTTTACGCTCTTGCACAAGTTTTCTTGCGCGCCATGCTATAGAGGCGCGAGTTTTTGTCAAGTCTTCATTCAAAAAAACACCAAAGGTTTTGTGAGTTTCGCTTGATAGATCATTCCGTTCGAATCGCACAGACCTGAGCCTTGACTTGGCCCTATAAAGTTTGTCCCTCGTCCTGTAGCTGGTTAATTTGAAAATAATTGTCCTTGGTCTTGGCTGACGCCCACTGGTGACTTTTGCTCCGACTCTGTGGCTGCGCGAAATCTCATTCAGTGATAATGACACACCCATTTTACTGGCGGTCTCTAGAATGATATTGTCAGTGTTCTCGTCACTCGACTCCGGTAATGGTATTTTGTTACGGATTGCTCTCAAACTGAACTTTTTCATCGATATTCTGTGAAGGCTGTATATGTAAACAGTATTTATTTCCAACAACATGCAGTGAGTACAAAGATACAAAAGAAAGTGATGTGTTTGGGGGGTGGAAACGGATTCAGCAACAGGCTGTGCAGTTTACACAATGCTGTATCGATAAATAGGTTATCTCCACCTGATTTGGAAAACAGCTCTGTGCTATGGAGACTCCTATAAATTACTTCCGGTTGGTATTCGGAAATCTTCATTTTATAGCGTGCGTTTTAATTGAATTGCGTTGACAGAACTGCAATCATGGTAACGGAAAAGCCCGACTGCTGTGTAACCAGGCGTCAAAATTACACGGACAAAGTTGTCAATGGCGAAGTCGCTTTTGGGTGATGTGCAAGCCGATGTTGATTGTCATGTTGATTGACAGCATGCAATTATTTTTCTTGGGGAAGACAATCCGCGTCCACCATCCACCAACGTACGCCCGCTGGGATTTCTCCACTAGCAAAAATTTAATAATGTGCTATCAATTGGAGTCAAACTGTTTTCAATACTACAAATGCCAACCGGCGAAAGTTAATCCAAGAACGACAACTCACTTTCGATAGACGAAAAACCGCGATATCGGTCCCTGTCCTGACGCCGTTATGCAAGCCAAAGTACTGGGTGGCCCCAACTCATCAAAAGTGAAGTGTCCTTCTGAACCATGCAAGAGTACGGAAGTGAGTGACATCGTTTCGACCCTTTAAGGCATTCGTTCGTTCGTGTCCGTTCGTTCGTTCGTTCGTTTCGTTCGTTCGTTCAAATTTACAAGATGAAAAATTAATTGCAAAAATTCCTGTACAGATGAACAACCTATCCCTTTGACATAGTAAACGCCTTTTTACAAATAACAACGCTTTGTGATCTGCTTTTCTCTTAGATGTTTACGTTGTAGATTATATTTCGCAGTGGAACAAGTTTGGTCTCCATGAAATTGTTTGGAAACTGAAATATTAAGGTTTTATCCAACGTGAAATGGAGGAGACGCTCACAAAAATAATTTTTGAATAACTAAAAATTGTCATTTTTGTCTCCAAAACGTGCATTATGCACTCCCTCCCCCCCCCCCCCCCCCCCCCCACCATTGAAACGAGCTCCACAGGCCGCGACAAATCAGCGGCCGGCCAAATTGTAATTATTACAAAGGTGTTTTATGAAGTTAAGTTTTGTTGACAGTAAATATTTAACATGTGATGCATAAAAATTTAATACGCTGTCCAGAATAAAAATAATATTTACCTTATCTTCCAGATGTAGTAAGCAGCTGCTTAACGTGAAATTGAGTATTACAATTGTAATGGCCGATGGTGGTGATAAAAAAAAAGAAATGATGAGAACAACTTATTTGCAAGTTGAAGAAGACTCAACGTTAAAATAAAATATATTATTTTTACGATGAGCTTTCTTCAACTTACAAAATAGGTTGTTCTCATAATTTCTGTTTTTCTAAATCAACAAAATGTGTCAAAGATTATTTACGTAATTCACAAATAAAAATGTTTGTGTTAAAAGTGTGTCCTCGCGATTGTTGTCTAATCATTCCCTGTCAGACGCCCTTCTATAAACACATCCAGCATGCAATGACAACATCTCCAACGTTAGACTGTGGACATGTTTGTGTATTGTCGCTTGCTGCAGATAACAATGTGACATCTGCCAGTCAGAAAGGGTGCTATCATCAAGTTATCTGTTTTTACAAAACCGTATATAAGGAGAGACCCACTGGGTGGCTGCTCATTCAAAGAAAGTCTGAATTGATAGAAACAACAAACAAGAAACATTTTTAGCTGTCCATACGATGCAAAGGTAAGTTTATTCATTTTCGAAACATTTTATTTAGTGTTTCAGTAATTTACAAAATTTTAAATTAAATTTTACCTTAACCGTTTTGCTTCTACAAATATATTTTCATCAACATTTATTTAATGCATTGTTAGTCTCCGAGGAAATTTTTCTCTTTTCTTTCCCCGGGGAACAATTTGTTTGGTTTAGTAATATTAGAATAATTGTTGAGTTTGCCAATTGTACTAATATTGCGTCATGGAGTCGAATTTGTCATGATAAATTTTATAGCAATTAAATCACTTCTAATAATGAAATTAATCCTAATCGTGGAGCTATACATAGCCGGTGGGGGTAGGACGTGCCAGTCAGCATTTCTCGGAACATTTGACCCCTACGAAAGTCTAAAATATTTTTGTGGGGAGAGCATTGTGTGTGTGTGTGTGTGTGTGTGTGTGTATGTGTGTGTGTGTGTGTGTGTGTGTGTGTGTGTGTGTGTGTGTGTGTGTGTGTGCGTTTGTCTTACCAACTTGACGAGGTAACTAGACAAAAGAGTTTGCGTGTTTCGCCTTACCGAGGTACAAAAGACAAAAGGAACCCTTTACCTCGGTTGTTTTCCCAGAACTGTACCGGCAAAACGAGGTTGAAACCGTTAGTCCACACAAAGGACAGACAATGGGGTACCTCGGTATGTAGGGAAAACAAGACTCTGTGAGTGTGTGTGTGTGTGTGTGTGTGTGTGTGTGTGTGTGTGTGTGTGTGTGTGTGTGTGTGTGTGTGTGTGTGCGTTTGTCTTACCAACTTGACGAGGTAACTAGACAAAAGAGTTTGCGTGTTTCGCCTTACCGAGGTACAAAAGACAAAAGAAACCCTTTACCTCGGTTGTTTTCCCAGAACTGTACCGGCAAAACGAGGTTGAAACCGTTAGTCCACACAAAGGACAGACAATGGGGTACCTCGGTATGTAGGGAAAACAAGACTCTGTGTGTGTGTGTGTGTGTGTGTGTGTGTGTGTGTGTGTGTGTGTGTGTGTGTGTGTGTGTGTGTGTGTGTGTGTGTGTGTGTGTGTGTGTGTGTGAGGGGTAGGGGCAGGCAGGCAAATTGTAGAGATTAGTTTGTGTAACTTCGAGCGCAAAAGTTGTGATTACTGTTTTGACACCTCTGTAGACTGCACGTATGATTGAAATATTTTGGTATTTTTTTAAATTTTTGCCTCCAAAACATTACGTATTATCCCCTTCCACGGAACGAGATAGGGATAATAATGAGAGATAATAAGTTGTGTTTCTGAGGTAAAAAATGAAATCTCTTTGTGATTAGGTTATCGATTTATTGTTCCATATTATTTGGTTGAAGACAAATAGCAAGAAATTTCAACTCGAATAACCCCTGATATTCATTTAACTCTTCTAGAACCATGGTCTACTTTAAGATGATGATAAACCCATTTTGACTTTGATGATGAAAATCCATGTTGAAACACAGTGGCGGGACGATTGCTCTGAGACCTGTACAATCGTATATCAGTGACGGGGGGGGGGGGGGGGGTAATTCTGGTACTTGTTTTCAGTGACACCTACCGATAATGATCCAGTCAGGACATTTTCATCTGACTTGGAGTTTTAGATTGATTCACTCTTGCTGGTAACCATGTACGGAGTAGATTTGCTTCTTAATTCACACACCCAGTAGGTTTAATGCAAATGGACGCCTGTGGCTGAAGAAAATATATATCTTCTTTTGGGATCCCTCGCCCAATCGGTTAGCTACGCGATTTACCTGTATATCACACCACAGCATAGCACTGGTTTAGTACATTACCAAACACGCGGCTAAAAAAATTATCTTACGACTCCATACAAGGTCCTTCCAATGAGGTGCCATAAGCTTGTTTTTAGAGGCCCAATTGAAAAAAATGAGATTTTAGTGGGGATTTTGTGAATAGAGCGGGCCAGACAATGGCGGAAAACCTACCGGTTTTGCCATTCCTTTCTCTTGCATACATAAATCCGAAAATGGAACACCTGAAAAAAAATGTTGCCGTCGAAAAGAGCTATTTACGTTACATTTTTTTCTATTATGTACAGAACAGAAGATAATCATTATAAGTTTTAACATGATTCAATAAATATTTTCGACTTGTTTATTTTCAGAATGAATGAAGAATCATTTAAATACCCAGATGGTATTGAAGTGAGAAATGGGATTATTAGTCGACGAAGTGAAGTTTCGAAAAAGCTGCCCGTGTATTCCAAAATCAGCAAAAAGTTCCATCCAAGTGCAACATCCACGCCATCAAAGTACCCACAGAATTCAAAATCTCCACGAAATGTGCGTAAGACTAAAATGTGTAGGACAACAAGCTACCATAACGGCAACTTGCCTCGTGCTTGTTCAACATTCATTGAACCTGTGGTGAATATATCTAAGTCTTCTTTCAGGGAGCAAGAAAATTATGAATTTATCCCTACAGCTTCATCATCGTTTAATCTCCCGGTGTGCGAACAAACTGAACGCTTGGGGAAGCACAAAAAAATTAATGACGTCTTTCAGTTGAGGTCCAAGAAGTCTCGGCGTATAATTCTTCAGCTCCGGGACAAGAACAGCCATAGATGTTCATTAAATGAGCAGCACACAGAAAGACCCTTACAGAGAGGTATAAAAGTAAACAAACCCAGAAATAAAATAGGTTACATCAACGGAAGACGAGTATTTGCTGTGCCGAAACGATTGGAGAAAGAATCATTTAGTTGTAATGAGTTCTGTTGCTTGGACTTTTATAAACCTCGTATAATCAACGCAAAGAAATATAAATGCAAAGGAACTGTCATGAAGAAATTACAGAGATTGGGACATTTCATGAAAAATAGAATATCAAATAAACTTTTTAATTTATCTAATCTCATTGATCTATAAAGCCCAATTTTAATGTCAAATCGCCCTTAATGGCATTAAAGCATTTGGTGCCAACACACCAATTGTTTGCGAACTGCCTTTTTTAATTTCCCTAAATACACATGAAATGGTCCTGTGGATTTTATCTTGGACGAATGCACTCTCAGAGACGTTTACATTATATGTTATTAACAGAAACAATCATACTGTATTAACCGGTCAAATTTGTACTGAAGGTGTGGTGTGTGCTTTTGTGTTTGGAATTTATATTCAATTAAGAGGGTTATTCAATTAGACGATATCCAATTTAGTGGTTGCTCTTTATTATTCAGCTGTTGCCGTTATGTCTGCAACATCCATTTTGATTCAACCATTATTTTGTAACACTGATTGTAAATATGGTGTTATTTTATACGACTTCAAACTGATATTACTTATAAACTTTGATAAAATAGTGCTTTTTGTATCAGTGCAAGATTATTTCACTTGTTATTTAATTTCTCAGTGCTAACAATTGTTATGTACAGTGTTTGTTTTGTTTAATTAAATAAATTTGTTATTACCTAGGATCAAATTCTCGTATTTATTATCTTGGTCCCAGCAACATTGATCGAATACTTCTGTGTGGTGGACGGTTAAATTGACGCATTGTTTGTTACCGATTCAGTGGCCATTTTGTAAGAGCACCTGCATACATACATATCCAGCGTTTTGAACTGATGGAAACCCCCTTCTATAATTCCTATAAATCCCAAAATCCCCGTACTTCAACCAAACACGTC
This sequence comes from Pictodentalium vernedei, assembly GCA_031216915.1. Classification (NCBI taxonomy): domain Eukaryota; kingdom Metazoa; phylum Mollusca; class Scaphopoda; order Dentaliida; family Dentaliidae; genus Pictodentalium; species Pictodentalium vernedei. The sequence goes on from CM062297.1 coordinate 513,827,580, forward strand.
AACAAAAGCTTGAGATGCATTGGAAACTTTTTTCGGCAATTAGTTCACACAGTGGGCCAATATACAATCTTTGATTAAAACTACGAAGGTCTTGGGCACCATGCAAGCTGTTGGGCGATTCCAGCAACTGTTGAAATTCGATCTTTGTTTTAAAATTTGAACATTTATTAGATTCTCTCATAATAACCCGTGTAAGGGTGCATGAGGTGCATACATATGAACAAGCACATGATTGATACACGTGATGGTAGATAAATAAATCCATTGTACAATAATCACCACTGGCGTGGAGAACAAACTCCACGGGTCAATACATGCCTGATCACCACCAATCCAACGAAGGTCCGCGCGCACAGTTCTGGCCGTACATCTTCTATCATTCAGTTTCTCCAAATAATATTCACGGCACATCCCGTGCGCCATGTCGAGGTGCTGATATATAGCTGAAAACGTATCATTCATAAAACGATGCACGCAGACCCACATTTGACAAGTAGTGATCAGGCATGCATTGACCCGAGTGGTACTATACATGAACTATCAAAACTTGTACTCGCAGTGCACATGGAAACATCATATTTACCATACCCGTGCAAAGGCCTGGTCACGTGTCGGTAAAATTAGGAAGAATAAAGTCATATCAGATCGTAAAAGTCTGGAGTAAATATATTCCACTCTCATTCGACATTCACTCGAAAATGCAAAAATGGACTGAGAGAACTGAACTGAACTTGATTCGATGAAGAATGAAGGCAATGAAATATTCGAGTATTGTGCCCGGTGTCTTAAGCGCATGTGTGTTCAATATGTAAGGGGTGGGGGAGTATTAAACATGCGTTATTTTTCGACACTATACCATTCGTTGTTGGTTCTTGATTACTTACCTGTACTTTTCCCGTCTGCTTACTGCATGGAACTTAGAAGTAAATCTAACACCGTTTCCTTAAGGCCGCACACAGTAGATCTTCTGTTTCTCATGCCATTTTTGTTTTGTAAAATTGCGCGTGGAGTGACGGTATTCTACTTTTTTGTTTTGTAATTTATTCTTTGCCATCAAAAGTTCATGTTCTTGGTTTGTTTTATGCCTCATTATCTACAGAATAGCATGGATGGTGGTGTATTACGTCTCTTAAGTGGAAGAAGGCTTTGCAATGCTAAAGCATTGCAAAACCTTGTTCCACTCAAGGGCCAAATTTATCAGTTTTAATACCATGGATAAAATATCAGATATAAACATTCAATTTTTATTTTTTGAAGTTTGCATTGGTTTTAAAAGAGAGCATGCGACAGCCAAAGGGACCATCTGGGAGGGCCTGAGAAACAGATTTTCAACATTGTTAGGCTTCATGCTTCTATAATCAAAGGTGATTCAACCTCCAAATGAGGGCTGCGCCACCTTACTTTACTGAGTGAGCATTTAAGGTACTCCAATCACTTTCCGATAGACGCTATTATAAGTTACAGGCCGTTCAGGTGGCGGATACGGTATCATATGAGGCGAGGTGAAAACAGTATTGGACGAGGCGGTACGCCGAGTCCAATATTATTTTTGCCGAGCCTCATATGACACCGTATCCGCCACCTGAACGTCCTGTAACGTATTTATTATGCCAGCGAAAACAAAATAACAATCAAATTTGAACGCCGGCACATTTTCAAAACTGGTGCAAAACGCTATGTAAGTTGTAACAAACGTGCACAGTTGTCTCCCTGTTTGTGTATAATTTCCTTGACAACACAGACAACAGCGAGAGACGCTTTTCTTCGTACTGTCACTTTGTCTTGAGTGTGCAGAAAATGTCCGAAACGTCCGATTTTATAGAATTCGAACAAAATAAATGTATTGAGTCTTCTTACCGTTGGTGATGTTGCCCAAAATTGAGTATAGTGGCTCTCTTTGCTGACCACGATGCTCGATTTTGGGCAATATCATCAACTGCTACTCCTGGACGCTGAGATGGGGCGTGTGTGTGTGTGTGTGGGGGGGATGTTTTTATACATTGCTCTATTTGAGTGTCCGTGCTGAAACTGATAAATCTGTAGAGCGTTTTTTTTTCATAACTCAAGGATAAATGTGCGAGTTAGAGAGACTCATTCGCAGTTCAGTTGTTTATTGCTTTTATATATAACAAGTTCCACTAGGGGCGTAGCAGTGGTCTGGTAAGGCAGTTTAATTTTCACGCCTTTGCCACACTAACCGTCACGCACTTGCTACAAGATCTAATTGTACATCTGTAATATATAATCCAATTATGGTGGTGGTGTTACAAGATGTTTAGTTTACCATTTGTTGCTGTGAAACAACTGGCCAGGCATACATATCTATTCAGTAAGCCCCGCCTATAACGTAACACTGATTTAGACACGCAGGTCAACTGCCCCAATGTATATCTTATGTAAATGAATATTCGAGTGGTGGTGGTGGTGTTCTTTGCCACGAGGTCCTAATGTATATCCCATGTAAATGCAAATGTACATACAAGTGTAGGTAGTGGTGTCCTTTGCCACAAGGTCCTAATGTATATCTCATGTCAATATATAGTCTAGTGTTGTTGGTGGTGGTGGTTTTCCCCTCAAAATAGTTCACCATTGGTAAAAAAGAAGCAATTCGTGTGTGTTGTATTGCTAGTGATTGTTGGCTCGGGGTCAGCCCCTATAGAACTTAAGTTTTATGGGGAATGACTTTGGGTTGTCAATCGTTGGCAGTACAACACGAATTGCTTCTTTACCAGGTTATTTTTATCTGCTTCTTTCATGCATGGCTTGATTTGACACCAGACCCGCGTAGGGCCTGAATTACTTGGTCTCAGACAGTCGTGGGGTTATAAAATCCGCCTGAAGTACCTAGTTGTCACCCCCTCATGAAAGCCGTCTGCCTTCGAACCTTGAAATATCATAAATCCCAAATCCTTCCAAGGCAAATCATGGTCGTTCTAACCACTTGCTCTTCCTTCTTACTATATATACGTATCGCTAACTCCAACCAATGCAAATTGTTGTGAGTAATGATGCACGAAGCTGACCATTATGCCGGGAGGGGGATTAATTGTGTATAACTTGGAACTTCTACGTGCGTCAAGCAGCAATAACACAACTATCATTTTAGTAAATGTTACAGCTTTATGTCCTCACTTTTGGTTTGTTGATCGCTTCACAATACATCCACTCCCGAATTGTTCTACGTGTTATATCCACTATTATTTTGTTATTCAGTTTGATATTTGACTTTGAATAAGGAGTTCATTCCTTCAGAATATGAATTGCTTTCTTAGCCTGTTTTCCTTATTTTTCTTTACTATTTTCTTTTGCCTGTTTCTTCGAGGTTGCCCTCTCCATTTTCACCCAAACACTCGTATAACGCAACCTGAATTCAATTCGTACCACTGCGAAATGATCTCGTCATTGAAAGTTACCAATTTCTGGGCATCATGCATACGTGTGTATTACCACCCACAAATTACATAATGTATAGTCTTGAGTCTTATCGCGCCCGAATTGGTACATTCAATGCTGTAGTTAATGCTCGCGGCCTGAAAAGAAGACTAACAAAACATCAGTCCCTTTGTGCTCTAGCGTATCTTTACATGTGGTATATGCGTATTGAGGTTCAGGTCAGCCTTACTGTGACATCAACCTTGTTTCATCTCTTATTTAGTTCCTTTGAACAAACAGTGAACGCGTGGAAAATAACGAATTAAAAAAAAAAAATAATGTGTGATTTATTAAAAACAAAAAAAAAAGTAATGAGATTTAGAAAGATGTTCAATCTCTCTAGATCACATTACTTTTATTTTTTTTTTTTTTTTTTTTTTTTTTTTTTTAATAATTACTCATTACTTTTTTTTTATTTTTGTTTTTTTTCACACTCGTCTCTCATCGAATGATCGACATCTTATTTCCATCCGATTCGAATTGTAATTCTCTGTCCGACAGGACCAGGGCGAAGGCTTCGGTTTTTCTTGGAACGTTCCTATCGAATTGCATCTTGATCTGAACGTCTAAGACGCTACTCTTGAGTCGTTCACTCTGTTTACTAACGTCGAATACGAACATGGGATACATCGACTTGTATTCGCCGGGAGATATGTTAGGGTTGCTCATCAATTCGTCTAGACCGTGATACTTCTTTCTAAAATCAGTGGCGTCGCCATACAGTCTGCAGAAATCGTTCTTGTCGAACGATGCATTGTAATCGATTCCTGGATATCTCGTGGCGTTCAGAAACACTTGCATGTTTCTCAAATTGCAGTGATCGAACAGCGACGCATTCTTTTCCTGAGACCCGTCCCTATCGATCTGAAACGCAACCATGATGAAACGCGGTCTCTCGGAAGCGGATTTCACGGTCAATCTCCAATCGAAGTTATTCGTGGAGGGAGGAATGCTAGCCGTGTCGCACTGTCTCATTCTAAATCCCACGGGTAATTTACTCTTGGATTCTATGATCTTGTAGAGACGCGCTTTTTCCACGATCGAAGGCTCCACGTGCGGAACGAACCAGGATATCTTGTGTAGAGTTATCTTACCCGCATTGGTCGCAGTGAGTCTCACTATTGCGTCGTCGTCTCCTTTTCGAATCAACGTCAGATTGTGTTTGAATCCGCACATGATCTTGTTGTAATCGTCCGCAAATCCGAAGATGTGTTTCAAAGGTATCCTGAACGAAAACGTTCCCTTAGGTCTGGACGTCTTGACGACGTAGTCGAATATCGCGGCGGTGCCGGCGCTAGCAGGGCCGACGGTGTCTTTCACCCACAACTGATTAAGTCCTCTGGATTTCGAAAAATCATCAGGATACGTCAAGAGTCCGAACATCGTGGTGGCCTGACCGGGATGAAACACAGATTCTATCTCTTGTCCGGATAGCATGTATTTTATATTACTGAATAGATGCATGATGCCATTATTGGCTAGAGTAACCGTGTCGTCGTCGGCGTAGTCGCTCTCATCTTCCTTGGTGAGACGTCCCTGCACCACTATGTAACTCTCGCTAGGATGCATGAATAGATCTTGAGTTTCGACATTGATTCTTATCTCTCCCGCATTGTTCAAACTCGTTCCGGTTACCGGTTCGTATTCGTGAACCTCATATTCTTGAATACTTTCATCTTTCACTATGCTTTGTGCTATATCTAGTATATTTGTCATTTTAAAGGATTTTTAGTTTTTTTGTTGTTGATTAATTAACTTGCTTTCTTTATCTAAAAATAGTTTTTAATTATTTTTTATTATTATTTTTCTCTCTTATATATATGTGTGTAAACAAGAAAATGTTAAAGAAAGTAAATAAAAAAAAAAATTTGTTTTCTTTATCAAAACTTTGTCTTCTGTAATTGTTGTTCGTAAAACTTTCCGATGATCTCTTCTCCATCCAAATCTTCGATTTCGTAAGTCACCGGATCGGTGTGAAATATTTTGATTATCACAAAGATTTCCGAGGTCCATCGAGGAGTATAACCCTTTTCGAAGTGCTTCTTATAAGCGTAGATTCTCACTCGATCACCGACCGCAAATTTCGGCGTTCTAGACTTCTTCCTGATCTTAGATCTTTCAGGATATAGATTCACGTAGACTCGTTTTTCGTTTCGAGGATCGCTAGCTTCCGTGTGAGTCACCTTGATCGATCTGTGTCGCGTGTTGTTGTAATTTTTGACCAGACCGTTCAGAGCATATATGTATTTCTTGGTCGAATTCGCCGTGAAGTATCTGTGCATCTTTTCCTTCATCGTTCGATTCCAACGTTCCACTACGCTGGCTTTCTCTTCGTTTTCGATCGAGTAGAGGTCTACCAATCGATGAACGTGCTTGTTGTAGAATTCCTTTCCCTTATCCACCCACAATATACTCGGTTTTCGAGAAGACGAGTCGAACACGCTCTTTAGAGCCTCGGCGACGCAAGGTCCCGATTTATTCTTCAAAGCTCTTATCCAACCGTATTTGGAAAACACGTCGATGACCGTCAATATATATTTGACGCCCTCGTTTCACCTCGAAAACGATCTCATGTCGACCAGGTCGGCAGACCAAATATCATCCAAACCCTTCACGAACACCCTTCTCTTTCGAAATTTACGCACTATGGGTTTGTGTAACTCCTCAGCCAATTCGCTTGTCAATAATCGTTTCTTCTTCTTCTTTTCAGATGCACTTTTTTTTTGAACGCCCCATCCGAATCGACGTTTCGCACCGATCAGATTGCCGACCAGCGAACGTTCTATCTTCTCTCTCCTGGTCGGATTCGATATGCCTCTCAATTTCCCCAACATGTTTTTATCGCAGACGTCGTTGCGAGTCTTGGTGTCGGGATGTCCGGCGTAGCACAGATCGTGATCATACGCGGCCGCGGCCCTATTCACAGATTTGCTCCAAGATTTGGGTGTCAGATCGGCGTTGAGTCTCTTGTTCAATTTCGTTCCGGGTCCCGTGAAACTATGACCGGGCAGATGCATTTCGGAAGGTAGATTATTGATCATTTTATTCACGATGCCTTTACCTTTGCTCGCGTTCTTTTTTTTGACGAATCGAGTCTTGACAGAACCACACACGTCGCAAATTCCGCGAAGCATCTGTCTGTCGTTTTTAGTTCGCACTTCTCGAGAATTACTCGTCTCGGTAACTCTCTTACACTTTACGCAATACATTTTTTTTTTAGAGTTATTTAAATTAATTTCGTTTTTTTTTATTTTATATATAAATTTAATAATTTTTTTAAAAATTCTGTTCTTATTATATATATTTTTTTTTCAATCGCTGCTCTTGAGTTCTATCATCTTACTGAAATTCCTCCCTGGCCTCTTTCCTCCCCTTTTCCACGAGAGAATCCTTCATCTCTTCCTTGATGATCTGACGAGTCTTGATTCTCACGGCTTCTTTCATGGCATCGTATTTCGTTTTCTCGCCCAATATCGTGAAGTATTCTCCGTCCGATATCCTACCGCCTTTCAACGCCATCGAGATCATTTCGGATATCGTGTCGATCTTGGAGTCGGCCAGGACGCGAATCTTGTCATGTTTCCTCGCCTTCAGATATAATTTCCTACTCAAAAAGTTTCCGAGCGTGCTAAACAATCCGGCGGCGAGAGCCACTCCTTCTACGGTCAACACGATCGGAATGCCGATCGCGGTCGACAACAATCCGATGCCGGCCGCGTGTAAACCCATGGAAATCGTGATGAGTGTCGTGTCGATCGCGTTGACGAATTTCACGAAACGCGAATACTTCTTCTTGAGAGAACGGCGAGAATCTCTCTCTCGAGTTAAATACGCTTGGATTCTATTGATTTGATCGATGCGATACCTCTCTCCTCTTTCTTTTTCTTCTAGCGACGGTGCCGTCGACAAAACGCCGTTCGGCTTCTCATCCTCGTCGTCTACTAACGTCGGATACAATTTATTTCTGGTTCTCATTTTTGTATTTTTTTTTCTTTTCTAATATTAGATAAAAATTTATGTGTGTATTTATTTATTTTCTATTCTCCCTTATTTTATATCAACAAAAAAACTTAGACGTATGCTTCCTTCAGCAATAATTTCATGATGCATCCCTTGTCGTCTAAAGTCAGACTTCTACGCGCCAATTTCAGTTCTTCCGAAACTGTGGGCTTGTCTTGATCCTTACAGAAGACTAATCTCTTCCAAAGCGTGATCACATCGTCGAATCTAACGCGTTCGAACGCCGGTTCCAAATACTTGACGACCATATCTTCCCTTTCCATCGTCAGACACGAATGATTCTCGTGATCGAAGTCTAGATGATCCCGACATCCGACGCATCGTTCTAACAAGATGGGACGTAGTTCTTCGTTCACGCAGATTGCGTATGCTCTCATCAGCATGTTTAAAAGAAACCTCGCTCTAATAGTCTGGGAAGCGCACATGATTTACGTATTTTTTTTTATTATCTGTTCGATTTGATATATTATTTTTTAAATAACTATTTATTTATATATTTTTTTCTCTCCTATATATATATCAATCACTTTTTTTTTATTTCTTCAGGAACATGTGTTAGTTTTACTTCAGGAAAACGCGACAGTGGGTTTGCCGGTTCAAAAACACCTCTTTTTCGTGTACCGTACACGATTCGATTTCCGACGTAAAATCCGCAAGTGGATCTCCGTGTACGCCTCCATAGGGTTTCAGTGTTAAAATCGTGTACGGACGCGGACGATTTAGAATCGACAAGATGATGATTTAGAAACGACAAAACGTTTTTTGCTCGCAATTTAACACTGAATCCTATGGGGAAACCCATTTGCCGATTCAAACACAAAACGCTACATGTACAAATACGTAAAATTTCATGCGTTTTTTCTCACTCTTGGATACAATCCAGTGATTTTGAATCGGCAAAGCCGATTCTAAAATACCCTACAAAACGTTAAAATCGTGTACAGGTACACGATTTTAACACTAAATCCTATGGAGGTGTACATCGATGTACGTGTACATGTACACGTACATCGTCATCTGTGTTTGAATCGGCCTTTTATACCTACTTGTAGGTTTCAGAACCATCTCATGGGTGAGGACAAGAAATTATGCAATATTTTTCCAAGGGCTGAGGGCAGTCACTATTGAAATTAGATTGTTACCCAACGCAATGGTCAATACCGGTCAATTCCACTCATAAGACCGAATTCGAATCCTACCATGTCTTCATCATTGGATCCAGAATTTCAGCCTACCAAACGTAGCCTATGACATAGCCTATGACCCCTCATCGGAGCGAGCTCGGTGAGCTCGCCCAGGCGAGGCATCTCAAGTCATGTCCTTGAAACCGAGAACGGTGGTTTCGTCACCGGAGACTGCTCGCCAGTTGGTGGTCGAGACCGATACTGAAGAAAGTAGATGATACCTACTGCTCTCAGCTGGATGACAGATCTATCTTAAGATCAGTGACAAGGAAATAATGATACGATCTCTTTGACGGTGGAAGGCACATTATGCATTTAGTACTACCTTATTAGGTAGAATATATAAGCGGTAAACAATTGTGTAGCTCACACTTACATCTGTATATGTATGGTTTTCACGAATCAAGATTCCTCAGTAATCTTACAGTTGCAGGGAGGAAAAAGTGGACAGAGATTTTCAATCGGATCGCAACCCAGTTGTAATCCGATCGAAACTCCCAGTACACCACCCTTATGGTCTTAAAATTGTAAGATAAATGTCAGATAGAAGGTCTAGCCGCGGTTTATAACCTGTGACGTGTTTAGGTCAATGTTCATAAGAAGGCGGCCAAATTTGCTCTCTAACTCAGAAATTTGGGTGGGGTTTGTAATTCGCCTAACGGAGCCATCTTCGAACTTCACGAAGATGACTCCGTCAAAAGTCCACGATTCTTTCAGTTTACGCTCTTGCACAAGTTTTCTTGCGCGCCATGCTATAGAGGCGCGAGTTTTTGTCAAGTCTTCATTCAAAAAAACACCAAAGGTTTTGTGAGTTTCGCTTGATAGATCATTCCGTTCGAATCGCACAGACCTGAGCCTTGACTTGGCCCTATAAAGTTTGTCCCTCGTCCTGTAGCTGGTTAATTTGAAAATAATTGTCCTTGGTCTTGGCTGACGCCCACTGGTGACTTTTGCTCCGACTCTGTGGCTGCGCGAAATCTCATTCAGTGATAATGACACACCCATTTTACTGGCGGTCTCTAGAATGATATTGTCAGTGTTCTCGTCACTCGACTCCGGTAATGGTATTTTGTTACGGATTGCTCTCAAACTGAACTTTTTCATCGATATTCTGTGAAGGCTGTATATGTAAACAGTATTTATTTCCAACAACATGCAGTGAGTACAAAGATACAAAAGAAAGTGATGTGTTTGGGGGGTGGAAACGGATTCAGCAACAGGCTGTGCAGTTTACACAATGCTGTATCGATAAATAGGTTATCTCCACCTGATTTGGAAAACAGCTCTGTGCTATGGAGACTCCTATAAATTACTTCCGGTTGGTATTCGGAAATCTTCATTTTATAGCGTGCGTTTTAATTGAATTGCGTTGACAGAACTGCAATCATGGTAACGGAAAAGCCCGGCTGCTGTGTAACCAGGCGTCAAAATTACACGGACAAAGTTGTCAATGGCGAAGTCGCTTTTGGGTGATGTGCAAGCCGATGTTGATTGTCATGTTGATTGACAGCATGCAATTATTTTTCTTGGGGAAGACAATCCGCGTCCACCATCCACCAACGTACGCCCGCTGGGATTTCTCCACTAGCAAAAATTTAATAATGTGCTATCAATTGGAGTCAAACTGTTTTCAATACTACAAATGCCAACCGGCGAAAGTTAATCCAAGAACGACAACTCACTTTCGATAGACGAAAAACCGCGATATCGGTCCCTGTCCTGACGCCGTTATGCAAGCCAAAGCACTGGGTGGCCCCAACTCATCAAAAGTGAAGTGTCCTTCTGAACCATGCAAGAGTACGGAAGTGAGTGACATCGTTTCGACCCTTTAAGGCATTCGTTCGTTCGTGTCCGTTCGTTCGTTCGTTCGTTTCGTTCGTTCGTTCAAATTTACAAGATGAAAAATTAATTGCAAAAATTCATGTACAGATGAACAACTTATCCCTTTGACATAGTAAACGCCTTTTTACAAATAACAACGCTTTGTGGTCTGCTTTTCTCTTAGATGTTTACGTTGTAGATTATATTTCGCAGTGGAACAAGTATGATCTCCATGAAATTGTTTGGAAACTGAAATATTAAGGTTTTATCCAACGTGAAATGGAGGAGACGCTCACAAAAATAATTTTTGAATAACTAAAAATTGTCATTTTTGTCTCCAAAACGTGCATTATGCACCCCCTCCCCCCCCCCCCCCCCCCCCCCCACCATTGAAACGAGCTCCACAGGCCGCGACAAATCAGCGGCCGGCCAAATTGTAATTATTACAAAGGTGTTTTATGAAGTTAAGTTTTGTTGACAGTAAATATTTAACATGTGATGCATAAAAATTTAATACGCTGTCCAGAATAAAAATAATATTTACCTTATCTTCCAGATGTAGTAAGCAGCTGCTTAACGTGAAATTGAGTATTACAATTGTAATGGCCGATGGTGGTGATAAAAAGAAAGAAATGATGAGAACAACTTATTTGCAAGTTGAAGAAGACTCAACGTTAAAATAAAATATATTATTTTTACGATGAGCTTTCTTCAACTTACAAAATAGGTTGTTCTCATAATTTCTGTTTTTCTAAATCAACAAAATGTGTCAAAGATTATTTACGTAATTCACAAATAAAAATGTTTGTGTTAAAAGTGTGTCCTCGCGATTGTTGTCTAATCATTCCCTGTCACACGCCCTTCTATAAACACATCCAGCATGCAATGACAACATCTCCAACGTTAGACTGTGGACATGTTTGTGTATTGTCGCTTGCTGCAGATAACAATGTGACATCTGCCAGTCAGAAAGGGTGCTATCATCAAGTTATCTGTTTTTACAAAACCGTATATAAGGAGAGACCCACTGGGTGGCTGCACATTCAAAGAAATTCTGAATTGATAGAAACAACAAACAAGAAACATTTTTAGCTGTCCATACGATGCAAAGGTAAGTTTATTCATTTTCGAAACATTTTATTTAGTGTTTCAGTAATTTACAAAATTTTAAATTAAATTTTACCTTAACCGTTTTGCTTCTACAAATATATTTTCATCAACATTTATTTAATGCATTGTTAGTCTCCGAGGAAATTTTTCTCTTTTCTTTCCCCGGGGTACAATTTGTTTGGTTTAGTAATATTAGAATAATTGTTGAGTTTGCCAATTGTACTAATATTGCGTAATGAAGTCGAATTTGTCATGATAAATTTTATAGCAATTAAATCACTTCTAATAATGACATTTATCCTAATCGTGGAGCTATACATAGCCGGTGGGGGTAGGACGTGCCAGTCAGCATTTCTCGGAACATTTGACCCCTACGAAAGTCTAAAATATTTTTGTGGGGAGAGCATTGTGTGTGTGTGTGTGGGGGGGGGGGGGGGGGGTTGTCTTACCAACTTGAAGAGGTAACTAGACAAAAGAGTTTGCGTGTTTCGCCTTACCGAGGTACAAAAGACAAAAGAAACCCTTTACCTCGGTTGTTTTCCCAGAACTGTACCGGCAAAACGAGGTTGAAACCGTTAGTCCACACAAAGGACAAACAATGGGGTACCTCGGTATGTAGGGTAGACAAGACTCTGTGTGTGTGTGTGTGTGTGTGTGTGTGTGTGTGTGTGTGTGTGTGTGTGTGTGTGTGTGTGTGTGTGTGTGTGTGTGAGGTTAAAAGATCGCACTGGCGCAGACATTTCATACTGAAACGTTTTTTTCTTTTAATATGCCGCCGAAAAATTGTTTTCATTTACTGAACCCTGATGGGTTTCAAACATGACAAAAAATTACACAAAATTGATTTAAACTAAGTGATGAGCTTAGGAACTGATTAAACTGGCTGGCAATAATTGATGTTATTCATTGATGGGCTCTAATTTAGTCCTTACAAGGATGTTACGCAAGCTTTTGTTTTTCTTATAGGCGATGACAGGTCGAAGATTCAAAGGTTCATTTAATTTAGCATTGGTAAAATTGAATTCATCTTTTAACATTTTTGCTATTTCGATATTCATTCTGTTGTACGTTAAAGTGAAAGGAATGATGGACCTCCTTTCGCATTCGCCCTCTGATATGTTCATACCAAATGGCCAGAGGGTTTGAAGCGTATTGATCCAAAAAGCTTCACGTTTTTTTCTAAATTCATCAGTTTCTTCTAATGTGTCTTTAACTGGTGGTTGTTCAATAGGATGGATTTCGAAATCGTCCAAAGAATGGCCAGGAAGGTTAAAATGTTGTGCTACTGGGGCATCAGCATTATGTTTTATATCCTGTTTGTGTCTAGTAGCACGTTCTCGAAAAGGATTTTGACTTTGACCAACATACTGTTTCCGACATCGCTTACAAGTGATAAGGTAAATAATGTTTGGTGAATCACAATGGAGGGGGTTACGGATCTGATAATGATTTTTCGTTTGTTCGGAGGAAAATTCCTCTTTCTGATCAGGCATAAAAGTATGCAGTCTACAACGAGGCTTTTTGCAATTAAATACCGCGCCACTACCATTCTGCAACGGTCTGTTGTGTTCAATCTTCAGTGGTTCGAAATCGGTAGTTTCAGCTGGACTTTCGAGCTTTTTCAGGGTTTGGGATTTCAGGCTACGCAAAAGGCGCAGCGAGTACCCTCTCGATCTGAGGGCGCCAAATAGAGTAGAACAAGCCTCATTGAAATTTACCTTATCACTTGAATTGCGGTGGAAACGAATGAGCTGTGATTTGATGGTACCTTTAAATGTGTGTTGAGGATGAAATGATTTTGTGTGCAACAATTGATGTGAATCAGTTGGTTTAAAATATACTTTATAATCTAAATGACCGGACGCCTGAAATTGCTTGCCTTTATACACGGTCACATCGAGAAAATCAACAGAATTTTCACTGATAGTAGCTTTCAATTTAATATTTGGATCGTGATTGTTCAAAATTTCTAAAAATTCATCAAAATCTTCTTTTGAATGTTCCCAAATAATAAAAATGTCATCTAAATACCTGAGATATACGAGAGGATGCTTTGCACATTTGCTTAAGGCATTTTCCTCCCATTCCGCTACATAAATGCTTGCAAAATTAGGACTGAATCTTTTGCCCATAGGACAACCCATTATTTGTAGAAAATATTCTCCATTGAATTGAAAGTCATTACCTTTTAAGCTCAGCTCTAAAAGATCCAAAATTTGTTCATCCGGGCGTTTCGCATCCGGATATTTTTCAAATGCATTTTTAACTGATTTAACACCTTTATCAATATTAATGTTCGTATACATACTGTCGATATCCAAAGTAGCCAGAATTGCATTTTTCGATATTTTCAATTTCGAAATTTTTGACAGGAAATCCTGTGTATTTTTTAGATAGCTCGGATGTCTATTTGCTATAGGTTTCAGATGATAATCAATTAATTCCGAGATCGCATAAGATTCCGAGTTACAATCTGATACAATTGGCCTCCCGGGTGGAGTTAAGTCATCCGTCCATGAAGAACGGTCCTTGTGAATCTTTGGTAGGATATAAAATTGTCTTGTTTGAGCACTGAGCTTAGCTGTTAAATATTTCAATTGTTGTTTGGTAATGTGACCTTCGTCGAGGAGAAATTTTAAGATCTTATTGAATTTTTCGATATTACTAGGCCAAATAAGTGAATCTATCTTCTTATAATGTTTAGTATTGCTGAGTTGTCTCATGGCTTCCTTTATATAATTATCGCGAGATAGAACAACTACCGACCCACCTTTGTTGCCTGGTTTAATTACTAATTTCTTATTTTTTCGAAGTTTCGTGACGGCTCTCCGTTCACCAGCTGTTAAATTGTCTTTATCGGAGAGTATGTTCATGCTGAACACCTTTTGGATGATTCGTTTGCTAGCCTCAATAATTTCGGGATCTACTTCACTATCTGGAGGTGACCAACCAGATGATTCTGTAAAAGGAAGTTTCCGACCGCTGGAGTTTCTAAAGCGGTCTGCTAATTTCATTTGCCTAAGAAAATTACAGTTGTATGATGGTAAATTTGTTTGGTTATCAGTTTTAGGCTTTGGTGCTAGTACAAAAGTTAAACCGCGATCTAAAAGAGATTTCTCTTGGGTTGTTAGGTCATTGGTGCCAGACAGGTTAACCACATTAGTTCCTAATCCCACATCTGTTAGGCGGCTGTTACCTTTGCCTTTACTTAGTTTAAATTTAGGTGGTTCAACCAGTGATCGTACATAATATTGGCGGTTCTCGTGGTCCAATGGATTAAATCCTGAGCAACATCAAACTTCGCGTCATCAATTTTTGGTATCACGTTAACGTCCTTCACTTTCCGAATGGTTTCGTTGATGATGCTCAGGGTTCTCCTCTCAGTCTGAGGGAGTTTTTGCGAAAAGTTTAGTTCAGCGAAATAAATTTTTGCTGATCTAAACTTGACCCTGATATCGCTAAGCATATTCCGCAACTGCTTAACTACGAGATCAGAATTATCGTTTCGAGAATTCACGCCAATATTTAATAATATTTTTTGGGGACTGGACTGGCCCCTGTGCCCTTTAAACATAGAGCGCAGATGATTGAATTTGGCGCCGGGGTAACACTCCACCTGGATGTCCGGATGGGGATTTCGATCAATGCGTCCTAAATTTGAACTTCCAATCATAAGGATGTTTTTACAAACATCGGGGAGGCGCCAATTCCTTTTGTCAAAATTAACTCCGCTTTTATGCCGAAACTGGGAGAATTTAGAATCAAATGAGCGGCCCGAGTTGCGGCTCGGTGATTTGACTTTCTCTGAGTACGATATACCTGGTTGAACCACACTAGAGGCAGGAGAAGGGGGAGAAGAAACAGAAGCAGGAGAGGAAACAGATGTAGGAGAAGAAACAGAAGGAGGAGAAGAAACAGAAGGAGGAGGAGGAGTTCTAGTAAGAGCACTAGGAGAACCAGAGAAGAAAGGCTGATGAGGAGTAGGAGGTAGAGGAGCAAGACGAGGCGAGACAGCGTTACTCAATTTGCGAGCATCTTCAGTCACAATATGGACCGGAGATGTTTGCAAATTGAGGCGCTTACTCTGAGAGAAAGAAGAAGTAGAAGGAAAAGAAGAGGGAGAAGTGCTTTGCCTTGATCTTTTCTTATTTTGCTTTTCGCGTTGGGGTAGAGGGACAACACGGGCCGGAGTTTGCTTGCTCCCTCCCGTATTGTTCCTTACTCCAGACGCTGGGCGAAGTTCCGAAATGTAAGACTCATAGGCCGAAATCGTCTTATCTGTCAACTTATTTTTAAAGTTCTTTTTAGCCCAGATCAAGGCACGGGCCGAAGCGCTGTTGAAATCTATTTTTTCGAGTCCAGGAGGTGGTCGCATAGCCAATGTTATCTTAGACTTCAACTGGTTTAAATTTATTTTATAATGCTCAACTAAAGCATTTAACGTTTGATTGGCCCATCCCACAGTAATCTGTCGAAAAACAGAAAAAATGTGTGGGGTGGGAAGAGCTGGCTTTAGAAAGCCACCTAACTCATCTACTTTCTTCTCCAGCTGTTTCGGGAAATCCCGATTTGCCAAATGGTGCTCTAATAGCCCAATGTGGTGCAAACATTGAAGCACCTGAAACAAAGCCTTGACCAGCCTAGAATAAGCCTGGAACGATAGTTCCTGGCCCGTTCCGGACTGGGCAACTCTCTGCCTCTGATGCCTCTGCCCTTTTCTTGCCATTGTTAAAGAAAGTAGCTGAATTAAGTATAAATAAAATATAAAAGTGATGAAATAAATAAAATTGGAAAATTAGATATTACCTATTAAAGAAGATACCTGGATTGGTTGCAGTCTTCAGCAAAGGTAGAAAATAATACGTCTGTCTCGACGCGTTTCGCTTGGTTTGGCTTTTTCAAAGAGACTTTGAGGAAAATGATTCCAACTTTGTGAGGGCATGCATGGTATATATCTATATGTGGGCTGGGGGTGTTTTTCACAGCTCAGTACATAATTAAACTCGGTAACAAGCTGACAGATGTCACTCATCTAATTAATTCTTTTCAATCTGAGATGTTCCAAGTTTGTTTTTCACAACTCAGTTTGTGTCGTCCAAACAAATCAGATGAAGCCCTATTGATTGGCTTCCATTGAATTTTAATCAGTCAGTGAATGGTTTGCTTTACTGACCCGATGAAGCCCTATTGGTTGGCTTTGATTTAAGTAAAACCAATCGGGAGCGGTTTGCTTTACTGGCTTCAGAAGTATGTGAAAATAACATGAAAAAATGGTTTGATAAAATATATTGAGACTAAAGAAATAAATGAAAAAATAACGCCAAAGATCATGATGCCTCACGAATGTTATCAGTTGGAATGAATATCCCCCGACGGAGGTTTATGACGGAAATATTTTACACCACGTAGAAATTGTGTGTTTTACCTTCTGAACCTCTACATTGTGTGAAAGGTATGAAAAATTAAAAATAAAAATAAACATAATAATTTAAATAAATCAATCAAAAATAAAAATAAACATAATAATTTAAATAAATGAATCAACCAAATAAATAAATAAATAAATAAATAAATAAATAAATAAATAAGAATAATCAATATATAAATAAATAAATAATAATTTTATTTAGGAAATAGATACACATGATTGAAATTAGAACCTATTTTGTTTTTGGGCATATATGAACTCTGGCACTCGCCTGTGTGTGTTTGAGGTTAAAAAATCGCACTGGCACAGACATTTCATACTGAAACGTTTTTTTCTTTTAATATGCCGCCGAAAAATTGTTTTCATTTACTGAACCCTGATTGGTTTCAAACCTGACAAAAAAGTACATAAAATTGTTTCAAACATGACAAAAAAGTACATAAAATTGATTTAAACTAAGTGATGAGCTTAGGAACTGCTTAAACTGACTGGCAATAATTGATGTTATTCACTGATGGGCTCTAATTTAGTCCTTACAAGGATGTTACGCAAGCTTTTGTTTTTCTTATAGGCGATGACAGGTCGAAGATTCAAAGGTTCATTTAATTTAGCATTGGTAAAATTGAATTCATCTTTTAATATTTTTGCTATTTCGATATTCATTCTGTTGTACGTTAAAGTGAAAGGAATGATGGACCTCCTTTCGCATTCGCCCTCTGATATGTTCATACCAAATGGCCAGAGGGTTTGAAGCGTATTGATCCAAAAAGCTTCACGTTTTTTTCTAAATTCATCCGTTTCTTCTAATGTGTCTTTAATTGGTGGTTGTTCAATTGGGTGGATTTCGAAATCGTCCAAAGAATGGCCAGGAAGGTTAAAATGTTGTGCTACTGGGGCATCAGCATTATGTTTTATATCCTGTTTGTGTCTAGTAGCACGTTCTCGGAAAGGATTTTGACTTTGACCAACATACTGTTTCCGACATCGCTTACAAGTGATAAGGTAAATAATGTTTGGTGAATCACAATGGAGGGGGTTACGGATCTGATAATGATTTTTCGTTTGTTCGGAGGAAAATTCCTCTTTCTGATCAGGCATAAATGTATGCAGTCTACAACGAGGCTTTTTGCAATTAAATACCGCGCCACTACTATTTTGCAACGGTCTGTTGTGTTCAATCTTCAGTGGTTCGGAATCGGTAGTTTCAGCTGGACTTTCGAGCTTTTTCAGGGTTTGGGATTTCAGGCTACGCAAAAGGCGCAGCGAGTACCCTCTCGATCTGAGGGCGCCAAATAGAGTAGAACAAGCCTCATTGAAATTTACCTTATCACTTGAATTGCGGTGGAAACGAATGAGCTGTGATTTGATGATACCTTTAAATGTATGTTGAGGATGAAATGATTTTGTGTGCAACAATTGATGTGAATCAGTTGGTTTAAAATATACTTTATAATCTAAATGACCGGACGCCTGAAATTGCTTGCCTTTATACACGGTCACATCGAGAAAATCAACAGAATTTTCACTGATAGTAGCTTTCAATTTAATATTTGGATCGTGATTGTTCAAAATTTCTAAAAATTCATCAAAATCTTCTTTTGAATGTTCCCAAATAATAAAAATGTCATCTAAATACCTGAGATATACGAGAGGATGCTTTGCACATTTGCTTAAGGCATTTTCCTCCCATTCCGCTACATAAATGCTTGCAAAATTAGGACTGAATCTTTTGCCCATAGGACAACCCATTATTTGTAGAAAATATTCTCCATTGAATTGAAAGTCATTACCTTTTAAGCTCAGCTCTAAAAGATCCAAAATTTGTTCATCCGGGCGTTTCGCATCCGGATATTTTTCAAATGCATTTTTAACTGATTTAACACCTTTATCAATATCAATGTTCGTATACATACTGTCGATATCCAAAGTAGCCAGAATTGCATTTTTCGATATTTTCAATTTCGAAATTTTTGACAGGAAATCCTGTGTATTTTTTAGATAGCTCGGATGTCTATTTGCTATAGGTTTCAGATGATAATCAATTAATTCCGAGATCGCATAAGATTCCGAATTACAATCTGATACAATTGGCCTCCCGGGTGGAGTTAAGTCATCCGTCCATGAAGAACGGTCCTTGTGAATCTTTGGTAGGATATAAAATTGTCTTGTTTGAGCACTGAGCTTAGCTGTTAAATATTTCAATTGTTTTTTGGTAATGTGACCTTCGTCGAGGAGAAATTTTAAGATCTTATTGAATTTTTCGATATTACTAGGCCAAATAAGTGAATCTATCTTCTTATAATGTTTAGTATTGCTGAGTTGTCTCATGGCTTCCTTTATATAATTATCCCGAGATAGAACAACTACCGACCCACCTTTGTCGGCTGGTTTAATTACTAATTTCTTATTTTTTCGAAGTTTCGTGACGGCTCTCCGTTCACCAGCTGTTAAATTGTCTTTATCGGAGAGTATGTTCATGCTGAACACCTTTTGGATGATTCGTTTGCTAGCCTCAATAATTTCGGGATCTACTTCACTATCTGGAGGTGACCAACCAGATGATTCTGTAAAAGGAAGTTTCCGACCGCTGGAGATTCTAAAGCGGTCTGCTAATTTCATTTGCCTAAGAAAATTACAGTTGTATGATGGTAAATTTGTTTGGTTATCAGTTTTAGGCTTTGGTGCTGGTACAAAAGTTAAACCGCGATCTAAAAGAGATTTCTCTTGGGTTGTTAGGTCATTGGTGCCAGACCGGTTAACCACATTAGTTCCTAATCCCACATCTGTTAGGCGGCTGTTACCTTTGCCTTTACTTAGTTTAAATTTAGGTGGTTCAACCAGTGATCGTACATAATAT
This sequence comes from Pictodentalium vernedei, assembly GCA_031216915.1. NCBI lineage: Eukaryota > Metazoa > Mollusca > Scaphopoda > Dentaliida > Dentaliidae > Pictodentalium > Pictodentalium vernedei. Next base: position 513,847,432 of record CM062297.1, read on the forward strand.
TGGCGGTTCTCGTGGTCCAATGGATTAAATCCTGAGCAACATCAAACTTCGCGTCATCAATTTTTGGTATCACGTTAACGTCCTTCACTTTCCGAATGGTTTCGTTGATGAAGCTCAGGGTTCTCCTCTCAGTCTGAGGGAGTTTTTGCGAAAAGTTTAGTTCAGCGAAATAAATTTTTGCTGATCTAAACTTGACCCTGATATCGCTAAGCATATTCCGCAACTGCTTAACTACGAGATCAGAATTATCGTTTCGAGAATTCACGCCAATATTTAATAATATTTTTTGGGGACTGGACTGGCCCCTGTGCCCTTTAAACATAGAGCGCAGATGATTGAATTTGGCGCCGGGGTAACACTCCACCTGGATGTCCGGATGGGGATTTCGATCAATGCGTCCTAAATTTGAACTTCCAATCATAAGGATGTTTTTACAAACATCGGGGAGGCGCCAATTCCTTTTGTCAAAATTAACTCCGCTTTTATGCCGAAACTGGGAGAATTTAGAATCAAATGAGCGGCCCGAGTTGCGGCTCGGTGATTTGACTTTCTCTGAGTACGATATACCTGGTTGAACCACACTAGAGGCAGGAGAAGGGGGAGAAGAAACAGAAGCAGGAGAGGAAACAGATGTAGGAGAAGAAACAGAAGGAGGAGAAGAAACAGAAGGAGGAGGAGGAGTTCTAGTAAGAGCACTAGGAGAACCAGAGAAGAAAGGCTGAGGAGGAGTAGGAGGTAGAGGAGCAAGACGAGGCGAGACAGCGTTACTCAATTTGCGAGCATCTTCAGTCACAATATGGACCGGAGATGTTTGCAAATTGAGGCGCTTACTCTGAGAGAAAGAAGAAGTAGAAGGAAAAGAAGAGGGAGAAGTGCTTTGCCTTGATCTTTTCTTATTTTGCTTTTCGCGTTGGGGTAGAGGGACAACACGGGCCGGAGTTTGCTTGCTCCCTCCCGTATTGTTCCTTACTCCAGACGCTGGGCGAAGTTCCGAAATGTAAGACTCATAGGCCGAAATCGTCTTATCTGTCAACTTATTTTTAAAGTTCTTTTTAGCCCAGATCAAGGCACGGGCTGAAGCGCTGTTGAAGTCTATTTTTTCGAGTCCAGGAGGTGGTCGCATAGCCAATGTTATCTTAGACTTCAACTGGTTTACATTTATTTTATAATGCTCAACTAAAGCATTTAACGTTTGATTGGCCCATCCCACACTAATCTGTCGAAAAACAGAAAAAATGTGTGGGGTGGGAAGAGCTGGCTTTAGAAAGCCACCTAACTCATCTACTTTCTTCTCCAGCTGTTTCGGGAAATCCCGATTTGCCAAATGGTGCTCTAATAGCCCAATGTGGTGCAAACATTGAAGCACCTGAAACAAAGCCTTGACCAGCCTAGAATAAGCCTGGAACGATAGTTCCTGGCCCGTTCCGGACTGGGCAACTCTCTGCCTCTGATGCCTCTGCCCTTTTCTTGCCATTGTTAAAGAAAGTAGCTGAATTAAGTATAAATAAAATATAAAAGTGATGAAATAAATAAAATTGGAAAATTAGATATTACCTATTAAAGAAGATACCTGGATTGGTTGCAGTCTTCAGCAAAGGTAGAAAATAATCCGTCTGTCTCGACGCGTTTCGCTTGGTTTGGCTTTTTCAAAGAGACTTTGAGGAAAATGATTCCAACTTTGGGAGGGCATGCATGGTATATATCTATATGTGGGCTGGGGGTTTTTTTCACAGCTCAGTACATAATTAAACTCGGTAACAAGCTGACAGATGTCACTCATCTAATTAATTCTTTTCAATCTGAGATGTTCCAAGTTTGTTTTTCACAACTCAGTTTGTGTCGTCCAAACAAATCAGATGAAGCCCTATTGATTGGCTTCCATTGAATTTTAATTAGTCAGTGAATGGTTTGCTTTACTGACCCGATGAAGCCCTATTGGTTGGCTTTGATTTAAGTAAAACCAATCGGGAGCGGTTTGCTTTACTGGCTTCAGAAGTATGTGAAAATAACATGAAAAAATGGTTTGATAAAATATATTGAGACTAAAGAAATAAATGAAAAAATAACGCCAAAGATCATGATGCCTCACGAATGTTATCAGTTGGAATGAATATCCCCCGACGGAGGTTTATGACGGAAAATATTTTACACCACGTAGAAATTGTGTGTTTTACCTTCTGAACCTCTACATTGTGTGAAAGGTATGAAAAATTAAAAATAAAAATAAACATAATAATTTAAATAAATGAATCAAAGATAAAAATAAACATAATAATTTAAATAAATGAATCAACCAAATAAATAAATAAATAAATAAATAAATAAATAAATAAATAAGAATAATCAATATATAAATAAATAAATAATAATTTTATTTAGGAAATACATACACATGATTGAAATTAGAACCTATTTTGTTTTTGGGCATATATGAACTCTGGACAGACAATGGGGTACCTCAGTATGTAGGGAAAACAAGACTCTGTGTGTGTTTGTGTGTGTGTGTGTGTGTGTGTGTGTGTGTGTGTGTGTGTGTGTGTGTGTGTGTGTGTGTGTGTGTGTGTGTGTGTGTGTGTGTGTGTGTGAGGGGTAGGGGCAGGCAGGCAAATTGTAGAGATTAGTTTGTGTAACTTCGAGCGCAAAAGTTGTGATTACTGTTTTGACACCTCTGTAGACTGCACGTATGATTGAAATATTTTGGTATTTTTTTTAATTTTTGCCTCCAAAACATTACGTATTATCCCCTTCCACGGAACGAGATAGGGATAATAACGAGAGATAATAAGTTGTGTTTCTGAGGTAAAAAATGAAATCTCTTTGTGATTAGGTTATCGATTTATTGTTCCATATTATTTGGTTTGAAGCGTATTGATCCAAAAAGCTTCACGTTTTTTTCTAAATTCATCCGTTTCTTCTAATGTGTCTTTAATTGGTGGTTGTTCAATTGGGTGGATTTCGAAATCGTCCAAAGAATGGCCAGGAAGGTTAAAATGTTGTGCTACTGGGGCATCAGCATTATGTTTTATATCCTGTTTGTGTCTAGTAGCACGTTCTCGGAAAGGATTTTGACTTTGACCAACATACTGTTTCCGACATCGCTTACAAGTGATAAGGTAAATAATGTTTGGTGAATCACAATGGAGGGGGTTACGGATCTGATAATGATTTTTCGTTTGTTCGGAGGAAAATTCCTCTTTCTGATCAGGCATAAATGTATGCAGTCTACAACGAGGCTTTTTGCAATTAAATACCGCGCCACTACTATTTTGCAACGGTCTGTTGTGTTCAATCTTCAGTGGTTCGGAATCGGTAGTTTCAGCTGGACTTTCGAGCTTTTTCAGGGTTTGGGATTTCAGGCTACGCAAAAGGCGCAGCGAGTACCCTCTCGATCTGAGGGCGCCAAATAGAGTAGAACAAGCCTCATTGAAATTTACCTTATCACTTGAATTGCGGTGGAAACGAATGAGCTGTGATTTGATGATACCTTTAAATGTATGTTGAGGATGAAATGATTTTGTGTGCAACAATTGATGTGAATCAGTTGGTTTAAAATATACTTTATAATCTAAATGACCGGACGCCTGAAATTGCTTGCCTTTATACACGGTCACATCGAGAAAATCAACAGAATTTTCACTGATAGTAGCTTTCAATTTAATATTTGGATCGTGATTGTTCAAAATTTCTAAAAATTCATCAAAATCTTCTTTTGAATGTTCCCAAATAATAAAAATGTCATCTAAATACCTGAGATATACGAGAGGATGCTTTGCACATTTGCTTAAGGCATTTTCCTCCCATTCCGCTACATAAATGCTTGCAAAATTAGGACTGAATCTTTTGCCCATAGGACAACCCATTATTTGTAGAAAATATTCTCCATTGAATTGAAAGTCATTACCTTTTAAGCTCAGCTCTAAAAGATCCAAAATTTGTTCATCCGGGCGTTTCGCATCCGGATATTTTTCAAATGCATTTTTAACTGATTTAACACCTTTATCAATATCAATGTTCGTATACATACTGCCGATATCCAAAGTAGCCAGAATTGCATTTTTCGATATTTTCAATTTCGAAATTTTTGACAGGAAATCCTGTGTATTTTTTAGATAGCTCGGATGTCTATTTGCTATAGGTTTCAGATGATAATCAATTAATTCCGAGATCGCATAAGATTCCGAATTACAATCTGATACAATTGGCCTCCCGGGTGGAGTTAAGTCATCCGTCCATGAAGAACGGTCCTTGTGAATCTTTGGTAGGATATAAAATTGTCTTGTTTGAGCACTGAGCTTAGCTGTTAAATATTTCAATTGTTTTTTGGTAATGTGACCTTCGTCGAGGAGAAATTTTAAGATCTTATTGAATTTTTCGATATTACTAGGCCAAATAAGTGAATCTATCTTCTTATAATGTTTAGTATTGCTGAGTTGTCTCATGGCTTCCTTTATATAATTATCCCGAGATAGAACAACTACCGACCCACCTTTGTCGGCTGGTTTAATTACTAATTTCTTATTTTTTCGAAGTTTCGTGACGGCTCTCCGTTCACCAGCTGTTAAATTGTCTTTATCGGAGAGTATGTTCATGCTGAACACCTTTTGGATGATTCGTTTGCTAGCCTCAATAATTTCGGGATCTACTTCACTATCTGGAGGTGACCAACCAGATGATTCTGTAAAAGGAAGTTTCCGACCGCTGGAGATTCTAAAGCGGTCTGCTAATTTCATTTGCCTAAGAAAATTACAGTTGTATGATGGTAAATTTGTTTGGTTATCAGTTTTAGGCTTTGGTGCTGGTACAAAAGTTAAACCGCGATCTAAAAGAGATTTCTCTTGGGTTGTTAGGTCATTGGTGCCAGACAGGTTAACCACATTAGTTCCTAATCCCACATCTGTTAGGCGGCTGTTACCTTTGCCTTTACTTAGTTTAAATTTAGGTGGTTCAACCAGTGATCGTACATAATATTGGCGGTTCTCGTGGTCCAATGGATTAAATCCTGAGCAACATCAAACTTCGCGTCATCAATTTTTGGTATCACGTTAACGTCCTTCACTTTCCGAATGGTTTCGTTGATGAAGCTCAGGGTTCTCCTCTCAGTCTGAGGGAGTTTTTGCGAAAAGTTTAGTTCAGCGAAATAAATTTTTGCTGATCTAAACTTGACCCTGATATCGCTAAGCATATTCCGCAACTGCTTAACTACGAGATCAGAATTATCGTTTCGAGAATTCACGCCAATATTTAATAATATTTTTTGGGGACTGGACTGGCCCCTGTGCCCTTTAAACATAGAGCGCAGATGATTGAATTTGGCGCCGGGGTAACACTCCACCTGGATGTCCGGATGGGGATTTCGATCAATGCGTCCTAAATTTGAACTTCCAATCATAAGGATGTTTTTACAAACATCGGGGAGGCGCCAATTCCTTTTGTCAAAATTAACTCCGCTTTTATGCCGAAACTGGGAGAATTTAGAATCAAATGAGCGGCCTGAGTTGCGGCTCGGTGATTTGACTTTCTCTGAGTACGATATACCTGGTTGAACCACACTAGAGGCAGGAGAAGGGGGAGAAGAAACAGAAGCAGGAGAGGAAACAGATGTAGGAGAAGAAACAGAAGGAGGAGAAGAAACAGAAGGAGGAGGAGGAGTTCTAGTAAGAGCACTAGGAGAACCAGAGAAGAAAGGCTGAGGAGGAGTAGGAGGTAGAGGAGCAAGACGAGGCGAGACAGCGTTACTCAATTTGCGAACATCTTCAGTCACAATATGGACCGGAGATGTTTGCAAATTGAGGCGCTTACTCTGAGAGAAAGAAGAAGTAGAAGGAAAAGAAGAGGGAGAAGTGCTTTGCCTTGATCTTTTCTTATTTTGCTTTTCGCGTTGGGGTAGAGGGACAACACGGGCCGGAGTTTGCTTGCTCCCTCCCGTATTGTTCCTTACTCCAGACGCTGGGCGAAGTTCCGAAATGTAAGACTCATAGGCCGAAATCGTCTTATCTGTCAACTTATTTTTAAAGTTCTTTTTAGCCCAGATCAAGGCACGGGCTGAAGCGCTGTTGAAGTCTATTTTTTCGAGTCCAGGAGGTGGTCGCATAGCCAATGTTATCTTAGACTTCAACTGGTTTAAATTTATTTTATAATGCTCAACTAAAGCATTTAACGTTTGATTGGCCCATCCCACACTAATCTGTCGAAAAACAGAAAAAATGTGTGGGGTGGGAAGAGCTGGCTTTAGAAAGCCACCTAACTCATCTACTTTCTTCTCCAGCTGTTTCGGGAAATCCCGATTTGCCAAATGGTGCTCTAATAGCCCAATGTGGTGCAAACATTGAAGCACCTGAAACAAAGCCTTGACCAGCCTAGAATAAGCCTGGAACGATAGTTCCTGGCCCGTTCCGGACTGGGCAACTCTCTGCCTCTGATGCCTCTGCCCTTTTCTTGCCATTGTTAAAGAAAGTAGCTGAATTAAGTATAAATAAAATATAAAAGTGATGAAATAAATAAAATTGGAAAATTAGATATTACCTATTAAAGAAGATACCTGGATTGGTTGCAGTCTTCAGCAAAGGTAGAAAATAATCCGTCTGTCTCGACGCGTTTCGCTTGGTTTGGCTTTTTCAAAGAGACTTTGAGGAAAATGATTCCAACTTTGGGAGGGCATGCATGGTATATATCTATATGTGGGCTGGGGGTTTTTTTCACAGCTCAGTACATAATTAAACTCGGTAACAAGCTGACAGATGTCACTCATCTAATTAATTCTTTTCAATCTGAGATGTTCCAAGTTTGTTTTTCACAACTCAGTTTGTGTCGTCCAAACAAATCAGATGAAGCCCTATTGATTGGCTTCCATTGAATTTTAATTAGTCAGTGAATGGTTTGCTTTACTGACCCGATGAAGCCCTATTGGTTGGCTTTGATTTAAGTAAAACCAATCGGGAGCGGTTTGCTTTACTGGCTTCAGAAGTATGTGAAAATAACATGAAAAAATGGTTTGATAAAATATATTGAGACTAAAGAAATAAATGAAAAAATAACGCCAAAGATCATGATGCCTCACGAATGTTATCAGTTGGAATGAATATCCCCCGACGGAGGTTTATGACGGAAAATATTTTACACCACGTAGAAATTGTGTGTTTTACCTTCTGAACCTCTACATTGTGTGAAAGGTATGAAAAATTAAAAATAAAAATAAACATAATAATTTAAATAAATGAATCAAAGATAAAAATAAACATAATAATTTAAATAAATGAATCAACCAAATAAATAAATAAATAAATAAATAAATAAATAAATAAATAAGAATAATCAATATATAAATAAATAAATAATAATTTTATTTAGGAAATACATACACATGATTGAAATTAGAACCTATTTTGTTTTTGGGCATATATGAACTCTGGACAGACAATGGGGTACCTCAGTATGTAGGGAAAACAAGACTCTGTGTGTGTTTGTGTGTGTGTGTGTGTGTGTGTGTGTGTGTGTGTGTGTGTGTGTGTGTGTGTGTGTGTGTGTGTGTGTGTGTGTGTGTGTGTGTGTGTGTGTGTGTGAGGGGTAGGGGCAGGCAGGCAAATTGTAGAGATTAGTTTGTGTAACTTCGAGCGCAAAAGTTGTGATTACTGTTTTGACACCTCTGTAGACTGCACGTATGATTGAAATATTTTGGTATTTTTTTTAATTTTTGCCTCCAAAACATTACGTATTATCCCCTTCCACGGAACGAGATAGGGATAATAACGAGAGATAATAAGTTGTGTTTCTGAGGTAAAAATTGAAATCTCTTTGTGATTAGGTTATCGATTTATTGTTCCATATTATTTGGTTGAAGACAAATAGCAAGAAATTTCAACTCGAATAACCCCTGATATTCATTTAACTCTTCTAGAACCATGGTCTACTTTAAGATGATGATAAACCCATTTTGACTTTGATGATGAAAATCCATGTTGAAACACAGTGGCGGGACGATTGCTCTAAGACCTGTACAATCGTATATCAGTGACGGGGGGGGGGGGGGGGGGTAATTCTGGTACTTGTTTTCAATGACACCTACCGATAATGATCTAGTCAGGACATTTTCATCTGACTTGGAGTTTTAGATTGATTCACTCTTGCTGGTAATCATGTACGGAGTAGATTTGCTTCTTAATTCACACACACAGTCGGTTTAATGCAAATGGACGCCTGTGGCTGAAGAAAATATATATCTTCTTTTGGGATCCCTCGCCCAATCGGTTAGCTACGCGATTTACCTGTATATCACACCACAGCATAGCACTGGTTTAGTACATTACCAAACACGCGGCTAAAAAAATTATCTTACGACTCCATACAAGGTCCTTCCAATGAGGTGCCATAAGCTTGTTTTTAGAGGCCCAATTTAAAAAAATGAGATTTTAGTGGGGATTTTGTAAATAGAGCGGGCCAGACAATGGCGGAAATCCTACCTGTTTTGCCATTCCTTTGTCTTGCATACATAAATCCGAAAATGGAACACCTGAAAAAAAAATGTTGCCGTCGAAAAGAGCTATTTACGTTACATTTTTTTCTATCATGTACAGAACAGAAGTTTTAACATGATTCAATAAATATTTTCGACTTGTTTATTTTCAGAATGAATGAAGAATCATTTAAATACCCAGATGGTATTGAAGTGAGAAATGGGATTATTAGTCGACGAAGTGAAGTTTCGAAAAAGCTGCCCGTGTATTCCAAAATCAGCAAAAAGTTCCATCCAAGTGCAACATCCACGCCATCAAAGTACCCACAGAATTCAAAATCTCCACGAAATGTGCGTAAGACTAAAATGTGTAGGACAACAAGCTACCATAACGGCAACTTGCCTCGTGCTTGTTCAACATTCATTGAACCTGTGGTGAATATATCTAAGTCTTCTTTCAGGGAGCAAGAAAATTTTGAATTTATCCCTATAGCTTCATCATCGTTTAATCTCCCGGTGTGCGAACAAACTGAACGCTTGGGGAAGCACAAAAAAATTAATGACGTCTTTCAGTTGAGCTCCAAGAAGTCTCGGCGTATTATTCTTCAGCTCCGGGACAAGAACAGCCATAGATGTTCATTAAATGAGCAGCACACAGAAAGACCCTTACAGAGAGGTATAAAAGTAAACAAACCCAGAAATAAAACAGGTTACATCAACGGAAGACGAGTATTTGCTGTGCCGAAACGATTGGAGAAAGAATCATTCAGTTGTAATGAGTTCTGTTGCTTGGATTTTTATAAACCTCGTATAATCAACGCAAAGAAATATAAAAGCAAAGGAACTGTCATGAAGAAATTACAGAGATTGGGACATTTCATGAAAAATAGAATATCAAATAAACTTTTTAATTTATCTAATCTCATTGATCTATAAAGCCCAATTTTAATGTCAAATCGCCCTTAATGGCATTAAAGCATTTGTGCCAACACACCAATTGTTTGCGAACTGCCTTTTTAATTTCCCTAAATACACATGAAATGGTCCTGTGGATTTTATCTTGGACGAATGCACTCTCAGAGACGTTTACATTATATGTTATTAACAGAAACAATCATACTGTATTAACTGGTCAAATTTGTACTGAAGGTGTGGTGTGTGCTTTTGTGTTTGGAATTTATATTCAATTAAGAGGGTTATTCAATTAGACGATATCCAATTTAGTGGTTGCTCTTTATTATTCAGCTGTTGCCGTTATGTCTGCAACATCCATTTTGATTCAACCATTATTTTGTAACACTGATTGTAAATATGATGTTATTTGATACGACTTCAAACTGATATTACTTATAAACTTTGATAAAATAGTGCTTTTTGTATCAGTGCAAGATTATTTCACTTGTTATTTAATTTCTCAGTGCTAACAATTGTTATGTACAGTGTTTGTTTTGTTTAATTAAATAAATTTGTTATTACCAAGGATCAAATTCTCGTATTTATTATCTTGGTCCCAGCAACATTGATCGAATACTTCTGTGTGGTGGACGGTTAAATTGACGCATTGTTTGTTACCGATTCAGTGGCCATTTTGTAAGAGCACCTGCATACATACATATCCAGCGTTTTGAACTGATGGAAACCCCCTTCTATAATTCCTATAAATCCCCAAATCCCCGTACTTCAACCAAACACGTCAACAAAAGCTTGAGATGCATTGGAAACTTTTTTCGGCAATTAGTTCACACAGCGGGCCAATATACAATCTTTGATTAAAACTACGAAGGTCTTGGGCACCATGCAAGCTGTTGGGCGATTCCAGCAACTGTTGAAATTCGATCTTTGTTTTAAAATTTGAACATTTATTAGATTCTCTCATAATAACCCGTGTAAGGGTGCATGAGGTGCATACATATGAACAAGCATATGATTGATACACGTGATGGTAGATAAATAAATCCATTGTACAATAATCACCACTGCCGTGGAGAACAAACTCCACGGGTCAATACATGCCCGATCACCACCAATCCAACGAAGGTCCGCGCGCACAGTTCTGGCCGTACATCTTCTATCATTCAGTTTCCCCAAATAATATTCACGGCACATCCCGTGCGCCATGTCGAGGTGCTGATATATAGCTGAAAACGTATCATTCATAAAACGATGCACGCACACCCACATTTGACAAGTAGTGATCAGGCATGCATTGACCCGAGTGGTACTATACATGAACTATCAAAACTTGTACTCACAGTGCACATGGAAACATCATATTTACCATACCCGTGCAAAGGCCTGGTCACGTGTCGGTAAAATTAGGAAGAATAAAGTCATATCAGATCGTAAAAGTCTGGAGTAAATATATTCCGCTCTCATTCGACATTCACTCGAAAATGCAAAAATGGACTGAGAGAACTGAACTGAACTTGATTCGATGAAGAATGAAGGCAATGAAATATTCGAGTATTGTGCCCGGTGTCTTAAGCGCATGTGTGTTCAATAAGTAACGGGTGGGGGAGTATTAAACATGCGTTATTTTTCGACACTATACCCTTCGTTGTTGGTTCTTGATTACTTACCTGTACTTTTCCCGTCTGCTTACTGCATGGAACTTAGAAGTAAATCTAACACCGTTTCCTTAAGGCCGCACACAGCAGATCTTCTGTTTCTCATGCCATTTTTGTTTTGTAAAATTGCGCGTGGAGTGACGGTATTCTACTTTTTTGTTTTGTAATTTATTCTTTGCCATCAAAAGTTCATGTTCTTGGATTGTTTTATGCCTCATTATCTACAGAATAGCATGGATGGTGGTGTATTACGTCTCTTAAGTGGAAGAAGGCTTTGCAATGCTAAAGCATTGCAAAACCTTGTTCCACTCAAGGGCCAAATTTATCAGTTTTAATACCATGGATAAAATATCAGATATAAACATTCAATTTTTATTTTTTGAAGTTTGCATTGGTTTTAAAAGAGAGCATGCGACAGCCAAAGGGACCATCTGGGAGGGCCTGAGAAACAGATTTTCAACATTGTTAGGCTTCATGCTTCTATAATCAAAGGTGATTCAACCTCCAAATGAGGGTTGCGCCACCTTACTTTACTGAGTGAGCATTTAAGATACTCCAATCACTTTCCGATAGACGCTATTATAAGTTACAGGCCGTTCAGGTGGCGGATACGGTATCATATGAGGCGAGGTGAAAACAGTATTGGACGAGGCGGTACGCCGAGTCCAATATTGTTTTTGCCGAGCCTCATATGACACCGTATCCGCCACCTGAACGTCCTGTAACGTATTTATTATGCCAGCGAAAACAAAATAACAATCAAATTTGAACGCCGGCACATTTTCAAAACTGGTGCAAAAAGCTATGTAAGTTGTAACAAACGTGCACAGTTGTCTCCCTGTTTGTGTATAATTTCCTTGACAACACAGACAACAGCGAGAGACGCTTTTCTTCGTACTGTCACTTTGTCTTGAGTGTGCAGAAAATGTCCGAAACGTCCGATTTTATAGAATTCGAACAAAATAAATGTATTGAGTCTTCTTACCGTTGGTGATGTTGCCCAAAATTGAGTATAGTGGCTCTCTTTGCTGACCACGATGCTCGATTTTGGGCAATATCATCAACTGTTACTCCCGGACGCTGAGATGGGGCGTGTCTGTGTGTGTGGGGGGGATGTTTTTATACATTGCTCTATTTGAGTGTCCGTGCTGAAACTGATAAATCTGTAGAGCGTTTTTTTTTCATAACTCAAGGATAAATGTGCGAGTTAGAGAGCCTCATTCGCAGTTCAGTTGTTTATTGCTTTTATATATAACAAGTTCCACTAGGGGCGTAGCAGTGGTCTGGTAAGGCAGTTTAATTTTCATGCCTTTGCCACACTAACCGTCACGCACTTGCTACAAGATCTAATTGTACATCTGTAATATATAATCCAATTATGGTGGTGGTGTTACAAGATGTTTAGTTTACCATTTGTTGCTGTGAAACAACTGGCCAGGCATACATATCTATTCAGTAAGCCCCGCCTATAACGTAACACTGATTTAGACACGCAGGTCAACTGCCCCAATGTATATCTTATGTAAATGAATATTCGAGTGGTGGTGGTGGTGTTCTTTGCCACAAGGTCCTAATGTATATCCCATGTAAATGCAAATGTACATACAAGTGTAGGTAGTGGTGTCCTTTGCCACAAGGTCCTAATGTATATCTCATGTAAATACATAGTCTAGTGTTGTTGGTGGTGGTGGTTTTCCCCTCTAAATAGTTCACCATTGGTAAAAAAGAAGCAATTCGTGTGTGTTGTATTGCTAGTGATTGTTGGCTCGGGGTCAGCCCCTATAGAACTTAAGTTTTATGGGGACTGACTTTGGGTTGTCAATCGTTGGCAGTACAACATGAATTGCTTCTTTACCAGGTTATTTTTATCTGCTTCTTTCATCCATGGCTTGATTTGACACCAGACCCGCGTAGGGCCTGAATTATTTGGTCTCAGACAGTCGTGGGGTTATAAAATCCGCCTGAAGTACCTAGTTGTCACCCCCTCATGAAAGCCGTCTGCCTTCGAACCTTGAAATATCATAAATCCCAAATCCTTCCAAGGCAAATCATGGTCGTTCTAACCACTTGCTCTTCATTCTTACTATATATACATATCGCTAACTCCAACCAATGCAAATTGTTGTGAGTAATGATGCACGAAGCTGACCATTATGCCGGGAGGGGGATTAATTGTGTATAACTTGGAACTTCTACGTGCGCTAAGCAGCAATAACACAACTATCATTTTAGTAAATGTTACAGCTTTATGTCCTCACTTTTGGTTTGTTGATCGCTTCACAATACATCCACTCCCGAATTGTTCTACGTGTTATATCCACTATTATTTTGTTATTCAGTTTGATATTTGACTTTGAATAAAGAGTTCATTCCTTCAATTGCTTTCTTAGCCTGTTTTCCTTATTTTTCTTTACTATTTTCTTTTGCCTGTTTCTTCGAGGTTGCCCTCTCCATTTTCACCCAAACACTCGTATAACGCAACCTGAATTCAATTCGTACCACTGCGAAATGATCTCGTCATTGAAAGTTACCAATTTCTGGGCATCATGCATACGTGTGTATTACCACCCACAAATTACATAATGTATAGTCTTGAGTCTTATCGCGCCCGAATTGGTACATTCAATGCTGTAGTTAATGCTCGCGGCCTGAAAAGAAGACTAACAAAACATCAGTCCCTTTGTGCTCTAGCGTATCTTTACATGTGGTATATGCGTATTGAGGTTCAGGTCAGCCTTACTGTGACATCAACCTTGTTTCATCTCTTATTTAGTTCCTTTGAACAAACAGTGAACGCGTGGAAAATAACGAATTAAAAAAAAAAAATAATGTGTGATTTATTAAAAACAAAAAAAAAGTAATGAGATTTAGAAAGATGTTCAATCTCTCTAGATCACATTACTTTTATTTTTTTTTTTTTTTTTTTTTAATAATTACTCATTACTTTTTTTTATTTTTGTTTTTTTTTCACACTCGTCTCTCATCGAATGATCGACATCTTATTTCCATCCGATTCGAATTGTAATTCTCTGTCCGACAGGACCAGGGCGAAGGCTTCGGTTTTTCTTGGAACGTTCCTATCGAATTGCATCTTGATCTGAACGTCTAAGACGCTACTCTTGAGTCGTTCATTCTGTTTACTAACGTCGAATACGAACATGGGATACATCGACTTGTATTCGCCGGGAGATATGTTAGGGTTGCTCATCAATTCGTCTAGACCGTGATACTTCTTTCTAAAATCAGTGGCGTCGCCATACAGTCTGCAGAAATCGTTCTTGTCGAACGATGCATTGTAATCGATTCCTGGATATCTCGTGGCGTTCAGAAACACTTGCATGTTTCTCAAACTGCAGTGATCGAACAGCGACGCATTCTTTTCCTGAGACCCGTCCCTATCGGTCTGAAACGCAACCATGATGAAACGCGGTCTCTCGGAAGCGGATTTGACGGTCAATCTCCAATCGAAGTTATTCGTGGAGGGAGGAATGCTAGCCGAGTCGCACTGTCTCATTCTAAATCCCACGGGTAATTTACTCTTGGATTCTATGATCTTGTAGAGACGCGCTTTTTCCATGATCGAAGGCTCCACGTGCGGAACGAACCAGGATATCTTGTGTAGAGTTATCTTACCCGCATTGGTCGCAGTGAGTCTCACTATTGCGTCGTCGTCTCCTTTTCGAATCAACGTCAGATTGTGTTTGAATCCGCACATGATCTTGTTGTAATCGTCCGCAAATCCGAAGATGTGTTTCAAAGGTATCCTGAACGAAAACGTTCCTTTAGGTCAGGATGTCTTGACGACGTAGTCGAATATCGCGGCGGTGCCGGCGCTAGCAGGGCCGACGGTGTCTTTCACCCACAACTGATTAAGTCCTCTGGATTTCGAAAAATCATCAGGATACGTCAAGAGTCCGAACATCGTGGTGGCCTGACCGGGATGAAACACAGATTCTATCTCTTGTCCGGATAGCATGTATTTTATATTACTGAATAGATGCATGATGCCATTATTGGCTAGAGTAACCGTGTCGTCGTCGGCGTAGTCGCTCCCATCTTCCTTGGTGAGACGTCCCTGCACCACTATGTAACTCTCGCTAGGATGCATGAATAGATCTTGAGTTTCGACATTGATTCTTATCTCTCCCGCATTGTTCAAACTCGTTCCGGTTACCGGTTCGTATTCGTGAACCTCATATTCTTGAATACTTTCATCTTTCACTATGCTTTGTGCTATATCTAGTATATTTGTCATTTTAAAGGATTTTTATTTTTTTTTTGTTTATTAATTAACTTGCTTTCTTTATCTAAAAATAGTTTTTAATTATTTTTCATTATTATTTTTCTCTCTTATATATATGTGTGTAAACAAGAAAATGTTAAAGAAAGTAAATAAAAAAAAAATTTGTTTTCTTTATCAAAACTTTGTCTTCTGTAATTGTTGTTCGTAAAACTTTCCGATGATCTGTTCTCCATCCAAATCTTCGATTTCGTAAGTCACCGGATCGGTGTGAAATATTTTGATTATCACAAAGATTTCCGAGGTCCATCGAGGAATATAACCCTTTTCGAAGTGCTTCTTATAAGCGTAGATTTCACTCGATCACCGACCGCAAATTTCGGCGTTCTAGACTTCTTCCTGATCTTAGATCTTTCAGGATATAGATTCACGTAGACTCGTTTTTCGTTTCGAGGATCGCTAGCTTCCGTGTGAGTCATCTTGATCGATCTGTGTCGCGTGTTGTTGTAATTTTTGACCAGACCGTTCAGAGCATATATGTATTTCTTGGTCGAATTCGCCGTGAAGTATCTGTGCATCTTTTCCTTCATCTTTCGATTCCAACGTTCCACTACGCTGGCTTTCTCTTCGTTTTCGATCGAGTAGAGGTCTACCAATCGATGAACGTGCTTGTTGTAGAATTCCTTTCCCTTATCCACCCACAATATACTCGGTTTTCGAGAAGACGAGTCGAACACGCTCTTCAGAGCCTCGGCGACGCAAGGTCCCGATTTATTCTTCAAAGCTCTTATCCAACCGTATTTGGAAAACACGTCGATGACCGTCAACAGATATTTGACGCCCTCGTTTCACCTCGAAAACGATCTCATGTCGAACAAGTCGGCAGACCAAATATCATCCAAACCCTTCACGAACACCCTTCTCTTTCGAAATTTACGCACTATGGGTTTGTGTAACTCCTCAGCCAATTCGCTCGTCAATAATTGTTTCTTCTTCTTTTCAGATGCACTTTTTTTGGAACGCCCCATCCGAATCGACGTTTCGCACCGATCAGATTGCCGACCAGCGAACGTTCTATCTTCTCTCTCCTGGTCGGATTCGATATGCCTCTCAATTTCCCCAACATGTTTTTATCGCAGACGTCGTTGCGAGTCTTGGTGTCGGGATGTCCGGCGTAGCACAGATCGTGATCATACGCGGCCGCGTCCACCCTATTCACAGGTCTGCTCCAAGATTTGGGTGTCAGATCGGCGTTGAGTCTCTTGTTCAATTTCGTTCCGGGTCCCGTGAAACTATGACCGGGCAGATGCATTTCGAAAGGTAGATTATTGATCATTTTATTCACGATGCCTTTACCTTTGCTCGCGTTCTTTTTTTTTTTGACGAATCGAGTCTTGACAGAACCACACACGTCGCAAATTCCGCGAAGCATCTGTCTGTCGTTTTTAGTTCGCACTTCTCGAGAATTACTCGTCTCGGTAACTCTCTTACACTTTACGCAATACATTTTTTTTTTTAGAGTTATTTAAATTAATTTCGTTTTTTTTTTATTTTATATATAAATTTAATAATTTTTTTTTTAAATTCTGTTCTTATTATATATATTTTTTTTTTCAATCGCTGCTCTTGAGTTCTATCATCTTACTGAAATTCCTCCCTGGCCTCTTTCCTCCCCTTTTCCACGAGAGAATCCTTCATCTCTTCCTTGATGATCTGACGAGTCTTGATTCTCACGGCTTCTTTCATGGCATCGTATTTCGTTTTCTCGCCCAATATCGTGAAGTATTCTCCGTCCGATATCCTACCGTCTTTCAACGCCATCGAGATCATTTCGGATATCTTGTCGATCTTGGAGTCGGCCAGGACGCGAATCTTGTCATGTTTCCTCGCCTTCAGATATAATTTCCTACTCAAAAAGTTTCCGAGCGTGCTAAACAATCCGGCGGCGAGAGCCACTCCTTCTACGGTCAACACGATCGGAATGCCGATCGCAGTCGACAACAATCCGATGCCGGCCGAGTGTAAACCCATGGAAATCGTGATGAGTGTCGTGTCGATCGCGTTGACGAATTTCACGAAACGCGAATACTTCTTCTTGAGAGAACGGCGAGAATCTCTCTCTCGAGTTAAATACGCTTGGATTCTATTGATTTGATCGATGCGATACCTCTCTCCTCTTTCTTTTTCTTCTAGCGACGGTGCCGTCGACAAAACGCCGTTCGGCTTCTCATCCTCGTCGTCTACTAACGTCGGATACAATTTATTTCTGGTTCTCATTTTTGTATTTTTTTTTCTTTCCTAATATTAGATAAAAATTTATGTGTGTATTTATTTATTTTCTATTCTCCCTTATTTTATATCAACAAAAAAACTTAGACGTATGCTTCCTTTAGCAATAATTTCATGATGCATCCCTTGTCGTCTAAAGTCAGACTTCTACGCGCCAATTTCAGTTCTTCCGAAACTGTGAGCTTGTCTTGATCCTTACAGAAGACTAATCTCTTCCAAAGCGTGATCACATCGTCGAATCTAACGCGTTCGAACGCCGGTTCCAAATACTTGACGACCATATCTTCCCTTTCCATCGTCAGACACGAATGATTCTCGTGATCGAAGTCTAGATGATCCCGACATCCGACGCATCGTTCTAACAAGATGGGACGTAGTTCTTCGTTCACGCAGATTGCGTATGCTCTCATCAGCATGTTTAAAAGAAACCTCGCTCTAATAGTCTGGGAAGCGCACATGATTTACGTATTTTTTTTTATTATCTCTTCGATTTGATATATTATTTTTTAAATAACTATTTATTTATATATTTTTTTCTCTCTCCTATATATATATCAATCACTTTTTTTTTATTTCTTCAGGAACATGTGTTAGTTTTACTTCAGGAAAACGCGACAGTGGGTTTGCCGGTTCAAAAACACCTCTTTTTCGTGTACCGTACACGATTCGATTTCCGACGTAAAATCCGCAAGTGGATCTCCGTGTACGCCTCCATAGGGTTTCAGTGTTAAAATCGTGTACGGACGCGGACGATTTAGAATCGACAAGATGATGATTTAGAAACGACAAAACGTTTTTTGCTCGCAATTTAACACTGAATCCTATGGGGAAACCCATTTGCCGATTCAAACACAAAACGCTACATGTACAAATACGTAAAATTTCATGCGTTTTTTCTCACTCTTGGATACAATCCAGTGATTTTGAATCGGCAAAGCCGATTCTAAAACACCCTTAAAAACGTTAAAATCGTGTACAGGTACACGATTTTAACACTAAATCCTATGGAGGTGTACATTGATGTACGTGTACACGTACATCGTCATCTGTGTTTGAATCGGCCTTTTATACCTACTTGTAGGTTTCAGAACCATCTCATGGGTGAGGACAAGAAATTATGCAATATTTTTCCAAGGGCTGAGGGCAGTCACTATTGAAATTAGATTGTTACCCAACGCAATGGTCAATACCGGTCAATTCCACTCATAAGACCGAACTCGAATCCTACCATGTCTTCATCATTGGATCCAGAATTTCAGCCTACCAAACGTAGCCTATGACATAGCCTATGACCACTCATCGGAGCGAGCTCGGTGAGCTCGCCCAGGCGAGGCATCTCAAGTCATGTCCTTGAAACCGAGAACGGTGGTTTCGTCACCGGAGACTGCTCGCCAGTTGGTGGTCGAGACCGATACTGAAGAAAGTAGATGATACCTACTGCTCTCAGCTGGATGACAGATCTATCTTAAGATCAGTGACAGGGAAATAATGATACGATCTCTTTGACGGTGGAAGGCACATTATACATTTAGTACTACCTTATTAGGTAGAATATATAAGCGGTAAACAATTGTGTAGCTCACACTTACATCTGTATATGTATGGTTTTCACGAATCAAGATTCCTCAGTAATCTTACAGTTGCAGGGAGGAAAAAGTGGACAGAGATTTTGAATCGGATCGCAACCCAGTTGTAATCCGATCGAAACTCCCAGTACACCACCCTTATGGTCTTAAAATTGTAAGATAAATGTCAGATAGAAGGTCTAGCCGCGGTTTATAACCTGTGACGTGTTTAGGTCAATGTTCATAAGAAGGCGGCCAAATTTGCTCTCTAACTCAGAAATTTGGGTGGGGTTTGTAATTCGCCTAACGGAGCCATCTTCGAACTTCACGAAGATGACTCCGTCAAAAGTCCACGATTCTTTCAGTTTACGCTCTTGCACAAGTTTTCTTGCGCGCCATGCTATAGAGGCGCGAGTTTTTGTCAGGTCTTCATTCAAAAAAACACCAAAGGTTTTGTGAGTTTCGCTTGATAGATCATTCCGTTCGAATCGCACAGACCTGAGCCTTGACTTGGCCCTATAAAGTTTGTCCCTCGTCCTGTAGCTGGTTAATTTGAAAATAATTGTCCTTGGTCTTGGCTGACGCCCACTGGTGACTTTTGCTCCGACTCTGTGGCTGCGCGAAATCTCATTCAGTGATAATGACACACCCATTTTACTGGCGGTCTCTAGAATGATATTGTCAGTGTTCTCGTCACTCGACTCCGGTAATGGTATTTTGTTACGGATTGCTCTCAAACTGAACTTTTTCATCGATATTCTGTGAAGGCTGTATATGTAAACAGTATTTATTTCCAACAACATGCAGTGAGTACAAAGATACAAAAGAAACTGATGTGTTTGGGAGTGGAAACGGATTCAGCAACAGGCTGTGCAGTTTACACAATGCTGTATCGATAAATAGGTTACCTCCACCTGATTTGGAAAACAGCTCTGTGCTATGGAGACTCCTATAAATTACTTCCGGTTGGTATTCGGAAATCTTCATTTTATAGCGTGCGTTTTAATTGAATTGCGTTGACAGAACTGCAATCATGGTAACGGAAAAGCCCGGCTGCTGTGTAACCAGGCGTCAAAATTACACGGACAAAGTTGTCAATGGCGAAGTCGCTTTTGGGTGATGTGCAAGCCGATGTTGATTGTCATGTTGATTGACAGCATGCAATTATTTTTCTTGGGGAAGACAATCCGCGTCCACCATCCACCAACGTACGCCCGCTGGGATTTCTCCACTAGCAAAAATTTAATAATGTGCTATCAATTGGAGTCAAACTGTTTTCAATACTACAAATGCCAACCGGCAAAGTTAATCCAAGAACGACAACTCACTTTCGATAGACGAAAAACCGCGATATCGGTCCCTGTCCTGACGCCGTTATGCAAGCCAAAGTACTGGGTGGCCCCAACTCATCAAAAGTGAAGTGTCCTTCTGAACCATGCAAGAGTACGGAAGTGAGTGACATCGTTTCGACCCTTTAAGGCATTCGTTCGTTCGTGTCCGTTTGTTCGTTCGTTCGTTCCGTTCGTTCGTTCAAATTTACAAGATGAAAAATTAATTGCAAAAATTCATGTACAGATGAACAACTTATCCCTTTGACATAGTAAACGCCTTTTTACAAATAACAACGCTTTGTGATCTGCTTTTCTCTTAGATGTTTACGTTGTAGATTATATTTCGCAGTGGAACAAGTTTGGTCTCCATGAAATTGTTTGGAAACTGAAATATTAAGGTTTTATCCAACGTGAAATGGAGGAGACGCTCACAAAAATAATTTTTGAATAACTAAAAATTGTCATTTTTGTCTCCAAAACGTGCATTATGCACCCCCTCCCCCCCCCCCCCCCCCCACCATTGAAACGAGCTCCACAGACCGCGACAAATCAGCGGCCGGCCAAATTGTAATTATTACAAAGGTGTTTTATGAAGTTAAGTTTTGTTGACAGTGAATATTTAACATGTGATGCATGAAAATTTAATACGCTGTCCAGAATAAAAATAATATTTACCTTATCTTCCAGATGTAGTGAGCAGCCGCTTAACGTGAAATTGAGTATTACAATTGTAATGGCCGATGGTGGTGATAAAAAAAAAGAAATGATGAGAACAACTTATTTGCAAGTTGAAGAAGACACAACGTTAAAATAAAATATATTATTTTTACGATGAGCTTTCTTCAACTTACAAAATAGGTTGTTCTCATAATTTCTGTTTTTCTAAATAAACAAAATGTGTCAAAGATTATTTACGTAATTCACAAATAAAAATGTTTGTGTTAAAAGTGTGTCCTCGCGATTGTTGTCTAATCATTCCCTGTCACACGCCCTTCTATAAACACATCCAGCATGCAATGACAACATCTCCAACGTTAGACTGTGGACATGTTTGTGTATTGTCGCTTGCTGCAGATAACAATGTGACATCTGCCAGTCAGAAAGGGTGCTATCATCAAGTTATCTGTTTTTACAAAACCGTATATAAGGAGAGACCCACTGGGTGGCTGCACATTCAAAGAAAGTCTGAATTGATTGAAACAACAAACAAGAAACATTTTTAGCTGTCCATACGATGCAAAGGTAAGTTTATTCATTTTCGAAACATTTTATTTAGTGTTTCAGTAATTTACAAAATTTTAAATTAAATTTTACCTTAACCGTTTTGCTTCTACAAATATATTTTCATCAACATTTATTTAATGCATTGTTAGTCTCCGAGGAAATTTTTCTCTTTTCTTTCCCCGGGGTACAATTTGTTTGGTTTAGTAATATTAGAATAATTGTTGAGTTTGCCAATTGTACTAATATTGCGTCATGAAGTCGAATTTGTCATGATAAATTTTATAGCAATTAAATCACTTCTAATAATGAAATTAATCCTAATCGTGGAGCTATACATAGCCGGTGGGGGTAGGACGTGCCAGTCAGCATTTCTCGAAACATTTGACCCCTACGAAAGTCTAAAATATTTTTGTGGGGAGAGCATTGTGTGTGTGTGTGTTTGGGGTTAAAAAATCGCACTGGCACAGACATTTCATACTGAAACGTTTTTTTTCTTTTAATATGCCGCCGAAAAATTGTTTTCATTTACTGAACCCTGATGGGTTTCAAACATGACAAAAAATTACACAAAATTGATTTAAACTAAGTGATGAGCTTAGGAACTGGTTAAACTGACTGGCAAAAATTGATGTTATTCATTGATGGGCTCTAATTTAGTCCTTACAAGGATGTTACGCAAGCTTTTGTTTTTCTTATAGGCGATGACAGGTCGAAGATTCAAAGGTTCATTTAATTTAGCATTGGTAAAATTGAATTCATCTTTTAACATTTTTGCTATTTCGATATTCATTCTGTTGTACGTTAAAGTGAAAGGAATGATGGACCTCCTTTCGCATTCGCCCTCTGATATGTTCATACCAAATGGCCGGAGGGTTTGAAGCGTACTGATCCAAAAAGCTTCACGTTTTTTTCTAAATTCATCCGTTTCTTCTAATGTGTCTTTAATTGGTGGTTGTTCAATAGGATGGATTTCGAAATCGTCCAAAGAATGGCCAGGAAGGTTAAAATGTTGTGCTACTGGGGCATCAGCATTATGTTTTATATCCTGTTTGTGTCTTGTAGCACGTTCTCGAAAAGGATTTTGACTTTGACCAACATACTGTTTCCGACATCGCTTACAAGTGATAAGGTAAATAATGTTTGGTGAATCACAATGGAGGGGGTTACGGATCTGATAATGATTTTTCGTTTGTTCGGAGGAAAATTCCTCTTTCTGATCAGGCATAAAAGTATGCAGTCTACAACGAGGCTTTTTGCAATTAAATACCGCGCCACTACCATTCTGAAACGGTCTGTTGTGTTCAATCTTCAGTGGTTCGAAATCGGTAGTTTCAGCTGGACTTTCGAGCTTTTTCAGAGTTTGGGATTTCAGGCTACGCAAGAGGCGCAGCGAGTACCCTCTCGATCTGAGGGCGCCAAATAGAGTAGAACAAGCCTCATTGAAATTTACCTTATCACTTAAATTGCGGTGGAAACGAATGAGTTGTGATTTGATGATACCTTTAAATGTATGTTGAGGATGAAATGATTTTGTGTGCAACAATTGATGTGAATCAGTTGGTTTAAAATACACTTTATAATCTAAATGACCGGACGCCTGAAATTGCTTGCCTTTATACACGGTCACATCGAGAAAATCAACAGAATTTTCACTGATAGTAGCTTTCAATTTAATATTTGGATCGCGATTGTTCAAAATTTCTAAAAATTCATCAAAATCTTCTTTTGAATGTTCCCAAATAATAAAAAATGTCATCTAAATACCTGAGATATACGAGAGGATGCTTTGCACATTTGCTTAAGGCATTTTCCTCCCATTTCGCTACATAAATGCTTGCAAAATTAGGACTGAATCTTTTGCCCATAGGACAACCCATTATTTGTAGAAAATATTCTCCATTGAATTGAAAGTCATTACCTTTTAAGCTCAGCTCTAAAAGATCCAAAATTTGTTCATCCGGGCGTTTCGCATCCGGATATTTTTCAAATGCATTTTTAACTGATTTAACACCTTTATCAATATCAATGTTCGTATACATACTGTCGATATCCAAAGTAGCCAGAATTGCATTTTTCGATATTTACAATTTCGAAATTTTTGACAGGAAATCCTGTGTATTTTTTAGATAGCTCGGATGTCTATTTGCTATAGGTTTCAGATGATAATCAATTAATTCCGAGATCGCATAAGATTCCGAATTACAATCTGATACAATTGGCCTCCCGGGTGGAGTTAAGTCATCCGTCCATGAAGAACGGTCCTTGTGGATCTTTGGTAGGATATAAAATTGTCTTGTTTGAGCACTGAGCTTAGCTGTTAAATATTTCAATTGTTTTTTGGTAATGTGACCTTCGTCGAGGAGAAATTTTAAGATCTTATTGAATTTTTCGATATTACTAGGCCAAATAAGTGAATCTATTTTCTTATAATGTTTAGTATTGCTGAGTTGTCTCATGGCTTCCTTTATATAATTATCCCGAGATAGAACAACTACCGACCCACCTTTGTCGGCTGGTTTAATTACTAATTTCTTATTTTTTCGGAGTTTCGTGAGGGCTCTCCGTTCACCAGCTGTTAAATTGTCTTTATCGGAGAGTATGTTCATGCTGAACACCTTTTGGATGATTCGTTTGCTAGCCTCAATAATTTCGGGATCTACTTCACTATCTGGAGGTGACCAACCAGATGATTCCGTAAAAGGAAGTTTCCGACCGCTGGAGTTTCTAAAGCGGTCGGCTAATTTCATTTGCCTAAGAAAATTACAGTTGTATGATGGTAAATTTGTTTGGTTATCAGTTTTAGGCTTTGGTGTTGGTACAAAAGTTAAACCGCGATCTAAAAGAGATTTCTCTTGGGTTGTTAGGTCATTGGTGCCAGACAGGTTAACAACATTAGTTCCTAATCCCACATCTGTTAGGCGGCTGTTACCTTTGCCTTTACTTAGTTTAAATTTAGGTGGTTCAACCAGTGATCGTACATAATATTGGCGGTTCTCGTGGTCCAATGGATTAAATCCTGAGCAACATCAAACTTCGCGTCATCAATTTTTGGTATCACGTTAACGTCCTTCACTTTCCGAATGGTTTCGTTGATGATGCTCAGGGTTCTCCTCTCAGCCTGAGGGAGTTTTTGCGAAAAGTTTAGTTCAGCGAAATAAATTTTTGCTGATCTAAACTTGACCCTGATATCGCTAAGCATATTCCGCAACTCTTAACTACGAGATCAGAATTATCGTTTCGAGAATTCACGCCAATATTTAATAATATTTTTTGGGGACTGGACTAGCCCCTGTGCCCTTTAAACATAGAGCGCAGATGATTGAATTTGGCGCCGGGGTAACACTCCACCTGGATGTCCGGATGGGGATTTCGATCAATGCGTCCTAAATTTGAACTTTCAATCATAAGGATGTTTTTACAAACATCGGGGAGGCGCCAATTCCTTTTGTCAAAATTAACTCCGCTTTTATGCCGAAACTGGGAGAATTTAGAATCAAATGAGCGGCCCGAGTTGCGGCTCGGTGATTTGACTTTCTCTGAGTACGATATACCTGGTTGAACCACACTAGAGGCAGGAGAAGGGGGAGAAGAAACAGAAACAGGAGAGGAAACAGAAGCAGGAGAAGAAACAGAAGGAGGAGGAGGAGTTCTAGTGAGAGCACTAGGAGAACCAGAGAAGAAAGGCTGAGGAGGAGTAGGAGGTAGAGGAGCAAGACGAGGCGAGACAGCGTTACTCAATTTGCGAGCATCTTCAGTCACAATATGGACCGGAGATGTTTGCAAATTGAGGCGCTTACTCTGAGAGAAAGAAGAAGTAGAAGGAAAAGAAGAGGGAGAAGTGCTTTGCCTTGATCTTTTCTTATTTTGCTTTTCGCGTTGGGGTAGAGGGACAACACGGGCCGGAGTTTGCTTGCTCCCTCCCGTATTGTTCCTTACTCCAGACGCTGGGCGAAGTTCCGAAATGTAAGACTCATAGGCCGAAATAGTCTTATCTGTCAACTTATTTTTAAAGTTCTTTTTAGCCCAGATCAAGGCACGCGCCGAAGCGCTGTTGAAGTCTATTTTTTCGAGTCCAGGAGGTGGTCGCATAGCCAAAGTTATCTTAGACTTCAACTGGTTTAAATTTACCTTATAATGCTCAACTAAAGCATTTAACGTTTGATTGGCCCATCCCACACTAATCTGTCGAAAAACAGAAAAAATGTGTGGGGTGGGAAGAGCTGGCTTTAGAAAGCCACCTAACTCATCTACTTTCTTCTCCAGCTGATTCGGGAAATCCCGATTTGCCAAATGGTGCTCTAATAGCCCAATGTGGTGCAAACATTGAAGCACCTGAAACAAAGCCTTGACCAGCCTAGAATAAGCCTGGAACTATTGTTCCTCGCCAGGTCCGGACTGGGCAACTCTCTGCCTCAGATGCCTCTGCCCTTTTCTTGCCATTGTTAAAGAAAGTAGTTGAATTAAGTATAAATAAAATATAAAAGTGATGAAATAAATAAAATTGGAAAATTAGATATTACCTATTAAAGAAGATACCTGGATTGGTTGCAGTCTTCAGCAAAGGTAGAAAATAATCCGTCTGTCTCGACGCGTTTCGCTTGGTTTGGCTTTTTCAAAGAGACTTTGAGGAAAATGATTCCAACTTTGGGAGGGCATGCATGGTATATATCCATATCTGGGCTGGGGCTGTTTTTCACAGCTCAGTACATAATTAAACTCTTTAACAAGCTGTCAAATGTCACTCATCTAATTAATTCTTTTCAATCTGAGATGTCCCAAGTTTGTTTTTCACAACTCAGTTTGTGTCGTCCAAACAAATTTGATGAAGCCCTATTGATTGGCTTCCATGGAATTTTAATCAGTCAGTGAGTGGTTTGCTTTACTGACCCCATGAAGCCCTATTGGTTGGCTTTGATTTAAGTAAAACCAATCGGGAGCGGTTTGCTTTACTGGCTTCAGAAGTATGTGAAAATAATATGAAAAAATGGTTTGATAAAATATATTGAGACTAAAGAAATAAATGAAAAAATAACGCCAAAGATCATGATGCCTCACGAATGTTATCAGTTGGAATGAATATCCCCCGACGGAGGTTTATGACGGAAAATATTTTACACCACTTAGAAATTGTGTGTTTTACCTTCTGAACCTCTACATTGTGTGAAAGGTATGAACAATAAAAAATAAAAATAATAATAATTTAAATAAATGAATCAACCAAATAAAAAAATAAATAAATAAAAATTAATAAAAAATTAAAAATAAAAATAATCAATAAATAAATATATAAATAAATAAATAATAATTTTATTTAGGAAATACATACACATGATTGAAATTAGAACCTATTTTGTTTTGGGGCATATATGAACTCTGGCACTCGCCTGTGTGTATTTGAGGTTAAAAAATCGCACTGGCACAGACATTTCATACTGAAACGTTTTTTTTCTTTTAATATGCCGCCGAAAAATTGTTTTCATTTACTGAACCCTGATGGGTTTCAAACATGACAAAAAATTACACAAAATTGATTTAAACTAAGTGATGAGCTTAGGAACTGGTTAAACTGACTGGCAAAAATTGATGTTATTCATTGATGGGCTCTAATTTAGTCCTTACAAGGATGTTACGCAAGCTTTTGTTTTTCTTTTCGGCGATGACAGGTCGAAGATTCAAAGGTTCATTTAATTTAGCATTGGTAAAATTGAATTCATCTTTTAACATTTTTGCTATTTCGATATTCATTCTGTTGTACGTTAAAGTGAAAGGAATGATGGACCTCCTTTCGCATTCGCCCTCTGATATGTTCATACCAAATGGCCAGAGGGTTTGAAGCGTACTGATCCAAAAAGCTTCACGTTTTTTTCTAAATTCATCCGTTTCTTCTAATGTGTCTTTAATTGGTGGTTGTTCAATAGGATGGATTTCGAAATCGTCCAAAGAATGGCCAGGAAGGTTAAAATGTTGTGCTACTGGGGCATCAGCATTATGTTTTATATCCTGTTTGTGTCTTGTAGCACGTTCTCGAAAAGGATTTTGACTTTGACCAACATACTGTTTCCGACATCGCTTACAAGTGATAAGGTAAATAATGTTTGGTGAATCACAATGGAGGGGGTTACGGATCTGATAATGATTTTTCGTTTGTTCGGAGGAAAATTCCTCTTTCTGATCAGGCATAAAAGTATGCAGTCTACAACGAGGCTTTTTGCAATTAAATACCGCGCCACTACCATTCTGAAACGGTCTGTTGTGTTCAATCTTCAGTGGTTCGAAATCGGTAGTTTCAGCTGGACTTTCGAGCTTTTTCAGAGTTTGGGATTTCAGGCTACGCAAGAGGCGCAGCGAGTACCCTCTCGATCTGAGGGCGCCAAATAGAGTAGAACAAGCCTCATTGAAATTTACCTTATCACTTGAATTGCGGTGGAAACGAATGAGTTGTGATTTGATGATACCTTTAAATGTATGTTGAGGATGAAATGATTTTGTGTGCAACAATTGATGTGAATCAGTTGGTTTAAAATACACTTTATAATCTAAATGACCGGACGCCTGAAATTGCTTGCCTTTATACACGGTCACATCGAGAAAATCAACAGAATTTTCACTGATAGTAGCTTTCAATTTAATATTTGGATCGCGATTGTTCAAAATTTCTAAAAATTCATCAAAATCTTCTTTTGAATGTTCCCAAATAATAAAAATGTCATCTAAATACCTGAGATATACGAGAGGATACTTTGCACATTTGCTTAAGGCATTTCCTCCCATTTCGCTACATAAATGCTTGCAAAATTAGGACTGAATCTTTTGCCCATAGGACAACCCATTATTTGTAGAAAATATTCTCCATTGAATTGAAAGTCATTACCTTTTAAGCTCAGCTCTAAAAGATCCAAAATTTGTTCATCCGGGCGTTTCGCATCCGGATATTTTTCAAATGCATTTTTAACTGATTTAACACCTTTATCAATATCAATATTCGTATACATACTGTCGATATCCAAAGTGGCCAGAATTGCATTTTTCGATATTTTTAATTTCGAAATTTTTGACAGGAAATCCTGTGTATTTTTTAGATAGCTCGGATGTCTATTTGCTATAGGTTTCAGATGATAATCAATTAATTTCGAGATCGCATAAGATTCCGAATTACAATCTGATACAATTGGCCTCCCGGGTGGAGTTAAGTCATCCGTCCATGAAGAACGGTCCTTGTGGATCTTTGGTAGGATATAAAATTGTCTTGTTTGAGCACTGAGCTTAGCTGTTAAATATTTCAATTGTTTTTTAGTTTAAACGATATTTTATTTGTAAATAGACTACAGACATATGCATAACAGCTACAAAAATAGAAATTGACAAATGGTATAGACATATAGTAATACAAGCTGAAGCATGGCAACTGTTAAAAGAAGCTGGGGATTTGAATGTAAGCCATCGGCTTATAATATATCATTTCCCCGCGGCAGTCATGTGTTCGAATTTAAGCGCAGATAGGTAGTCAGACTATTCCGATAATCAATGTTTAGCGTTTAAACTAAAAGGAAAAATCGAAAAATAAGAGACAAGAGCTAAAATAATAAGGACGAGAATGGAAAGAAGAGAATGTACAGGGTTGCCAGAATGGTGAAAGTATAATAATTAATTATTAACTAATGTCTCAGACTTACAAGACAGCGATGACGAGTTCTTGTCAGTAAATAACGTTGTTTCACAGCATTCGTGGTGACCATCTGGTGTGGACTATTAAACTGTTAACGGGGCTTAAGCCTGAGTTTGCGTTTCAGCAAATATTAATTGAATCGATTGGAAAAGAGGATAAATTTGTGAACTGCTTCAAATATTTCATAATTCCCCTCTTCCGTTAGGTGTTCAGAACCACATAGAAGACTAGTGGTATCTGCATCAATGGGTAATCGTTCAATTGTGTTGCTTCGCACACTAGTAAACACGGGACAGTGCAGAAGGTAATGCTCAGTGGTTTCGAGATCTCCACAAACACAGAAAGGGGTAAGGGCTAAGTGATTGTTGTATAGATGGTAATTCAAATTACTGCACTGGAGGCGTAATCTACAATGGTAAATTTGGGCTTTGCGAGATTTTGCAGTACCAAAATAGCGCGGTGGTCGAAAGTGCTCCTGATTCAGAAAAGTTTTAAAATTGTGAATAGAGGGATTTTCGCGTACAGACAACGGAAGGTTGTTCCACTGATCCGTCACTTTGGGAATAAAAGAGGACTGATAAAGTGTTGTCCTGCAGAACGGAACTCGATGAGTTTGGTCGGAACGTAAATGCATTGATGGATTTAAAATGGAGAGAGTTGGAGGAATTTTGTTGGAGATATACGATGGGGCCATACGATGGAACATTTTGAAATATTGGATTAGTTTATGCTTCCTTCGGCGTTCTTGTAATGGTTCCCAACGAGTCTCAGTGTATAAACTTGACTTACTTGCGCACACCGTTGCCCCAGTGACAATTCTTGCAGCCGCAATTTGGATTTTCTCTAATTCGTCAACTTCAGTTTCAGTACAATTGTCCCAAACAACGTCGGCATATTCAAGTAGTGGCCTAATATACGCAAAATAAATTTTTTCAAGAACACAGCGTTCAAGGTCAAATCTGTGTTTGCGCAACATATCAATGCGAGACCATGCTTTAGTACAGATATGTTTTATGTGATTGTCCCACACACACTTGTTGTTTAGAAAAACTCCTAAGTGTTTATGAAATTTGACTTCGGTTATTTGGGAATGACCATAAGCAAGGGGTGGGTGATTGGATGGTATAAGCTTTCTGGATATTAACATAGTTTCTGTTTTTTGCGGATTGAACTCAACTAGCCAAGTTGAAGCCCACTGTTGAATTCTCTCGAGGTCTTCATTTAGGATCTTAGCAGCAAGATCAGGATTTTCAACTATCAAGTACAAAGATGTGTCATCAGCAAATAAACGTATACAACTCAGTAAATCTTCCGTTATATCATTGATGTAAATTAAAAATAAAAGAGGTCCTAGTATCGATCCTTGAGGAACCCCTGCGGTTATGCGCTTCCAAGATGAGGCCTCAGCACCTAGCACTACTCTCTGGGATCTGTCGGAGAGATAGGACTCTAGAAACAGTAATAGATCGCCTTTAATACCTATTTTCTTTAATTTATAAAGCAGACCTTTATGCCAAACCTTATCGAAGGCCTTGCTAACATCACAAAATACAACCCTTACTTCTTTGCCTTCGTCGAGAGCCTTACAAAACTCATCATACATGTCTGTAAGCTGAAGTACTGTTGAATCACCTGGTGTGAAGCCAGATTGGTATTGGTTAAGAACATTATTTTGCGTAAGGAAATCCCAAAGTTGTTTAAAGACACACTTTTCAAACAC
The DNA here is from genome assembly GCA_031216915.1 of Pictodentalium vernedei. Taxonomy (NCBI): domain Eukaryota; kingdom Metazoa; phylum Mollusca; class Scaphopoda; order Dentaliida; family Dentaliidae; genus Pictodentalium; species Pictodentalium vernedei. The sequence continues at coordinate 513,878,483 of CM062297.1, forward strand.
TTTACCTATACAACTAAGGAGTGATATTGGTCGATAGTTAGTTACCATGTTGGACGGCTGTTTCTTTAATACGGGAAGGACGTTGGCCTTTTTCCATTCGCAGGGAAAATGGGCATTTTTCAAAAACAAGTTGAATAGACTAGTTAGTGGTTCGCACAGTGATGGCTTACATTCTTTAAGGAGCCTTGGGCTGATGAAATCAGGACCTGACGCCTTTGATATTTTTATAGATGACATCGCCTCCCAAATGTCACTAACTTGGAGAGTGATTTTATCTATAGTTTTGGGTGGTTCTTTTGGGGGCGGGGGCAGTTGAGCTCGGACATCATCAACCGATGATATAGAGCTAAAAAAATCATTAAATAATTCTACCTTATCAACATTGGACGAGTACACGTCATCAGTGAAAACTATTGGGGGTGTAGCACTCGCTTTGCTAGTTCCAATGAGCGTTTTAAGCGTTTTCCACCACTCGGATGGCGACATATTATTATTATTTTTAAGATCTGACTGTACCCTTGAAAAGTATTTCGCTTTTGCTTTACGCACGGCTGATACAACCTCATTTCTTTTCATTTTGTATTTTTGCCAGGCATTTAACGACTTGTTATTTTTTGCGATGCGATATAACCTCTGCCTCTGACGTATTAGAAGCCTGATATTGTTATGCATCCATTTAGGTTGTTCTGGGCGAATAGTCACCTCCTTTGTAGGAATATGTTTGGATGCAATATTAAGTAGAATTTCCGAAAGAGTTGAAGCAACAGAGACTATTGGACTATTTTCGAAATGTGACTCCCAATCGAAACAGGAAAGCTCATCATTCAAGGTGGAATAGTTTGCTTGATTGTAGAGCCAGATTTTTCTTTTGAAAGTAGTCCGCGATTGTTTAGAGTGTTTTATAACTAAGATGATTGGACAGTGATAGCGGGTCTTATCAGGGATAATAGGTTCTAGAACTTCGCATCTTTGAACACCGACTGTATCACTGACAGCGAAAAGGTCAATCAGAGTAGACGACGATTCTGTAATACTGGTTGGGTCGTTCACAAGCTGCCTCAGGTTATAATAGTCTTTTATGCCAGTGAAACATTTTTTGGAGGGATCTAATTGATTCTCATTAAAATCGCCAGTAATAATTATGTCGGAGCAATGAAAGTCTTTGGCTCTATCAATAGATGTAGATATCGCCTCCCATGTTTCAGGAGGACTGTTTGGTGGGCGATAAAATACACCTATTAATTTAGATCTACCGGGAGGTGAGAGAATTTCTATCCAGATACTCTCTACGTTCACAACCTCGATCTCTGGCCGACGACGGAAAGGAATACTATTTTTAATATAAATTGCGACCCCACCCCCTCGAGTCTTCCGATCGTTTCTCACTGGCTCTTGAAACCCACTTATCAGTATGTCTGAGGACTGATCTTCATCACGAAGCCAGGTTTCAGTAAAAGCCAGAATGTCGTAGTTTTGGCATTCATACTGCAATATATCCATTTTGGGTTTGAGGCTTTGTATATTAATATGCCAGATTTTTAGCTCCTGTGTTGTGGTACTTGAGTCATTAGAGTTTGGACCAGGGTTCGGGTGAATGTCTCCACAGAGTAGGAGAAGCCTTGACACGATAAAGACGGTCAGTTGCGCGCAATTCATAACTGAATCATTAACATATTGTGCCTCAAAAGGTATGAAGTTAACGGCGAAGTCGGATTGGAGAAAAAAAAAGAAAAATGTACACAGGCTCAGACTCAGATAACGATCCACACCACGATGACACAGGATCAAGTAATTTATGATACAGACAGATTGTCTCAAAGAGAGGCGGTTCCTCGCTGTACGAGTAGACATCGAACCTAAAAAGGTGCCTATCCGGGCTCGATAAACTTCTATACAACACATTATGTAATTCGACAAACAAGTGTTGCATAATGAGTGACCACATGGTTTGCTCGGACAGCACCAGCAATAAATTCAATTTCTGAGACTATTTTCAATTGAGAAATCATCATCTGTCTGGCAGGTAAGATATTTAGCAAGAAGAAAGAATAGGAAAAAGTGAGTACGGAGTGAAGAACAAAGGTAAAGTGAAGAATATTGTTCATGCTTCAATGGTGGTGGATTTTGCAACTCTTCCGTATTCATATATTACATTGCAAGTATAATGAAGAAGGGGTGCATATTAATCGTAAACTAACTGTTTATGCCGCTAATTGTGCGAGCAAGGAAGAATTACAAATATTCGAAGTAGCTTTGTAGCATATTACCTGACATGGCTATTGTGAAGATAAAGAACACAGGCATTGGCGTTTAAGTGATTAACATAGGAGCAGCTTCGTGAAATCATGTCAAGATGGACAACAATGGAATTGGCTTGGTAGGCCACACCATTATTGTTCATATTGGCAAGGTCTCACAGAAGACCTCATAGCACTGTAGACTGTAGGTAATACAAGTAACCGGGCCTCTAACTTAAATCGTATGAAACGGAGATCACAAGAGACCGTCCGATTACAATGCTTAACTGCCAAGCAAGAGTGGAAATAAGCAAAGAGCTAAAATAAAACATATATACAAACAAGAAAAAACACATGTTACAACAGGATGTTGCAATATAACACGTCACCGTCACTGCTTGGGTCCCTTTATTTGAGTCTCAAGCATTGCCACTACAGTAGGATTTCATTCTTATAATACTAATTAATTAACCAGATGAAATAGAGCTAATAGCTTATATTCATGTTCTTGTAAAGATAAGTATGCACACTCGCTCACACACACACACACACCCTCTCTCACACACACACACACACACACACACACACACACACACACACACACACACACACACACACACACACACACGTACACACACACACACACACACACACACACACACACACACACACACACACACAGTCTTGTTTTCCCTACATACCGAGGTACCCCATTGTCTGTCCTTTGTGTGGACTAACGGTTTCAACCTCGTTTTGCCGGTACAGTTCTGGGAAAACAACCGAGGTAAAGGGTTTCTTTTGTCTTTTGTACCTAGGTAAGGCGAAACACGCAAACTCTTTTGTCTAGTTACCTCGTCAAGTTGGTAAGACAAACCCACACACACACACACACACACACACACACACACACACACACACACACACACACAGAGACACACACATACACACACTACATGCTTATATACCCTAACGTATATACAAGAGCGTATTAACATGCATGTAGATGAGTATTTACACACATTTTTCAGTAAACATATTGATGTTGATAGATAATTCATTTTCCACCGGAACACATATTATCCATACCAGATCAGGTTAGATAACAACGGGGCAGTTGTAAGTTATGGGGACCTAGACAAGACAAAAGCAGATCACTGGAAGGACTAATCACTATTGTCTACATCCCCACACTTAATGGAAGGCAGATCCACCCTCTCATGCGTACACAGACACGCCTCAACACACGTACTCACAGATACTCAGATACATACACACACGCACACACACACACACACACACACACACACACAGAGTGACCTGATGACACACACACGCACACACACACCTGTGTATTGTGAAATCTTAACTTGTGCGCTTGTATATTTTGGTAATCATGCACGCTGGCACGCAGGAGAAACATTACAAATGTCACAGAGCCTAGCTTTTTGAGACTGAGTTAGCACTAATTTTGACACGTCAGATAGGGGCTTAACATCTAAACAGAATTTTCTGTCAAAATACTAGGAATCATTGATTAACTGTACCTCGAAAGGGCGAAAAATGGCACAGTGATTACTGATATTAATTCATAGCAAATTACTTTACATGGAAGAAGCCTGCCTTAGTGCGTACTGCCCCTGACAAGACGACCTTCGAGGGGGCTCATACGAAGACAAAGATAGCGCATCGCGATCTCAAGACAACCTAGAACTTTTTCGGGTAAGTGCAGCAATTACTTCAAGAAATTCAAATCAACGCCCCAAAGTAATTGTACAGATCATCAACAGCGAATTAATGTGAAGAGAAGTCTACAAGGGTGACGCACTTAAAGTGACATGTCAAATGTAGAAAAGCAAATAAGAAATTAAAACACAAATCACTTGCCAAAAATTTGGTATGAGCTAACTGAATCTCGCAATAGAAGAGAGGGAGTGCCCGATGAGACAAAGGACAAGTATGTGCTTCTCCCTTAGTCGACGGGCACTTCCTTCCCTCCCCACAATGGGACTACCTGTAATATGTATCCTCCTTACCTGACCTAACATTGGGTTAATTAGTTAAGGGAAAATCTTGCACAAAAAAGAAAAGGAAAACAAGAAAAAAGAAAAAAGAAAAAAAAAAAAGAAAATAAAAAAAAAACAAAAAACATTTCTTATCCACTAAGCCTCAGCAGGATTCGCTGATTGAGCAGAATCCAACCTAATTTAGTTCCACAATGTTATCCTTAAATGTAGCACGACCTAACAAGTTTCGCTACCAAAGTAGCATGCAACTATGGAATTGATTGATAATATAAGTCAATACCGCTGAAAGTTATAACAAGACAGCAATGTGTTCAGAATGTTGCAAGTTTTTGTGTTTGACGCACGAAATACACACAATGAGAGAATGAACACAAACACCGTGGGAAAAAAACTCTGCTTGCTATTGGCTGATTTAAAATGGTAAAAATAACTACTACTGATATTCACGCATCGTTGTGGTCACGTGTCAAAAAACAATCGACTATTTACACCTTGGTCTACAACTCGGTCAATAGTAGTAAATTGTACACTCGTGAAGCTTGGAAGCATATTAAATGCTCAACTGCGATCAGAAATTCATCAGTGCTCAAAATTCGTTGCACTATATTTAACAAAGCTAGAAATATGATGATGGAGTGCAGAATGACACCTGTTTTACCAGTTAGTTAGTCTGTCCTATACAGACTATTTCCGTTTATGAACAGTAAACATCCTTCTTATTAAGTGGGAGCCTTTGCTTTCATAAATTTATTATTTTTTGGATTCCTTTCAATTCAGCTGCATCCAGCTTAGGAGAACTCGGTGTAGTCTGCCAGACTGGAAGCAGCAGAACAAAAAGAGCATTCAGGAAACTCAAATTCCAATTTAATTTTGATGATATGCCAGACAATAGAGCTATAATTACACATTAACTTATGACATAACATCCCTCAACACAGACTTAGGGGGTATAATTAAGTCGCAATTGTCATCACGGCTCTATAATTGTCTTCTATTTTTAACAATTCGTTCATTTTTGTAATCCTATGCACGGAGTCATCGAACAGTTTAACAAATATTACCCCGTCGTGGGTCCATGATCCGGAAATTTTCTTTTCTCTCACCATGACGCGAGCTTTTCTTGCGATATCGGACCGTTTACGTGTTAAATGTTCGTTAATGTACACTCTGTGCATTGGGGAACCCTTGAGTTTGCGTCTCCCTCTGTAAAATTTGTCCCTTGAGCGATATGTGGCAAATTTCACGAGAATAGGACGTGATCTGTCACTATTTGGTGGGCCTGAACGATGACTTCGCTCTATTTCTTCGAGTTTTAGTGGGACACCCATAGCAGTTGCTAAATCAAGGATGCGATTGTCTGTTGACTCCGACGCGCTATTTGATTCCGGAACCCCCGTTATTCTTAGCGAATTCCTCATGCCATATTGTCTCAGATCATCGAGATCATCATCCAATTTGGAAATAAGTTTATCCTTTTCAATTAATTGACTCTCCATGTCCCTGAACCGATCCTCGTATTGGCACATTGTGGCACTGATTGCTGATCGGACTGCTTGCTCAACAAGATGTCCAAGCATTTTCTGCACAGAAGAATCCTTCAGAGCAGTCACAAACATATTAACTGCATAGCCAGACGGCGGAGGCGCTGATGGCGTAGATGCCCCTATGGGCTGGTTGCCTTGCTCAGTATGGGCGTCCTCTGCAGTCACCGAATGAGGAACCTCAAAATCACTGCTTGACAGCGATGCCATTTCACCTTCCATACTTTTGATGATGGACTCAGAAAGTGATCTTTCCTTAAATCTCTTTGCCTCCAGCTCGGCAGATAAAGCACTAGAATCCATTGAGAGGTTACGCTTGTCCAGACGCGGTGTAGTGGGCGCAGATGAGGCCATAATTAATACTCTCAATACTCTTTAAGTACTCAATAAAGCACAGACTAGACACACGACGTAAGATAGTAGCAGCAATAGTAATGTAATGTCATTTACGGCTGTAGTAACGCTACTCAAGTCATTCATAAACAGTTTCGCTCACGGTAAACAAGTGAGGAAGTGCGACTGGATACGACAATAGAGGTCTCAACAAAAGACACTGTAGTGAGATGATTGGGCAACAATAGCGAACTCCTTGCAGCATACACTCAGTGCGAATTTGTTGCGAATTTAACTACAGCAACAGCAATAGCAAGGATAAATGGATATAAGTGTTTTTTTAACATTGTTTTTCAAAATGTTAATAAAATTTCAAACAGACGAAAACATATGGAAAACAGTATATCTGTGAACCTTTCTGACGTAATCCACTTGTATAGGAAAGGCACTATGGACCTTTACCAGAGAATTATTAGATCAGTATGTTCAGTTTTTGTGATATAACGAGGATAAGAGAGTAACAATCACTCACAACATCAGGCCGATAAGTCTATAAAAAACATTCCAAACCTCTAAGCAGAAAGCCACATAACTTGTAACATACTTGTAACATAAGTACTAACAGCACCACGCCATCCTTCCCTTGAAAACAAGGCACTAATCACCCGAAAGAGTGCAAAACGCTTCCACCGAATTTAAGGTCAACCCGCCATATCCGCCATTCTTGTTTTTTGGTAATGTGACCTTCGCCGAGGAGAAATTTTAAGATCTTATTGAATTTTTCGATATTACTAGGCCAAATAAGTGAATCTATTTTCTTATAATGTTTCTGAGTTGTCTCATGGCTTCCTTTATATAATTATCCCGAGATAGAACAACTACCGACCCACCTTTGTCGGCTGGTTTAATTACTAATTTCTTATTTTTTCGGAGTTTCGTGAGGGCTCTCCGTTCACCAGCTGTTAAATTGTCTTTATCGGAGAGTATGTTCATGCTGAACACCTTTTGGATGATTCGTTTGCTAGCCTCAATAATTTCGGGATCTACTTCACTATCTGGAGGTGACCAACCAGATGATTCTGTAAAGGAAGTTTCTGACCGCTGGAGTTTCTAAAGCGGTCGGCTAATTTCATTTGCCTAAGAAAATTACAGTTGTATGATGGTAAATTTGTTTGGTTATCAGTTTTAGGCTTTGGTGTTGGTACAAAAGTTAAACCGCGATCTAAAAGAGATTTCTCTTGGGTTGTTAGGTCATTGGTGGCAGACAGGTTAACCACATTAGTTCCTAATCCCACATCTGTTAGGCGGCTGTTACCTTTGCCTTTACTTAGTTTAAATTTAGGTGGTTCAACCAGTGATCGTACATAATATTGGCGGTTCTCGTGGTCCAATGGATTAAATCCTGAGCAACATCAAACTTCGCGTCATCAATTTTTGGTATCACGTTAACGTCCTTCACTTTCCGAATGGTTTCGTTGATGATGCTCAGGGTTCTCCTCTCAGCCTGAGGGAGTTTTTGCGAAAAGTTTAGTTCAGCGAAATAAATTTTTGCTGATCTAAACTTGACCCTGATATCGCTAAGCATATTCCGCAACTGCTTAACTACGAGATCAGAATTATCGTTTCGAGAATTCACGCCAATATTTAATAATATTTTTTGGGGACTGGACTGGCCCCTGTGCCCTTTAAACATAGAGCGCAGATGATTGAATTTGGCGCCGGGGTAACACTCCACCTGGATGTCCGGATGGGGATTTCGATCAATGCGTCCTAAATTTGAACTTCCAATCATAAGGATGTTTTTACAAACATCGGGGAGGCGCCAATTCCTTTTGTCAAAATTAACTCCGCTTTTATGCCGAAACTGGGAGAATTTAGAATCAAATGAGCGGCCCGAGTTGCGGCTCGGTGATTTGACTTTCTCTGAGTACGATATACCTGGTTGAACCACACTAGAGGCAGGAGAAGGGGGAGAAGAAACAGAAACAGGAGAGGAAACAGAAGCAGGAGAAGAAACAGAAGGAGGAGGAGGAGTTCTAGTGAGAGCACTAGGAGAACCAGAGAAGAAAGGCTGAGGAGGAGTAGGAGGTAGAGGAGCAAGACGAGGCGAGACAGCGTTACTCAATTTGCGAGCATCTTCAGTCACAATATGGACCGGAGATGTTTGCAAATTGAGGCGCTTACTCTGAGAGAAAGAAGAAGTAGAAGGAAAAGAAGAGGGAGAAGTGCTTTGCCTTGATCTTTTCTTATTTTGCTTTTCGCGTTGGGGTAGAGGGACAACACGGGCCGGAGTTTGCTTGCTCCCTCCCGTATTGTTCCTTACTCCAGACGCTGGGCGAAGTTCCGAAATGTAAGACTCATAGGCCGAAATAGTCTTATCTGTCAACTTATTTTTAAAGTTCTTTTTAGCCCAGATCAAGGCACGCGCCGAAGCGCTGTTGAAGTCTATTTTTTCGAGTCCAGGAGGTGGTCGCATAGCCAAAGTTATCTTAGACTTCAACTGGTTTAAATTTACCTTATAATGCTCAACTAAAGCATTTAACGTTTGATTGGCCCATCCCACACTAATCTGTCGAAAAACAGAAAAAATGTGTGGGGTGGGAAGAGCTGGCTTTAGAAAGCCACCTAACTCATCTACTTTCTTCTCCAGCTGTTTCGGGAAATCCCGATTTGCCAAATGGTGCTCTAATAGCCCAATGTGGTGCAAACATTGAAGCACCTGAAACAAAGCCTTGACCAGCCTAGAATAAGCCTGGAACGATTGTTCCTCGCCAGGTCCGGACTGGGCAACTCTCTGCCTCAGATGCCTCTGCCCTTTTCTTGCCATTGTTAAAGAAAGTAGTTGAATTAAGTATAAATAAAATATAAAAGTGATGAAATAAATAAAACTGGAAAATTAGATATTACCTATTCCAGATGTAGTGAGCAGCCGCTTAACGTGAAATTGAGTATTACAATTGTAATGGCCGATGGTGGTGATAAAAAAAAAGAAATGATGAGAACAACTTATTTGCAAGTTGAAGAAGACTCAACGTTAAAATAAAATATATTATTTTTACGATGAGCTTTCTTCAACTTACAAAATAGGTTGTTCTCATAATTTCTGTTTTTCTAAATAAACAAAATGTGTCAAAGATTATTTACGTAATTCACAAATAAAAATGTTTGTGTTAAAAGTGTGTCCTCGCGATTGTTGTCTAATCATTCCCTGTCAGACGCCCTTCTATAAACACATCCAGCATGCAATGACAACATCTCCAACGTTAGACTGTGGACATGTTTGTGTATTGTCGCTTGCTGCAGATAACAATGTGACATCTGCCAGTCAGAAAGGGTGCTATCATCAAGTTATCTGTTTTTACAAAACCGTATATAAGGAGAGACCCACTGGGTGGCTGCACATTCAAAGAAAGTCTGAATTGATAGAAACAACAAACAAGAAACATTTTTAGCTGTCCATACGATGCAAAGGTAAGTTGATTCATTTTCGAAACATTTTATTTAGTGTTTCAGTAATTTACAAAATTTTAAATTAAATTTTACCTTAACCGTTTTGCTTCTACAAATATATTTTCATCAACATTTATTTAATGCATTGTTAGTCTCCGAGGAAATTTTTCTCTTTTCTTTCCCCGGGGTACAATTTGTTTGGTTTAGTAATATTAGAATAATTGTTGAGTTTGCCAATTGTACTAATATTGCGTCATGAAGTCGAATTTGTCATGATAAATTTTATAGCAATTAAATCACTTCTAATAATGAAATTAATCCTAATCGTGGAGCTATACATAGCCGGTGGGGGTAGGACGTGCGAGTCAGCATTTCTCGAAACATTTGACCCCTACGAAAGTCTAAAATATTTTTGTGGGGAGAGCATTGTGTGTGTGTGTGTGTGTGTGTGTGTGTGTGTGTGTGTGTGTGTGTGTGTGTGTGTGTGTGTGTGTGTGTGTGTGTGTGTGTGTGTGTGTGTGTGTGTGTGTGGGGGTTTGTCTTACCAACTTGACGAGGTAACTAGACAAAAGAGTTTGCGTGTTTCGCCTTACCGAGGTACAAAAGACAAAAGGAACCCTTTACCTCGGTTGTTTTCCCAGAACTGTACCGGGAAAACGAGGTAGAAACCGTTAGTAAACACAAAGGACAAACAATGGGGTACCTCGGTATGTAGGGAAGACAAGACTGTGTGTGTGTGTTTGTGTGTGTGTGTGTGTGTGTGTGTGTGTGTGTGTGTGTGTGTGTGTGTGTGTGTGTGTGTGTGTGTGTGTGTGTGTGTGTGTGGGTTTGTCTTACCAACTTGACGAGGTAACTAGACAAAAGAGTTTGCGTGTTTCGCCTTACCGAGGTACAAAAGACAAAAGAAACTCTTTACCTCGGTTGTTTTCCCAGAACTGTACCGGCAAAACGAGGTAGAAACCGTTAGTCCAACAAAGGACAAACAATGGGGTACCTCGGTATGTAGGGAAGACAAGACTGTGTGTGTGTGTGTTTGAGGTTAAAAAATCGCACTGGCACAGACATTTCCTACTGAAACGTTTTTTTCTTTTAATATGCCGCTGAAAAATTGTTTTCATTTACTGAACCCTGATGGGTTTCAAACGTAACAAAAAGGTACATAAAATTGATTTAAACTAAGTGATGAGCTTAGGACCTGGTTAAACTGACTGGCAATAATTGATGTTATTCATTGATGGGCTCTAATTTAGTCCTTACAAGGATGTTACGCAAGCTTTTGTTTTTCTTATAGGCGATGACAGGTCGAAGATTCAAAGGTTCATTTAATTTAGCATTGGTAAAATTGAATTCATCTTTTAACATTTTTGCTATTTCGATATTCATTCTGTTGTACGTTAAAGTGAAAGGAATGATGGACCTCCTTTCGCATTCGCCCTCTGATATGTTCATACCAAATGGCCAGAGGGTTTGAAGCGTATTGATCCAAAAAGCTTCACGTTGTTTTCTAAATTCATCCGTTTCTTCTAATGTGTCTTTAATTGGTGGTTGTTCAATAGGATGGATTTCGAAATCGTCCAAAGAATGGCCAGGAAGGTTAAAATGTTGTGCTACTGGGGCATCAGCATTATGTTTTATATCCTGTTTGTGTCTAGTAGCACGTTCTCGGAAAGGATTTTGACTTTGACCAACATACTGTTTCCGACATCGCTTACAAGTGATAAGGTAAATAATGTTTGGTGAATCACAATGGAGGGGGTTACGGATCTGATAATGATTTTTCGTTTGTTCGGAGGAAAATTCCTCTTTCTGATCAGGCATAAAAGTATGCAGTCTACAACGAGGCTTTTTGCAACTAAATACCGCGCCACTACCATTTTGCAACGGTCTGTTGTATTCAATCTTCAGTGGTTCGAAATCGGTAGTTTCAGCTGGACTTTCGAGCTTTTTCAGGGTTTGGGCTTTCAGGCTACGCAAAAGGCGCAGCGAGTACCCTCTCGATCTGAGGGCGCCAAATAGAGTAGAACAAGCCTCATTGAAATTTACCTTATCACTTGAATTGCGGTGGAAACGAATGAGCTGTGATTTGATGATACCTTTAAATGTATGTTGAGGATGAAATGATTTTGTGTGCAACAATTGATGTGAATCAGTTGGTTTAAAATATACTTTATAATCTAAATGACCGGACGCCTGAAATTGCTTGCCTTTATACACGGTCACATCGAGAAAATCAACAGAATTTTCACTGATAGTAGCTTTCAATTTAATATTTGGATCGTGATTGTTCAAAATTTCTAAAAATTCATCAAAATCTTCTTTTGAATGTTCCCAAATAATAAAAATGTCATCTAAATACCTGAGATATACGAGAGGATGCTTTGCACATTTGCTTAAGGCATTTTCCTCCCATTCCGCTACATAAATGCTTGCAAAATTAGGACTGAATCTTTTGCCCATAGGACAACCCATTATTTGTAGAAAATATTCTCCATTGAATTGAAAGTCATTACCTTTTAAGCTCAGCTCTAAAAGATCCAAAATTTGTTCATCCGGGCGTTTCGCATCCGGATATTTTTCAAATGCATTTTTAACTGATTTAACACCTTTATCAATATCAATATTCGTATACATACTGTCGATATCCAAAGTAGCCAGAATTGCATTTTTCGATATTTTCAATTTTGAAATTTTTGACAGGAAATCCTGTGTATTTTTCAGATAGCTCGGATGTCTATTTGCTATAGGTTTCAGATGATAATCAATTAATTCCGAGATCGCATAAGATTCCGAATTACAATCTGATACAATTGGCCTCCCGGGTGGAGTTAAGTCATCCGTCCATGAAGAACGGTCTTTGTGGATCTTTGGTAGGATATAAAATTGTCTTGTTTGAGCACTGAGCTTAGCTGTTAAATATTTCAATTGTTTTTTGGTAATGTGACCTTCGTCGAGGAGAAATTTTAAGATCTTATTGAATTTTTCGATATTACTAGGCCAAATAAGTGAATCTATTTTCTTATAATGTTTAGTATTGCTGAGTTGTCTCATGGCTTCCTTTATATAATTATCCCGAGATAGAACAACTACCGACCCACCTTTGTCGGCTGGTTTAATTACTAATTTCTTATTTTTTCGAAGTTTCGTGAGGGCTCTCCGTTCACCAGCTGTTAAATTGTCTTTATCGGAGAGTATGTTCATGCTGAACACCTTTTTGATGATTCGTTTGCTAGCCTCAATAATTTCGGGATCTACTTCACTATCTGGAGGTGACCAACCTGATGATTCTGTAAAAGGAAGTTTCCGACCGCTGGAGTTTCTAAAGCGGTCGGCTAATTTCATTTGCCTAAGAAAATTACAGTTGTATGATGGTAAATTTGTTTGGTTATCAGTTTTAGGCTTGGGTGTTGGTACAAAAGTTAAACCGCGATCTAAAAGAGATTTCTCTTGGGTTGTTAGGTCATTGGTGCCAGACAGGTTAACCACATTAGTTCCTAATCCCACATCTGTTAGGCGGCTGTTACCTTTGCCTTTACTTAGTTTAAATTTAGGTGGTTCAACCAGTGATCGTACATAATATTGGCGGTTCTCGTGGTCCAATGGATTAAATCCTGAGCAACATCAAACTTTGCGTCATCAATTTTTGGTATCACGTTAACGTCCTTCACTTTCCGAATGGTTTCGTTGATGATGCTCAGGGTTCTCCTCTCAGCCTGAGGGAGTTTTTGCGAAAAGTTTAGTTCAGCGAAATAAATTTTTGCTGATCTAAACTTGACCCTGATATCGCTAAGCATATTCCGCAACTGCTTAACTACGAGATCAGAATTATCGTTTCGAGAATTCACGCCAATATTTAATAATATTTTTTGGGGACTGGACTGGCCCCTGTGCCCTTTAAACATAGAGCGCAGATGATTGAATTTGGCGCCGGGGTAACACTCCACCTGGATGTCCGGATGGGGATTTCGATCAATGCGTCCTAAATTTGAACTTCCAATCATAAGGATGTTTTTACAAACATCGGGGAGGCGCCAATTCCTTTTGTCAAAATTAACTCCGCTTTTATGCCGAAACTGGGAGAATTTAGAATCAAATGAGCGGCCCGAGTTGCGGCTCGGTGATTTGACTTTCTCTGAGTACGATATACCTGGTTGAACCACACTAGAGGCAGGAGAAGGGGGAGAAGAAACAGAAACAGGAGAGGAAACAGAAGCAGGAGAAGAAACAGAAGGAGGAGGAGGAGTTCTAGTGAGAGCACCAGGAGAACCAGAGAAGAAAGGCTGAGGAGGAGTAGGAGGTAGAGGAGCAAGACGAGGCGAGACAGCGTTACTCAATTTGCGAGCATCTTCAGTCACAATATGGACCGGAGATGTTTGCAAATTGAGGCGCTTACTCTGAGAGAAAGAAGAAGTAGAAGGAAAAGAAGAGGGAGAAGTGCTTTGCCTTGATCTTTTCTTATTTTGCTTTTCGCGTTGGGGTAGAGGGACAACACGGGCCGGAGTTTGCTTGCTCCCTCCCGTATTGTTCCTTACTCCAGACGCTGGGCGAAGTTCCGAAATGTAAGACTCATAGGCCGAAATAGTCTTATCTGTCAACTTATTTTTAAAGTTCTTTTTAGCCCAGATCAAGGCACGCGCCGAAGCGCTGTTGAAGTCTATTTTTTCGAGTCCAGGAGGTGGTCGCATAGCCAAAGTTATCTTAGACTTCAACTGGTTTAAATTTACCTTATAATGCTCAACTAAAGCATTTAACGTTTGATTGGCCCATCCCACACTAATCTGTCGAAAAACAGAAAAAATGTGTGGGGTGGGAAGAGCTGGCTTTAGAAAGCCACCTAACTCATCTACTTTCTTCTCCAGCTGTTTCGGGAAATCCCGATTTGCCAAATGGTGCTCTAATAGCCCAATGTGGTGCAAACATTGAAGCACCTGAAACAAAGCCTTGACCAGCCTAGAATAAGCCTGGAACGATTGTTCCTCGCCAGGTCCGGACTGGGCAACTCTCTGCCTCAGATGCCTCTGCCCTTTTCTTGCCATTGTTAAAGAAAGTAGTTGAATTAAGTATAAATAAAATATAAAAGTGATGAAATAAATAAAATTGGAAAATTAGATATTACCTATTCCAGATGTAGTGAGCAGCCGCTTAACGTGAAATTGAGTATTACAATTGTAATGGCCGATGGTGGTGATAAAAAAAAAGAAATGATGAGAACAACTTATTTGCAAGTTGAAGAAGACTCAACGTTAAAATAAAATATATTATTTTTACGATGAGCTTTCTTCAACTTACAAAATAGGTTGTTCTCATAATTTCTGTTTTTCTAAATAAACAAAATGTGTCAAAGATTATTTACGTAATTCACAAATAAAAATGTTTGTGTTAAAAGTGTGTCCTCGCGATTGTTGTCTAATCATTCCCTGTCAGACGCCCTTCTATAAACACATCCAGCATGCAATGACAACATCTCCAACGTTAGACTGTGGACATGTTTGTGTATTGTCGCTTGCTGCAGATAACAATGTGACATCTGCCAGTCAGAAAGGGTGCTATCATCAAGTTATCTGTTTTTTACAAAACCGTATATAAGGAGAGACCCACTGGGTGGCTGCACATTCAAAGAAAGTCTGAATTGATAGAAACAACAAACAAGAAACATTTTTAGCTGTCCATACGATGCAAAGGTAAGTGGATTCATTTTCGAAACATTTTATTTAGTGTTTCAGTAATTTACAAAATTTTAAATTAAATTTTACCTTAACCGTTTTGCTTCTACAAATATATTTTCATCAACATTTATTTAATGCATTGTTAGTCTCCGAGGAAATTTTTCTCTTTTCTTTCCCCGGGGTACAATTTGTTTGGTTTAGTAATATTAGAATAATTGTTGAGTTTGCCAATTGTACTAATATTGCGTCATGAAGTCGAATTTGTCATGATAAATTTTATAGCAATTAAATCACTTCTAATAATGAAATTAATCCTAATCGTGGAGCTATACATAGCCGGTGGGGGTAGGACGTGCGAGTCAGCATTTCTCGAAACATTTGACCCCTACGAAAGTCTAAAATATTTTTGTGGGGAGAGCATTGTGTGTGTGTGTGTGTGTGTGTGTGTGTGTGTGTGTGTGTGTGTGTGTGTGTGTGTGTGTGTGTGTGTGTGTGTGTGTGTGTGTGTGTGTGGGTTTGTCTTACCAACTTGACGAGGTAACTAGACAAAAGAGTTTGCGTGTTTCGCCTTACCGAGGTACAAAAGACAAAAGAAACCCTTTACCTCGGTTGTTTTCCCAGAACTGTACCGGCAAAACGAGGTAGAAACCGTTAGTCCACACAAAGGACAAACAATGGGGTACCTCGGTATGTAGGGAAGACAAGACTGTGTGTGTGTGTGTGTGTGTGTGTGTGTGTGTGTGTGTGTGTGTGTGTGTGTGTGTGTGTGGGTGTGTGTGTGCGTTTGTGTGTGTGTGTGGGGGGTTGTGTGCGTTTGTGTGTGGGGGGGGGGGGTTGTGTGTGTGTTTGTGTCTGTGTGTGTGTGTGTGTGTGTGTGTGTGGGTTTGTCTTACCAACTTGACGAGGTAACTGGACAAAAGAGTTTGCGTGTTTCGCCTTACCGAGGTACAAAAGACAAAAGAAACCCTTTACCTCGCTTGTTTTCCCAGAACTGTACCGGCAAAACGAGGTACAAACCGTTAGTCCACACAAAGGACAAACAATGGGGTACCTCGGTATGTAGGGTAGACAAGACTCTGTGTGTGTGTGTGTGTGTGTGGGTTTGTCTTACCAACTTGACGAGGTAACTAGACAAAAGAGTTTGCGTGTTTCGCCTTACCGAGGTACAAAAGACAAAAGAAACCCTTTACCTCGGTTGTTTTCCCAGAACTGTACCGGCAAAACGAGGTTGAAACCGTTAGTACACACAAAGGACAATCAATGGGGTACCTCGGTATGTAGGGTAGACAAGACTGTTTGTGTAACTTCGAGCGCAAAAGTTGTGATTACTGTTTTGACACCTCTGTAGACTGCACGTATGATTGAAATATTTTGGTATTTTTTTTAATTTTTGCCTCTAAAACATTACGTATTATCCCCTTCCACGGAACGAGATAGGGATAATAATGAGAGATAATAAGTTGTGTTTCTGAGGTAAAAAATGAAATCTCTTTATGATTAGGTTATCGATTTATTGTTCCATATTATTTGGTTGAAGACAAATAGCAAGAAATTTCAACTCGAATAACCCCTGATATTCATTTAACTCTTCTAGAACCATGGTCTACTTTAAGATGATGATAAACCCATTTTGACTTTGATGATGAAAATCCATGTTGAAACACAGTGGCGGGACGATTGCTCTGAGACCTGTACAATCGTATATCAGTGACGGGGGGGGGGGGGGGTAATTCTGGTACTTGTTTTCAGTGACACCTACCGATAATGATCCAGTCAGGACCTTTTCATCTGACTTGGAGTTTTAGATTGATTCACTCTTGCTGGTAACCATGTACGGAGTAGATTTGCTTCTTAATTCACACACCCAGTAGGTTTAATGCAAATGGACGCCTGTGGCTGAAGAAAATATATATCTTCTTTTGGGATCCCTCCCCCAATCGGTTAGTTACGCGATTTACCTGTATATCACACCACAGCATAGCACTGGTTTAGTACATTACCAAACACGCGGCTAAAAAAATTATCTTACGACTCCATACAAGGTCCTTCCAATGAGGTGCCATAAGCTTGTTTTTATAGGCCCAATTGAAAAAAAATGAGATTTTAGTGGGGATTTTGTGAATAAAGCGGGCCAGACAATGGCGGAAAACCTACCGGTTTTGCCATTCCTTTCTCTTGCATACATAAATCCGAAAATGGAACACCTGAAAAAAAAATGTTGCCGTCGAAAAGAGCTATTTACGTTACATTTTTTTCTATTATGTACAGAACAGAAGATAATCATTATAAGTTTTAACATGATTCAATAAATATTTTCGACTTGTTTATTTTCAGAATGAATGAAGAATCATTTAAATACCCAGATGGTATTGAAGTGAGAAATGGGATTATTAGTCGACGAAGTGAAGTTTCGAAAAAGCTGCCCGTGTATTCCAAAATCAGCAAAAAGTTCCATCCAAGTGCAACATCCACGCCATCAAAGTACCCACAGAATTCAAAATCTCCACGAAATGTGCGTAAGACTAAAATGTGTAGGACAACAAGCTACCATAACGGCAACTTGCCTCGTGCTTGTTCAACATTCATTGAACCTGTGGTGAATATATCTAAGTCTTCTTTCAGGGAGCAAGAAAATTTTGAATTTATCCCTATAGCTTCATCATCGTTTAATCTCCCGGTGTGCGAACAAACTGAACGCTTGGGGAAGCACAAAAAAATAATGACGTCTTTCAGTTGAGCTCCAAGAAGTCTCGGCGTATTATTCTTCAGCTCCGGGACAAGAACAGCCATAGATGTTCATTAAATGAGCAGCACACAGAAAGACCCTTACAGAGAGGTATAAAAGTAAACAAACCCAGAAATAAAGTAGGTTACATCAACGGAAGACGAGTATTTGCTGTGCCGAAACGATTGGAGAAAGAATCATTTAGTTGTAATGAGTTCTGTTGCTTGGACTTTTATAAACCTCGTATAATCAATGCAAAGAAATATAAAAGCAAAGGAACTGTCATGAAGAAATTACAGAGATTGGGACATTTCATGAAAAATAGAATATCAAATAAACTTTTTAATTTATCTAATCTCATTGATCTATAAAGCCCAATTTTAATGTCAAATCGCCCTTAATGGCATTAAAGCATTTGGTGCCAACACACCAATTGTTTGCGAACTGCCTTTTTAATTTCCCTAAATACACATGAAATGGTCCTGTGGATTTTATCTTGGACGAATGCACTCTCAGAGACGTTTACATTATATGTTATTAACAGAAACAATCATACTGTATTAACCGGTCAAATTTGTACTGAAGGTGTGGTGTGTGCTTTTGTGTTTGGAATTTATATTCAATTAAGAGGGTTATTCAATTAGACGATATCCAATTTAGTGGTTGCTCTTTATTATTCAGCTGTTGCCGTTATGTCTGCAACATCCATTTTGATTCAACCATTATTTTGTAACACTGATTGTAAATATGATGTTATTTGATACGACTTCAAACTGATATTACTTATAAACTTTGATAAAATAGTGCTTTTTGTATCAGTGCAAGATTATTTCACTTGTTATTTAATTTCTCAGTGCTAACAATTGTTATGTACAGTGTTTGTTTTGTTTAATTAAATAAATTTGTTATTACCTAGGATCAAATTCTCGTATTTATTATCTTGGTCCCAGCAACATTGATCGAATACTTCTGTGTGGTGGACGGTTAAATTGACGCATTGTTTGTTACCGATTCAGTGGCCATTTTGTAAGAGCACCTGCATACATACATATCCAGCGTTTTGAACTGATGGAAACCCCCTTCTATAATTCCTATAAATCCCAAAATCCCCGTACTTCAACCAAACACGTCAACAAAAGCTTGAGATGCATTGGAAACTTTTTTCGGCAATTCGTTCACACAGCGGGCCAATATACAATCTTTGATTAAAACTACGAAGGTCTTGGGCACCATGCAAGCTGTTGGGCGATTCCAGCAACTGTTGAAATTCGATCTTTGTTTTAAAATTTGAACATTTATTAGATTCTCCCGTGTAAGGGTGCTTGAGGTGCATACATATGAACAAGCATATGATTGATACACGTGATGGTAGATAAATAAATCCATTGTACAATAATCACCACTGCCGTGGAGAACAAACTCCACGGGTCAATACATGCCCGATCACCACCAATCCAACGAAGGTCCGCGCGCACAGTTCTGGCCGTACATCTTCTATCATTCAGTTTCCCCAAATAATATTCACGGCACATCCCGTGCGCCATGTCGAGGTGCTGATATATAGCTGAAAACGTATCATTCATAAAACGATGCACGCACACCCACATTTAATAAGTAGTGATCAGGCATGCATTGACCCGAGTGGTACTATACATGAACTATCAAAACTTGTACTCGCAGTGCACATGGAAACATCATATTTACCATACCCGTGCAAAGGCCTGGTCACGTGTCGGTAAAATTAGGAAGAATAAAGTCATATCAGATCGTAAAAGTCTGGAGTAAATATATTCCGCTCTCATTCGACATTCACTCGAAAATGCAAAAATGGACTGAGAGAACTGAACTGAACTTGATTCGATGAAGAATGAAGGCAATGAAATATTCGAGTATTGTGCCCGGTGTCTTAAGCGCATGTGTGTTCAATATGTAAGGGGTGGGGGAGTATTAAACATGCGTTATTTTTCGACACTATACCATTCGTTGTTGGTTCTTGATTACTTACCTGTACTTTTCCCGTCTGCTTACTGCATGGAACTTAGAAGTAAATCTAACACCGTTTCCTTAAGGCCGCACACAGTAGATCTTCTGTTTCTCATGCCATTTTTGTTTTGTAAAATTGCGCGTGGAGTGACGGTATTCTACTTTTTTGTTTTGTAATTTATTCTTTGCCATCAAAAGTTCATGTTCTTGGTTTGTCTTATGCCTCATTATCTACAGAATAGCATGGATGGTGGTGTATTACGTCTGTTAAGTGGAAGAAGGCTTTGCAATGCTAAAGCATTGCAAAACCTTGTTCCACTCAAGGGCCAAATTTATCAGTTTTAATACCATGGATAAAATATCAGATATAAACATTCAATTTTTATTTTTTGAAGTTTGCATTGGTTTTAAAAGAGAGCATGCGACAGCCAAAGGGACCATCTGGGAGGGCCTGAGAAACAGATTTTCAACATTGTTAGGCTTCATGCTTCTATAATCAAAGGTGATTCAACCTCCAAATGAGGGTTGCGCCACCTTACTTTACTGAGTGAGCATTTAAGATACTCCAATCACTTTCCGATAGACGCTATTATAAGTTACAGGCCGTTCAGGTGGCGGATACGGTATCATATGAGGCGAGGTGAAAACAGTATTGGACGAGGCGGTACGCCGAGTCCAATATTGTTTTTGCCGAGCCTCATATGACACCGTATCCGCCACCTGAACGTCCTGTAACGTATTTATTATGCCAGCGAAAACAAAATAACAATCAAATTTGAACGCCGGCACATTTTCAAAACTGGTGCAAAACGCTATGTAAGTTGTAACAAACGTGCGCAGTTGTCTCCCTGTTTGTGTATAATTTCCTTGACAACACAGACAACAGCGAGAGACGCTTTTCTTCGTACTGTCACTTTGTCTTGAGTGTGCAGAAAATGTCCGAAACGTCCGATTTTATAGAATTCGAACAAAATAAATGTATTGAGTCTTCTTACCGTTGGTGATGTTGCCCAAAATTGAGTATAGTGGCTCTCTTTGCTGACCACGATGCTCGATTTTGGGCAATATCATCAACTGTTACTCATGGACGCTGAGATGGGGCGTGTCTGTGTGTGTGGGGGGGGGGGAATGTTTTTATACATTGCTCTATTTGAGTGTCCGTGCTGAAACTGATAAATCTGTAGAGCGTTTTTTTTATTTCATAACTCAAGGATAAATGTGCGAGTTAGAGAGCCTCATTCGCAGTTCAGTTGTTTATTGCTTTTATATATAACAAGTTCCACTAGGGGCGTAGCAGCGGTCTGGTAAGGCAGTTTAATTTTCACGCCTTTGCCACACTAACGGTCACGCACTTGCTACAAGATCTAATTGTACATCTGTAATATATAATCCAATTATGGTGGTGGTGTTACAAGATGTTTAGTTTACCATTTGTTGCTGTGAAACAACTGGCCAGGCATACATATCTATTCAGTAAGCCCCGCCTATAACGTAACACTGATTTAGACACGCAGGTCAACTGCCCCAATGTATATCTTATGTAAATGAATATTCGAGTGGTGGTGGTGGTGTTCTTTGCCACAAGGTCCTAATGTATATCCCATGTAAATGCAAATGTACATACAAGTGTAGGTAGTGGTGTCCTTTGCCACAAGGTCCTAATGTATATCTCATGTAAATATATAGTCTAGTGTTGTTGGTGGTGGTGGTTTTCCCCTCAAAATAGTTCACCATTGGTAAAAAAGAAGCAACTCGTGTGTGTTGTATTGCTAGTGATTGTTGGCTCGGGGTCAGCCCCTATAGAACTTAAGTTTTATGGGGACTGACTTTGGGTTGTCAATCGTTGGCAGTACAACATGAATTGCTTCTTTACCAGGTTATTTTTATCTGCTTCTTTCATCCATGGCTTGATTTGACACCAGACCCGCGTAGGGCCTGAATTATTTGGTCTCCGACAGTCGTGGGGTTATAAAATCCGCCTGAAGTACCTAGTTGTCACCCCCTCATGAAAGCCGTCTGCCTTCGAACCTTGAAATATCATAAATCCCAAATCCTTCCAAGGCAAATCATGGTCGTTCTAACCACTTGCTCTTCATTCTTACTATATATACGTATCGCTAACTCCAACCAATGCAAATTGTTGTGAGTAATGATGCACGAAGCTGACCATTATGCCGGGAGGGGGATTAATTGTGTATAACTTGGAACTTCTACGTGCGCCAAGCAGCAATAACACAACTATCATTTTAGTAAATGTTACAGCTTTATGTCCTCACTTTTGGTTTGTTGATCGCTTCACAATACATCCACTCCCGAATTGTTCTACGTGTTATATCCACTATTATTTTGTTATTCAGTTTGATATTTGACTTTGAATAAAGAGTTCATTCCTTCAATTGCTTTCTTAGCCTGTTTTCCTTATTTTTCTTTACTATTTTCTTTTGCCTGTTTCTTCGAGGTTGCCCTCTCCATTTTCACCCAAACACTCGTATAACGCAACCTGAATTCAATTCGTACCACTGCGAAATGATCTCGTCATTGAAAGTTACCAATTTCTGGGCATCATGCATACGTGTGTATTACCACCCACAAATTACATAATGTATAGTCTTGAGTCTTATCGCGCCCGAATTGGTACATTCAATACTGTAGTTAATGCTCGCGGTCTGAAAAGAAGACTAACAAAACATCAGTCCCTTTGTGCTCTAGCGTATCTTCACATGTGGTATATGCGTATTGAGGTTCAGGTCAGCCTTACTGTGACATCAACCTTGTTTCATCTCTTATTCAACAAATTTATCATGCTCTGCAATGCAGTATTGATCTTTGTACGAATGTTGAAACACCCAATCTCCGACCGACATCAAATATACCAGCTGCAACACCATCTTCTTCAGCCATCTGTTATGTTGTATATTTTTTGACATTGGTATTGGCTGTGGTTTTGTTATTGTCTGGAGACATTGAATCAAACCCGGGACCAGGCTCTGTGAACACAGAAAATACCCCCGACGCATTAAAAATCTTTCATCTGAACATCCAAAGCCTGAAGCCTAAAGTAGACATAATTGAGTATGAATCATTTTCCTATGACATCTTAGCATTCACTGAGACCTGGCTTCAGTGTTCGGACCTAACATCAGATATTATGATCCATGGCTTCCAAGAACCATTACGGTTTAACCGTGTGTCGAGGGGAGGGGGGATTGCCGTCTACGTTAAGGACGGCTTGTGCTTTCGGCAAAGAACTGACCTTGAGGTGAATGACATTGAGTGCATCTGGGCTGAAGTATTCATGACCCATGGTAAGTCGCTGTTACTCGGAGTATTTTACCGCCCACCCAATAGTCCCTCAGTTGTTTGGGATAAAATTACGGCATCTATTGACAAAGCCAAAGATACCTTAATTTCAGACATAATTATTACTGGTGACTTCAACGACAACCAATATGGTTCTCCCAAGGGTCGCTTCCAAGAACTAAGTAATTATTTCAATTTTAGACAGCTTGTGGAAGGGCCAACATGCTTTACAGAATCATCTGCATCTCTAATTGACCTATTTGCTGTTAGTAATACTGTACATGTACTGGAATGTGAAGTCCTTGAACCACTTGTACTGTACCTGACATGTCTCGTTATCACTGTCCAATTTATATTGCCATTGAATTCAAGAAAGAAAAGCCAAAAAACTTCAAGAGACGCATATGGTTGTATGCAGAGGGCAACTTTGACGGTCTAAACACTGCATACAATAACGTAGACTGGGAAAGACTGCTTGATCATTCGTGCCCGGACACTATAGTATCCACCTTCA
Source organism: Pictodentalium vernedei (assembly GCA_031216915.1). Lineage (NCBI taxonomy): Eukaryota > Metazoa > Mollusca > Scaphopoda > Dentaliida > Dentaliidae > Pictodentalium > Pictodentalium vernedei. The sequence continues at coordinate 513,902,253 of CM062297.1, forward strand.
CCGATCAATTTCTTGAAACAGCATCTAAATTTATTCCCAACAAACTGATAACCTCTAGGGCTAACCAGCCTAAATTGATGCATAATCAAATTCGATTATTGATTAGGCAAAGAACACGATTATATCGTAGAGCAAAGCGCACTGGTCAACTGCACGACTGGGCGAGATATAAGCATAAACGAAATGAAGTCGTATCAGCTGTTAGGAAAGCCAAATCTACATATATATCGAAAGTCCAATCAGAACTAAGCTGTCCAGAAACACCCTCGTCAATATGGTGGAAAACATTAAAAACATTTATCTGTAAAAATATTTCCGGAATCCCGACTATAAGTCACCTTAATAAACTCTATTCAACCAATCCCGAAAAGGCGGAAGTCTTCAATGATTACTTCTGTTCCATTTCGACATTGGATGACACTAATGCATCCTTGCCAGATTCACCCCTGCCTCCCCTACAATCACTTGACAAGATAACACTTGAAAGCAAGGAAGTGTACGAAGCGATCAAGAGTATCAAAGTATCGAAGGCGTCTGGTCCTGGTCTTATAAGTGTTGAAAAAGAATCCGTCTAACGTAGTTAATAACTATAGGCCAATCTCTTTGCTTAGCTGTACTGGTAAAGTACTTGAAAAATGTGTCTTCAAACGATTATAGCTTTTTTATGTGATAACAATATACTGACCAGTTTCAGTCTGGTTTTACTCCAAGTGACTCTACGGTCCTACAACTGACAGACCTCTATGATGAATTCTGCCATGCTCTTGACGAAGGAAAAGAGGTAAGAGTTGTCTTTTGTGATGTTAGCAAGGCATTTGATAAAGTTTGGCATGCTGGTCTAATACACAAGCTCGAGAGAATAGGCATATCTGGCGACTTGCTTTGTTTCCTAAAATCTTACCTTTCTGATCGGTACCAGCGCGTCCTTGTAGCCTCTGAGGCATCTCCTTGGAAACCAGTAACGTCTGGTGTCCTGCAGGGTTCGATCCTTGGTCCCCTGTTATTTCTGATTTACATCAACGATATTACTGAAAACCTACTTTGCAGTATACGCTTATTTGCAGATGATACATCCCTTTATCTTATAATTGAGAATCCTGACCAAGGTGCCATCATACTCAACCGTGATTTAGCCACAATTGAATACTGGGCTAACACCTGGTTCGTTGAGTTCAACCCCCTTAAAACGGAAACCATGATTATATCACGTAAAAGTAACGTTCCGGTGCACCCACCTATATATTTAGGCGGAACTCAAATTTCCGAGGTGAGTAGCCACAAGCATCTGGGTGTAATCTTGAATAAAGGTTGTACATGGAACGACCATATCGATCACGTGTGCACTAAAGCCTGGACACGTATTGACATGCTCAGGGCTCACAAGTTTACACTTGACCGGAAAGTCCTTGAAAAGATATACTTCGCATTTGTCCGACCTCTTTTAGGCTGACTCTGTCTAGGACAACTGCTCAGCAACTCAAGCTGCTGACATTGAGAAAATACAAGTAGCTGCAGCAAGAATAGTTACTGGCGCCACTGTGAGATGCAGTAAAGATCTTCTCTACACAGAAACTCAATGGGATCCTCTGGAAGAAAGACGCCGAAAGCACAAGCTTATCCAGTTTTTTAAGATGTATCATAAATTAACACCTCCATATATCTCCAATAAGGTGCCACCAATTATTTCATCTATTATCCAAAGCCGCAATCTCCGATCCGAAAATAACCACCGTGTTCCCTTTTGTCACACCAATTTATATAAGTCCTCGTTTATCCCGGAAGTTACCGACCAGTGGAATAGATTACCCCCCTCAGTAAGAGAAAATTGTTCCCTCATAAACTTCAAGACGTTTTTAAATAGTGCGAACCTACGACCACCAATCTTTTACTATGGAGCCAAATCCCGTGCTGCCCAAATTTATCATTGCAGGTTGCGCCTGCACTGCAGTAATATCAACGCCCACTTATACGATAACCATCTCTTAACATCTCCACGTTGCCTGTGTGGGGATTTTGAAACTACTGAGCACTTTCTTGTGCACTGCCCAATCTATGACGATGCTCGTGATTCCACAATCAATGCTTTGCTATTTACTATTGAGCTCTCCACACTCCTATTTGGATCCGAACGACTGAATAATAATGAAAACCTTCTTGTCTTCAGAGCCGTACAGGACTATATCATACTGAGTGGACGTTTTAATAAGTAGCAGTGCACTCTTGAACTTTTCCAGTATTTCTTGCCACACAAATGGGCCACCGTTACCGATACACCCATTGAGGCTGCCCTATTGAATATTCTTTGGTAGCGAACATTGAATTCAGGTTGTTCCCCCTGTTCCATAGTTAATCCTTTGCCCAATGTAACGACCAGTGTTACCCATGAAAATCGTCATTTAAATCCTTTTATATTATACATCTTTGTCTCGAGAATATGGCTTATGACCCCTCATTGGAATGAGCTCGACGAGCTCGTTCCAGTGAGGGATCGTGAGCTGTGTTTTCGGGACTGACATTGGAAACTTCCAGTTATTCGAAAGCTTATTCATGTGTCGCTTGCCTCACGTGTTGGATAAGGGATTAAGTTTCTTTTTTCTTTTCATTCTCTCATTCTCCCTATTGCTCTCCTTACTCTCTCTCTCTCTCTCTCTCTCTCTCTCTCTCTCTCTCTCTCTCTCTCTCTCTCTCTCTCTCTCTCTCTCTCTGTTTTCTATGTTTAAACAATATTTTACTTAGTGTTTGCAGCTACTGTTAAACTTTGTCAGTAATCCAAAGGAGACAGCTCATACAAGCTATAAGCTTACTGCTGAATCCTTTCAACAAATCTCGTTCTTGACTCTTTACGTTAATGCATACCATTGTATCGCGCACTCTGTGTGACAATCATGTTGTAGTTTATTATATGTATGCATCATATTTTTTCATGAATAAATATTGTTTAAACTATAAAATAAATGTATCTCGCATCTTTTCCTTCATAGCTGTGATTCATTTCTTACAATTTCATTATAGTGCAGTCGCTATTTTTAAAAACGAGAGAAAATGAGACATATAGACACGGAGGGACGTTTGATTGATCCGTTATCGGTAGATCGAATACAGTAGTATTTCTCACTTCAAATAATTAAATTTACCTTTAGAAAATAAATTTCACAATAAATTTATTATAAAACGAGAGAAAATGAGACATATAGACACGGAGGGACGTTTGATTGCACTGCAATTTCTTCAATATGGATATAAAAGCACCGCGAGGTGAGGAATTTCCACGTCGAAACAAAATGGTGGTATTGACCTAATACGAAACTGCACCTCGGGCTGCAGATGACCCAATACGGCTCAGTACCGTCCCACTATTCGGGGGCTGTGATTGGCGAATTTCATTAGCTGGCATAATAAACCACGATATCGGTCTCAATACTGTCCCAATACTGTTAGTGGTATGCAGCATGCTTACCGTGAGGGTGGGTGGGGGGAGGGGCTCATCAGAAGCATTTATCCTTCTGAACCACTCAGGAGTAAGAATAATGTGAATGTCATCGTTTTGTCCCTTTATGCCATGAGGAAGATCCCTACTGCAAAGCCTTCGCCGTGTAGTTGGAACAATTTTGCTGTCAGGAAACAATTTTAGCTCTAATTTGTAGAAGTAACTCTGTTGACTGCAAAATTAATATGTACGATAAACTGAATACAATCGAGGTTCCTTAACCCTTTATCCAACGTAACGGCCAAAACCGGCCAGCGCGATTCTCAAAAATCGCCAATTAATTTTCATTATTTTTTCATTTTTTGTCTCAAAAACATAGGTTATGACCCCTCGTTGGAGCGTGCTCATCGAGCTCCTTCCAATGAGGGGTCATAACCTATGTTTTTGAGACAAAAAATTAAAAACAAATAGTTATTCGAGAATTTTTTTTGGCAAGTGTCGTCTGCTTTTCATGTTAGGTAAAGGGTTAATTTGAACTGTGGTTCTCGGTTGGGTAACATAGCCTTTTCTAGTATCAGATCAGAATCAGACTGTTCGCCGATATCGATAACAACTACCGATTATTATAACTTAGCAGAGCGAATATCATTTCTTAGAGACACTGTCCGGGGTTTCATTGCAAGTCTTCAACTCGGAGAATTGTGGAGGACTCATATTATCGTAGCTCGTCAGTCGTATTTAACTTGCTTGTTCTAACTATTCCGCTTGCTTATGCGTAACTTTAAAATCAATCCATGAGATTTGTTTCCAATTAACTGGTAGAGTGCTGGAAGCCCATATTTGGGCTGTATTCTGAAGAGCAAGTGCTGCAACTTAAAGGCTTCAAGTTCAGTGACTGTGCTTCATATTATCTTTGAAGTGATATTATTTAGTCTGTTAAGATTTGCCTTGTTACAATTTATAGGAGAGTGCCCATAGGCACTCTCCTATAAATTGTAACAAGGCAAGGACATGTTAACAATTTTTGGTGGTCGAAAATAATTTAGCACTCTACCAGTTAATAACCGTTGATTTATTGATAATATAGTAACCAAAAATCTTAGACATACTTAAAAGTTATGAGGACAATTTGGGTTATAATTGCCACAGAGTTGCTATCTCCTTTGTTACAGCTGAAACCCTATGTTTGATGGAAATGTCCCGCATAAACTTTCAGCTTACTGTCGAATCCACAAATATCTTATTGTTGTATGTAGTATCTTTGAAACTTGAAAATAAATGGGCGAAACCATACTGATTTGTTGGGGGGTTCAGTACTAATTTAATCTATTAGCTCTGTCGAGCTGCTGGGTTAAATTATTACCGAGCCTCTTCAGAGGTTTTGCTCCTCATATCGTTTGCTTGTTCTCCACCATTTTTTTTCTCCACGCAAAAATTTATGCACACGGGGTTGAAAGGGTAACCTAAATGTTCTAATGAACGAAAAATGGCTCTGTGTTTGACCAAGAAATTCACCATTTCGACAGTGTAAACACTTCGGATAATGACGGACATAATGTACAAGACAGCACATAAATGATCAATTTATGAGTATGTTAGTCACTGTTATCCCTTGTATTAACGAGGAATAGTATTTTTGTGGTAGTGTTATGAATTGTAATGACAGTATCTACATTTAATTTGATGAACAGCAGTGACAGCCAGGGATGGAAGGTCTGAGGAGCACAACTCTACGATCTAAATGGATTGTCCATCAATAGAATTACAGACGACGTTCCACGCTTGTGAAAACTGACATTCTTTCGAGCTCAGAAATGTGTCTAAACTGCACCATTGTGACTTATTTTCCAAGCCTGGGTTTACCCTGGAAACTGAAAGAACTGTAAAATATCTCCCCAGTCCCACCATCGCGAGAGAGTCGCCACGCCCAAATCTATAAATGCCGGGCCCCCTACGAAAAGAAAATAAAAATCAGGAGACGATACCTTGACCTTCTATCACTGGGGAGGACGGAACAAATAATTGTGTACAGGTGTGGATGCATAAAACACTTTAACCACCCTTGCAAACAGACGAACACCGTTGTATGTGTTTGTATGCATGCATGTGCACGCATGTTTGTGAGGATGTGGGCTTGGGTAGGGTATGAGGCGTAGCATTATTTCCTGAGGGCGCATCGCATGCAACTCTCTTCGTTAAAATTAGACGAATCAGTTATTAGCTACGGTTGCCAGGCATAGAAAATATGCTTATTTTCATTCAATTAGAACACTATTGTACATGTACACAGCTTTAACCCGTTGAAGAGGAGATGCCACTTTTCCAAACAAGGATTAGTTTAAACAATATTTTTATTTAAAAAAAAAATCTCGTTACATGTATACATATCAAATAATTTGCACTATGAATAACAGATAATAAAAACTAAATAATTGTACACAATATAACAAAAATAAGAAGAAAGGCACAAAATGTAAGGAAAGGAATCGACAGTGAGCTTGAAGCTTTTCGTAGTCGTCTAACCAGGATTATGATACTGTATAATTTCGTTAAGTGTGATGGCTGCTAAGTGAATGTGTGGGGTAGAGCATATATTTATATTTGTAACTATTGGTTTACCCCCAAATAATGGATATGGACTCTTCGAATTGCTACCGTTGAACTAACATCGAAAATAACATCAGTTTCAAAGGTAAATTTACATCATTTCTGAACAGACTATTTTCGATGAGATCTGTTCAGTTATGCTGATCCGATGCAGCACATTCAACGTTATGCTTTGGTTACGAAATTTAGTAATCTGTGGCGAATATTTTGTCCATATCTGCCTGCAAAAAGTGATCATTTTGTGCGAAATTTTAAACGCCAATATCTCTCAAAATAATGAATGGATAATAGGCTGATCTCGTTCACCAAGAATTGTAACAGGTAGCACATGAGAAACCATGTCTTTTTTCCGCGGAAATTTTGTACGTTAAAAAGGAGAAAAAAATAACAAAAATGCGTTCATATGTTTTTTCCCCTTGTCAGTGTTTGTATCCACGCATTAAACCTTAAAATCGACAACTTTATTCTGGAGTAAAGATTTACCAAGGCCCCCTTCTGATGTCCTCTTTCTATAAGATCGGGAAAACAAGAAAAACGGAACATATCAATAATGACAATAATTCATCGTCGCAAAACAACGAAGTATGAAGGCACGAGATCAGAATCTGAATTCCCCAAAAGGCTGCACACAGGTATCTATATAAGTATTGAACTGTTTACGGATTGGGTGGGGATGGGGATAGTGTTGTGTCACTGGAGGGAGGGTACGCAGCATATTGTGTTCTATTTTAAACTTCTTACTTTGTTACAAAGAGGGGCGAGATTGTTGTATCTCCGCACCCAATCTAAAATTTTTTAAGGTGATGCGCTATTTGAAACACCCTCAATCCTTGGGGGTACTGCAAACTTCGTTCTACGAGCTAGGTCTATCTCATGTCCATGTTTCAGCCTTCTCTTAACTGCTGTCTTTTTCCACTTCTGGAGAAAAAATCAAATCTGCAAACTTCACCACTATTTTTTGTTTTTGTCTCTTCAATCGAATTGCTCCGACGTTCTTTGAATATAGGGTTGTTTGAAATGTGCAAAATACCTTGAAACCCAAACTGAGAAAACATTTCAAATTTTAATAATTACCCCTGTAGGTGGTACAAATCCGTGGAGCACCTCGCCTGGGGCAGAGACACTCCCCCACTGTATATAAATTAAACTTAGTTGCTGCGATCGTACATCAAGTGGCCGATAAGTTAAACATCACATCAATTGGATAAGAAAAACAACACACTCACATGCATCACACAATATCTCTCTATCACACACGCACAACTCTCCCTCTCTCACGCACAGCCCTCACCATTTCCCTCACCCTCACCCCTGCACAATCACAATCAAGCACAAGGACGCATCCCCCAGATCTGGCGCAACACAAATAGACATTACTGGCATTCAAATACGGAGTGCATGTAGACAGCCTCGACCTTCAGGCAACGATATGCGAGATTGTTTAAACTTCAAATTGAATTAACAAGGAAAGGAAAAAGAAGGAAGAACTGTAGCACTGATAAATAGAAAAAAGAAGAGAAAAAAACTAATAGGATCAGCTTGAATACATCATACATTGACTTAACACTCTAGAGAATCTTAAATAGGCAGCTTATTTCCTTTATTTCATTTTGTAAAGAATAAGTTGTAAATAAATTAAGATTAGAATATCAGTGGTATTAAAATGAAATATCGGTGGTGTTGGGCGTTGGAAGGCGTGAAGGGATATTCCACTTTAGGCATTGGCCACTGAAACCTATTTTCCCAGCTAAGCAGAATCTGTTTGCCACAGTGAACAGTCACTGCTTCAGTATCGCGTTTCCCACGAGGGGCTGGGGATAACTCATTGGAATCGCTTACTTGATAAAATGAAGTCATGTACCATTTCGAAAATAGGGCAGTTGTCCTTGTCGTTCAAAAATTGTGAGCCGGACAGAAGTGTGGATGTATCTACTACAAATGGGAGTAAATTAATCGTATAATTACGTGCGTTTATTTATTGATGTTTATTTATTGATGTTTAAGGTCACATATTTATGCACAATGGCGAATCATGACCGTGACAGTTTTATGGGTGGAGGAAGCCGGAGTACCCGGAGAGAACCACGGAACAACGACGAGCAGCTGCCAGCTCCCCAACATCGTAACTCCGCACTGCAGCACAGGCAGGGTTAGATTGGTTGAAGACATGCGTACCATCGACGTGCAGTACGCCTTAGTACACGGCGTCATCGGGTCCCCACGCGGGCAATGGAGATGAAGTGTCTTGCCCAAGGACACAACGCGGTTGCCGCAGGTGGGATTCGAACCGAGGACCTCTCGGCTTGCAGCCTACACCTCTACCAACTGAGCTACCGCGCTCCCAAATTACGTGCGTTAGAGAACAATGGACAACGAAAGAAAAAAGTGATCAGTAGTTTCGCGCTCTCCACACTGACAGGAAGAATTGGGTGATAAGTGATTGTCGTTTAGGTGTGAATTAAGGCTACTACAATGCAACCGCAACCTACAACAGTATATTTGAGCTCTGCGAGATTTCGCGTTACTATAGAACCTTGGGGGTCTTTGGTTACCATCGCTCAGAAATGTTTTAAAGTTAATCAATGATGAGTTCTCACGGACAGGTAAGGGCAACTTATTCCACTGGTCAGTAACGCTTGGGATAAAAGAAGACTGATACAATTGCGTTCGGCAAAAAGGCACTCGGTGGTCTTGACCAGATCGGAGACTAAGTGAAGAATTCGACAAGGAGATTATTGGGGGGCTTTGTTGGAGATGTATGGAGGTGATACATGATGATATATTTTGAAAAACTGAATTAATTTATGTTTACAACGCCTATCTTGCAGGGAGACCCATCGTGTTTCCGAATATAGCAAAGACTTACTGGCACTTATTGTTGCTCCCGTAGTGATTCTTGCTGCTGCAATCTGTACTTTTTCAAGTTCAGCTACATTGGTCACAGAACAATTATCCCACACAGTATCCGCGTATTCAAGAAGAGGCCTAATAAAAGCGAAATATATTTTTTCTAGGACACTGCGATCGAGATTAAATTTATGCCTTCTCTATAAGTCTAAACGAGGCCAGGCTTTGGAGCAGATATGGTCAATGTGGTCCTTCCATGTACATGTGCTATTTATTATGACTCCTAAATGTTCATTGTTAGAAACTATTATTGTTAAAACTTATTTGGTCGGGACCGGACGCCATAGACACCTTCATCGACTTCATTGCTGCGTATACTTCGCTGCAATGTAGGGTGATACTATCAATGCATTGGGAAACACGGAGTGGTGAATCTGGTAGGCAAGCATTCGAATCAACTGTCGAGATGGAACTGAAGTATTCATTGAACACTTCAGCTTTCTCAACACTTGAAGAATATATTTTGTTTAAATAAATCTGGGTAGGAATTCCTGTTGCATTACTTCTACCGACGAGTGTTTTAAGGGTCTTCCGCCAGAGTGATGCTGGGGTTACGTTGTTTCTCAATGTGTCCTGGACTTATGACAGATACAGGGCTTTGGTCTTTCTGATAGCCGAAACAACCTCATTCCGTTTAAATTTGTATTTCGTCCAGGCGTGCGAGAACTTAGTGCGTTTAGCAATACGATAGAAACGTTTTCTCGGTCTAATCAGTAATCGTATTTCATTGTGCATCCATTTCGGTTGGTCCATTCTCGAAGTATTCGAATACTGTGAGACTCTGGAATAGCCTACACGAGAACGTCATAAACTGCGAAACAATAAATGTCCTGAAAAAAAGTTTTAGCAATTGATGACATCATTGTCCCTAAATATTACTATGTCGGGAGTTGAAAAGCGCAGATTATCCATTGTAAACTTCATTTAAATTGTAGCGAACTAAATGCCCAAAAGTTTGACAGATTTATCGGGGATAATCCTGAATGCCGCTATGGCTATTGTTATGAAAACTCCAGTAACTATATACTTTCATGTCCTATTTACGCACAGGAACGCCATATGATGGTTAACAAATTGGAAAACGATGACAAAACCATCGAGGTACTTCTCCATGGAAATCCATATAAATCTGACTCGCACAACAGCTTTGTTTTCAATACTGTTCAAGAATACATTATCAAAACGAGAAGGTTATTATAGGAAAGTGGTATTTTCTCGGCAGCTGTGATGCCCTGGTGTGGACTCGAAGGGATCCACGTTTCAAATACAGCATTTATAGCTGTGTCTTCGCCATCATGACGCGTACACGCCCATCTTAACATGTCTGATCACACTCTAGACATCAAAATAGATTAGATAACCATGATAACTCGTGATAGTTTTACAGACTTACCGGTTTCTCTAACTAAACAATCTGTGAGGCCGACAAATATTTTTTTTTTATTCTGAGAGCGTTTTTTTTGTTACGCTGCGCTGTTGTGAAACTCACAACTGGCAACTGTTCAGCGATCACTTTCCGGGGGGGGGGGGGGGGGGGTTGCAAAGTAGTCCAGCTACTACTCTTTCTACAAGCGACAAGGGTAATGATATGCAGCTTCTCAAGAGCCTTTTAAATAATTATGATTAAGAAGGTAATGAAGTCACTTGGTTAAGTACGTTTTTCGCGATGCAATATAGATTATTTGGAGCATTCATAATGTCGGCAGTGTGCGCGTCATGACTGGGTGATGGGTTTTTCGAAAAATGCTTTGTAACGCACTATGCCTTATTTGTACTGGAAATAGGTTGTTCATTAATTTGGAAGTATATCTTGATATTCGGTCACTTTTGCACAACTGCACAAGCACCATACAATGTAATTTTATAATGTAAGGGTAAGGCGTTAAGATAGGCCTAGCCTGTTCGCCAAATCCTGTTTCAAATGAATGAAATAAAAAATATTGTTTAAAAAAAACGCCTTGTTCAATTTGGCCATAGAAAAACAAGAGGTTCCAAAAGAATGGAGAGAAAGCAAGGGGTTACATTTATACATAAAAAGGGGAGGATGTATTGAACAAATATCGGGGGATTTCTGTCTGTCGCAACATTGTAAAGGTTTTCTGCAAAGTCCTGTATGAGCAATTAGAGGGTGTCATTGAAGAGAAAGGGTTTCTGGGGGAGATCCAGAATGGCTTCAGGAAGGGAAAGAGAGTTACTGGCCATCTTTTCACACTGACCTAAATGATAGAATCTGCGAAAGCGAAAAAGAAAAAGATATCTATGGCATTTCTGTGTGTGAAAAGGCCATAGTGTATGGAGGGATGGTATGTGGCGAGTGCTTGAGGCCTTGGGCCTGAGAGGTGGGTTTGTTGGAATTCTAAAAGCATTATATAAAGATGTACGAACAAAACTTAGCCTGAGTAACATAACAACAAAACGTTTGCCTATGGAGATAGGCCTAAAGCAGGGGTGTATCCTTTCTCCAGGTTCTCGTCAGATCACCGGAGTTAAGCAACGTCGAGCCCGGTTAGTCCTCGGATGGTTGACCGTCTGAGCGATCGATTCGGACTCCCGCGTTGTGTCCTTGGGCAAGGCACTTAACCCCGATTGTCCACTTGTGCAAGGCACTTAACCCCGATTGTCCACATGTGGGCACGATGACGCCGTGTACTAAGGCGTACTGCACGTCGACGGTGCGCATGTCTTCAACCCTATCTAACCCTGCCTGTGCTGCAGTGCGGAGTTACGATGTTGGGGAGCTGGCAGCTGCTCGTCGTTGCTCGGTGGTTCTCTCCGGGTACTCTGGCTTCCTCCGTCCGCAAAACTATCACAGTCATGATTAGCCATTGTGCATAAGTATGTGACCTTAAACACCAATAAATAAATAAATAAATCCTTTCGCCAATTCTTTTTGCATTGGACATCCAAGATTTGGGAGATGAACTTCTATATAACGACGAGGGGGTAGCAGTTGGGGGCCTAAGATCCCAGGGTTAATTTTCTCAAATGATATGGTCCAGTTGTCAGAAAACGAAGGGGGTGGGCTGGAGAAAATGCTAGTAATGGTTGGAAGATGTGGGAACAAATGGAGACTCGAACTAAATGAAAGCGAAAGCAAAGTTGTACCCGAGGGTCGTAAAATGGAACCAACTCGAAAGTGGAGAGTGGGAGAGTTCTGTATTCCGGAAGGTAGCAGCAAACTTCTTAGTATAGGAGAGACATGTGACTACGAGTATTTAGGGGTAAATATAAACATTACGGGAAGAGGCATCCACCGAAGTCACACGAATAAATTAACTGTGAGGGGAGGCGAATCCTTAATCAAATGAAACTGATAGGGAGAAACAGCTTCATTGAGGTTTTCGTGGGCAAAACAATTTTGGAAATGGTGTATGTACCAAGTATAACATATGGTACGGAAGTGACACCTCTGAGCCAAATGGCTTTAAAGAGCTTAGAACCTCTGCAGATTGATGCAGACCGATGGCTAACGGGGTCGAGTAATGCCCCAGCACTAGACGCAATAAGGGGTGGGCTTGGGTGGATAAGAATTAAAGACAGGACAGACTTAATGAAACTATGCTACCTCAACTATTTAATATATCTTCCCGACAGCCGGTTGTGAAAATTAATGTCTGAGAACTGCGACAAATCAGCGACCGACTAACGTGTTATTATTACACGGTAGTAGAGTGGTGAAGTTTGATATCGTGTGGAATGTTAATGGTATTTTGTTACGGATTGCTCTCAAACTGAACTTTTTCATGGATATTCTGTAAAGGCTGTATAGTTTAAACAGTATTTATTTCCAACAACATGCAATGAGTAGAAAGATACAAAAGAAACTGATGGGTGGTGGAATCGGAATCAGCAACAGGTTGTGTAGCTTATACAATGCTGTATCGATAAATAGGTTTTCATCACCTGATATGGAAAACAGCTCTGTGCTATGGAGACTCCTATAAATTACTTTCGGTTGGTATTCGGAAATCTTCATTTTATAGCGTGCGTTTTAACTGAATTGCGTTGATAGAACTGCAATTATGGTAACGGAAAAGCCTGGCTGCTGTGTAACCAGGCGTCAAAATTACACGGACAAAGTTGTCAATGGCCATGTCGCTTTGGGGTAATGTTCAAGCCGATATTGAGTGTCATGTTGATTGACAGCATGCAATTATTTTTCTTGGAGAAGACAATCCGCGTCCACCATCCATCAACGTACGCCCGCTGGGATTTCGCCACTAGCAAAAAATTAATAATGTACTATCAATTGGAGTCAAAATGTTTGCAATACCACAAATGCCAACCGGCGAAGGTTAATCCAAGAACGACAACTCACTTTCGATAGACGAAAAACCGCGATATCGGTCCCAATCCTGACGCCGTTATGCAAGCCAAAGGACTGGGTGGCCCCAACTCATCAAAAGTGAAGTGTCCTTCTGAACCATGCAGGAGTACGGAAGTGAATGACATCGTTTCGACCCTTTAAAGCATTCGTTCGTTCGTGTCCGTTCGTTCGTTTCGTTCGTTCGTTCAAATTTACAAGATGAAAAATTAATTGCAAAATTCATGTACCGATGAAAAACTTATCCCTTTGACATAGTAAACGCCGCCTTTTTACAAATAACAACGCTTTGTGATCTGCCTTTCTCTTAGATGTTTACGTTGTACATTATATTTCGCAGTGGAACAAGTTTGGTCTCTATGAAATTGTTTGGAAACTGAAATATTAAGGTTTTATCCAACGTGAAATGGAGGAGACGATCACAAAAATAATTTTTGAATAACTGAAAATTGTCCTTTTTGTCTCCATAACGTACATTATGCCCCCCCCCCCTATGCCCCCCCCCCCCCCACCCCTTCCCCATTGAAACGACCTCCGCGACAAATCAGCGGCCGGCCAAAATGTTATTATTACAATGGTGTTTTAAAAAGTTAAGTTGTGTTGACAGTAAGTATACAGAAGAAGTCTCCTTGGTTACGAATCGAAATTAAGTATTTTTATTGTTTACTAATCATATATATTTCATTTTCAGGTTATTTTATTCAACTTTGTGGGGAGTTAGTTTAGTATAGTAACTGGGACAAAGTTAGGAGGTCTTAAATAAAACTGTGAGCGCTAAGTTGTCGAACGGTTCGTCGTGTTGCCTTTTGTCGCGTGTTTACAGTTTTCCTGTCAGATCGCGTAATTTTGTTTTGATGATGGCGAGCAAGTCTGTTCAGACGGAGGTAAGTATGGAGGTAAATACGTGTAATATCGCGGTCCAGGTCAACGGTGTCAACGGGGTAAGTATTGGTGTGCAGACAGAGGTCACTGGGGGTGTCGGTCAGAGCCGGGTTTTGTGGGGCGTGGACTATCAAAAGTGGTAGGAAAGGGGGGCCAGAGAAGCAGGTAGATAGGGGTGTAAAGTCCAAAGGCAGTGGGGAGTGCAGCACCAGAAACAGATTTGATGTGCTCGATTCGGAAGAGACAGAGGGGGAGATGGAGGTAGTTGCAACAGATAGTAGCTTGGGGTCTAGGCCAGGAAAAAGGAGGAGGGATCCGGGAGAAGACCAGGGGAGTAGTCCAGGTAGTTCAGGGCCTGGAAAGAGACGGAGGGACAAGGATAGGAGTAATCCTAGGTCAAAGATACCGATACCGATATTGATTCCGAGTGGGGCTGTTGGAGAGGAAGAGGACGCTGTAAACAATAGGAGACTAGAGGAGATAAATAGGGCGAGGGCCAAAAGTAAGTTGGTGGTTGCGGGAAGTAGCATAGTTCGGGGGATCGACAAGGTTGTCTGTGGTCCGGACAGTAAAAATAGAACAATTCTGTGCTTTCCGGGGGCTAAAGTTAGTGCTAACTCAGTCTCAAAAAGCTAGGCTCTGTGACATTTGTAATGTTTCTCCTGCGTGCCAGCGTGCATGATTATCAAAAGATACAAGCGCACAAGTTAAGATTTCACAATACACAGGTATGTGTGTGCGTGTGTGTGTCACCAGGTCACTCTGTGTGTGTGTGTGTGTGTGTGTGTGTGTGTGTGTGTGTGTGTGTGTGTGTGTGTGTGTGTGTGTGTGTGTGTGTGTGTGTGTGTGTGTGTGTGCGTGTGTGTATGTATCTGAGCATCTGTGAGTGCGTGTGTTGAGGCGTGTTTGTGTACGCATGAGAGGGTGGATCTGCCTTCCATTAAGTGTGGGGATGTAGACAATAGTGATTAGTCCTTCCAGTGATCTGCTTTTGTTTTGTCTAGGTCCCCACAACTTACAACTGCCCCGTTGTTATCTAACCTGATCTTGCATGGATAATATGTGTACCGGTGGAAAATGAATTATCTATCAACATCAATATGTTTACTGTAAAATGTGTGTAAATACTCATCTACATGCATGTTAATACGCTCTTTTATATACGTTAGGGTATATAAGCATGTAGTGTGTGTATGTGTGTGTCTCTGTGTGTGTGTGTGTGTGTGTGTGTGTGTGTGTGTGTGTGTGTGTGTGTTTGAGGTTAAAAAATCGCACTGGCACAGACATTTCATACTGAAACGTTTTTTTCTTTTAATATGCCGCCGAAAAATTGTTTTCATTTATTGAACCCAGATGGGTTTCAAACATGACAAAAAATTACACCAAATTTGATTTAAACTAAGTGATGAGCTTAGGAACTGGTTAAACTGACTGGCAATAATTGATGTTATTCATTGATGGGCTCTAATTTAGTCCTTACAAGGATGTTACGCAAGCTTTTGTTTTTCTTATAGGCGATGACAGGTCGAAGATTCAAAGGTTCATTTAATTTAGCATTGGTAAAATTGAATTCATCTTTTAACATTTTTGCTATTTCGATATTCATTCTGTTGTACGTTAAAGTGAAAGGAATGATGGACCTCCTTTCGCATTCTCCCTCTGATATGTTCATACCAAATGGCCAGAGGGTTTGAAGCGTATTGATCCAAAAAGCTTCACGCTTTTTTCTAAATTCATCCGTTTCTTCTAATGTGTCTTTAATTGGTGGTTGTTCAATTGGGTGGATTTCGAAATCGTCCAAAGAATGGCCAGGAAGGTTAAAATGTTGTGCTACTGGGGCATCAGCATTATGTTTTATATCCTGTTTGTGTCTAGTAGCACGTTCTCGAAAAGGATTTTGACTTTGACCAACATACTGTTTCCGACATCGCTTACAAGTGATAAGGTAAATAATGTTTGGTGAATCACAATGGAGGGGGTTACGGATCTGATAATGATTTTTCGTTTGTTCGGAGGAAAATTCCTCTTTCTGATCAGGCATAAAAGTATGCAGTCTACAACGAGGCTTTTTGCAATTAAATACCGCGCCACTACTATTTTGCAACGGTCTGTTGTGTTCAATCTTCAGTGGTTCGAAATCGGTAGTTTCAGCTGGATTTTCGAGCTTTTTCAAGGTTTGGGATTTCAGGCTACGCAAAAGGCGCAGCGAGTACCCTCTCGATCTGAGGGCGCCAAATAGAGTAGAACAAGCCTCATTGAAATTTACCTTATCACTTGAATTGCGGTGGAAACGAATGAGCTGTGATTTGATGATACCTTTAAATGTATGTTGAGGATGAAATGATTTAGTGTGCAACAATTGATGTGAATCAGTTGGTTTAAAATATACTTTATAATCTAAATGACCGGACGCCTGAAATTGCTTGCCTTTATACACGGTTACATCGAGAAAATCAACAGAATTTTCACTGATAGTAGCTTTCAATTTAATATTTGGATCGTGATTATTCAAAATTTCTAAAAATTCATCAAAATCTTCTTTTGAATGTTCCCAAATAATAAAAATGTCATCTAAATATCTGAGATATACGAGAGGATGCTTTGCACATTTGCTTAAGGCATTTTCCTCCCATTCCGCTACATAAATGCTTGCAAAATTAGGACTGAATCTTTTACCCATAGGACAACCCATTATTTGTAGAAAATATTCTCCATTGAATTGAAAGTCATTACCTTTTAAGCTCAGCTCTAAAAGATCCAAAATTTGTTCATCCGGGCGTTTCGCATCCGGATATTTTTCAAATGCATTTTTAACTGATTTAACACCTTTATCAATATCAATGTTCGTATACATACTGTCGATATCCAAAGTAGCCAGAATTGCATTTTTTGATATTTTCAATTTCGAAATTTGTGACAGGAAATCCTGTGTGTTTTTTAGATAGCTCGGATGTCTATTTGCTATAGGTTTAAGATGATAATCAATTAATTCCGAGATCGCATAAGATTCCGAATTACAATCCGATACAATTGGCCTCCCGGGTGGAGTTAAGTCATCCGTCCATGAAGAACGGTCCTTGTGGATCTTTGGTAGGATATAAAATTGTCTTGTTTGAGCACTGAGCTTAGCTGTTAAATATTTCAATTGTTTTTTGGTAATGTGACCTTCGTCGAGGAGAAATTTTAAGATCTTATTGAATTTTTCGATATTACTAGGCCAAATAAGTGAATCTATTTTCTTATAATGTTTAGTATTGCTGAGTTGTCTCATGGCTTCCTTTATATAATTATCCCGAGATAGAACAACTACCGACCCACCTTTGTCGGCTGGTTTAATTACTAATTTCTTATTTTTTCGAAGTTTCGTGAGGGCTCTCCGTTCACCAGCTGTTAAATTGTCTTTATCGGAGAGTATGTTCATGCTGAACACCTTTTTGATGATTCGTTTGCTCGCCTCAATAATTTCGGGATCTACTTCACTATCTGGAGGTGACCAACCAGATGATTCTGTAAAAGGAAGTTTCCGACCGCTGGAGTTTCTAAAGCGGTCGGCTAATTTCATTTGTCTAAGAAAATTACAGTTGTATGATGGTAAATTTGTTTGGTTATCAGTTTTAGGCTTTGGTGCTGGTACAAAAGTTAAACCGCGATCTAAAAGAGATTTCTCTTGGGTTGTTAGGTCATTGGTGCCAGACAGGTTAACCACATTAGTTCCTAATCCCACATCTGTTAGGCGGCTGTTACCTTTGCCTTTACTTAGTTTAAATTTAGGTGGTTCAACCAGTGATCGTACATAATATTGGCGGTTCTCGTGGTCCAATGGATTAAATCCTGAGCAACATCAAACTTTGCGTCATCAATTTTTGGTATCACGTTAACGTCCTTCACTTTCCGAATGGTTTCGTTGATGATGCTCAGGGTTCTCCTCTCAGCCTGAGGGAGTTTTTGCGAAAAGTTTAGTTCAGCGAAATAAATTTTTGCTGATCTAAACTTGACCCTGATATCGCTAAGCATATTCCGCAACTGCTTAACTACGAGATCAGAATTATCGTTTCGAGAATTCACGCCAATATTTAATAATATTTTTTGGGGACTGGACTGGCCCCTGTGCCCTTTAAACATAGAGCGCAGATGATTGAATTTGGCGCCGGGGTAACACTCCACCTGGATGTCCGGATGGGGATTTCGATCAATGCGTCCTAAATTTGAACTTCCAATCATAAGGATGTTTTTACAAACATCGGGGAGGCGCCAATTCCTTTTGTCAAAATTAACTCCGCTTTTATGCCGAAACTGGGAGAATTTAGAATCAAATGAGCGGCCCGAGTTGCGGCTCGGTGATTTGACTTTCTCTGAGTACGATATACCTGGTTGAACCACACTAGAGGCAGGAGAAGGGGGAGAAGAAACAGAAACAGGAGAGGAAACAGAAGCAGGAGAAGAAACAGAAGGAGGAGGAGGAGTTCTAGTGAGAGCACTAGGAGAACCAGAGAAGAAAGGCTGAGGAGGAGTAGGAGGTAGAGGAGCAAGACGAGGCGAGACAGCGTTACTCAATTTGCGAGCATCTTCAGTCACAATATGGACCGGAGATGTTTGCAAATTGAGGCGCTTACTCTGAGAGAAAGAAGAAGTAGAAGGAAAAGAAGAGGGAGAAGTGCTTTGCCTTGATCTTTTCTTATTTTGCTTTTCGCGTTGGGGTAGAGGGACAACACGGGCCGGAGTTTGCTTGCTCCCTCCCGTATTGTTCCTTACTCCAGACGCTGGGCGAAGTTCCGAAATGTAAGACTCATAGGCCGAAATAGTCTTATCTGTCAACTTATTTTTAAAGTTCTTTTTAGCCCAGATCAAGGCACGCGCCGAAGCGCTGTTGAAGTCTATTTTTTCGAGTCCAGGAGGTGGTCGCATAGCCAAAGTTATCTTAGACTTCAACTTAAGTTAAGTTGTGTTGACAGTAAGTATACAGAAGAAGTCTCCTTGGTTACGAATCGAAATTAAGTATTTTTATTGTTTACTAATCATATATATTTCATTTTCAGGTTATTTTATTCAACTTTGTGGGGAGTTAGTTTAGTATAGTAACTGGGACAAAGTTAGGAGGTCTTAAATAAAACTGTGAGCGCTAAGTTGTCGAACGGTTCGTCGTGTTGCCTTTTGTCGCGTGTTTACAGTTTTCCTGTCAGATCGCGTAATTTTGTTTTGATGATGGCGAGCAAGTCTGTTCAGACGGAGGTAAGTATGGAGGTAAATACGTGTAATATCGCGGTCCAGGTCAACGGTGTCAACGGGGTAAGTATTGGTGTGCAGACAGAGGTCACTGGGGGTGTCGGTCAGAGCCGGGTTTTGTGGGGCGTGGACTATCAAAAGTGGTAGGAAAGGGGGGCCAGAGAAGCAGGTAGATAGGGGTGTAAAGTCCAAAGGCAGTGGGGAGTGCAGCACCAGAAACAGATTTGATGTGCTCGATTCGGAAGAGACAGAGGGGGAGATGGAGGTAGTTGCAACAGATAGTAGCTTGGGGTCTAGGCCAGGAAAAAGGAGGAGGGATCCGGGAGAAGACCAGGGGAGTAGTCCAGGTAGTTCAGGGCCTGGAAAGAGACGGAGGGACAAGGATAGGAGTAATCCTAGGTCAAAGATACCGATACCGATATTGATTCCGAGTGGGGCTGTTGGAGAGGAAGAGGACGCTGTAAACAATAGGAGACTAGAGGAGATAAATAGGGCGAGGGCCAAAAGTAAGTTGGTGGTTGCGGGAAGTAGCATAGTTCGGGGGATCGACAAGGTTGTCTGTGGTCCGGACAGTAAAAATAGAACAATTCTGTGCTTTCCGGGGGCTAAAGTTAGTGCTAACTCAGTCTCAAAAAGCTAGGCTCTGTGACATTTGTAATGTTTCTCCTGCGTGCCAGCGTGCATGATTATCAAAAGATACAAGCGCACAAGTTAAGATTTCACAATACACAGGTATGTGTGTGCGTGTGTGTGTCACCAGGTCACTCTGTGTGTGTGTGTGTGTGTGTGTGTGTGTGTGTGTGTGTGTGTGTGTGTGTGTGTGTGTGTGTGTGTGTGTGTGTGTGTGTGTGCGTGTGTGTATGTATCTGAGCATCTGTGAGTGCGTGTGTTGAGGCGTGTTTGTGTACGCATGAGAGGGTGGATCTGCCTTCCATTAAGTGTGGGGATGTAGACAATAGTGATTAGTCCTTCCAGTGATCTGCTTTTGTTTTGTCTAGGTCCCCACAACTTACAACTGCCCCGTTGTTATCTAACCTGATCTTGCATGGATAATATGTGTACCGGTGGAAAATGAATTATCTATCAACATCAATATGTTTACTGTAAAATGTGTGTAAATACTCATCTACATGCATGTTAATACGCTCTTTTATATACGTTAGGGTATATAAGCATGTAGTGTGTGTATGTGTGTGTCTCTGTGTGTGTGTGTGTGTGTGTGTGTGTGTGTGTGTGTGTGTGTGTGTGTGTGTGTGTGTGTGTGTGTGTGTGTGTGTGTGTGTGTGTGTGTGTGTGTGTGTGTGTGTGTGTTTGAGGTTAAAAAATCGCACTGGCACAGACATTTCCTACTGAAACGTTTTTTTCTTTTAATATGCCGCTGAAAAATTGTTTTCATTTACTGAACCCTGATGGGTTTCAAACGTAACAAAAAGGTACATAAAATTGATTTAAACTAAGTGATGAGCTTAGGACCTGGTTAAACTGACTGGCAATAATTGATGTTATTCATTGATGGGCTCTAATTTAGTCCTTACAAGGATGTTACGCAAGCTTTTGTTTTTCTTATAGGCGATGACAGGTCGAAGATTCAAAGGTTCATTTAATTTAGCATTGGTAAAATTGAATTCATCTTTTAACATTTTTGCTATTTCGATATTCATTCTGTTGTACGTTAAAGTGAAAGGAATGATGGACCTCCTTTCGCATTCGCCCTCTGATATGTTCATACCAAATGGCCAGAGGGTTTGAAGCGTATTGATCCAAAAAGCTTCACGTTTTTTTCTAAATTCATCCGTTTCTTCTAATGTGTCTTTAATTGGTGGTTGTTCAATAGGATGGATTTCGAAATCGTCCAAAGAATGGCCAGGAAGGTTAAAATGTTGTGCTACTGGGGCATCAGAATTATGTTTTATATCCTGTTTGTGTCTAGTAGCACGTTCTCGGAAAGGATTTTGACTTTGACCAACATACTGTTTCCGACATCGCTTACAAGTGATAAGGTAAATAATGTTTGGTGAATCACAATGGAGGGGGTTACGGATCTGATAATGATTTTTCGTTTGTTCGGAGGAAAATTCCTCTTTCTGATCAGGCATAAAAGTATGCAGTCTACAACGAGGCTTTTTGCAATTAAATACCGCGCCACTACTATTTTGCAACGGTCTGTTGTGTTCAATCTTCAGTGGTTCGAAATCGGTAGTTTCAGCTGGACTTTCGAGCTTTTTCAGGGTTTGGGATTTCAGGCTACGCAAGAGGCGCAGCGAGTACCCTCTCGATCTGAGGGCGCCAAATAGAGTGGAACAAGCCTCATTGAAATTTACCTTATCACTTGAATTGCGGTGGAAACGAATGAGTTGTGATTTGATGATACCTTTAAATGTATGTTGAGGATGAAATGATTTTGTGTGCAACAATTGATGTGAATCAGTTGGTTTAAAATACACTTTATAATCTAAATGACCGGACGCCTGAAATTGCTTGCCTTTATACACGGTCACATCGAGAAAATCAACAGAATTTTCACTGATAGTAGCTTTCAATTTAATATTTGGATCGTGATTGTTCAAAATTTCTAAAAATTCATCAAAATCTTCTTTTGAATGTTCCCAAATAATAAAAATGTCATCTAAATACCTGAGATATACGAGAGGATGCTTTGCACATTTGCTTAAGGCATTTTCCTCCCATTCCGCTACATAAATGCTTGCAAAATTAGGACTGAATCTTTTGCCCATAGGACAACCCATTATTTGTAGAAAATATTCTCCATTGAATTGAAAGTCATTACCTTTTAAGCTCAGCTCTAAAAGATCCAAAATTTGTTCATCCGGGCGTTTCGCATCCGGATATTTTTCAAATGCCTTTTTAACTGATTTAACACCTTTATCAATATCAATGTTCGTATACATACTGTCGATATCCAAAGTAGCCAGAATTGCATTTTTCGATATTTTCAATTTCGAAATTTTTGACAGGAAATCCTGTGTATTTTTTAGATAGCTCGGATGTCTATTTGCTATAGGTTTCAGATGACAATCAATTAATTCCGAGATCGCATAAGATTCCGAATTACAATCTGATACAATTGGCCTCCCGGGTGGAGTTAAGTCATCCGTCCATGAAGAACGGTCCTTGTGGATCTTTGGTAGGATATAAAATTGTCTTGTTTGAGCACTGAGCTTAGCTGTTAAATATTTCAATTGTTTTTTGGTAATGTGACCTTCGTCGAGGAGAAATTTTAAGATCTTATTGAATTTTTCGATATTACTAGGCCAAATAAGTGAATCTATTTTCTTATAATGTTTAGTATTGCTGAGTTGTCTCATGGCTTCCTTTATATAATTATCCCGAGATAGAACAACTACCGACCCACCTTTGTCGGTTGGTTTAATTACTAATTTCTTATTTTTTCGAAGTTTCGTGAGGGCTCTCCGTTCACCAGCTGTTAAATTGTCTTTATCGGAGAGTATGTTCATGCTGAACACCTTTTGGATGATTCGTTTACTAGCCTCAATAATTCCGGGATCTACTTCACTATCTGGAGGTGACCAACCAGATGATTCTGTGAAAGGAAGTTTCCAACCGCTGGAGTTTCTAAAGCGGTCTGCTAATTTCATTTGCCTAAGAAAATTACAGTTGTATGATGGTAAATTTGTTTGGTTATCAGTTTTAGGCTTTGGTGCTGGTACAAAAGTTAAACCGCGATCTAAAAGCGATTTCTCTTGGGTTGTTAGGTCATTGGTGCCAGACAGGTTAACCACATTAGTTCCTAATCCCACATCTGTTAGGCGGCTGTTACCTTTGCCTTTACTTAGTTTAAATTTAGGTGGTTCAACCAGTGATCGTACATAATATTGGCGGTTCTCGTGGTCCAATGGATTAAGTCCTGAGCAACATCAAACTTCGCGTCATCAATTTTAGGTGTTACGTTAACGTCCTTCACTTTCCGAATGGTTTCGTTGATGATGCTCAGGGTTCTCCTCTCAGCCTGAGGGAGTTTTTGCGAAAAGTTTAGTTCAGCGAAATAAATTTTTGCTGATCTAAACTTGACCCTGATATCGCTAAGCATATTCCGCAACTGCTTAACTACGAGATCAGAATTATCGTTTCGAGAATTCACGCCAATATTTAATAATATTCCATAACGTACATTATCCCCCCCCCCCCCCCCCCCCCCCCCCCCCATTGAAACGACCTCCGCGACAAATCAGCGGCCGGCCAAAATGTTATTATTACAATGGTGTTTTAAAAAGTTAAGTTGTGTTGACAGTAAGTATACAGAAGAAGTCTCCTTGGTTACGAATCGAAATTAAGTATTTTTATTGTTTACTAATCATATATATTTCATTTTCAGGTTATTTTATTCAACTTTGTGGGGAGTTAGTTTAGTATAGTAACTGGGACAAAGTTAGGAGGTCTTAAATAAAACTGTGAGCGCTAAGTTGTCGAACGGTTCGTCGTGTTGCCTTTTGTCGCGTGTTTACAGTTTTCCTGTCAGATCGCGTAATTTTGTTTTGATGATGGCGAGCAAGTCTGTTCAGACTGAGGTAAGTATGGAGGTAAATACGTGTAATATCGCGGTCCAGGTCAACGGTGTCAACGGGGTAAGTATTGGTGTGCAGACAGAGGTCACTGGGGGTGTCGGTCAGAGCCGGGTTGGTGGGGCGTGGACTATCAAAAGTGGTAGGAAAGGGGGGCCAGAGAAGCAGGTAGATAAGGGTGTAAAGTCCAAAGGCAGTGGGGAGTGCAGCACCAGAAACAGATTTGATGTGCTCGATTCGGAAGAGACAGAGGGGGAGATGGAGGTAGTTGCAACAGATAGTAGCTTGGGGTCTAGGCCAGGAAAAAGGAGGAGGGATCCGGGAGAAGACCAGGGGAGTAGTCCAGGTAGTTCAGGGCCTGGAAAGAGACGGAGGGACAAGGATAGGAGTAATCCTAGGTCAAAGATACCGATACCGATATTGATTCCGAGTGGGGCTGTTGGAGAGGAAGAGGACGCTGTAAACAATAGGAGACTAGAGGAGATAAATAGGGCGAGGGCCAAAAGTAAGTTGGTGGTTGCGGGAAGTAGCATAGTTCGGGGGATCGACAAGGTTGTCTGTGGTCCGGACAGTAAAAATAGAACAATTCTGTGCTTTCCGGGGGCTAAAGTTAGTGCTAACTCGGTCTCAAAAAGCTAGGCTCTGTGACATTTGTAATGTTTCTCCTGCGTGCCAGCGTGCATGATTATCAAAATATACAAGCGCACAAGTTAAGATTTCACAATACACAGGTGTGTGTGTGCGTGTGTGTGTCACCAGGTCACTCTGTGTGTGTGTGTGTGCGTGTGTGTATGTATCTGAGCATCTGTGAGTGCGTGTGTTGAGGCGTGTTTGTGTACGCATGAGAGGGTGGATCTGCCTTCCATTAAGTGTGGGGATGTAGACAATAGTGATTAGTCCTTCCAGTGATCTGCTTTTGTTTTGTCTAGGTCCCCATAACTTACAACTGCCCCGTTGTTATCTAACCTGATCTTGTATGGATAATATGTGTACCGGTGGAAAATGAATTATCTATCAACATCAATATGTTTACTGTAAAATGTGTGTAAATACTCATCTACATGCATGTTAATACGCTCTTTTATATACGTTAGGGTATATAAGCATGTAGTGTGTGTATGTGTGTGTCTCTGTGTGTGTGTGTGTGTGTGTTTGAGGTTAAAAAATCGCACTGGCACAGACATTTCATACTGAAACGTTTTTTTCTTTTAATATGCCGCCGAAAAATTGTTTTCATTTACTGAACCCTCATTGGTTTCAAACATGACAAAAAAGTACACAAAATTGATTTAAACTAAGTGATGAGCTTAGGAACTGGTTAAACTGACTGGCAGAAATTGGTGTTATTCATTGATGGGCTCTAATTTAGTCCTTACAAGGATGTTACGCAAGCTTTTGTTTTTCTTATAGGCGATGACAGGTCGAAGATTCAAAGGTTCATTTAATTTAGCATTGGTAAAATTGAATTCATCTTTTAACATTTTTGCTATTTCGATATTCATTCTGTTGTACGTTAAAGTGAAAGGAATGATGGACCTCCTTTCGCATTCGCCCTCTGATATGTTCATACCAAATGGCCAGAGAGTTTGAAGCGTATTGATCCAAAAAGCTTCACGTTTTTTTCTAAATTCATCCGTTTCTTCTAATGTGTCTTTAATTGGTGGTTGTTCAATAGGATGGATTTCGAAATCGTCCAAAGAATGGCCAGGAAGGTTAAAATGTTGTGCTACTGGGGCATCAGCATTATGTTTTATATCCTGTTTGTGTCTAGTAGCACGTTCTCGAAAAGGATTTTGACTTTGACCAACATACTGTTTCCGACATCGCTTACAAGTGATAAGGTAAATAATGTTTGGTGAATCACAATGGAGGGGGTTACGGATCTGATAATGATTTTTCGTTTGTTCGGAGGAAAATTCCTCTTTCTGATCAGGCATAAAAGTATGCAGTCTACAACGAGGCTTTTTGCAATTAAATACCGCGCCACTACCATTCTGCAACGGTCTGTTGTGTTCAATCTTCAGTGGTTCGAAATCGGTAGTTTCAGCTGGACTTTCGAGCTTTTTCAGGGTTTGGGATTTCAGGCTACGCAAGAGACGCAGCGAGTACCCTCTCGATCTGAGGGCGCCAAATAGAGTAGAACAAGCCTCATTGAAATTTACCTTATCACTTGAATTGCGGTGGAAACGAATGAGTTGTGATTTGATGATACCTTTAAATGTATGTTGAGGATGAAATGATTTTGTGTGCAACAATTGATGTGAATCAGTTGGTTTAAAATACACTTTATAATCTAAATGACCGGACGCCTGAAATTGCTTGCCTTTATACACGGTCACATCGAGAAAATCAACAGAATTTTCACTGATAGTAGCTTTCAATTTAATATTTGGATCGTGATTGTTCAAAATTTCTAAAAATTCATCAAAATCTTCTTTTGAATGTTCCCAAATAATAAAAATGTCATCTAAATACCTGAGATATACGAGAGGATGCTTTGCACATTTGCTTAAGGCATTTTCCTCCCATTCCGCTACATAAATGCTTGCAAAATTAGGACTGAATCTTTTGCCCATAGGACAACCCATTATTTGTAGAAAATATTCTCCATTGAATTGAAAGTCATTACCTTTGTGTGTGTGTGTGTGTGTGTGTGTGTGTGTGTGTGTGTGTGTGTGCGTGTGTGTGTGTGTGTGTGTGTGTGTGTGTGTGTGTGTGTGTTTGAGGTTAAAAAATCGCACTGGCACAGACATTTCCTACTAAAACGTTTTTTTCTTTTAATATGCCGCTGAAAAATTGTTTTCATTTACTGAACCCTGATTGGTTTCAAACATGACAAAAAAGTACATAAAATTGATTTAAACTAAGTGATGAGCTTAGGAACTGGTTAAACTGACTGGCAAAAATTGATGTTATTCATTGATGGGCTCTAATTTAGTCCTTACAAGGATGTTACGCAAGCTTTTGTTTTTCTTATAGGCGATGACAGGTCGAAGATTCAAAGGTTCATTTAATTTAGCATTGGTAAAATTGAATTCATCTTTTAACATTTTTGCTATTTCGATATTCATTCTGTTGTACGTTAAAGTGAAAGGAATGATGGACCTCCTTTCGCATTCGCCCTCTGATATGTTCATACCAAATGGCCAAAGGGTTTGAAGCGTATTGATCCAAAAAGCTTCACGTTTTTTTCTAATTTCATCCGTTTCTTCTAATGTGTCTTTAATTGGTGGTTGTTCAATAGGATGGATTTCGAAATCGTCCAAAGAATGGTCAGGAAGGTTAAAATGTTGTGCTACTGGGGCATCAGCATTATGTTTTATATCCTGTTTGTGTCTAGTAGCACGTTCTCGAAAAGGATTTTGACTTTGACCAACATACTGTTTCCGACATCGCTTACAAGTGATAAGGTAAATAATGTTTGGTGAATCACAATGGAGGGGGTTACGGATCTGATAATGATTTTTCGTTTGTTCAGAGGAAAATTCCTCTTTCTGATCAGGCATAAAAGTATGCAGTCTACAACGAGGCTTTTTGCAATTAAATACCGCGCCACTACCATTCTGCAACGGTCTGTTGTGTTCAATCTTCAGTGGTTCAAAATCGGTAGTTTCAGCTGGACTCTGTGTGTGTGTGTGTGTGTGTGTGTGTGTGTGTGTGTGTGTGTGTGTGTGTGTGTGTGTGTGTGTGTGTGTGAGCGAGTGTGCATACTTATCTTTACAAGAACATGAATATAAGCTATTAGCTCTATTTCATCTGGTTAATTAATTAGTATTATAAGAATGAAATCCTACTGTAGTGGCAATGCTTGAGACTCAAATAAAGGGACCCAAGCAGTGACGGTGACGTGTTATATTGTAACATCCTGTTGTAACATGTGTTTTTTCTTGTGTGTATATATGTTTTATTTTAGCTCTTTGCTTATTTCCACTCTTGCTTGGCAGTTAAGCATTGTAATCGGACGGTCTCTTGTGATCTCCGTTTCATACGATTTAAGTTAGAGGCCCGGTTACTTGTACTACCTACAGTCTACAGTGCTTTGAGGTCTTCTGTGAGACCTTGCCAATATGAACAATAATGGTGTGGCCTACCAAGCCAATTCCATTGTTGTCCATCTTGACATGATTTCACGAAGCTGCTCCTATGTTAATCACTTAAACGTCAATGCCTGTGTTCTTTATCTTCACAATAGTCATGTCAGGTAATATGCTACAAAGCTATTTCGAATATTTGTAATTCTTCCTTGCTCGCACATTTAGCGGCATAAACAGTTAGTTTACGATTAATATGCACCCCTTCTTCATTATACTTGCAATGTAATATATGAATACGGAAGAGTTGCAAAATCCACCACCATTGAAGCATGAACAATATTCTTCACTTTACCTTTGTTCTTCACTCCGTACTCACTTTTTCCTATTCTTTCTTCTTGCTAAATATCTTACCTGCCAGACAGATGATGATTTCTCAATTGAAAATAGTCTCAGAAATTGAATTTATTGCTGGTGCTGTCCGAGCAAACCATGTGGTCACTCATTATGCAACACTTGTTTGTCGAATTACATAATGTGTTGTATAGAAGTTTATCGAGCCCGGATAGGCACCTTTTTAGGTTCGATGTCTACTCGTACAGCGAGGAACCGCCTCTCTTTGAGACAATCTGTTTGTATCATAAATTACTTGATCCTGTGTCATCGTGGTGTGGATCGTTATCTGAGCCTGAGCCTGTGTACATTTTTCTTTTTTTTTCTCCAATCCGACTTCGCCGTTAATTTCATACCTTTTGAGGCACAATATGTTAATGATTCAGTTATGAATTGCGCGCAACTGACCGTCTTTATCGTGTCAAGGCTTCTCCTACTCTGTGGAGACATTCACCCGAACCCTGGTCCAAACTCTAATGATTCAAGTACCACAACACAGGAGCTAAAAATCTGGCATATTAATATACAAAGCCTCAAACCCAAAATGGACATATTGCAGTACGAATGCCAAAACTACGACATTCTGGCTTTTACTGAAACCTGGCTTCGTGATGAAGATCAGTCCTCAGACATACTGATAAGTGGGTTTCAAGAGCCAGTGAGAAACGATCGGAAGACTCGAGGGGGTGGGGTCGCAATTTATATTAAAAATAGTATTCCTTTCCGTCGTCGGCCTGAGATCGAGGTTGTGAACGTAGAGAGTATCTGGGTAGAAATTCTCTCACCTCCTGGTAGATCTAAATTAATAGGTGTATTTTATCGCCCACCAAACAGTCCTCCTGAAACATGGGAGGCGATATCTACATCTATTGATAGAGCCAAAGACTTTCATTGCTCCGACATAATTATTACTGGCGATTTTAATGAGAATCAATTAGATGCCTCCAAAAAATGTTTCACTGACATAAAAGACTATTATAACCTGAGGCAGCTTGTGAACGATCCAACCAGTATTACAGAATCGTCGTCTACTCTGATTGACCTTTTCGCTGTCAGTGATACAGTCGGTGTTCAAAGATGCGAAGTTCTAGAACCTATTATCCCTGATAAGACCCGCTATCACTGTCCAATCATCTTAGTTATAAAACACTCTAAACAATCGCGGACTACTTTCAAAAGAAAAATCTGGCTCTACAATCAAGCAAACTATTCCACCTTGAATGATGAGCTTTCCTGTTTCGATTGGGAGTCACATTTCGAAAATAGTCCAATAGTCTCTGTTGCTTCAACTCTTTCGGAAATTCTACTTAATGTTGCATCCAAACATATTCCTACAAAGGAGGTGACTATTCGCCCAGAACAACCTAAATGGATGCATAACAATACCAGGCTCCTAATACGTCAGAGGCAGAGGTTATATCGCATCGCAAAAAATAACAAGTCGTTAAATGCCTGGCAAAAATACAAAATGAAAAGAAATGAGGTTGTATCAGCCGTGCGTAACGCAAAAGCGAAATACTTTTCAAGGGTACAGTCAGATCTTAAAAATAATAATAATATGTCGCCATCCGAGTGGTGGAAAACGCTTAAAACGCTCATTGGAACTAGCAAAGCGAGTGCTATACCCCCAATAGTTTTCTCTGATAACGTGTACTCGTCCAATGTTGATAAGGTAGAATTATTTAATGATTTTTTTAGCTCTATATCATCGGTTGATGATGTCCGAGCTCAACTGCCCCCGCCCCCAAAAGAACCACCCAAAACTATAGATAAAATCACTCTCCAAGTTAGTGACATTTGGGAGGCGATGTCATCTATAAAAATATCAAAGGCGTCAGGTCCTGATTTCATCAGCCCAAGGCTCCTTAAAGAATGTAAGCCATCACTGTGCGAACCACTAACTAGTCTATTCAACTTGTTTTTGAAAAATGCCCATTTTCCCTGCGAATGGAAAAAGGCCAACGTCCTTCCCGTATTAAAGAAACAGCCGTCCAACATGGTAACTAACTATCGACCAATATCACTCCTTAGTTGTATAGGTAAAGTGTTTGAAAAGTGTGTCTTTAAACAACTTTGGGATTTCCTTACGCAAAATAATGTTCTTAACCAATACCAATCTGGCTTCACACCAGGTGATTCAACAGTACTTCAGCTTACAGACATGTATGATGAGTTTTGTAAGGCTCTCGACGAAGGCAAAGAAGTAAGGGTTGTATTTTGTGATGTTAGCAAGGCCTTCGATAAGGTTTGGCATAAAGGTCTGCTTTATAAATTAAGGAAAATAAGTATTAAAGGCGATCTATTACTGTTTCTAGAGTCCTATCTCTCCGACAGATCCCAGAGAGTAGTGCTAGGTGCTGAGGCCTCATCTTGGAAGCGCATAACCGCAGGGGTTCCTCAAGTATCGATACTAGGACCTCTTTTATTTTTTATTTACATCAATGATATAACGGAAGATTTACTGAGTTGTATACGTTTATTTGCTGACGACACATCTTTGTACTTGATAGTTGAAAATCCTGATCTTGCTGCTAAGATCCTGAATGAAGACCTCGAGAGAATTCAACAGTGGGCTTCAACTTGGCTAGTTGAGTTCAATCCGCAAAAAACAGAAACTATGTTAATATCCAGAAAGCTTATACCATCCAATCACCTTGCTTATGGTCATTCCCAAATAACTGAAGTCAAATTTCATAAACACTTAGGAGTTTTTCTAAACAACAAGTGTGTGTGGGACAATCACATAAAACATATCTGTACTAAAGCATGGTCTCGCATTGATATGTTGCGCAAACACAGATTTGACCTTGAACGCTGTGTTCTTGAAAAAATTTATTTTGCGTATATTAGGCCACTACTTGAATATGCCGACGTTGTTTGGGACAATTGTACTGAAACTGAAGTTGACGAATTAGAGAAAATCCAAATTGCGGCTGCAAGAATTGTCACTGGGGCAACGGTGAGCGCAAGTAAGTCAAGTTTATACACTGAGACTCGTTGGGAACCATTACAAGAACGCCGAAGGAAGCATAAACTAATCCAATATTTCAAAATGTTCCATCGTATGGCCCCATCGTATATCTCCAACAAAATTCCTCCAACTCTCTCCATTTTAAATCCATCAATGCATTTACGTTCCGACCAAACTCATCGAGTTCCGTTCTGCAGGACAACACTTTATCAGTCCTCTTTTATTCCCAAAGTGACGGATCAGTGGAACAACCTTCCGTTGTCTGTACGCGAAAATCCCTCCATTCACAATTTTAAAACTTTTCTGAATCAGGAGCACTTTCGACCACCGCGCTATTTTGGTACTGCAAAATCTCGCAAAGCCCAAATTTACCATTGTAGATTACGCCTCCAGTGCAGTAATTTGAATTACCATCTATACAACAATCACTTAGCCCTTACCCCTTTCTGTGTTTGTGGAGATCTCGAAACAACTGAGCATTACCTTCTGCACTGTCCCGTGTTTACTAGTGTGCGAAGCAGCACAATTGAACGATTACCCATTGATGCAGATACCACTAGTCTTCTATGTGGTTCTGAACACCTAACGGAAGAGGGGAATTATGAAATATTTGAAGCAGTTCACAAATTTATCCTCTTTTCCAATCGATTCAATTAATATTTGCTGAAACGCAAACTCAGGCTTAAGCCCCGTTAACAGTTTAATAGTCCACACCAGATGGTCACCAAGAATGCCGTGAAACAACGTTATTTACTGACAAGAACTCGTCATCGCTGTCTTGTAAGTCTGAGACATTAGTTAATAATTAATTATTATACTTTCACCATTCTGGCAACCCTGTACATTCTCTTCTTTCCATTCTCGTCCTTATTATTTTAGCTCCTGTCTCTTATTTTTCGATTTTTCCTTTTAGTTTAAACGCTAAACATTGATTATCGGAATAGTCTGACTACCTATCTGCGCTTAAATTCGAACACATGTCTGCCGCGGGGAAATGATATATTATAAGCCGATGGCTTACATTCAAATCCCCAGCTTCCTTTAACAGTTGCCATGCTTCAGCTTGTATTACTATATGTCTATACCATTTGTCAATTTCTATTTTTGTAGCTGTTATGCATATGTCTGTAGTCTATTTACAAATAAAATATCGTTTAAACTAAAGTGGAGGACATGAGGGATAGAGTGGAGGGTATTGTAGCTGGGTCGGGGCCTGATCCGGTAGTGGTATTATATGTGGGGTCCAATAACATCAGGGAGAGGAAATCAGTTCGTTTGGTGGACACATACAAGGACCTAATTAGTAAGCTACTTAGCAGGAATGCTCGGATCATCGTTTCAGGGGTGCTCCCCGTTATGGGTGGTGGGAATGAGAGGAACTCGCGGATTATGGCACTAAACGAGGAGCTGGAAGAGCACTGCAAAGACTTGGGAATACATTTCATTGACCACTGGGATTCATTCTGGGGACAAGGAGAGTTGTATGGGCGAGACGGATTGCATTTAAGTAGGATGGGTACAGACCTGTTGGGCCAAAAACTTTTACAGGTGACTGGGCCTTTTTTGGAGGAAAGTGGGGTAGGGGACCACAGCCGATAACCCAGAGGGGCATAAATGCTGGGAACATAGGAAGAACAACAAACATGCACAATAAGGGGCAAACCAGGGTTATAATAATGTGCCAGTGATGACAAAAAAACAAAGATTCATTAAGCTTGGGTACTGCAACATCCAGGGTCTGCACAAGAAAGTAAGCGAAATATCAACAATGATGGACGAAGGAGGCTTCGATATTATGGGTCTAAGTGAGACGTGGATACGACGAGATGAGCGGGTTGATCAGATGGATAGGAGCTGGGCGAACTGAGGGTCAGAAACGGGGTGGGGATGTTGGCATCTACGCTAAAGAGGAATTACAGCCCTCATTGATTACAGATCTCACAGAAGCAAGGACTCAGATTCCAGTATCCAACGAAATAGTCTGGGCAAAAATCAAGTTAGGAAGCAGGAGTGTTGCCGTTGGTGTTGTATACTTAGCAGTGGAGGGAAGTAAGCCCGAGTGGAATGATTCAATATATACAACTCTTAGATCGAATATCACAAAGCTTGGAAGCAGAGGGTTCAGTATTGTCCTAATGGGGGACTTCAATGGGCACATCGGGGATAAGGAGGAGGGCATACAGGGAGGTGATAGGAAAATTAACACGAATGGGAGGACGATGTTGGACCTATCAAAAGAGCTTGGTTTAAAGATCCTGAACAGGGATGCGAAATGTAAGGTTAAATGGACCTGGGAGAGGAACGATAAGAAAACAATAATTGATTATATACTCACTGACATTAGCCTATGGAGGGAGGTTATAGATGTAGAAATAGATGACGAGGGAAAAAATGACTTGGGTAGTGATCACAACCTGATAACAGTTAAGATTATGGGCAAAAAGACGAATAGAGACAGAAATACCTTCAAGGAAGTTTGGGGACTAAAACAAGGAGCCGACTGGAAGCAGTTTCGTGAAAAACTAAAACCAAATCTTGAATGTATACCTAGGGATGCAAATGTCCAGAGTATTTCAGATGGCATAGTAAATAGCCTAACAAAGGCAGGGAAGGATTGTATAGGAAGGGTGAGGGTCCCAACGAGAGAGCTTGGATACAGGGTTAACGAGGGACTGAAAAAGGCTATAAAAGAAAGGAAGGTAAAATGCGCTGCTTACAGAAGAAGTAGGAAGCTTAAAGGGGTGGATAACAATGACACGAGACTAATGAAAGGAGAATATGAACTGGCACGGAGAAAGGTGAATGAGATAAAGAATAATAATAGGAAGGAGCGCAATGCAGTCTTGCCAGAACAATAAAGAAAACGGGGGGTTCGAGCTCAAACGTATTTTGGAACTGGGTAAATAAACGGGGGAAAAGTAGTGTGCAGAGTATCAAAGTGGATGGGGAAAGTACGGAAGATAAAGGCCGTATCGCTTCAGAGTTAGTCAAGCACTGGGAAAAGATAAACGATAGGCGATGGGGCAGTGGGTCCCCACCAAAAAGAAATACACTGGTGGAGGAGAACCTATCCAATCATGTATGTAGCGAAATAACGGCAGAAGAAGTGCGGAACGTGGTCTCGAAATTAAAAAATGGTAAAGCGGGAGGGACTGATGAAATTCCGAACGAATTCCTCAAAAATGGAGGGGAGGCACTTATTGAAGTCCTGACAAACCTTTTCAACCTGGCTCTGCGAAAGCAAGAGGTCCCCAGAGAGTGGAGGGAAAGTAAGGTGTCGTTCATACACAAAAAGGGGGATAAGGAAGTTCTAGATAACTATAGGGGGATATCAGTTAGTAGTAACATCGGAAAAGTATTCTGTAAGGTCATATACGGTAGACTAGAGGAAGTTATTGAAGAGAAAGGTTTTTTAGGAGAAATTCAAAATGGTTTCAGGAAAGGACGAAGAGTCACTGATCACCTATTTACACTCACCCAACTGATAGAATCAACAAAGGCTGAAAAGAAAAAGGTGTTTCTGGCATTTCTAGATGTGAAAAAAGCATAGAAACGGGGTGGTCAAAACATGTGAGGGAACTAATGGACAATTACTCTATAGAGGTCACAAACATAGAAGTAGGAATGAAAGAAGGCAAAAGGTTTGTCAAAGAGAGAGTCATGGAAGATTGCAATCGAAACTGACGAGCAGGGGTTAGCGTGAAAAGATCACTGCAGGGGTTACAATATAAAGAAAAGCCAGCTTTTGAGAAGTACCTAGATGGCACCTTTGGAGGGTCACTGCTGTTCAAACTGAGATCAAGATCACTGGAGCTTCGGGGAAAAATTGGGAGAGGTGGGGAAAAGGGATGCCAAATGTGCCACTCTGGAGTAGTGGAGACCCTGGAACATTTTCTCTTGGAATGCCCACAGTATATACCTCATAGAATAAAATTTACTGGAAGAATAATGCAGAAGTGGGGTGAAGAAACAAAGGATAGATGGCTGAAGGGGGACACGAGGGAGAGGGTAGGAATGCTTATTGAAGAAATTGAAAAAGAGGAAGTGAGGGACACTATTAATAATAATAATAATAATAACTCTTTGGCCAGCCGCTGATTTGTCGCGGTCCTCATAAGAGAATGCCATCATTCCCCCTGCACCCCACCCCCTCTTCCCCTCCTCTCCTCCCAGCATTCAGATATAAACTGCTTAATAGTGTCCCTCACTTCCTCTTTTTCAATTTCTTCAATAAGCATTCCTACCCTCTCCCTCGTGTCCCCCTTCAGCCATCTATCCTTTGTTTCTTCACCCCACTTCTGCATTATTCTTCCAGTAAATTTTATTCTATGAGGTATATACTGTGGGCATTCCAAGAGAAAATGTTCCAGGGTCTCCACTACTCCAGAGTGGCACATTTGGCATCCCTTTTCCCCATCTCTCCCAATTTTTCCCCCGAAGCTCCAGTGATCTTGATCTCAGTTTGAACAGCAGTGACCCTCCAAAGGTGCCATCTAGGTACTTCTCAAAAGCTGGCTTTTCTTTATATTGTAACCCCTGCAGTGATCTTTTCACGCTAACCCCTGCTCGCCAGTTTCGATTGCAATCTTCCATGACTCTCTCTTTGACAAACCTTTTGCCTTCTTTCATTCCTACTTCTATGTTTGTGACCTCTATAGAGTAATTGTCCATTAGTTCCCTCACATGTTTTGACCACCCCGTTTCTATATTAGAATTCCAAATGGTATCGAGCATCAATTTGCACCACCGGTTGTCAGGCAGGTTTCTCAAGTAGTTAAAGTAACACAGTTTTCCCAAATCTACCCTGTCCTTGATTTTCATCCACCCAAGCTCCCCCCTTACTGCTTCCAAAGCTGCAGCATTACTCGACCCTGTTATCCATCTGCCGGCATCATTTTGAGTATTTTCCAACTTCTTAATAACGGTTTGGTTTAATGGAATCACGTCCGTGCCATACGTTATACTTGGTAAACCCACCCTCTCCCACAGCGTTTTCCCCACAAAGACCTTGTTGAAACTATTTTTCCCTAAAAGTTTTAGTTGGTTCAGAATTCTTTTCCCCTTCAGAATCAGTTTGGCTGAGTAATTTCTGTACACCCCTCTTCCCGTTATATTTATGCTTACCCCTAGATACTCATACTCTCCCGTTTCTCCTACAGTGATTTGTTTGCTTTCCCCTTCGGGGATTGAGAACTCCCCCACTCTCCATCTCTTCGTCATATCTACCTTGCGTCCAACGGGTATTACCTTGCTTTTATTTTCATTTAGTTCGAGCCGCCAAGTGTTCCCATATCTACCAACAATTTCCAGCAGTTTCTCTAGCCCCTGTTCAGTTCTAGACATTAACACCATGTCGTCCGCAAAGAATAAGCCTGGTATCTTTATGTCTCCAACATTTACCCCCTCCGCACTCTGAATTAGTTCGTCCCCTAAATCTTTAACATACAATGCAAACAAAATCGGTGAGAAGATACACTCCTGCTTGAGGCCTATATCCATAGGGACTCGTTTTGTAGTGATACTCCCTAGACTGAGTTGGCTTTGCACATCTGTATACAGTGCTTTCATGATTCCCACAAAGTCACCCCCCCCCCCCCCCCCCCCCCCCCCCAGTTCGATGCCCTCGAGCTTTCGCCACATACCTTCCCTCCACACTCGGTCGTACGCTTTTTTCACATCTAGAAATGCCAGAAACATCTTTTTCTTTTCAGCCTTTGTTGATTCTATCAGTTGGGTGAGTGTAAATAGGTGATCAGTGTCTCTTCGTCCTTTCCTGAAACCATTTTGAATTTCTCCTAAAAAACCTTTCTCTTCAATAACTTCCTCTAGTCTACCGTATATGACCTTACAGAATACTTTTCCGATGTTACTACTAACTGATATCCCCGTATAGTTATCTAGAACTTCCTTATCCCCCTTTTTGTGTATGAACGACACCTTACTTTCCCTCCACTCTCTGGGGACCTCTTGCTTTCGCAGAGCCAGGTTGAAAAGGTTTGTCAGGACTTCAATAAGTGCCTCCCCTCCATTTTTGAGGAATTCGTTCGGAATTTCATCACTCCCTCCCGCTTTACCATCTTTTAATTTCGAGACCACGTTCCGCACTTCTTCTGTCGTTATTTCGCTACATACACGATTGGATAGGTTCTCCTCCACCAGTGTATTTCTTTTTGGTGGGGACCCACTGCCCCATCGCCTATCGTTTATCTTTTCCCAGTGCTTGACTAACTCTGAAGCGATACGGCCTTTATCTTCTGTACTTTCCCCATCCACTTTGATACTCTGCACACTACTTTTCCCCCGTTTATTTACCCAGTTCCAAAATACGTTTGAGCTCGAACCCCCCGTTTTCTTTATTGTTCTGGCAAGACTGCAATTGCGCTCCTTCCTATTATTATTCTTTATCTCATTCACCTTTTTCCGTGCCAGTTCATATTCTCCTTTCATTAGTCTCGTGTCATTGTTATCCACCCCTTTAAGCTTCCTACTTCTTCTGTAAGCAGCGCATTTTACCTTCCTTTCTTTTATAGCCTTTTTCAGTCCCTCGTTAACCCTGTATCCAAGCTCTCTCGTTGGGACCCTCACCCTTCCTATACACTCCTTCCCTGCCTCTGTTAGGCTATTTACTATGCCATCTGAAATACTCTGGACATTTGCATCCCTAGGTGTACATTCAAGATTTGGTTTTAGTTTTTCCCGAAACTGCTTCCAGTCGGCTCCTTGTTTTAGTCCCCAAACTTCCTTGAAGGTATTTCTGTCTCTATTCGTCTTTTTGCCCATAATCTTAACTGTTATCAGGTTGTGACCACTACCCAAGTCATTTTTTCCCTCGTCATCTATTTCTACATCTATAACCTCCCTCCATACGCTAATGTCAGTGAGTATATAATCAATTATTGTTTTCTTATCGTTCCTCTCCCAGGTCCATTTACCCTTACATTTCGCATCCCTGTTCAGGATCTTTAAACCAAGCTCTTTTGATAGGTCCAACATCTTCCTCCCATTCGTGTTAATTTTCCTATCACCTCCCTGTATGCCCTCCTCCTTATCCCCGATGTGCCCATTGAAGTCCCCCATTAGGACAATACTGAACCCTCTGCTCCCAAGCTCTGTGATATTCGATCTAAGAGTTGTATATATTGAATCATTCCACTCGGGCTTACTTCCCTCCACTGCTAAGTATACAACACCAACGGCAACACTCCTGCTTCCTAACTTGATTTTTGCCCAGACTATTTCGTAGGATACTGAAATCTGAGTCCTTGCTTCTGTGAGATCTGTAATCAATGAGGGCTGTAATTCCTCTTTAGCGTAGATGCCAACAGCCCCACCCCGTTTCTGACCCTCAGTTCGCCCAGCTCCTATCCACACGCAACCCTTCATCTGATCAACCCGCTCATCCCGTCGTATCCACGTCTCACTTAGACCCATTATATCGAAGTCTCCTTCGTCCATCATTGTTGATATTTCGCTTACTTTCTTGTGCAGACCCTGGATGTTGCAGTACCCAAACTTAATGAATCTTTGTTTTTTTGTCATCACTGGCACATTATTATAACCCTGGTATGTCCCTGTATTGTGCATGTTTGTTGTTCTTCCTATGTTCCCAGTTTTTGTGCCACTCTGGGTTACCGGCTGTGGTCCCCTACCCCCCTTTTCTCCAAAAAAGGCCCAGCCACCTGTAAGATTTTATGGCCCCACAGGTCTGTACCCATCCTACTTAAATGCAATCCGTCTCGCCCATACAACTCTCCTTGTCCCCAGAATGAATCCCAGTGGTCAATGAGATGTACTCCCAAGTTTCAAGCAGTTTATATCTGAATGCTGGAAGGAGAGGAGGGGGAGAGGGGGTGGGGTGAAGGGGGAATGATGGCCTTCTCTTATGAGGACCGCGACAAATCAGCGGCTGGCCAAAGAGTTATTATTATTAGTAAATATTTAACATGTGATGCATGAAAATTTAATACGCTGTCGAGAATAAAAATAATATTTACCTTATCTTCCAGATGTAGTGAGCAGCTGCTTAACGTGAAGTTGAGTATTACAATTGTAATGGCCGATGGTGATGATAAAAAAAAAAGAAATAATGAGAACTTTTTTTGCAAGTTGAAGAAAACTCAACGTTAAAATAATATATATTCTTTTTACGATGAGTTTTCTTCAACTTGCAAAAAAGGTTGTTCTCATAATTTCTGTTTTTCTAAATCAACAAAATGTGTCCAAGATTATTTACGTAATAAACAAATAAAAATGTTTGTGTTAAAAGTGTGTCCTCGCGATTGTTGTCTAATCATTCCCTGTCACACGCCCTTCTATAAACACATCCAGCATGCAATGACAACATCCCCAACGTTAGACTGTGGACGTGTTTGTGTACTGTCGTTTGCTGCAGATAACAATGTGACATCTGCCAGTCAGAAAGGGTGCTATCATCAAGTTATCTGTTTTTACAAAAAAACGTATATAAGGAGAGACCCACTGGGTGGCTGCACATTCAAAGAAAGTCTGAATTGATAGAAACAACAAACAAGAAAATTTTTAGCTGTCCATACGATACAAAGGTAAGTTTATTCATTTTTGATACATTTTATTTAGTGTTTCAGTAATTTACAAAATGTCAAATTAAATTTTACCTTAACCGTTTTGCTTCTACAAATATATTTTCATCAACATTTATTTAATTCATTGTTATTCTCCGAGGAAATTTTTCTCTTTTCTTTCCCCAAGGTACAATTCGTTTGGTTTAGTAATATTAGTACAATTGTTGAGTTTGCCAATTGTACTAATATTGCGCCATGAAGTCGAATTTGTCATAATAAATTTTATAGCAATTAAATCACTTCTAATAATGAAATTAATCGTGGAGCTATACATAGCCGGTGGGGATAGGACGTGCCAGTCAGCATTTCTCGGAACATTTGACCCCTACGAAAGTCTAAAATAGTTTTGTGGGGAGAGCATTGCGTGAGTGTTTGTGGGGGGGGGGGGGGGGCAGACAGACAAAATGCAGAGATTAGTTTGTCCCACTTTCTTAATTCAGGTAGTTAAAACGTAATAAAAAAGTGGGACAATCGGGAAGTTTTAATTACTTGTTAGGCGGTTTGATGAAAGGTTTTGATTTATAGTTTATTTCACATTAGTGAGTGTTTTATTTGCTGAAAATTAGACGTGCATAGAATAAAAAAATCTTGAAATAATTAGCACAATTTTAACTAGTTGTTTAAAGATATTATTATTCTGTGCACCCATAATTTTCAGCAAATAAAACACTCAGAAATGTGAAAGTATTATTTATATTATCCAGAAACAACTAGCAAAGTTTCAGCTCGTGGACGCGTGTAGTATGTATTATTTATATTATTTAGAAACAACTAGCAAAATTTCATCTTGTGGACCACTGGGTACAACCCGGTGGTCCACGAGCTGAAACTTTGCTAGTTGTTTCAGATAATATAAATAATACATAATACACGCGTCCACTGTGATTATGTGTACGCAGTGTTGCAGGACACGTTCTTACAGCACATCTCCAACATACTTTATCTTGTCTTCGATTTTTGACCATAAAACAGTAATTGTTGAACACAAGGTTTTGTCCACCACGTTTATTCTCGATGAACTCAATTTGAATCTGTGCACTTGCCATGTCGACGATACGATTGTACAATGAAATTGTGAAATTCACCGGTTAAAATTAATCATTTTTAAAAACAATTCTGTGATAAATGTTCATTAATAAATGATCGCCATATCAGGTGAACCTGCGTTCAGATTATATTAAAGACTAATATAATAAAGACTATAACATGTTGTTTTAAGCAACGTGGGACAACCAGGAAATCTATCCCGAGGTGTGAAAATCCAGAAGTGGGACAAACGGGATTGAACCGTTTGTGTAACTTCGTGCGCAAAAGTTGTGATTACTGTTTTGACACCTCTGTAGACTGCACGCATGATTGAAATATTTTGATATTTTTTTAATTTTTGCCTCCACGATTGAAATGCGTTTAATAAGGTCTATATAACAAAACCCTCCACATACTCCAGGATGGTGAATCAATGGTGAAGCTGAACGAACACCGAACCCTAAACAGAAAAACAAAATAATCCACAGTAGATTAAAATTACTCGATAGAATTAAACTGCGTGGAGTCAGTGAGGATTGCCTCGCTACTCATTGAGATCTTTAGGATTGAGTCTGTGAGGATTGCCTCGCAACTCTGCGTGTGGGGAATGGGCTCCGAAGAAACACACCCTTTACCCCATCCATAGCAACAATCACACAACAGGCACAATATACAATAGCGGATACCTATCTTTCTCTCTACCTATAACTTTTCTAATTGAACATTCTCAAATTTTCTTGCAACACTCTTATCGAGAAGACGCATGGAAATGGTAGACAAAGCGTAGGAGGAATTGGTGCAACCTACCTTTCTGCAACATATACAAGAAACCACCAAACACTGGGCAAGGATTGAAACAAGCTTGTCTGGCTGGGGACGAGTGTACATTTTATATAAATAAACATTTGAATAAAGATTTAATAGCCCTTTTAAGGGCTTGAGGGTGTGTGTCAGTGAGAGGGTGTTTTTGTTTTCTTTTTGGGAGGGGGGGGGTGGAGGAGGTCATTTGGAATTCCCGAAGGATAACCAGATACCTCAAAATCACATACGGCATCCTATCTCCCAGAAGGCTTGATGAATGACTCCCGGTTTTTCAAAACTAAACTGTTGGAGCTTTCTCCACTTCTTTTTTGTAACCGCTATGGTCATATACCAGGGCCGCTACCAAACCGGCGTTGCTGTTTGGTTTTCTTTTCTCATCTTCCCTTAAACTTGCCATCGCACAACATTACATTCTGGCTCGCCACCATGGTGGGACTCAAACCTCTACCGTCGCCGAACTGTAACCGAATAGAGCCCACTCTTTAATAGTTTTAAAGGCGATGAGGGATTGAGTATTGACCATCTAACACTCCAACGTAAACTGCCGGGTACCCTAACCGCGTGCATACCCCCCTCAGGCTCCATTTTGGGCAATAGGAAAGCTAGGCCTGTGTGATCCAAGGGAAATAAAATAAGATTAACCGGGTCGCAAGGGATTTGTAAATCCCACATCGTCCCTGCGCGCCTTCGGCGCGCAAAAACCTTTCATTTCATTCATTCATTACGTATTATCCCCTTCCACACAGAACGAGATAGGGATAATAATGAGAGATAATAAGTTGTGTTTCTGAGGAAAAAATGAAATCTCTTTGTGATTAGGTTATCGATTTATTGTTCCATATTATTTGGCTGAAGACAAATAGCAAGAAATTTCAACTCGAATAACTCCTGATATTCATTTAACTCTTCTAGAACCATGGTCTACTTTAATATTGAGGATAAACCTGTTTTGACTTTGATGATGAAAATCCATGTTGAAACACAGTGGCAGGAAGATTGCTCTGAGACCTGTACAACCGTGTATCAGTGACAGGGGGGGGGGGGGTTAATTCTGGTACTTGTTTTCAGTGATACCTTCCGATAATGATCCAGTCAGGACATTTCATCTGACTTGGAGTTTTAGATTGATTCACTCTTGCTGGTAATCATGTACGGAGTAGATTTGCTTCTTAATTCACACACACAGTCGGTTTAATGCAAATGGACGCCTGTGGCTGAAGAAAATATATATCTTCATTTGGGATCCCTCTCCCAATCGGTTAGCTACGCGATTTACCTGTATATCACACCACAGCATAGCACTGGTTTAGTACATTACCGAACACGCGGCTAAAACAATTATCCTACGACTCCATACGAGGTCCTTCCAATGTGGTGCCATAAGCTTGTTTTTAGAGGCCCAATTGAAAAAAATGAGATTTTAATGACGATTTTGTGAATAGAGCTGGCCAGACAGTGGCGGAAAACCTGCAGGTTTTGCCATTCCTTTCTCTTGCATATATAAATCCGAAAATGGAACACCTGAAAAAAAAATGTTGCCTGAGAAAAGAGCTATTTACGTTACAATTTTTTCTGTTATGTACAGAACAGAAGATAACCATTATAAGTTTTAACATTATTCAATAAATATTTTCGACTTGTTTGTTTTCAGAATGAGTGAAGAATCATTTAAATACCCAGATGGTATTGAAGTGAGAAATGGGATTATTAGTCGACGAAGTGAAGTTTCGAAAAAGCTGCCCGCGTATTCCAAAATCAGCAAAAAGTTCCACCCAAGTGCAACATCCACGCCATCAAAGAACCCACAGAATTCAAAATCTCCACGAAATGTGCGTAAGACTAAAATGTGTAGGACAACAAGCTACCATAACGGCAACTTGCCTCGTGCTTGTTCAACATTCATTGAACCTTTGGTGAATATATCTAAGTCTTCTTTCAGGGAGCAAGAAAATTTTGAATTTATCCCTATAGCTTCATCATCGTTTAATCTCCCTGCGTGCGAAGAAACTGAACGCTTGGGGAAGCACAAAACTATTAATGACGGCATTCAGTTGAGCTCCAAAAAGTCTCGGCGTATTATTCTTCAGCTCCGGGATAAGAAAAGCCATAGATGTTCATTAAATGAGCAGCACACAGAAAGACCCTTACAGAGAGGTATAAAAGTAAACAAACCCAGAAATAAAATAGGTTACATCAACGGAAGACG
The DNA here is from genome assembly GCA_031216915.1 of Pictodentalium vernedei. Lineage (NCBI taxonomy): Eukaryota > Metazoa > Mollusca > Scaphopoda > Dentaliida > Dentaliidae > Pictodentalium > Pictodentalium vernedei. The sequence goes on from CM062297.1 coordinate 513,946,213, forward strand.
AGTATTTGCTGTGCCGAAACGATTGGAGAAAGAATCATTTAGTTGTAATGAGTTCTGTTGCTTGGACTTTTATAAACCTCGTATAATCAACGCAAAGAAATATAAAAGCAAAGGAACTGTCATGAAGAAATTACAGAGAATGGGACATTTCATGAAAAATAGAATATCAAATAAACTTTTTAATTTATCTAATCTCATTTATCTATAAAGCCCAATTTTAATGTGAAATCGACTTTAATGGCATTACATCATTTGATGCCAACACACCAATTGTTTGTGAACTGCCTTTTTAATTTCTCTAAATACACATCAAATGGTTTTGTGGATTTTATCTTGGACGAATGCACTCTCAGAGACGATTGGACTCTGCAATATAGTTTTCAAGGTTTTGAAACACTGAGAAAAGACAAGCTTCTCAATGTGTCACAAGCAAAATATACGAACGAAGCGAGGAACGAACTTGAATTCACAGGCCTTTGAGGAAAATGTAATGACAGTGGAACCCTATTAATTGAATAGTCACTTTACTAGTGAAAATTATTCAATAAACATGAGCAGTAAATTGACAAGGATTTGGTTCCTTCCCTGCACTCTACAGATAAGGTGGGAATTTATTTTATCATTTCTTGCTTGACAGAGTTCTAAGAGCCATGTCAAGCAAGACATAATAGAATAAATGTCTGAATCACGGAGATCTTTCGAACACGGTATCATAGATTAAAAGTCTGTATCTGATGGAGTGATGCCACGGATTATTTATCGACATATTACAAGATTTTTTATTCAATTAACAGGAGTTAACATTATATGCTATTAACAGAAACAATCATACTGTATTAACCGGTCAAATTTGTACTGAAGGTGTGGTATGTGCTTTTGTGTTTGAAATTTATATTCAATTAAGAGGGTTATTCAATTAGACAATATCCAATTTAGTGTGTTGCACTGTATTATTCAGCTGTTGCCGCTGTGTCTGCAACCTCCATTTTGATTCAACCATTATTTTGTAACACTGATTGTAAATATGATGTTATTTGATACGACTCCAAACTGATATTATTTATAAACTTTTATAAAATAGTGCTTTTTGTATCAGTGCAAGATTATTTCACTTCTTATTTAATTTCTCAGTGCTAACAATTGTTATGTACAGTGTTTGTTTTGTTTAATTAAATAAATTTGTTATTACCTAGGATCAAATTCTCGCATTTATTACCTTAGTCCCAGCAACATTGATATAATACTTCTGTGTGGTGGACGGTTAAATTGACGCATTGTTTGTTACCGATTCAGTGGCCATTTTGTAAGAGCACCTGCATACATACATACATATCCAGCGCTTTGAACTCATGGAAACCCCCTTCTACAATTCCTATGAATCCAAAAATCCCCGTTCTTTAACCAAACACGTCAACAAAAGCTGACGTGTTTGGTTAGAGAACGGGGGTTTTTAAAATATTGTTTAAACTAATCCTTGTTTGGAAAAGTGGCATCTCCTCCTCAACGGGTTAAAGCTGTGTACATGTATAATAGTGTTCTAATTGAATGAAAATAAGCATATTTTCGATGCCTGGCAACCGTTTTCTAGCTAATAACTGATTCGTCTAATGTTAACGAAGAGAGTTGCATGCGATGCGCCCTCAGGAAATAATGCTACGCCTCATACCCTACCCAAGCCCACATCCTCACAAACATGCGTGCACATGCATGCATACAAACACATACAACGGTGTTCGTCTGTTTGCAAGGGTGGTTACAGTGTTTTATGCATCCACACCTGTACACAATTATTTGTTCCGTCCTCCCTAGTGATAGAAGGTCAAGGTATCGTCTCCTGATTTTTCTCTTTTTTTTCGTTGGGGGCCCGGCATTTATAGATTTGGGTGTGGTGACTCTCTCGCGATGGTGGGACTGGGGAGATATTTTACAGTTCTTTCAGTTTCCAGGGTAAACCCAGGCTTGGAAAATAAGTCACAGTGGTGCAGTTTAGACACATTTCTACTTGAGATGCTTGAGATGCATTCGAAACTTTTTTCGGCAATCAGTTCACACAGCGGGCCAATATAAATCTTTCATTAAAACTACGAAGATCTTGGGCACCATGCAAGCTGTTGGGCGATTTCAGCAACTGTTGAAATTCGATCTTTGTTTTAAAATTTGAACATTTATTAGATTCTCTCATAATAACCCATGTAAGGGTGCATGAGGTGCATACATATGAACAATCATATGATTGATACACGTGATGGTAGATAAATAAATCCATTGTACAATAATCACCACTGCCGTGGAGAACAAACTCCACGGGTCAATACATGCCCGATCACCACCAATCCAACAAAGGTCCGCGCCCACAGTTCTGACCGCACATCCTCTATCATTCAGTTTCCCCAAATAATATTCACGGCATACCCCTTGCTCCATGTGGAGGGGCAGATATATAGCTGAAAACATATCATTCATAAAACGATGCACGCACACCCACGTCAGACAAGTAGTGATCCGAGTGGTACTATAATGAACTATCAAAACGTGTACTCGCAGTGTACATGGAAACATCATATTTACCATACCCGTGCAAAGGCCTGGTCACGTGTCGGTCAAATTGGGAAGCATAAAGTCATATTAGATCGTAGAAGTCTGGAGTAAATATATTCCGCTCTCATTCGACATTCACTCGTATATGCAAAAATGGACTGAGAGAACTGAACTGATTCGATGAAGAATGAAGGCAATGAAATATTCGAGTTTTGTGCCCGGAATCTTAAGCGCATGTGTGTTAGATACGTAAGGTGTGTGTGTGTGGTGGGGGGGGGGGGGGGGGGGTATTAAACATACGTTATTTTTCGAGACTATACCATACGTTGTTGGTTCTTGATTACTTACCTGTACTTTTCCCGTCTGCTTACTGCATGGAACTAAGAAGTAAATCTAACACCGTTTTCATAAGGCCCCACACAGTAGATCTTCTGTTTCTCGTGCCATTTTTTTGTAAAATTGCGCGTGGACGGACGGTATTCTATTTTATTTTATTTTTTTTTTTTTTTGTAATTAATTCTTTGCCATCTAAAGTTCATGTTCTTGGTTTGTTTTATGCCTCATTATCTGCAGAATAGCATGGATGGTGGTGTATTACGTCTTTTAAGTGGAAGAAGGCTTTGCAATGCTAAAGCATTGCAAAACCTTGTTGCACTCAAGGGCCAAATTTATCAATTTTAATACCTTGGATAAAATATCAGATATAAATATTCAATTTTTATTTTTTGAAGTTTGCATTGGTTTTAAACTAGAGCATGCGACAGCCAAAGGGACCATCTGGGAGGGCCTGAGAAACAGATTTTCAACATTGTTAAGCTTCATGCTTCTATAATCAAAGATTATTCAACCTCCAAAGGAGGGTTGCGCCACCTTATTTTATTGAGTGAGCATTTAAGGTACTCCAATCACTGTCCGATAGACGCTATACCACGATATCGGTGTCAATACTGTCCCAATACTGTTACTGGTATGCAGCATGCTTACCGTGAGGGGAGGGGGGGGGTGGGGGCTCATCAGAAGCGTTTATCCTTCTGAACCACTCAGGAGTAAGAATAATGTGAATGTCATCGTTTTGTCCCTTTATGCCATGAAGAAGATCTCTACTGCAAAGCGTTAGCCGTGTAGTTGGAACAATTATGCTGTCAAGAAACAATTTTAGCTCTAATTTGTAGAAGTAACTCTGTTGACTGCAGAATTAATTTGTACGATAAACTGAATACAATCGAGGTTCCTTAACCCTTTATCCAACGTAACGGCCAAAACCGGCCAGCGCGATTCTCAAAAATCGCCAATTAATTTTCATTATTTTTTTCATTTTTTGTCTCAAAAACATAGGTTATGACTCCTCGTTGGAACGAGCTCATCGAGCTCCTTCCAATGAGGAGTCATAACCTATGTTTTTGAGACAAAAAATTAAAAAAAAATAGTTATTCGAGAATTTTTCTGGCAAGTGTCGTCTGCTTTTCATGTTAGGTAAAGGGTCAATTTGAACTGTGGTTCTCGGTTGGGTAACATAGCCTTTTCTAGTATCAGATCAGAATCAGACTCTTCGCTGATATCGATAACAACTACCGATTACTATAACTTAGCAGAGCGAATATAATTTCTTAGAGACACTGTCCGGGGTTTCATTGTAAGTCTTCAACTCGGAGAATTGTGGAGGACTCATATTATCGCAGCGCGTCAGTCGTATTTAACTTGCTTGTTCTAACTATTCCTCTTGCTTATGCGTAACATTAAAATCAATCCAGTGAGATTTGTTTCCAATTAATAACTGTTGATTTATTGATAATATAGTAACCAAAAATCTTAGACATACTTAAAAGTTTTGAGGACAATTTGGGTTATAATTGCCACAGAGTTGCTATCTCCTTTGTTACAGCTGAAACCCTATGTTTGATGGAAATGTCCCGCATAAACTTTCAGCTTACTGTCGAATCCACAAATATCTTATTGTTGTATGTAGTATCTTTCAAACTTGAAAATAAATGGCCGAAACCATCCTGATTTGTTGGGGGTTCAGTACTAATTTAATCTATTAGCTCTGTCGAGCTGCTGGATTAAGTTATTACAGAGCCTCTTCAGATGTTTTGCTCCTCATATCGTTTGCTTGTTCTCTACCATTTTTTTCTCCACGCAAAAATTTATGCACACGGGGTTGAAAGGGTAACCTAAATGTTCTAATGAACGAAAAATGGCTCTGTGTTTGACCAAAAAATTCACCATTTCGACAGTGTAAACACTTCGGATAATGACGGACATAATGTACAAGACAGCACATAAATGATCAATTTATGAGTATGTTAGTCACTGTTATCCCTTGTATTATCGAGGAATAGTATTTTTGTGGTAGTGTTATGAATTGTAATGACAGTATCTACATTTAATTTGATGAACAGCAGTGACAGCCAGGGATGGAAGGTCTGAGGAGCACAACTCTACGATCTAAATGGATTGTCCATCAATGGAATTACAGACGACGTTCCACGCTTGTGAAAACAGACATTCTTTCGAGCTCAGAAATGTGTCTAAACTGCACCATTGTGACTTATTTTCCAAGCCTGGGTTTACCCTGGAAACTGAAAGAACTGTAAAATATCTCCCCAGTCCCACCATCGCGAGAGAGTCACCACGCCCAAATCTATAAATGCCGGGCCCCCAACAAAAAAAAAATAAAAATCAGGAGACGATACCTTGACCTTCTACCACTGGGGAGGACGGAACAAATAATTGTGTACAGGTGTGGATGCATAAAACACTTTAACCACCCTTGCAAAAAAGACGAACACCGTTGTATGTGTTTGTATGCATGCATGTGCACGCATGTTTGTGAGGATGTGGGCTTGGGTAGGGTATGAGGCGTAGCATTATTTCCCGAGGGCGCATCGCATGTAACTCTCTTCGTTAAAATTAGACGAATCAGTTATTAGCTAGAAAACGGTTGCCAGGCATCGAAAATATGCTTATTTTCATTCAATTAGAACACTATTGTACATGTACACAGCTTTAACCCGATGAAGAGGAGATGCCACTTTTCCAAACAAGGATTATTTTAAACAATATTTTTATTTAAAAAAAATCTCGTTACATGTATACATATCAAATAATTTGCACTATGAACAACAGATAATAAAAACTAAATAATTGTACACAATATAACAAAAATAAGAAGAAAGGCACAAAATGTAAGGAAAGGAATCGACAGTGAGCTTGAAGCTTTTCGTAGTCGTCTAACCAAGATTATGATACTTTATAATTTCGTTAAGTGTGATGGCTGCTTAGTGAATGTGTGGGGTGTAGCATATATTTATATTTGTAACTATTGGTTTACCCCCAAATAATGGATATGGACTCTTCGAATTGCTACCGTTGAACTAACATCGAAAATAACATCAGTTTCAAAGGGTTAATTTACATCATTTCTGAACAGACTATTTTCGATGAGATCTGTTCAGTTATGCTGATCCGATGCAGCACATTCAACGTTATGCTTTGGTTACGAAATTTAGTAATCTGTGGCGAATATTTTGTCCATATCTGACTGCAAAAAGTGATCATTTTGTGCGAAATTTTAAACGCCAATATCTCTCAAAATAATTAATGGATAAAAGGCTGATCTCGTTAACCAAGAATTGTAACAGGTAGCACATGAGAAACCATGTCTTTTTTCCGCGGAAATTTTGTGCGTAAAAAAGGAGAAAAAATTAACAAAAATGCGTTCATATGTTGTTTCCCCTTGTCAGTGTTTGTATCCACGCATTAAACCTTAAAATCGACAACTCTATTCTGGAGTAAAGATTTACCAAGGCCCCCTTCTGATGTCCTCTTTCTATAAGATCGGGAAAACAAGAAAAACGGAACATATCAATAATGACAATAATTCATCGTCGCAAAACAACGAAGTATGAAGGCACGAGCTCAGAATCTGAATTCCCCAAAAGGCTGCACACAGGTATCTATATAAGTATTGAACTGTTTACGGATTGGGTGGGGATAGTGTTGTGTCACTGGAGGGAGGGTACGCAGCATATTGTGTTCTATTTTAAACTTCATACTTTGTTACAAAGAGGGGCGAGATTGTTGTATCTCCGCACCCAATCTACAAATTTTTAAGGTGATGCGCTATTTGAAACACCCTCAATCCTTGGGGGTACTGCAGACTTCGTTTTACGAGCTAGGTCTATCTCATGTCCATGTTTCAGCCTTCTCTTAACTGCTGTCTTTTTCCACTTCTGGAGAAAAAATCAAATCTGCAAACTTCACCACTATGTTTCTAGAGTCCTATCTCTCCGACAGATCCCAGAGAGTAGTGCTAGGTGCTGAGGCCTCATCTTGGAAGCGCATAACCGCAGGGGTTCCTCAAGGATCGATACTAGGACCTCTTTTATTTTTTATTTACATCAATGATATAACGGAAGATTTACTGAGTTGTATACGTTTATTTGCTGACGACACATCTTTGTACTTGATAGTTGAAAATCCTGATCTTGCTGCTAAGATCCTGAATGAAGACCTCGAGAGAATTCAACAGTGGGCTTCAACTTGGCTAGTTGAGTTCAATCCGCAAAAAACAGAAACTATGTTAATATCCAGAAAGCTTATACCATCCAATCACCTTGCTTATGGTCATTCCCAAATAACTGAAGTCAAATTTCATAAACACTTAGGAGTTTTTCTAAACAACAAGTGTGTGTGGGACAATCACATAAAACATATCTGTACTAAAGCATGGTCTCGCATTGATATGTTGCGCAAACACAGATTTGACCTTGAACGCTGTGTTCTTGAAAAAATTTATTTTGCGTATATTAGGCCACTACTTGAATATGCCGACGTTGTTTGGGACAATTGTACTGAAACTGAAGTTGACGAATTAGAGAAAATCCAAATTGCGGCTGCAAGAATTGTCACTGGGGCAACGGTGAGCGCAAGTAAGTCAAGTTTATACACTGAGACTCGTTGGGAACCATTACAAGAACGCCGAAGGAAGCATAAACTAATCCAATATTTCAAAATGTTCCATCGTATGGCCCCATCGTTTATCTCCAACAAAATTCCTCCAACTCTCTCCATTTTAAATCCATCAATGCATTTACGTTCCGACCAAACTCATCGAGTTCCGTTCTGCAGGACAACACTTTATCAGTCCTCTTTTATTCCCAAAGTGACGGATCAGTGGAACAACCTTCCGTTGTCTGTACGCGAAAATCCCTCCATTCACAATTTTAAAACTTTTCTGAATCAGGAGCACTTTCGACCACCGCGCTATTTTGGTACTGCAAAATCTCGCAAAGCCCAAATTTACCATTGTAGATTACGCCTCCAGTGCAGTAATTTGAATTACCATCTATACAACAATCACTTAGCCCTTACCCCTTTCTGTGTTTGTGGAGATCTCGAAACAACTGAGCATTACCTTCTGCACTGTCCCGTGTTTACTAGTGTGCGAAGCAGCACAATTGAACGATTACCCATTGATGCAGATACCACTAGTCTTCTATGTGGTTCTGAACACCTAACGGAAGAGGGGAATTATGAAATATTTGAAGCAGTTCACAAATTTATCCTCTTTTCCAATCGATTCAATTAATATTTGCTGAAACGCAAACTCAGGCTTAAGCCCCGTTAACAGTTTAATAGTCCACACCAGATGGTCACCAAGAATGCCGTGAAACAACGTTATTTACTGACAAGAACTCGTCATCGCTGTCTTGTAAGTCTGAGACATTAGTTAATAATTAATTATTATACTTTCACCATTCTGGCAACCCTGTACATTCTCTTCTTTCCATTCTCGTCCTTATTATTTTAGCTCCTGTCTCTTATTTTTCGATTTTTCCTTTTAGTTTAAACGCTAAACATTGATTATCGGAATAGTCTGACTACCTATCTGCGCTTAAATTCGAACACATGTCTGCCGCGGGGAAATGATATATTATAAGCCGATGGCTTACATTCAAATCCCCAGCTTCCTTTAACAGTTGCCATGCTTCAGCTTGTATTACTATATGTCTATACCATTTGTCAATTTCTATTTTTGTAGCTGTTATGCATATGTCTGTAGTCTATTTACAAATAAAATATCGTTTAAACTAAAGTGGAGGACCTGAGGGATAGAGTGGAGGGTATTGTAGCTGGGTCGGGGCCTGATCCGGTAGTGGTATTACATGTGGGGTCCAATAACATCAGGGAGAGGAAATCAGTTCGTTTGGTGGACACATACAAGGACCTAATTAGTAAGCTACTTAGCAGGAATGCTCGGATCATCGTTTCAGGGGTGCTCCCCGTTATGGGTGGTGGGAATGAGAGGAACTCGCGGATTATGGCACTAAACGAGGAGCTGGAAGAGCACTGCAAAGACTTGGGAATACATTTCATTGACCACTGGGATTCATTCTGGGGACAAGGAGAGTTGTATGGGCGAGACGGATTGCATTTAAGTAGGATGGGTACAGACCTGTTGGGCCAAAAACTTTTACAGGTGACTGGGCCTTTTTTGGAGGAAAGTGGGGTAGGGGACCACAGCCGATAACCCAGAGGGGCATAAATGCTGAGAACATAGGAAGAACAACAAACATGCACAATAAGGGGCAAACCAGGGTTATAATAATGTGCCAGTGATGACAAAAAAACAAAGATTCATTAAGCTTGGGTACTGCAACATCCAGGGTCTGCACAAGAAAGTAAGCGAAATATCAACAATGATGGACGAAGGAGGCTTCGATATTATGGGTCTAAGTGAGACGTGGATACGACGGGATGAGCGGGTTGATCAGATGAAGGGTTGCGTGTGGATAGGAGCTGGGCGAACTGAGGGTCAGAAACGGGGTGGGGATGTTGGCATCTACGCTAAAGAGGAATTACAGCCCTCATTGATTACAGATCTCACAGAAGCAAGGACTCAGATTCCAGTATCCAACGAAATAGTCTGGGCAAAAATCAAGTTAGGAAGCAGGAGTGTTGCCGTTGGTGCTGTATACTTAGCAGTGGAGGGAAGTAAGCCCGAGTGGAATGATTCAATAGATACAACTCTTAGATCGAATATCACAAAGCTTGGAAGCAGAGGGTTCAGTATTGTCCTAATGGGGGACTTCAATGGGCACATCGGGGATAAGGAGGAGGGCATACAGGGAGGTGATAGGAAAATTAACACGAATGGGAGGAAGATATTGGACCTATCAAAAGAGCTTGGTTTAAAGATCCTGAACAGGGATGCGAAATGTAAGGTTAAATGGACCTGGGAGAGGAACGATAAGAAAACAATAATTGATTATATACTCACTGACATTAGCGTATGGAGGGAGGTTATAGATGTAGAAATTGATGACGAGGGAAAAAATTACTTGGGTAGTGATCACAACCTGATAACAGTTAAGATTATGGGCAAAAAGACGAATAGAGACAGAAATACCTTCAAGGAAGTTTGGGGACTAAAACAAGGAGCCGACTGGAAGCAGTTTCGGGAAAAACTAAAACCAAATCTTGAATGTATACCTAGGGATGCAAATGTCCAGAGTATTTCAGATGGCATAGTAAATAGCCTAACAAAGGCAGGGAAGGATTATATAGAAAGGGTGAGGGTCCCAACGAGAGAGCTTGGATACAGGGTTAACGAGGGACTGAAAAAGGCTATAAAAGAAAGGAAGGTAAAATGCGCTGCTTACAGAAGAAGTAGGAAGCCTAAAGGGGTGGATAACAATGACACGAGACTAATGAAAGGAGAATATGAACTGGCACGGAGAAAGGTGAATGAGATAAAGAATAATAATAGGAAGGAGCGCAATGCAGTCTTGCCAGAACAATAAAGAAAACGGGGGGTTCGAGCTCAAACGTATTTTGGAACTGGGTAAATAAACGGGGAAAAAGTAGTGTGCAGAGTATCAAAGTGGATGGGGAAAGTACAGAAGATAAAGGCCGTATCGCTTCAGAGTTAGTCAAGCACTGGGAAAAGATAAACGATAGGCGATGGGGCAGTGGGTCCCCACCAAAAAGAAATACACTGGTGGAGGAGAACCTATCCAATCGTGTATGTAGCGAAATAACGGCAGAAGAAGTGCGGAACGTGGTCTCGAAATTAAAAAATGGTAAAGCGGGAGGGACTGATGAAATTCCGAACGAATTCCTCAAAAATGGAGGGGAGGCACTTATTGAAGTCCTGACAAACCTTTTCAACCTGGCTCTGCGAAAGCAAGAGGTCCCCAGAGAGTGGAGGGAAAGTAAGGTGTCGTTCATAAACAAAAAGAGGGATAAGGAAGTTCTAGATAACTATAGGGGGATATCAGTTAGTAGTAACATCGGAAAAGTATTCTGTAAGGTCATATACGGTAGACTAGAGGAAGTTATTGAAGAGAAAGGTTTTTTAGGAGAAATTCAAAATGGTTTCAGGAAAGGACGAAGAGTCACTGATCACCTATTTACACTCACCCAACTGATAGAATCAACAAAGGCTGAAAAGAAAAAGGTGTTTCTGGCATTTCTAGATGTGAAAAAAGCATAGAAACGGGGTGGTCAAAACATGTGAGGGAACTAATGGACAATTACTCTATAGAGGTCACAAACATAGAAGTAGGAATGAAAGAAGGCAAAAGGTTTGTCAAAGAGAGAGTCATGGAAGATTGCAATCGAAACTGACGAGCAGGGGTTAGCGTGAAAAGATCACTGCAGGGGTTACAATATAAAGAAAAGCCAGCTTTTGAGAAGTACCTAGATGGCACCTTTGGAGGGTCACTGCTGTTCAAACTGAGATCAAGATCACTGGAGCTTCGGGGAAAAATTGGGAGAGATGGGGAAAAGGGATGCCAAATGTGCCACTCTGGAGTAGTGGAGACCCTGGAACATTTTCTCTTGGAATGCCCACAGTATATACCTCATAGAATAAAATTTACTGGAAGAATAATGCAGAAGTGGGGTGAAGAAACAAAGGATAGATGGCTGAAGGGGGACACGAGGGAGAGGGTAGGAATGCTTATTGAAGAAATTGAAAAAGAGGAAGTGAGGGACACTATTAAGCAGTTTATATCTGAATGCTGGAAGGAGAGGAGGGGGAGAGGGGGTGGGGTGCAGGGGGAATGATGGCCTTCTCTTATGAGGACCGCGACAAATCAGCGGTTGGCCAAAGAGTTATTATTATTAGTAAATATTTAACATGTGATGCATGAAAATTTAATACGCTGTCGAGAATAAAAATAATATTTACCTTATCTTCCAGATGTAGTGAGCAGCTGCTTAACGTGAAGTTGAGTATTACAATTGTAATGGCCGATGGTGATGATAAAAAAAAAGAAATAATGAGAACTTTTTTTGCAAGTTGAAGAAAACTCAACGTTAAAATAATATATATTCTTTTTACGATGAGTTTTCTTCAACTTGCAAAAAAGGTTGTTCTCATAATTTCTGTTTTTCTAAATCAACAAAATGTGTCCAAGATTATTTACGTAATTCACAAATAAAAATGTTTGTGTTAAAAGTGTGTCCTCGCGATTGTTGTCTAATCATTCCCTGTCACACGCCCTTCTATAAACACATCCAGCATGCAATGACAACGTCCCCAACGTTAGACTGTGGACGTGTTTGTGTATTGTCGTTTGCTGCAGATAACAATGTGACATCTGCCAGACAGAAAGGGTGCTATCATCAAGTTATCTGTTTTTACAAAAAAACGTATATAAGGAGAGACCCACTGGGTGGCTGCACATTCAAAGAAAGTCTGAATTGATAGAAACAACAAACAAGAAAATTTTTAGCTGTCCATACGATACAAAGGTAAGTTTATTCATTTTTGATACATTTTATTTAGTGTTTCAGTAATTTACAAAATGTTAAATTAAATTTTACCTTAACCGTTTTGCTTCTACAAATATATTTTCATCAACATTTATTTAATTCATTGTTATTCTCCGAGGAATTTTTTCTCTTTTCTTTCCCCAAGGTACAATTCGTTTGGTTTAGTAATATTAGTACAATTGTTGAGTTTGCCAGTTGTACTAATATTGCGCCATGAAGTCGAATTTGTCATAATAAATTTTATAGCAATTAAATCACTTCTAATAATGAAATTAATCGTGGAGCTATACATAGCCGGTGGGGGTAGGACGTGCCAGTCAGCATTTCTCGGAACATTTGACCCCTACGAAAGTCTAAAATATTTTTGTGGGGAGAGCATTGCGTGTGTGTTCGTGGGGGGGGGGGGGGGCAGACAGACAAAATGTAGAGATTAGTTTGTCCCACTTTCTTAATTCAGGTAGTTAAAGCGTAATAAAAAAGTGGGACAATCGGGAAGTTTTAATTACTTGTTAGGCGGTTTGATGAAAGGTTTTGATTTATAGTTTATTTCACATTAGTGAGTGTTTTATTTGCTGAAAATTAGACGTGCATAGAATAAAAAAATCTTGAAATAATTAGCACAATTTTAACTAGTTGTTTAAAGATATTATTATTCTGTGCACCCATAATTTTCAGCAAATAAAACACTCAGAAATGTGAAAGTATTATTTATATTATCCAGAAACAACTAGCAAAGTTTCAGCTCGTGGACGCGTGTAGTATGTATTATTTATATTATTTAGAAACAACTAGCAAAATTTCATCTTGTGGACCACTGGGTACAACCCGGTGGTCCACGAGCTGAAACTTTGCTAGTTGTTTCAGATAATATAAATAATACATAATACACGCGTCCACTGTGATTATGTGTACGCAGTGTTGCAGGACACGTTCTTACAGCACATCTCCAATATACTTTTATCTTGTCTTCGATTTTTGACCATAAAACAGTAATTGTTGAACACAAGGTTTTGTCCACCACGTTTATTCTCGATGAACTCAATTTGAATCTGTGCACTTGCCATGTCGACGATACGATTGTACAATGAAATTGTGAAATTCACCGGTTAAAATTAATCATTTTTAAAAACAATTCTGTGATAAATGTTCATTAATAAATGATCACCATATCAGGTGAACCTGCGTTCAGATTATATTAAAGACTAATATAATAAAGACTATAACATGTTGTTTTAAGCAACGTGGGACAACCAGGAAATCTATCCCGAGGTGTGAAAATCCAGAAGTGGGACAAACGGGATTGAACCGTTTGTGTAACTTCGTGCGCAAAAGTTGTGATTACTGTTTTGACACCTCTGTAGAATGCACGCATGATTGAAATATTTTGGTATTTTTTTTAATTTTTGCCTCCACGATTGAAATGCGTTTAATAAGGTCTATATAACAAAACCCTCCACATACTCCAGGATGGTGAATCAATGGTGAAGCTGAACGAACACCGAACCCTAAACAGAAAAACAAAATAATCCACAGTAAATTAAAATTACTCAATAGAATTAAACTGCGTGGAGTCAGTGAGGATTGCCTCGCTACTCATTGAGATCTTTAGGATTGACTCTGTGAGTATTGCCTCGCAACTGTGCGTGTGGGGAATGGGCTCCGAAGAAACACACCCTTTACCCCATCCATAGCAACAATCACACAACAGGCACAATATACAATAGCGGATACCTATCTTTCTCTCTACCTATAACTTTTCTAATTGAACATTCTCAAATTTTCTTGCAACACTCTTATCAAGAAAACGCATGGAAATGGTAGACAAAGCGTAGGAGGAATTGGTGCAACCTACCTTTCTGCAACATATACAAGAAACCACCAAACACTGGGCAAGGATTGAAACAAGCTTGTCTGGCTGGGGACGAGTGTACATTTTATATAAATAAACATTTGAATAAAGATTTAATAGCCCTTTTAAGGGCTTGAGGGTGTGTGTCAGTGAGAGGGTGTTTTTGTTTTCTTTTGGGGGGGTGGAGGAGGTCATTTGGAATTCCCGAAGGATAACCAGATACCTCAAAATCACATACGGCATCCTATCTCCCAGAAGGCTTGATGAATGACTCCCGGTTTTTCAAAACTAAACTGTTGGAGCTTTCTCCACTTCTTTTTTGTAACCGCTATGGTCATATACCGGGGCCGCTACCAAACCGGCGTTGCTGTTTGGTTTTCTTTTCTCATCTTCCCTTAAACTTGCCATCGCACAACATTACATTCTGGCTCGCCACCATGGTGGGACTCAAACCTCTACCGTCGCCGAACTGTAACCGAATAGAGCCCACTCTTTAATAGTTTTAAAGGCGTTGAGGGATTGAGTATTGACCATCTAACACTCCAACGTAAACTGCCGGGTACCCTAACCGCGTGCATACCCCCCTCAGGCTCCATTTTTGGGCAATAGGAAAGCTAGGCCTGTGTGATCCAAGGGAAATAAAATAAGATTAACCGGGTCGCAAGGGATTTGTAAATCCCACATCGTCCCTGCGCGCCTTCTGCGCGCAAAAACCTTTCATTTCATTCATTCATTACGTATTATCCCCTTCCACACAGAACGAGATAGGGATAATAATGAGAGATAATAAGTTGTGTTTCTGAGGAAAAAAATGAAATCTCTTTGTGATTAGGTTATCGATTTATTGTTCCATATTATTTGGCTGAAGACAAATAGCAAGAAATTTCAACTCGAATAACTCCTGATATTCATTTAACTCTTCTAGAACCATGGTCTACTTTAATATTGAGGATAAACCTGTTTTGACTTTGATGAAGAAAATCCATGTTGAAACACAGTGGCAGGAAGATTGCTCTGAGACCTGTACAACCGTGTATCAGTGACAGGGGGGGGGGGGGGGGGGGGTAATTCTGGTACTTGTTTTCAGTGATACCTTCCGATAATGATCCAGTCAGGACATTTCATCTGACTTGGAGTTTTAGATTGATTCACTCTTGCTGGTAATCATGTTCGGAGTAGATTTGCTTCTTAATTCACACACACAGTCGGTTTAATGCAAATGGACGCCTGTGGCTGAAGAAAATATATATCTTCATTTGGGATCCCTCTCCCAATCGGTTAGCTACGCGATTTACCTGTATATCACACCACAGCATAGCACTGGTTTAGTACATTACCGAACACGCGGCTAAAACAATTATCCTACGACTCCATACGAGGTCCTTCCAATGAGGTGCCATAAGCTTGTTTTTAGAGGCCCAATTGAAAAAAAATTAGATTTTAATGACGATTTTGTGAATAGAGCTGGCCAGACAGTGGCGGAAAACCTGCAGGTTTTGCCATTCCTTTCTC